>CM053401.1:77809947-77850956 GCA_028644305.1 Xerus rutilus | reverse complement strand
CATTCTCAAACAAGAATGCATGTTTCAGGCTTAACCCCAAACACTTGAATGGACCTCAGAGGTAACAGGCCTTGGCTTTGGTTCAAGAGGATGCATTGGGCCAATGTAGCCAATTTTCAGAGAGAAGCAATTAACAATTTGGTGATTTGGCGAGGCCTAGAGATTGGCATTTGGACACATGCTTGTGGCATCAGGGAAGGCAAGGCTGCCCACCAGTCTTGCCATTTGGCAAGCTATGCCTCACCATTCTTCTGTTCATTTGTCTGGCACATAGTAAGCTCCTACTACCTGGGATGCAGCTAGGCTGGGGAGTGAGAGCTTAGGCTCTTTCCTGCCTTCTAGTTGCCTTCAGTCTAGTAGAAGCATGAGAAATCCACACAGGAAACATGGAGTGACCTCAAAAATAGTGAAATGGAGCTGACTGCAGTGGCACATGCCTGAAATCCAAGAGACTTGGGAGGTTGAGGCAGGAGGATTGTAAGTTTGAGGCCAGCTCAGAAACTTAGCGAGATCCTGTCTCAAAAACAAAACAACAAAAAAATGCCAGGCACAGTGGCACATGCTTGTAATCTCAGCAGCTCAGGAGACTGAGGCAGGATTTCAAGTTCAAGGCCAGCCTCAGCAATTTAGTGAGGCCCTAGGCAACTTAGTGAGACCCTGTCTCAAAATTAAAAATAAGAAGGGCTGTGGATGTGACTCAGTGGTTAAATGCTCCTCCTGGCTTAAATCCCCGGGGGTGGGGGGGAACTGGAGATGTAGCTCAGTGGTAAAGTTCAATCCCTAGCACAAAAATTATATATATATATATATATATATATATATATATATATATATATATATATATATATATATCCTTTAATACCTCTAATGGTATTGAAAATTCTTCTAATCTTTTTGAGTACTGCTCATTATCCCACCCTAGAGGTGTACTCTGGAGGATGTGTGGTGCCAGGCAGACTGGTGAACTCTCTCCTGAGTCAACAGAGATTCACTGTAGGTTTTTGAGTGGGACCATGATAGAATAAATTAGTAGTCTTAGGAAGCTTGGGAACACTAGAAATGAACCAAATAATGACAGGGAGGCAGATAGGAGGTGATTATTGTGACAAAGGACATTGAAAGGAAGAAAGAGAGTCAAGCATTTCAAAGAAAAGACTGAGGAAGAAGGAGGAAGGAATTCAAGTGCATTGTGAGGTTTGAAGTCTTTTGGGCTCCAACTCCTTCTGGTTAATTAGATTGAGAGAATTGTGCAATCAGCCAGGTGCAGTGGTTCACACCTGTAATCCCAGGACTTGGGAGTTGAGGCAGGAGGATCACAAGTTTGAGGTCAAACTCAGCAACTTAGTGAGGCCCTAGCAACTTAGTGAGACCCTGTCTCGAAATAAAGGAAAAAGGACAACGGATGTAGCTCAGTTGGTAAAGCACCCTTGGGTTCAATTCTTTTTTTTTTTTTTTTTTTTTTTTTTGGTACCAGGGATTGAACTCAGGGGCACTCTACCCCTGAGCCACATCCCCAGCCCTATTTTGTGTTTTATGTAGAGACAGGGTCTCACTGAGCTGCTTAGCAGCGTCGCCATTGCTGAGGCTGGCTTTGAACCCGCGATTCTCCTGTCTCAGCCTCCCTAAGTGCTGGGATTACAGGCTTGAGCCACCGCGCCCGGCTAAAATTTTTTTTTTTTTTTTTTTGGTACTGGGGATTGAACTCAGGGGCACTCGACCACTGAGCCACATCCCCAGACCTATTTTGTGTTTTTTATGTAGAGACAGAGTCTCACTCAGTTGCTTAGCACCTCATTGTTGCTGAGGCTGGCTTTGAACTCGTGATCCTCTTGTCTCAGCCTCCCTAAGTGCTGGGATTACAGGCTTGAGCCACCGCGCCCGGCCTTCAATTCTTGATACAAAAAAAAAGAGGGAAAATTATGTTACCAATTGTGAGCAGTAAGGAAGATAGGAACTTAATTAGAGGAGAGGGTGTTCTTTTGGGTTAGCATTTTAGGTGGCAACTCTTGCAGGCATTTCAATAATACTGGCCAGGACTTGAGGGTAAGTCTGGACAGAAAAAAACATTCAAGAGGCTGCAATAGCTGTTGGGATCAGCTGCATGGAGAGGGCATGGCAAGAAATGAAGGGAGAAGTGGAGGCTAAGGCTGTGGGGGGGCATGTCAGAAGCCCAGGAGAGCCTGGTGCGGTGGCGCAAGCCTGTAATCCCAGCAGCTGGGGAAGCCAAGACAGGAGGATTTTGAGTTCAAAGCCAGCCTCAGCAAGGGTGAGGCGCTAAGCAACTCCGTGAGACCTTGTCTCTAAATAAAAACAAAATAGAGCTAGAAGTGTGGCTCAGTAGTTGAGTGAGTACCCCCAAGTTCAATCCCTGGTAACAAAAAGAGAAATAAGAAAAAAAAAAAGGAGAAGAGGGAGGAGGAGGGGGAGGGGGAGGAGAGGAGGGGGAGGGGAAGGGGAAGAAGGGGAAGGGGAAGGAACAACTCAGGAGCTGAGAGAGAGCCCAAAGGTGACATGGAGGGTGTGGGAACCTGGAGGCTAGAGGGCTGTTCAGCAGTACCATGAGACCAGATCAACCCAGATCACAGAATTTGTCACAAATTCCTTCCCAAGACACAAGCACACTGAGTAGAGAAAAACCTCTGATGAGGGACTGGGACTGTAGCTCAGTGGTAGAGCGCTTGCCTCACAAATGTGAAGGACTGGGTTCAATCCTCAGCACCACATAAAAATAAATAAATAAAGCCATTGTGTCCAGAAAAAAACCTCTGGTGACCCAGTTAACTAGAAAGCTCAGAAAATAATGCAGGCTAATGATTATACCATCATCATTATCATCAGTATGTTGGTATAAGAGTTAAATATAAAATTATTTTTCTTGCGTCTTCTTTTATTTCTGACCTGTCTGAGTCTCTCAGCTCATTTTAAGTGGCACACTTGATTAGGAGGTCTTTGAGTGTGCAGAAGAATTAGAAAAAGACAATGGAAAGTGCATTTTCCTAACCATGAACCTCTAATCTCTCTGCATGAATTTTTGGAATAAACACTTTCTCAAAATGGGTGTTCTTTTGTTAATCCCTTTTTTTGCTGCAGGGAAGTCCCAGTGGTAAGGGAGGGGGGAGTTGCCTTTCTTCTGGTTTATTCTTGTTGAGTCGTACTTTTGCTATGGATATCCAAATGTTTTTAAGTAAATTTAAATAAGATAAGAGATTAACAAAAATGCTTAATAACCTGGGAGTGGACCTGTGTCTAGCTGGTTCTAGAACTGCCTGTCACTTAGTTTCTTTGATCTTGGGTGGGTCCCCTAGTTTCTTTCCTTTTTCTTCATTTCTTTTTTTCTCTTTTCTTTCTTTCTTTCTTTCTTTCTTTCTTTCTTTCTTTCTTTCTTTCTTTCTTTCTTTCTTTCTTTCTTACTTTCTTTCTTTTCTTTTCTTTTTCTTTTTTTTTTGTACCAGAGATTAAACCCAGGAGCACTTAACCACGAAGCCACATCCCCAGCCCTTTGTATTTTTTATTTTAAGACAGAGTCTCATTAGGTTGCTTACAGTCTCACTAAGTTGCTGAGGCTGGCTTTGAAACTGCAATCCTCCTGCCTCAGCCTCCCAAGCTGCTGGGATTACAGGCGTGCACCAGATGCCTGGCTGGTCCCTTAGTTCTGAGGCCTACCCTCTGGGCTTCACTATACTCAATATAATGGCACGAGCATATACACAACTGTCACACACACCCCCACCAAAACTTTTCCCCTACAGCTGTCTCATTTGGGTTCTTATCAGACACAGGGCAAATTATAACACTTTTACAAGTCTAAAGCCCCATACAACTGTGCTGAACATTCTGGAAGCAAGATGTTATTATTGCCATGATTCAATATCAGAGCTATGGTTTAGGTTTTCTGTTTTGTTTTGTTTCAATAATGATATTTACCTTAGAATAGTTTAGAGTAACAGAAAAAATGAGAAATCAGTATAAGTTGGTTGTTTTTTTTTTTTTTTTTTTGGTTCTGAGGATTGAACTCAGGGGTACTTGACCACTGAGCCACATCCCCAGCCCTATTTTGTGTTTTATGTAGAGACAGGGTCTCACTGAGTTGCTTACTGCCTTGCTGTTGCTGAGGCTGGCTTTGAACTAGGGATTCTCCTGTCTCAGCCTCCCTAAGTGCTGAGATTACAGGCGTGTGCCACCGCGCCAAGCCATAGGTTGTTTTCATATACTTCACACCCAAATTCCCTCAGTATGATCATCTTACATCAGTATGGCCTGCTTGTCAAAAATTAATGAGCAATCATTGGTACATTTTTGGTGTATGTGAAACTGGGATACACTTTTTCGTTTTTATTTTGAGATAGAGTGTCTCTGTAAATTGTCCAGGCTGTCCTTAAACTTAAGATTCACCTGCCTCAGCCTCCCAAGTAGTGGGAATTATAGGTATGCACCACTGCATTTAGCTTATATTTTTAACTAAGTTCAGATTTTTTTCAAACTTCTTACTTTTTATTGATTTTCCTCTTTCTATTCCAGGATCCCACCCAGCATGCCGTATTACATTCTCATCATACCATACAGAGGGTACATAAGATTCACTTGACTTATCTCTATTGATCTTAATCTTGACCACCTGGCCAAAGAAGTATTTGTCAGGATCCTCTGCTGTAAAGTTATTCTATTCTGTCCCCCTTTCCATACTGTATTCTTTGTGTGTGTGTGTGTGTGTGTGGTATTTATTTTTTTCATATTTAATTTATTTATTTGTTCTGTTTAGGCTTACATGATAACAGAGTGCAATTTGATTCATTGTATATAGATAGAGGATAACATATCAATTCTCTAGTTGTAAGTTGTATAGAATCACAACATATATGCAGTCATACATAAAGTTAGGGCTATGATGACCATCATATTCCACCACCTTTACCGTCCCCATGCCCCCTCCCCCTTTACACCCCTGTGAATAGAGTTCCACCATTGTTCCCATGATCTTCCCCACATCATGGATCAGCATCCACTTATCAACAAGTACATTTGGCATTTGGTTTTCTGAGATTGGCTTACTTCACTTAGCATGATATTCTCCAACTCCATCCATTTACCTGCAAATGCCATAATTTTATTCTTTTTTATTGCTGAGTAATTTTCCATTGTGTATATATACCACAGTTTCTTTATCCAGTCATCTATCAAAGGGCATCTAGGTTGGTTCCACAGTTTAGCTATTGTGAATTGAGCTGCTATAAACATTGAAGTGGCTGCAGCACTGTAGTTTGCTGTTTTTAAGTCTTCTGGGTATAGACCGAGGAGTGGGATAGCAGGCTCAAATGGTGGTTCCATTCCAAGTTTTCTAAGGAATCTCCTTTCTAAGGAATCTGCTTTCCAGATTGGTTGTACTAATTTGGAGTTCCACCAGCAATGTAAGAGCGTGCCTTTTTCCCCACAACCTTGCCAACACTTATTGTTGTTTGTATTCTTGATAATTGCCATTCTGACTGGCGTGAGATGAAATCTAAGGGTAGTTTTGATTTGCATTTCTCTGATTGCTAGAGATGTTGAACATTTTTTCATATGTCTGTTGATAGATTGTATATCTTCTGTGAAGTTTATGTTTAGCGCTTTGGCCCATTTATTGATTGGGTTGTTAGTTTTTTTGGTGTTAAGCTTTTTGAGTTCTTTATATATCCTGGAGATTAGTGCTCTATCGGATGTGTGTGTGGCAAAGATTTGTTCCCAGAATGTCAGCTCTCTGTTCACTTCATTGATTATTTCTTTTTTTTTTTTTTTAATATTTTTTTAGCTGTAGATGGAGAGAATGTCTTTATTTTATTGCTTTGTATGTGGTGCTGAGGATCGAACCCAGGGCCTCACGCATGCGAGGCAAGCGCTCTACCGCTGAGCTACAATCCCAGCCCATTGATTATTTCTTTTGCTGAGAAGAAGCTTTTTAGTTTGAATCCATCCCATTTGTTGATTCTTGATTTTACTTCTTGTGCTATAGGAGTCTTGTTAAGAAATCCATACTGTATTCTTTAGAAGGAAGGTAATGTGTGCATCCCACTTAAAGAGTGGGAGTTTAGCCAGGCATGGTGGTGCACACCTGTAATCCCAGAACTTTGGGAGGCTGAGACAGGAGAATCCCTAGTTCAAAGCCGGCCTCAGCAACGTGAGGCACTAAGCAACTCAGTGAGACCCTGTCTCTACATAAAATACAAAATAGGCCTGGAGATGTGGCTCAGTGGTTGGTACCTCTGAGTTTAATCCTTGGTACCCCCCAAAAAAGAGTGGGGGTTTAAGAAATAAATAAATACTTTTTTTTAATTAAAGGGGGGAAAAAGCCATCTGGGCATGTTGGCACATGCCTGTAATCCCAGCAGTTTGGGAGGCTGAGACAGGAGGATTGCAAGTTTGAGGCCACCCTCAGCAACTTTGTGAGGCCCTAAGCAATTTAGTGGGGCCCTAAGCAGTTTAGCGAGAATCTGTCTCAAAATAAAAAATAAAAAGGGCTGGGGATGTGACTCAGTAGTAAAGCAGCCCTGATTTCAATCTAGTACCAAAAAAGAGAGAGAATGAGGGTTTATGCTGTATCTCCTTGAGGGCAGAGTATCTATATAAATTATTTAGAATTCTTCTGCATGGAAGATTTATGTTATTCCCCATATTTATGTATTCAATCATTGATATTAATATGGTCTTATAGACATTAATTTTATTTTGCCAAAATTGCCAAAAATAAATTGCCAAAATAGATTTATTTTGTCAAATTGTTATCGTTTTGGCCATTGGCAGCTCTTTCAGTTAGCTGCTGTATCCATATGAAGTAACTACACCTGTCTATTATTTTCATTTTAGTGTTTTCTTCTTTTCTTTTTTTATTTTGATGTGAATGGGAGCGTGAAATATGCTAAAGTTTTGTTTTTTGGTTCTGGAGATTGAACCCAGGGATGTTTTACCACTGAGCTAATTTCCCGGTCCTTTTTTAATCTTTTGATATAGGAACTAGCTAAGTTACCTAGGCTGGTTTTGAAGTTATGATTCTCCTGCCTCCTGAGTTGCTGGGATTACAGGTGTTCGCTACGCCACCAAGCCTGGGTAGCGCTTCCTTATTTTCTACGCACAAAATTCTCCAGGCTCATCTTGTATACTTCATGCCCTAGTCATAGTATCTATCATTTCTTCATGGAAGAATGTCAAGGCCGAATTTTAATCCTAACAAATGCGTACCTGGAAGTTGGAGCAGATCTGGCAGGTGGGCAGGGATAAGACCCAACCCCCTTAGGAGAGGACTTTCCCAGCAGTAGCAGCCAGAATTGCAAGTCTTTAGCTGAGAAATAGGTGACTCACCAGCTCCCAGGTTGTCTCCTCCCTCCCCCTTATGCTGACAAGACTGTACCTAAACCAGCTCAGACAGAAGGACCTAGGTCACAAAGTGTTCCCACCCAGGAGGCCAGAGAAGAATGGCCTATCTCAGGCCAAGTCAGAACTTTTACCCATGTCCAGCAGACATTGCCCCCATTTGTGTATTATTTATGCCTCTCTATCTGCAGAAAGGATTAAACAGAATTGTCCTCAAATTTAGAGCTATCATAAAGCTGTTATTATAATCCAGGTGAAAGGATAAGTACAGTAAAGAGAGCGTGCATGTGTGTATGTGTGTGTAGCAATTTTGTTCCAGACTCCTAGGCTGGGCCAGGTTCCCTAAGATCCCTGAATCACAGGTTGCTAGCACCGGAGGACTTTCAGAGATGAACACCCTTCACCTGCCTTTTATAGCACTGAAATGGGTGAAGTGATTTTGTGGGAGTCACAAAGCTAGTGAGCTGGAAAACTGCCACAGGTTTTCTGATGTCCTGGTCTTTTAAAACTCCTTCCCTTCCTAGAAGAGGCAAAAACAAAAACAAAGAACAGCTTTTGGATTTTCTAGGGAATGCAATAGCAGGATAATTCTTAAGGCCATGAATAAACTTATGTGGATGTGTCTGAGAAGTGTTGGAGGCTCTGGGGCTACAGTTAGGATTATTAGCATCCCCAACATTTAGATTAGGGAATGGAGGATATAGACATTGGGATGTCGAAGTGGATATTGGGGATCCTACCATTTCTCCATATTCAAGATGTTAATGGTTTAGTCAGCAACTTTTTAGCTTTTATTGACTTTTGACAGGAAGGAAGGAAGGAAGGAAGGAAGGAAGGAAGGAAGGAAGGAAGGAAGGAAGGAAGGAAAGAAGGAAGGAAGAAGGAAGGGAAGGAGGAGCCGGGCGCGGTGGCTCACGCCTGTAATCCCAGCACTTAGGGAGGCTGAGACAGGAGAATCGCGAGTTCAAAGCCAGCCTCAGCAATGGCGAGGCACTAAGCAACTCAGTGAGACCCTGTCTCTACATAAAACACACAAAAAAAATAGGACTGGGGTTGTGGCTCAGGGGTCGAGTCCCGGTGAGTTGAATCCCGGGTACCAAAAAAAAAAAAAAAAAAAGGAAGGGAAGGAGGGAGGAAAGAGGGAGGGAAAGAAAGGTAGGGAAAGAAAAGGAATGAAGGAAGGAAATTAGTTCAGTCAGTTAGGGATCTTGAGACTTTGCCCAAGATATCTGGAGATTTAAATTTATGGATTTCTGCACTACCAGCTCTTTGAGAAATAGAGTTGTCAGCCGGGCGCAGTGGTGCAAGCCTGTAATCCCAGAACTTTGGGAGGCTGAGACAGGAGAATCCTGAGTTCAAAGCCAGCCTCAGCAATGGCGAGGCACTAAGCAACTCAGTGAGACCCTGTCTCTACATAAAACACAAAATAGGGCTGGGGATGTGGCTCAGTGGTCGAGTACCCCTGAGTTCAATCCCTGGTACCAAAAAAAGAAGAAAGAAAGAAAGAAAAAGAAAAGAAATAGAGTTGTCTCTTCTCTTTAATTCTTACCACCCTTCTGGTCCCAATACTCCCCTTCCCAAAACTCAGGAATGTCTGACTCCCTGTGTGAAGGTGTTTCAATTATCTTTGTTTAGGCTGAGATGAAAGACTGCCTTGGGGATTAGAGAAAGGATTCTGGGTCTGGTGTCACTCAGTGTGGCTGCAGTAAAAAGACTAAATTAGCATCAGGCTACTCTTCACTTGCTCTCTAGGTGACCTTTCTAAGGCTACCTGGGAGATCTTGTTTCAGTCTGCAAGCTCCTTCTAGGGCAAGGACAGTGGGTGGCCCAGAACAGCATCTGCAAATAGGTAATTAGTATGTGCTTTTGATGATAATGAAGATAATATTAGGTATTTTGGGGATTTATAAAATATTCAAATGGAGAGTTGTTCTTGAAGATCTTCCCAGCTAGCTTCTCAGCACCCTGAGTTCCTTTAGCAGAGGGGAGTAAAGTACAAAGCCTGCCTTCAGGCTGAGTATAGAGGAAACTCTTCCATGAAAGGGAGAACAGAAAGAACATTCCTACCTGCTGTGCTCACGCTTGAGTTCCTCTGCCTCTCTCATCTGTATATTTATTATTTATTTATCTATTTATCTATTTATTTATTCAATGCTGACGATAGAGCGCAGGCCCTCATGCAAGCTATAGAAGAGCTCTGTCACTGCACACACCCCCAACATAATTTTAAAAATAATTTTTATTAATAAAATTACTGTCCCGACTTTTTAATACTCAAAGATGTATAGAGTTTTAAAATTTGAACATGCTATATTATGTGTTCTGCAACTTGCTTCTTCCTTCTAACAATAAATCATGGATGTCTGCATCAGGATACCTCGACTTTGGTATTGTCGCAAAGCGATGCTTTGTCCTTGTACCTGAGTGATGCTTCGAGCACCAGCTTTTCACCTCCTTTTCTTCCTCCCGGGCCTTTGTGATCGCCTGGCAGCGTGGGGTGCCCTGCCCAGAGAGGTCCAGGCCGGTGGGCGGGGTCGGGGCCGCTCGGGGCATGCAGATGAGGTGGGCGGGGCCCTATATATATCCGCGAGTAGCGTTGGTAGGGCGAGCCCAACCCGGTCGGACCGAGAGAGCAGACAGCGGAACCTGTTTCCCCGAGCGCAGCGGGTCCTGTGGTCCGGGCTGGCCCCTCTGCTGCCCCGGGAACGGGCCATGCCGCCGCGGGAGCTGAGCGAGGCCGAGCCGACCCCGCTCCGGGCCCCGACCCCTCCTCCGCGGCGGCGCAGTGCGCCCCCTGAGCTGGGCATCAAGTGCGTGCTGGTGGGAGACGGTGCGGTAGGGAAGAGCAGCCTCATCGTCAGCTACACCTGCAATGGGTACCCAACACGCTACCGGCCCACAGCGCTGGACACCTTCTCCGGTACGTTCAATGGCCCCAGCGGCCGCGTGGCTGGGGTGAGGTTGAGCCCTGGGGATCTGGGGCCGGCGTCGTTGGGGTAGGGCACCCGAGACTCCGGGTAGGGAGCGGAAGCAGGCCCCGAGGTGGCGCTGGTGAGTGAGGCCTGGTGGGTCCCAGGACGCTCTGCTAACTCAGGCTTTCCCCGCCCCTGCAGTGCAAGTCTTGGTGGATGGAGCCCCGGTGCGCATTGAGCTCTGGGACACAGCTGGACAGGTGAGAAGCTGGGCTCAGCCTAATGGTTTGGGCTGAGGGTGAGGGGAGTGATGAACTGGAGGCTAGGTTCAACCTCTGATAGGGCAGGAATGGAGAAGGCCTTGTGTCTCCAGACCCAAGTGGAAAGTGGATTCCTGTTCCATGTGGCAGGGAACAGCCCTTCTAACCACCTGGCCTTCCAACTCCAGGAGGACTTTGACCGACTTCGCTCGCTCTGTTACCCGGATACAGATGTCTTCCTGGCATGCTTCAGCGTGGTGCAGCCCAGCTCCTTCCAAAACATCACAGAGAAATGGCTGCCCGAGATCCGCACTCACAACCCCCAGGCACCCGTTCTGCTGGTGGGCACCCAGGCCGACCTGAGGGACGATGTCAATGTACTGATTCAGCTGGATCAGGGGGGCCGGGAGGGCCCAGTGCCCCAACCCCAAGCCCAGGGTCTGGCCGAGAAGATCCGGGCCTGCTGCTACCTCGAGTGTTCCGCCTTGACACAGAAGAACTTAAAGGAGGTGTTTGACTCAGCCATTCTCAGTGCCATTGAGCACAAAGCCCGGCTGGAGAAGAAATTGAATGCCAAAGGTGTTCGCACCCTCTCCCGCTGCCGTTGGAAGAAGTTCTTCTGCTTTGTGTGAGCAGCTATGGCAGTGTGTAGCAAGTGAGTGGTAGGCAGGAGGCCAGAGACTTCTGGAACCTGGGGCAATGGGCCTTTGAGTGGGCAACTGGCAGGGCCTGGCCACCCTAAGGGATTCCATTCCCTATTGAACACTGGGACATGGGCCTGTAATTGATCGCTCTGGTAAGCCAGAGTAAACCTAAGGCCTGGAAGAGAGGGAAAGCTTTGAATTGGATTTCTTTGGTCAAGGCTCACAGAGAAAACCCAGCACTTTGATTTTCGTGGGATGGTCCTAACAGTGTCAGCCATCTCTTAGCAACATGGGATCCAATTGCCAGTTTCTTATTATGGGCATACAGGGCAGCCTGGCCCAGTTAGGACTGGTTGTGGTCTTCACCCCCTCCTTGAACAACAGTGAGGAAGAGCCTGGGGAATAGCCAGGCATCTTGGAGGGCTGGAAGGTGGCTATCCTTGATTTGGAGAGACGTGTGGGATGCAATGGGTTAGACAGAGGCTACAGAAAGATTGAGAAGACGCAGCGAAAGTGAGGCTTGGAGCTGTTTGACTAGAGGCAGATCAGAGGGCTGGGCTGGAAAGGAGGAAGAGAAGGAAAATAGGGGATGGGCAACTGTGGAGCAGGCTGATACCTGGGCTACCCTCAACCCCCAAGGCCAGAGAGGGCGGGGCTGGTCCCTGGGAAGAACTGGGTCTCAAGGCTCCCTAGGTACTGCCCAAACTGGCTGGGCCAGCATTCAGGCAGGAAGTGAGAATCAAGGGCCTAAGCAGAGGGAGGGAAAGAAGTTGTAAATTAGAGTCTGAAAGAGAAAAGGGGTTGGGGTCCCTTTTGCCAAGGTCACAGCCTAGAAGGTAGAGCAGTGCAGTTTGCAAATAAAACCTTATGTTTCTGAAGCTGCTGTCTCTTTCATTTCCTGGAACAGTCTGCTGCCCTTTCCAGGTGTCTGTAATTTGATTTGGGTACCAAAGGACTGAGTCTAGGTTGAAGGGTGGGGGCTGGACCAGATAGGACAATGTGATGGGAACTGGATTGGGGGGGGCAAGTGTGGGTCTCCCCACTTGGGGCTTGGCCTAGCTGGTTCCCAGGACAGCTAGCGTGGGAAGCAGCCTGGAAACGGGTTTCCCCAGGTGTCAGTGCCAGACCTGCTTTCCCATGACCTCACCAGGTGGGTGGGGCCCCTCCCCTTTCTCCCTCCTTTCTACAGCATAGTGCTCAGCACTGGGGCTCTGGGGTAATCTCAAGCCCTCTAACCTTTCTCTTCTGATTCTTCTAACAGTTTACAGGCCCCAGAGACTCTCTCCATTCACAATCTGAACATAAAGAGATGCCCCCATACAGCCTTAAACCTCAATCACTGGCCAACGTTCTTGGACTTGGGCTGGTTGAACCAGTCTTCAGCCTTGGCACATAAGGGCCTAGTGAAGGTCAGGGTGCTGGTTGTGAACAATGTAAATAGAGGTTTGTCCCAGAAATCCTGTGTGCATGAGGGTTCTCTGGGAGAGGACTTGGAGAGGAGCAGAGATCCAGAGGGTATTTCCTGTAATTGGAACTGGGAGGTAACCTGGGGAAAACAATCCAAAACCTTATTTTATCTTAGGGAGAGTGAGACCTAGAGAAAAAAAGGTAATGTCTCCAGTGAGTGGTTATAAGAACACCTGACAAACTCTAGAGTTGGGCATTTTGGTAAAGAGGTATTTATTTGTAAGGGACACCTGGGACATCTGCTAGGCAACTACTCTGCCAGGTGAGCACTCACACCCATCCCAGTCTACTGAGCCCAGCTCCCGCTTCAGGAAGTACAGGGGTGTGTGTGTGTGTGTCCCTCATAGCTAAGGGACAGAAATCCTAGCCAAGTGAAACCTCAGATAATCCCCAAGTTTAGTTTTAGCCAAGGCTGTCTGCCTCCTATCCCCTAAGGTATCAGCCACCTCTCTTCTTTTTGTCCTCTTGTCCCCTCAGGTGGAGCTGCTGAGCCACACTGTGATAGCTAGGTTCTCAGGGTCTCAAATCCCTGCTCTATGGCCAGCTGTTACCTCAACTCATCCTGGCACACTCTCCTTGAGGTTCAAGTTCAGGCTCTGACACCTACCATTACAAGACACAAATCATTTCCCTTCTTTGTACCTCATTATCTTATTTGTAAAATGAAGGACACAGGACCGACTGGACTAGAGGTTTTCAAACTGTTGTGAGGTATATACAGGGTATAGAGGTGCACACATATAATCCCAGTGACTTGGGAGAGCGGCCTCAACAACTTAGCAAGACCTTGTCTCAAAATATAAAATAAAAAGGGGCTGGGGATATACTCAGTGGTAGAGAACCCCTGGATTCAATTCCTAGTATCCCCTTCTCTGCTACACATACACAAACTGTTCCAAGGGGCTGCTGCTATGAGGTGGGACGAGAAAGCCCAATCAGGTGATACCTGCACTCCTCCCCACCCCCCAGGGAACAGGGAACAATGTCCTAATTCTGTCATGGTACCAGCACATGCATATTATCCAAATGGAGTGCCTCTCCTGCCAGGTGACTGCACCTAGTCAGGACTTCTATCAGCCTCACCTCTATATCCCTGCCATGGTGACTTCCCTGTTCCATCCAGGCACAGGGATGCCTCCTTCCGGCACAACTCAACTGTTACTGGTTCTCACTGTTTACAATGAACTCCAGTTCCTTATTTCCGCGTTCAAGACCTCATATCTGACAGCAACCTGTACCAAACCAGCTTGTCCCAGTGATCCTCCGTTATCTCCTGACTTTGATTCCAAGTCTTGGCTTTTGCCAGATCCCCTAGTTTAAAAAGTTCCCTCACCATCTCCCAAATCTATTTGTTCATTTTCCTCTCTCTGCCTCCCCTTCTTCCTCCCTCTTTCTTTCTTTCATTTATTGATACTGGAGATTGAACCCAGAAGTATTCTACCTCTGAGTTATTTTTTTTTTTTTAATTTTTTTTTAGTTGTTGATGGATCTTTATTTTATTCATTTATTATATGTGGTGCTGAGGATCGAACCCAGTGCCTCACGCATGCTAGGCAAGCGCTCTACCACTGAGCTACAGCCCCAGCCCCCTACCTCTGAGTTATATCCTCAGCCATTTTTATTTTTTATTTTGAGGCAGGGTCTCACTAAGTTGCCCAGGCTGGCTTCAATCTTGTGATCTTCCTGACTCAGCCTCCTGGGCTGGGATGATAGGCATGTGCCACTGTGCCCACCCTATTTTTCCTTTTACTCCCTTCTTATAATGCTCTCCTCCAGAAAGGATTCTTGCTGGTACTAGTGTCCTCTTGCATCCTTGGCAACTGAGGGTACTACAGGTTTTATCACTGTCCCAAGCTGCATCTCCCCAGATGTATGCACATATATAGAGAAAACCTCGTTTATGTTCCTTACTTTACTTTCCCACAGGATCCCTGGCTCAGGCAGTGTTTGCTGTTAGCTCTTAAGTGCTTAAGAATAAAAAAATCAGTCAGCGTCCTGGAGGAGACTGAAAGGATCAAGTTCAGCTTCAGGTTTGTTTCACCAAGGCCTAAAAGCAATGGCTTGCAGAAAAGGATCCCAAAACTTGGGACCCAAACCTGTGCAGAATGAGAAGGATTTATCTTTCTTTTATTTTTTTAATATTTTTTTTAGTTGTAGATGAACACAAACATCTTTATTTTATTTACTTATTTTTATGTGGTGCTGAGGATCACGCATGCAAGGCAAATGCTCTACTCCTGAGCTACAATCCCAGCCCCAAAAAGGATTTATCTCTGATTGCAAACCCACTGGCTCTCTCTCTCTCTGGCTCTGTTTCTCTATATTATATGGTGTCTTTCTTCTTTTCTGGGATAGATCGTTTTCTTTAAATTAATTTAGAGTAACCTGGCATGGTGGTGCATCCATGTAATCTCAGCAGCTCAGGAGGCTGAGGCAGGAGGATTGCAAGTTCAAAGCCAGCCTCAGCCATTTAGTGAGGCCCTAAGCATCTTGGCGAGACTCTGTCTCAAAATGGAAAAAAAAAAAGAGTTGGAGATGTGGCTTGGTGGTTAAGTGCCCCTGGTTTCAATCCCTGGTACAAAATAATAATAATAATAATAATAATAATAATAATAATAATAATAATAATAATTTAAAGTGCTGGGGATTGAGCCCAAAGTCTAATAAGCATGCTAGGCAATAATGTACTGTGGAGCTACATCCTAACACCTTAAATATACATTTAAAGGAATATTTATTATATTACCTCAATAACATCATGTCTTATTTATATTCTTAGGTATGTCCTTATCAATGTAAATTTTTTAAAATATTTTTTTAGTTGTAGATGGACACAATATCTTTATTTTATTTATTAATTTTTATGTGGTGCTGAGGATCAAACCCAGTGACTCATGCATGTGAGGCAAGTGCTCTACCACTGAGCTATAATCCCAGCCCCTGTAAATTGTTTTTAATGTCTGTGTAACCTTAGCTGATTTTTAAAATAACATTTATTTTCCATGATAAATACTCAGAAAGATTAGAAAATTAAAAGAATTAGAAGATTTTTAAAACATCATCCAGGTATGGTGGTACTTGCCTATAGTCCCAGTTACTCTGGAGGCCCTCACAGAGGATCACAAGTTTAGTGTCACCATGAGCAATTTAGGGGGACCCTGTCTCAAATAAATAAATAAAAGGCTGAGGTGTGGTTTGGCAATAGAGTACCCCTAGGCTCAATCCCTAGTACTACAAAATCAATCAATCAGTATTTTTTTTTTTTGGTACCAGGGACTGAACCCAGGGCACTTAACCACTGAGCCACATCCCCAGCCCTCTTTTGTGTTTTATTTACAGACAGGGTCTCACTGAGTTGTTTAGCACCTCGCTGTTGCTGAGGCTGGCTTTGAACTCAACGATTCTCCTGTCTCAGCCTCCCAAAGTGCTGGGATTACATGCGTGCGCCACCATGCCCAGCTCTTCCCCAGCCCTTTTCTAAAAAAAAATATTTTATTTAGAGACAGGGTCTCTCTGAGTTAGTTGGGGCCTCACTAAATTGCTGAGGCTGGGTTTGAACTTTCGATCCTCCTGCCTCAGCCTCCCAGCCACTGGGATTACAGGTGTGAGCCAACATATCCAGCCATTTACGATTTTTTTAAAGGGGCCAAAAATTTATTTGCATTATGTTTCACTATAGTCAAATTCTTTGTTTGGTTGGTTTTTTTTTTTTTTGGTACTGGGGATTGAACTTAGGGGCACTTGACCACTGAGCCACATCCCCAGCCCTATGTTGTGTTTTATGTAGAGACAGGGTCTCACTGAGTTGCTTAGTGCCTCACTATTGCTGAGGGTGGCTTTGAACTCGCGATTCTCCTGTCTCAGCCTCCCTACATGCGGCATTTAGGATTTTTTTTTTTAAATATTTATTTATTTTTTAGTTGTAGGTGGACAGAATATCTTTATTTTTATGTGGTGCTGAGGATCGAACCCAGTGCCTCACGCATGCGAGGCAAGCACTCTCCCACTGAGCTACAGCCCCAGCCCCAGCATTTAGGATTTTAACAGTGTTTTTTCATGTTGTTATTAATTCTGACCATGAGGCTATAACTATGTATATTACTATGTATGTTTGCTTATTGTTTCAACTTGAACTTAATTTTTTTAAATTCCCATTTTGGGGCATATAGATTGTCTTCCTTGACCTTTTTTTCCTATTATAAATGTTCTGTCTTTGGGTTGATGACTGGGCCCCAGGATAATCCCCGTGGATCTTACGGGGAACTTGGCTTTCTGTGTGTGTGTGTGTGTGTGAGAGAGAGAGAGAGAGAGAGAGAGAGAGAGACTGGGGGGGCATCTTTTTCTGTTGGAGCATGACTAGCAGATTGTAGGTGTTCAATAAATACTAAACGATGACAAATTGTGTATATATTTGTGTTCATGTACCTTTGTGTTCCTGATTTTGCTCTTGTGTAGAGTGTTGTCTTTGTGCAAAATTGAATAATTCCATACATGTGCCATCTGTATATCTATGTAAATGCAGGTGGTTTATCTTTAGCAAAATGCACATACATCTGTGTGTTTATATCAGGCCTGTCTTTAGGAACATGTGTTAAAGGGCTGGGGATGTAGCTCGGTAATTTAGTGCTTGCCTAGTTCATTCCTCAGTACTGCAAAAATAACGTGTGTATTATATACAACTGTATATGTGAATCTTATGTGAATCTTGGAGGTGCACATTGGTCTCTGTGACTATATGTGACCATCTAAGGGGGCCTGCTTTCTTGGGGCTGTATGTCTATGTGGCTATGGGTGCTTATGCTTAGTTCTGTGTAGTTCTGTTTGGGGGTGGCTTTCCACATTCATCTTTGTGCTGACTGTGCATACTGGGACAGGACTGAGGTGACCCTGAGTGCATACACCCCTGAATGAGCTGTGTCCTTGCTTTCCCCACGGGAGCAGAGTGGTGCCCAGGGCAGAGGTGACGCACCCTCCCTGAGCTCCCCGTTCTCTTGGGAACCAGCTCAAGAGTGAATGAGACCGAGAGCAGACTGCGTCAGGAGCACCAGCCCCTTTTGCAACCAGCCCTGGCCCCAGGCAGTTAACCACAGCTCTGCGCTGGCACAGGTCAGACCTGCCCACTGTGCCTCTGCTGCCAGGAAACCCCCAGTCCTAGGTGGCTGTGCCGACAGTGCCCTCTTTGGCACTGGGCCAGATCCCAGTGAGCGGATCCCAGCTGAGGGGCCACATGAGTCACGCTGTGGCAATAGTGGGGATTGACTTCCTGGGCTTGGGCATTGCTGTTTTCTGCCCCTGTAGATGGCTTTTATTAGCTCCAGTTTTCAAATGAAGTGTAGACCAACAGACCAAGTTGAAGCCTTGGTCCTGAATTTCCTGACCCTGGGTCCAGGCCTATCTTCAGTGTTCCATTCAGGGACTGGAGGGTTTTGTTCCCAGAAATGGGTCTCTTAGAGTTGGGAAGCTAGATTTCTGACACAGACCAAGTTGTCATGGGCATGTGGATGTCAGTACTGAGCAGGCCTCCTGTGCTGGTGGAACATTCTCAGGGCTTTCTTCTTCAGTTGGGGCTAAAGGATGGGCCCATAGCTGGGTGACCATGGAATTCATTGTCAGACTGCATGGGAGCTCTGGTAATAACCTGGGTCCATCCGTAATCACCCTTCACTCGCGACTGCTTCCTCTCTCAGACCTGTATTCTCTGTTGTCATGCCTTGCTCCTGCCCATCTTCCTCTTTAGTCCCCTGCACTGGCCAGCAGACTGCCTCTGTAGGTCTCCCTCCAGGGATGGTGAGATTGCTCTTTGAAACAGGGAACTCTTGATTCCTGGGGGTGTGTACATTTCCACCACCTGACCCTGGCCAACAGGCCATGTGCTCTGCTGACTCCCTTTCCCATGGGGACTAGGAAAGCCTTCCATTCTGGCCTCATCCTGACTTGCTGGGTGACTTTGGGCAAATTACTGCCTTCCTTCTTGTTTGAGTTTCTTCCAGTAGCGAAGTGGGGCTAGTACTCTGCCCCTCCCTGGCTCCCAGGGGACCTGCAGGGATAAGCAAGATAATAGCCAGGAACCGATTTGGAGGAAGCTATTGAGTGCCAAGTGAGAGGTATCAGTGCTGGCCTGTGTTTACCTGGGTGTGGACCTTAGTTCCCAGCCTCCTTGGGCTTGGGACCAGCCTTGACAGCTTCTTGGCTCATGGCTTCTTTGTCCCACTTCCAGAAAAAGGACAGAAATCAAAGCCAAAAACCCAGTCGTCTGGAGAGGATGAGAAATGCATCACATAGAATTTGGGGTGCTGAAATGCTGGCTTCCTGACCTTAGGCCAGTCACTGCCCGCCTCTGCGCCTCAACTCCTAAATTCTGAAAGTCTCCCCAGCTCGGGATTGAGGGGGGCCTTTGAGCCTGTAATTGGAGGCCAACATCACTGTTTTGGGATAGAAAGGATGTTGTCATTTAGTCTAGTTCCTTTATATTTTAATAGATTACCATCAAGCCCTTTTTGGGGCCACAGACTGACCCAAGATCAACCTTGTTAACCCAAGGTCATAAACTGTTTGCAAAGAGCATCACGCAGAAGAGAGCGAGTGGGTCAGAGAAAACCCCTTGGGAAGAGAATCCTAAGTGAGTTAATGGGTCAGCAATATAACCTGTTTACTCCACCAGAGTTTGGTTCTCCCTTGGGCCTTCAGCCAGTGCCTCAACCGCTCCAGGGCAAAGGCTCTTCTAACCTTCCCTGCTACACTTAAGATAGTACCACCCTTGACTCCACTCCCGGTCCCTATTAGGTTTGGCCTCTCTGCCAACACTGCTCTCTCAACCATCAACCAGGGTCAGCAACCTCCTTCTCCCAGCCTGGCAGGGTGAAGTCTCTGGTTTCCTGGCCTTTGACCTTTCCTTCTGAGTCTCCTGCTGCCCCTCTAGCCACTCCTCCTCTGTGCCCTCTTCCTTCTCCCAAGGCTCTGTCCTGTCCTTCCGTTGTCTTCCCTTGCCTGTCCACCTGCGCATGTTTCTCTCTTGCCTTTGTCTTGTCCACTTCTCTATTTGACCCTTACACCACCTCCTCCCAAACCCCGGGGCTCCATCACCTGCACCAAGTCCAGACCTCTCACCTGTAGGGTGTGAGGGGCCTCAGGGATGCACCTGCTGCCGGAAGACTCAGATACCTGTATGGCCCATGTGTGCATAAACTCCTGGCCCTATTTTATGTTCCTTCTTGTTTGTTTGTTTTTTTAATCTTTTTCCTACTTTATACTCATGTTATCTTATAATTTATAGACCCTGTTAAGCTGTCTTAAGTCTCTCTCCTATAAGTCAAGCATAAGCAAATAACTAACTGATGACAGTAAAATCAATGAAACCGGTCTCCATCTGATACCTGGGGCCCCTCACCTGGTTCTCCCGAAACTGCCCCTCCTCTACTTGTCCCTGTTTCTGTTGGTGGCATTGCTACACAGCCAGGCTCCCAGGACTCTGCATAGCCCAGAGTCACCAAATCTTGCAGTGGCCATCTTCTGCACGTTTCCATCTTCTTTTCCAACCTTCCTGTCTCTATACCAGTACAGAGCTCCTGGTTTAATGATTTCTTTCTCCCTTATACCTTTACATTTAAATATATATTTTAGTGGTAGATGGACACAATACCTGTATTTTTAAAATTAATTAATTAATCTGTTTATTTATTTATTTATCTATTTTGGTACTGGAGATTGAACTCAGGGGCACTCGACCACTGAGTCATATCCCCAGCCCTATTTTGTGTTTTATGTAGAGACAGGGTCTCACTGAGTTGCTTAGTGCCTCGCCGTTGCTGAGGCTGGCTTTGAACTCGCGATTCTCCTGTCTCAGCCTCCCTAAGTGCTGGGATTACAGACTTGAGCCACCGCGCCCAGCTTTTTAATTTATTTTTATGTGGCGCTGAGGATCAACCCCAGTGCCTCACACATGCTAGGCAAGCGCTCTACCACTAAGCCTCAATCCCAGCCCCTAAATACTTTTTCTTATTGCCAAAGAAAGTTTAGAAAATGCAGAGTGAAGCCAGGCATGGTGTGGGTGCCAGCTACTTGGGAGGATCAGGTAGAAGGACTGCTTGTCCCCAGGAGTTAGAGGCCAGACTGGGCAACCAAGCAGGAACCCCTTGCAAGCAAACAAACAAACAAAACAAATTTCATCAATGACAGAGAATACTGTAGACAGTTCAGTATTTGTTTTTCTAAACATATTGCCCCCCTCCCCGTTAAACTCCATGACAAGGGACCTATTTATTTCTTCTTCTTTCTGAGCTCTGGTTCCAGGCTCTGTTGATACAACCCCCAGGAGCTGCTGCAGGTGGAAAGGAGAGGCAAGCTCTCTCCAGCTCCTGTGGGAGGGATTAGGACCCCCCTGGGCTGAAGCTGGGCTTCCAGGTGAGGCTCTTGACAACAATCCCTCCTCTCTAGGGGAGCTTAAAAGTGCCTTCCCAGGCTTTAGCCTTGGTGCAGTAGGGTGGGGACAGGAGTAGTCTTGTGCAATAGGGCAAACCACTCTTCATTCAGGGCTGTTTGTTTAAGTGGGCAGGGATGGGTTTGGGAGAAAGAACCCAGTTTTTGTCACTGTTTATTTGAACTACTGGTATATATAAGTTTTGGAGATAAATTCTCAATATAGGGAAGGCAGGATGGGTTTTAAAAAATAAGATGATGGAGATTCATTCCAAAGTTAAATGCCAAGAGGGCCCAGGTAAGCACTGAACTCTGGGAGTGGCAGGCAGGGTGAGACTGTGAATGGTTTAGCACCTACCTAGCTGATGAGAACCCCAAACTCAGTGCCTGGGTTGCTGCAGAATGTGGGCCCTGAATTGCGAAGTCCTCAAAGTTTTTTCAATAAGCTAGAAATATAGATTTTTTTTCTTCTGGTATTAGAAATTGAACATAGGGCCTCACACATGCTAAGCAATTTTTGAGCTACACCCTAGACCTTTTAGTTTTATTCTGGGACAGCCTCTTGCTGAATTGCATAGGGTGGCCTTAAACTTGTGATCCTCTTGCCTCAGCCCCCTGAGTAGCTGGGATTACAGGCATGTACCACTGCACCCAGCTCTAAATTTCTTAACTAATTAATTTATCAATCACTAAGCCGCATCCCTAGTCCTGTTTATTTTTTGAGACAGAATCTTGCTAAGTCTTTAGGGCCTTGCTAAATTGCTGAGGCTGGCATTGAATGTGTGATCCTCTGTTTCAGTCTCCTGAGCCACTGGGATTACAGGCGTGCATCACCATGTCCAGCCTCTAAATTTTTTAAAAAGTGAAGTTTCCTATCCGCGCGTGGTGGTGCACACTTGTAATCGCAGCACTTAGGGAGGCTAAAACAGAAGAACCTTGAGTTCAAAGCCAGCCTCAGCAATGGTGAGGCGCTAAGCAACTCAGTGAGACCCTGTCTCTACATAAAACACAAAATAGGGCTGGGGATGTGGCTCAGTGGTCGAGTTCCCCTGAGTTCAACTCTGTTTCTTTTTTTTTGTTACCGGGTACTGAACTCAGAGGAACTCGACCCGGGCCACATTTTGTGTTTTCCATAGAGACAGGGTCTCACTGAGTTGCTTAGCGCCTTGCCATTGCTGAGGCTGGCTTTGAACTCCCGATTCTCCTGTTTTAGCCTCCCTAAGTGCTGGGATTACAGGCGTGCACTACTGAGCTCTGCGTTTTCTGATTCTTTAAATGTTGGCAACTAATTAATTAAACTATTTTTTGGGTCAGAGCATGGGTGGCTGCTGCCAGTGTACAAAGGCTTTGACAAGCCTGTACTGTGTAGCTTCTGTGTCCCTCATTCAGGTTATCTTGGTTAATTGATTTGGTCTTGCCTCCTCCCTCTGTCACTCTCCTGTGTTCTGTGGTGTGAATTCTGGTAATGTGGCCCATAATCCACTTTTCCCACCCTTTTTTTTTTTTTTTAGTTGTGGTTGGGCACAATACCTTTATTTTATTTATTTATTTTTTGCAGTGCTGAAGAGCAAACCCAGGGCCTCACACGTGCTAGGTAAGTGCTCTACCACTGAGCCACATCCCCACTCTCTAGTTCTTAAAATCTGGCTTTAATATTCAAGTGCCTGCTCAATACCCAAGAGCCCATCAATGTGGCCTCTACCCACCAACCTCCTCACTTTCCTTCTCATGGCTTTGGGACACACTTGGCAGTTTGCCGCTCCCAAACAAAATAAGACCCATAGGGCTGGGAGGTGGCTCAATGGTGGAAATCATGCCTAGGGTGCATGAGGCCCTGTATTCAACCCTCCCATTACCACACATAAACACACAAAAATACCTGTGATTTCTACTCCATTTTTGCGGGGGGGACACTACTGGGGATTTGAACCCAGGGTCTTTCTTATGCATGCTAAGCAAGTGCTCTACCACTGAGATATAGCCCCAACTGTCCATTTTTTTTTTGCTTGCTATGGTTTTGCTGTGCTTAACTAAACTCACAGCTATATGCACCTTCTTATCTCATTTTTTTCCAAGTTTTTTTTTTTTTGGTAAAATATAATAACATAAAATATACTTTTCTTTCTTTTTTTTTTTTTTGGTACTGAGGATTGAACTCGAGGGCACTTGACCACTGAGGCACATCCCCAGCCCTATTTTGTGTTTTATGTAGAGACAGGGTCTCACTGAGTTGCTTAGCGCCTCGTAGTTGCTGAGGCTGGCTTTGAACTTGCGGTTCACTTGTCTCAGCCTCCCAAAATACTGGGATTACAGGTGTGTGCCACTGCGCCCAGCTAAAATTTACTATCTTAACTATTTTAAGCGTCTAGTTTAGTAGCATTAAGTATATTCATACTGTGCAACCATCACCACTACCCATTTCCAGAGCACTTTTTATATTGCAAAACTGAAATCTATCCATTAAACACTTTCCACTTCTCCCTCCACCCCTGCAACCACCATTCTACTTTCTGTCTCTATGATTTCAACTTCTCTAAATCAAAATATGTCTAAATATGAGTGGAACCATACAGAATTTATCTTTTTGTGGCTAGTTTATGTCACTTATCATAATATCCTCAAGGTTCATCTGTGTTGTAGCATATATCAAAATTCCTTTCCTTTTTTCAGGCTAAATAATATTCCATTGTATATGCTGTATGTATTCCATTTTGCTTATCCATTCGTGTCTATAGACACTTATTTTGCTTTCATATTTTAACTATTCTGAGTAATACTGTTATGAACATGAGTGTATATATATCTCTTCAAGACTTTTGCTCATCTATTTATTTTTTAAATTTTTTTAGTTGTTGATGGATCTTTATTTTATTCATTTATTATTTATATGTGGTGCTGAGGATCGAACCCAGTGCCTCACGCATGCTAGGCAAGCGCTCTACCACTGAGCTACAGCCCCAGCCCTTTGCTCATCTATTTAATACTCCCTCCATAAAGCCATTTCTCAACCTTCTTAATCTCTATGGCTTTACTAGCCTCTGCTTCTTTTCAACAGCTATTTATTGGACACTTAGTATCCACCAGCAGGGCCTGGAATTGGGAATACAGAGGTAAAGAAGACCCAGTCCAGGCTTTGAGGAGTCTCACCCAGATGAAAGCAGACACACCAATGTGGCTCATCTGTATGCAGCTTGAGCGAGTGGAGAGGGCAGCAATGAACTTTCACTGGAGAAGCAGGGAAAGCTTTCTGAGCTGGGTCATATATAAAGTGGGAACTTTCTAGGGGCAAAGGGGTGTTTGAGATAGAGGCAACTGGTTGTGCAAAACATAAGGAGTGTCATTTGAGAGGGGATGAAGCAGAGGAAGTGATAAGGAGTGGTCTGAGAACCAAATCACCACAGCATTTGCATCTGTGCTGCCTGCATTCCAGAGTGTAAGCTTCAGGGGAGCTAGGCTGTGTCTTGACCTCCATTGCTTCACACCTGCCACCTGCCTGAGACTGACCTTCCCTTAAACTCTTGCAGGAAGAGACCACACTGGCCAGTAGTGGTGAGAGCGCCCCCTTGTGGCCTCTGCAAAGCTCCTACCTCCTCCAGCCATTATCCCAGCAACTGTTACTAGGGATGGCACTAGCATCACCCCACTTGATCTCTGTCGCTCCCTGAGAGTATGTTCACTTCAGGCCAGCAAACACTTATTAAGTACTTACTCTGTGTTGATCATTGGGCATTCTAGACATTGGGTTAGTGTTTGAGTCATTAATCACCCTGCTTATAGAGAACCAACAATAATGGGGGTCCAAGGGAAGGATTGAGTCTATTTTGAATCTCAAAGGATGGACAACTGCTTGGAAAAGTATGGGGTTAGGAGGAGAAATACAGTGGCCATGAAAAGGAACAAAGAGAATGAGCCCCACCCCTGCCATCTACTCAACATTCACTGAATTACTACCATTAACTGAGGTCACAGAGGTTACATGAGGTGCTGGAGATCCAGAGATGACTAAGATGCCATCTGTGGCTCCGGAAGATCACGACCAGCAGGAAGACAGATAGGTAAACAAAAGAAGAGGTGCCCTGTGCTCAGGGTCCTGTTGGCAGATACAGGGCTGTGGAGCAAAGAGTACCAGGCAGCAGCACCTGAGCGGTGGTGGGAAGTTTTGAGCTTAGGCTGGGATGATGATAAAGGGGAGGTGGTCTCAGTGGACAGAACAGGTACAGTCAGAGGCATTACCATCAAGAAGGTGGCTCACATGGTGTGCAGGAAGGTTCTGCTTCCTGGTCCGGCTGATTCTTCAGAGATGTGCACAATGATGGAAATTCAGATCTGTACACCCAGGACTTCACATACATAGGTTCATGTCAGTGCCACTTCAGTTGCTTACAGGTAGCCCCCAACCTCTCTTGGAAGACTATGCTCTGAGAATATTGTTTGGGTTTGGATCCAGTCCTCCCACACCAACTCCAGGACCTCGGAACTAACCTTCACTGTCAGCTTCCTTGCCTGTAAAATGGGGGTAATAGCACCTTCACCACAGGTTGTGCTGAAATGCACATGAAATGCAGAGCCCTTGGGTAGCGCTTCCCACTTGCTTACTTCAACAATGCCAAATTTGTAACGATGGTCAGTGCCTGGCATATAGGAGCTCAACGATTTGTTGAATAAATGAATTAATTGAAAGTGACTTTTCCCCCCTCTCCCACTAGGAGATGGTTTGAGCGAAAGGAGGAGTGGATTGGCATGTGGTACCTCAACTAATGGCTCCTAGGCAGCACAGAACCTAGCAAGGGCTGCATTGGCTTCTCTGGGTGGACAGGGAGGCAGACCTAAGTCTCATCAGGTGGAGGGAAGGATCAGGGTTCAAGCTTGTGCGACCCCTCTCCCAACCCCCCAATACACAGGGGGTTAAGACTTGCCCCAGCTACTGAGCAGGCCCAGTGAGAAGCTCCACCAGAAACCATACTACACAGCAGGGCCTTGGCCTCCAGGTGCCCCCTACTAGTATGGCCCTCACCCCTCCCCTCTGGTGGTCAAATTTGGCACTTCTCTCCTCCCTGGGGCCAAAGCAGTTTCGGGAGAGGTGGGAAAACCTGCTAAACAGGATGGCCAAAGTCTGAACCGGTTGGACTGGACAGTCACATCTCCCCCTAGCAATCTTGTCCCTCTCTAGCCCATAGAACAGAGGCAGAAACCCCACAAAATAAACAATTTTATTTTAAAATTTTAGTTTTTGAGATACTGGGGATTGAATCCAGGGCCTTACATACGCTAGGCAAGCACTCCCCCACTGAGGTATACCCCAGCCCCACAAACCATATTATTACACTGTGAGTGAATTGGATTTATGGGAAATTGAGGAGGGTTGGTGGTATGATGTCACAGAGCCCTGGGGTTAGGGACTGGGGATTCAGGGGCTGGTCAAGGGCAGAGCTCAACCTCAGGGGAAAAGGAAGTAAAAAGGCAAGGGAAGACATACTTTCCACTTCTCTTCACCCCCAGCCTAGGGCATTAAATAAACAAAAGCTTGCCCCCCCCCCAACACTGGGGATGGAACCCAGGGCTTTGTGCATGCTAAGCATTAAGCACACACTCTAGCACTGAGCTGTGCCCTCAACCCCCCAAAGCAATACTTTACAGCACTAACTACATAGAGAAGTCCTTCCTTCCAGCTCTGGACTGTGTAGTGTGAAAGGGCAGCTGTGGAAGACACTGGGGCCTCCAGCTTTTGACACCACCCCAGGCTCCTTCCCAGTGCCACAGGGTGGGAGCAGGCAGCTTCAACTAGGACCCAAAACTCCAACTTCCTCCAAACCCCTAGGCAGTCAGATCCTTCTATATACAGTACTCCTGGTTCGAGGATTTTTTGCTTCTCTCAGACCCTTGTGTTTTCTCAGAAACAACTAGCCTGAGCCGAGTTGAGACTTCCAAGACAGCTAAATCCCTGGCTTCAGAGGCAGAATGTGCCTGGGAACCAGGGAGGAGGAGTCTGGTCCCAAAGTTTTCCCAGTTCAGGCCTCTGCCTTGGTAAGCAGGAAGCAGGGCTTGGTGAAAGATGGCAAGAGCCCCAGGCTCAGAGGGGTCGAGTGGTGTGATTATAGACCAGGTGCTCTGTGTCTTCAGTGGTGGAGACAGTGGAGCTGGCAGGGGTGGGTGGTGGGTGGTGGCGGTGGTGATGTCCATGGAAGCTCCTTCTCTGGTTCTTAAAGAACCAATAACCCAGGATGGCTATCACCATGATGATGCAGGTGACCAGGAGTACAGCAACAGCCACCTCCACAGAGCCTGGAGAAGAAGGGGCAGAACAAGGGGCTCCCAAGCCTTCCCTGGCTATGACACCTTCCCCACTCTACCAAGGGAGCCAAGCCAAATAGATGCCAGGTGTGGAAACACATGGGTACCCAACTCACACCTCCAGCATATAAGCAGTTGAATGGCAGCATCTGGCAGCTCAGAGAGGTTCCAACAGGTCTTAGGTCTGGGCTCCAAGTTATTCTACTTAGAGGTAGCTTGGGAAAAGACCTGAGACTCTGATAACAGACATCTCCCACACTCTGTTTCCCTCCCTTGCCCATGACAGGCCTCACTATTTAATTGAAGGACTGTCTCTACAGGTAACCTTAGGATCCTTTTCAACATGGTTTAGGAGTCCACAGCAGATCCTGTGGAGTTGATCCCTTGAGCTGATATCTATGCATCCACCTTGGCATCAGGACAGACCAGGGCTTACCTACACTGGAGATGGAGCTTTCCCGTCGCAGACCAAACACATCTTTCTCTGCAACATGATGGGGGAGAGAGACCAGTTAGTATTAAGGGCCCTGAGACTTAGCTCCCAGTGCCCCAGCCCCTCTCTGCCATCCTCTCATGGCTTGATGGAGGAGTGACCTGCCCAGGCCTTGGGACAGAGCTAAGTCTCTTCCGCTGCATCCCAACCCAGAAATCCCCACCAGCCCCCTCACTGGAGATGCCGTGACAGGACTCGAGACACTGCTGCTCTTCCTCAAAGTTGTTCTTGTTGCCATAACAACCACCATAGGTGAACCGGGCACAGCGTTCACTGAAAGGGTTGTAGTACCAGCGTGGGATGCTCTTCTGGCAGAGTCCTGTGTCTGGCAGGTCTACACAGTGCCCTGGGGGGTAGGGAGTAGGTAAACCAGCAAGTGAGCACACAGAGAACCCCTGTCACCACCCACAGGATCCATGTGGCTGTTGCCCACCACCTCCTTCCTGCCCCATGGGGAGAGCAACTGTGGCTCAGTGAGGGTCTGGGAGCCCCAGAAACATCTGGCTTATCTGCAGTTTTGCCAGAGGCAAGGAAGACAAATCTTGGACAATAAGCTTTGGCATAATGGGAAACTACATGGATTTATAGTTATTTTTCAATCTTCTGTCACTGGGTAGTTTGCATTTTAACAAAGAACATGGGTTTCAAAGAAGATTGTTCTCAGAGTCTGAGCCTTGGCAGGCAATGATGTCCAGCTAAAATTCACTAACATTGTTTATTATATTTATTTTTATCATTATTTTAAACTTGTAGCAAATTATAGTTGCTTTCCATTTATGTGAAATTCCTTTTTAATACATTGAATTAAAAAGAGTAACTTATGCCAGGCATGGTGGCGCACGCCTGTAATCCCAGCACTTAGGGAGGCTGAGACAGGAGAATTGCGAGTTCAAAGCCAGCCTCAGCAATGGCGAGGCACTAAGCAACTCAGTGAGACCCTGTCTCTACATAAAACACAAAATAGGGCTGGGGACGTGGCTCAGTGGTTGAATACCCAAGTTCAAGCCCCGGTACCAAAAAAAAAAAAAAGTAATTCATTAAGTGATCTGCATTGGGCATGGCTAAAGTTATAAAGCTGTTCAGACAATAAGTGATAAGTGATGTGTGGGAAGCATAGAGTCACAGAAGAGGACCCAGGAGCCAGCCAGAGAATTGGCTGATAAACAGGAGAAAACCCCCCACCCCGCAAGGGCCTCATGCCCTTAATCTGGCACACACAGCAGGTCCCTTGTGCACTGCAAGGTGGAATGAGGATGGCAGTGTCAGCATCTGCCTTGACTCAGGGGTCCCGGGGAGGATCTCACCTTTGTCACTGAGGAAATGGATACTCTGGAGCTCATCAAAGCCACTGGTGTCTGCAGAGATGAAAGGGCAGAAGCTCAACAAGGGTCTCCCAAGGACACAAGGCAGAGCTGCTGGGACCTTCCCGCCTGCTTCCACCCCTTTTCTATTCCCCAGGCCTCACATTTTTCACAGGTGGCCTCATCAGAGCCGTCAGGGCAGTCTGGGGTATCATCACACTCCAGGAAGCTGTCGATGCAGCAGCCATCACTGCAGCGGAATTGGGTGGAGTGGCAGCTGCCAGAACATACTGGGTGGGGGCAGGATGGGGTGGAGGTGAGGTCAGGCTCAGGCAAACACCAGGTGTCAAGGGTCTATGGTCTGCCTGGTTTTCTCCAATATAGTATCCTGATGTGTGCCTATTCCCTCTCCACCAATCCCAACTCCTCATACATGTAAACTGGGCAGATCCTGACAGGAAGATGCTGGGTTGGAAGGGGTGAGGTGTTCTGTGGTCCTTCCATACCACAAGAGGAGGAATGGGTTGGGCAAAGTCAGATTGGTCACGGGTATGGAGGAAGACCTGGCAGAATAAGGGAGAGAGGGAAAGGAATAACACCCACCTGGATGGTGCCTTTTCACTGAGGGACCTGGGGAAGAGAGAACAGAGAAGTCAGAAGACGCATGGTCAGGTCCCAGCAGATATGAAATGATTGCAGGTGGAGAACAGGAGACTCCCACAGCCCACTCCCTGGATAGTAAAGACAGACCACCCACCCTGGGGGAAAAGTCAGTTAAACCCCAAAGCCACCTCTGAAAGGCCCACCTTGTACATCACGGCAGGCTAGCATACACTCTTCTTCCCGAAGGTAGTTGTTCTTATTGCCCAAGCAACCTCCATAAGTGAATCTCTTGCAGATTTGTTCTGTGGGGTCATAGTACCAGCGGGGGAAGGAACCCCGGCAGCGGCCCACCTTGTTAGATGCAAGGCAATAGTCTAGAGGGAGGAGAGCTTGTGAGGGGGCTAATGGGGCCCATTAGCAGAGGGTGGGAGGCTCCAGGTGCCACCTGCCCACCCTTCCCTCACCTTCTGTCTGCTTGGCGGATAGCACAGTGACTGTGACGTTGGCCTTGTTCTCTGGCTGTTCTGAGCCAGTCACTGTCAACTGGAACAGGTAGGTACCTTCCTTGAGTCCCCACAGCTCCACCTGGTCCGGATTGTTCCTCTACACATAGGACTGGCTATTAGGCTTGGACGACCCCTTAATGTCCTTGGGCTGCCCCAGGCACTCCCAGCCACATACCCACCTTCTGGGGACCTGGTACTAAATGCATCCTCACCTTCTCTCCACCCCACCCCACCTGGAGCCACTGGTTAGCCTATGACCCCAGGAAGGGGCCCCTGGGAGCTGCCGGGGGAGAGGGTCAGGGAGTCAGCCCCGTGTCTCACCTCTACCCTGACGTCTGTGTCACCCTGCAGTAGATGCCAATCTGTGTTGTCCACATCCTTCAGCACCAGGGGTTCCTGGGGCTGCACCTTCAAGTCTATGCCCACCCAGGCCCTGGGGATCCCGGACCCTGGGGGAAGGTGAGGTAAGGTCAACTCTCACTGAAAGGACCAGGTGTCTCCTGGGGAGGAAGTGGGGTGATGGCAATATGGGTCATATCTGGATCAACTTGGGACTTAGCAGCCTGTGTGGGACATGGTAAGAGCTTACAAAACCAGTGTCTTGTTCTTTATTCAGGGACATGTCTTTAGTATACCGGAGACATTTTTTATGTGATAAAATACACCTTCTGTTTCTTACTGAACAGCATGTGCTATCTAACCTCATATAGGAAGTGTGTGTGTACTTGGAGGAATGAGCTTGTGCTACAATAAGCAGGTGCTTGTGCTAATTGCTTTAAAGTAACACTTTAAGGTTAAAGTAACACTTTCTTTAAAAGCCAAAAAAGGAAATGTGTAATTAAAATTTATCATTGCTTACTCTGCCAGTCTAGACCATGCAAAAAACCTGTCTGGACAGAGTTCCTGGGAAACAAGGTAGCAGGCCCTGGTGCCCTAGGGTGAGTGGCTATGGGAATGAGGTGTCTGTCAGCTCTGGAGAACTCTACAAGTGGTCCCAGAATCTTCTTTTACTGACAGTCTGTGCCTATGGCTTCCTCCATTTCAGGGTCAAAAGCCAGGGGACAGAGATAAACACAAAGACGAGTCCCACTTATAAAGGGTTAAAAGGTGGCTCCCAAAAGATATGTCCACTGTAAACCCCTTGTGACCTTATTTGAGAAAAGGACCTTTGTAGAAGTACTTGTGTTAAGGATTTCCAGATGAGATCATCCTGGATTAGCTGGTTAGGCCCCAAATCTAATGACAAGTGTCCCTTTTTTTTTTTTTTTTTTTGGTACTGGGGATTGAACTCAGGGGTACTCGACCACTGAGCCACATCCCCAGCCCTATTTTGTGTTTTATGTAGAGACAGGGTCTCACTGAGTTGCTTAACGCCTGGCCATTGTTGAGGTTGGCTTTGAACTCGTGATTCTCCTGTCTCAGCCTCCCAAAGTGCTGGGATTACAGGCATGTGCCACTGCGCCCGGTGACAAGTGTCCTTTTAAGAAACAAAAGAGAGGGCTGGGGTTGTGGCTCAGTGGTAGAGCGCTTGCCTAGCATGTGTGAGGCACTGGGTTCGATCCTCAGCACCACATATAAATAACAAATAAATGAATAAAAAAATTTAAAAAACATCCATCAACAATTAAAACAATATTAAAAAAAAAAAAAAAGAAACAAAAGAGAAGACAGAGTGAAAGAAGAGGCCATGTCAAGACAAGCAGAGACTGGAGTGAGGCAGTCATAAGCCAAGAGACACATGGAGCCACCAGAAGCTGGAAGAGGCGAGGAAGGATTCTCTGCTAGTCTTCAGAGACAGTATGTTTCTGATGACATCTTTTTTTCTTTTTTAACATTTTTTTTGTTTTTACCCTTATTTTTAAAAATTTATTTTTATGTGGTGCTGAGGATCAAACCCAGTACCTCACACGTGGTAGGCAAGTGCTCTACCACTGAGCCACAACTCCAGTCCCCACATCTTGATTTTAGACTTTTAACCTCTAGAACTACGAAGAAAGAAATGTTTTTTTCAAAAATCATTTTACTGTTGTTGTTGTGTTTTTTGTTTTTGTTTTTTTTTTGGTACCGGGGGGATTGAACTCAGGGGCACTCGACCACCGAGCCACATCTCCAGCCCTATTTTTGTGTTTTATGTAGAGACAGGATCTCACCAAGTTGCTTAGTGCCTCACCATTGCTGAGGGTGGCTTTGAACTTGTGATTCTCCTGTCTCAGCCTCCCTTAGTGCTGGGATTACAGGCGTGCACCACTGTATGTGGTGATAGGGACTGAACCCAGGACCTCATGCATTCATGCATACTAGGCAAGTGCTTTACCACTGAGCTACATCCCTAGTCCTGGTTGTTTTAAGCCACTCTGTTTATAGTAATTTGTTACAACATCCCTAGGAACTGAACACAGTGTCTGGCAGGGATTACAGTCCAGCTGCTCAAATAAAATCCAACAACATGAAGCAGTATATGTACAATATAAAGCAGAGGACACTGTGAGAAGGGAGAAACCATGACAGGATAGAGAAAGAGGGAAGGCTTTCTGGAGAAGGGAGGAAGGATTTTTTTTTTTTTTGTACTGGAGATTGAACTCAGGGGCACTCAACCACTGAGCCACGTCCCCAGCCCTCTTTTGTGTTTTATGTAGAGACAGGGTCTCACTGAGTTGCTTAGCACCTCGCCATTGCTGAGGTTGGCTTTGAACTTGTGATTCTCCTGTCTCAGCCTCCCAAAGTGCTGGGATTACAGGCTTGAGCCACTGCACCCATTGGGAGGAAGGATTTTTAAATCTTTTTTTGTTTGGTCATGGGGAAGAATGTGGGGTGTTGCTGATAACAATAGAAAATGAGAAACCAGAGCGAGGAGCTAGGAATTTGCAAGGCTGGTTCAATGGGCAGTAAGGAAATCAGCCAGGCTGGCACAAACCTCAAAGAGCTGCAGATGCCAGGCAAGGATGTTTGTATACAGAAGTAACATTCAAATATTAAACAACTGGTGGTATAGGGAGTAGAAAGATGTTGTCTGTGAGCAGTGGGGCAAAGTCCTAGAGGCTCTGGCATTACCAGACACTGACCTCTGAGATTCCTGATGGAGGCCCAAGAGTCCGAAGCGAGGGGTGAGGACTCTGCAGGGCGCTCCTGCTCTGGGCATAACCTGTTCACACATATGTTTGGAAGGGTTCTGTGCAGCAAGGAGGCTGACAGTTGGACAAGGCAGTGGTCAGGGAAAGTTCAACGGAAGAGTCTGAATCACGAAGCAGCCAAGGAAATGGAAAGGAGGATGTGAGAAACTGGTGGGCAGACACTTCAGGCTTCTCACGAAAGGCTCTAGGAACTCGGGAGGAAGAACCAGGGCACAGGTGAAAGGGAAACCAGATTTAGAGGGAACCTGTGTGTTCAGTCACAGAGAAGCTGAACCTGAGGCAAAAAAGATTCACCAGAAACAGCAGGCAGTGGGAGATGGGTGTGGGCTCTCCAGAGGCCAGGGCTGCAGACAAATCTAGAGGTGTATTTTACCAACAAAGCTGACACTTTGCTGCATATATTGAGTATGTGCTGGCCATCACACTGAGTACCTATCTGCATTACCTATAAGTACACTATGGCCTGTGGGCCAAATTCATTCCACCATCTGTTATATTTTGAAATGGATAAAGGAAAAAAGTATATAAAATTAAAATTTGTGGGGCTGGGGATGTAGCTCAGTAGCAGACTGCTTGCCTAGGTTGTGTGAAACTCTGGGTTTGATTCCCAGCACTGGAAAAAAACAACAACAACGTGTGCCCATAAGTTGGAGAACAGCCTCGCCCCTGTGCTTACATATTCTATGGCTGCTTTCACACAACAGCAGCAGAGTGGTCTCAACAGAGACCTTATTTCACACAAACCCTAAAATATTTACTATTTAGACTTTCAAAGAAAAAAAGTTTGTTTACTAGTCATAAAATGTTTCTTTCATTCACCTAGAATAATTTCATTATTCCAAGTGAGTTCAATATTTTAGAAAGAGCTTGTTGACTCCATCTCCTTTTTTTTTTCCCCCTTTTGGTACTGGGGATTGAACTCAGACCCTGGAGCATGCTGCACAAGCTCTACTACTGAGCTATACACCTTCAGCCCTTCCTCCAGCCCATCTAAGTTGTCTGGGCTGGACAACTTGTGATCCTCCTGTCTCAGTCTCAAGTAGCTGGGATTATAGCTGTGCACCACCAAATCTGGTTTCAATATCCTGCTACACCTACATTCCCATCTCCTTTTTCAGATGAGAAAACTAATACCTGAGAGGTCAAATAACTTGCCCAGGCTCAGTTTGTTTGTTTGTTTGTTTGTCTGAAGTGGAACCAGGGACTTTGTGCATGCTAGGCAAGTACTCTACCAATGAGCCACATCCCCAGCACTTCTGGCTGTTTTTAAATGGCAAAGCTGGGGTCTGAACCTAGGTTTGACTCCAGAGCTCATATCTTCTCCAAAATGTCATGTGATAGGTCATCATCTGCTTAGGTGTGATTTTTGTTGCTTTTAAAATCCTGAGTTTTTTAGTTTACATAATACATGTACATAAGATTGAAAAGGGCAGTGAAAATTAAATAGCCTCTTTTCCTTAACCCCCCAAATTCCTTATACCAAAGGCATCTACTAGTTTGTGTGTATTTGAATATAGTATTTTAATTCACAGTCTTCTTTCCTTCCTTCTTAAAACATGCTGCCTTAGGGTTTATTATTATTCCAACAGCATCACAGGATTCAATTAGAGGATATGTTGACAGACACTGAGATTGTTCCCAATTCTTCATTATTATAAACAATACTACAGTGAATAAATGTCTGTTAAGCTGTTGTATACATGTATAAGTTGAATAGCAACATGAATTCCTGCAAGTACAATTGTGTCAATGGTGACAAGCATCTACAGTTCTGATACATATAGCCAAACTGTCCACCATGGAGGCTCTAAAGAGGGTTACTTCAGATGTAAGAGTGAGTGAGTGTAAAACAAGAAGAAAAGGTAAAGTCAGGTGTGGTGGCACACACCTGTAATATCAGGAAGGTCACAAGTTTGAGGCCAGCCTCAGCAACTTAGCAATATACTTAAAAAAAAAAAAAAAAGGAATGCGGATCTAGCTCAGTGGTAAGTGCCCTTGGGGCTCAATCCCCAGAACAACAACAACAAAAAATTAGGAGATAAGGGTAGCTGGTAGAAGGCTGGTAGAGTCACAGGATTCCGCCTTAATGAGGCAAAGAAAGCAGAGCCAATGGGGAGCTCACAAAGTTGGTCACAGAGAAGAGATCCAGGACACATGGAGACAATAAAAGGGATGGGAGCAAAGAAATTTCACAGGGAAACATCAAAAGGTATGGAGACCTACAAAACTGAGAAAACATTGCTGGATTTAAGGAATTTAGGAAAATGAAGGAGAGGAGAAAAGTGTCTGTCTAGAAGTAACCCGGGCTCAGTGGTAATCAGGAAAAGAGCCTGAGAGATGAGCTAAGAGGGCAGTGAACTGGGAGGAGCCCCCTCCTTGCATTTTGTAGAAAACCACCAGCTGTCTGAAAAGAGGAAAGAACAGACTGCTTAGAAGTCTACCTAGCAGACAGATAGATTATCCACCCCAAGCCCAGCCCCCTAGGAGGAAGTAGCAAGCAGAGTGATGCCAGACCTTGAGTTAAAATAGGAACTCCCCACTTTGCTAAGCCCCAGGTCTCAGGACCAAGGGCAGATGCCCTGCCCTACCACTCCCTTCTTCCCACCCCCTTAGAGAGCAAAGGCTAGACTGGCAATAAAACCAGCCCTCCCCCAGCTGCCAGGCCTCAGAACATCTCCAGGGAAACACAGACTCCACCTCCTAAACCACTCTGCCATAGGAAAGATGGGGGAGGGCAGGAGCAGGGGAGAGGAGGGACAAGCTCCTTGGCCTCCAGCTGTACGAATCTGGACTGGACTGGCCTAGCCACAGGCAGGGAAGAGAAAACAAATCAACCCATCTTAAACAGGATTTCTTTACCCAGTATAAGAATCAAAGATTTATTTAGGACTGGGGATGTAGCTCAGTGGTAAGCACTTGCCTGGCATGTGTATGAGTCTTGGGTTCAAGCCCCAGTATCGCAAAAAAATGAAGTTTAGAAGTCCTGTCTACCCAGTCCACTTTGCCTGCTTCTGTCCACTCTAGCCTCCAGTTCATCCGCCAGACTTAGCTGACAGTGGAGCCCTTGACATATACAGCTTCCCCCACTTCCCTAAGCAGAACCCTGAGTACAGTCTACAGTGTCCTGGGGCTCACTTGTAGCCCAGGTCCTACCCAACTCCTTACAAGCCCCAGGAAATCCCCATTTTGCCCTACCTTGTGCCAAATGGGCCAGTCCCTGGGGGTTTCCAGATGAGCACAGCTGGACCCAAGACCAGGTGACCCTGACCCAATTCAGGTTCCTGATCAGACTTCAGAATTTCAGGCTCTGGCCCTGGAGGGGGCCTCCTATAGGGCCTGTGTCAGAGCAGGAAGGGCACTGGCAGTCAATTAGAGTCACTGCCACCTACACTATCTGCTGCTTCCTTGTGGAACAAGCTCCAGTTCTGGCATAGTGGGTCCTCAGGGTTTAGCCTAGACTATAAATGTTGTCCCCCACTTCACAGAATCCTCACCTCACCTCTCCTCAGAGGTCTAAAGAGCTACTGGGAGACTAGGGAGAAGAAAAGACCTTTAGCCTGGAAGAGGTACTAGCCCAGGAAAAGGCTGGAAAGGAAAGTCTCTTCTCTACTTTCCAAACTGAGCTGACCTGACTCAGCCCCGGCCAGTCCTGGCCACTGGACTCCCAAGATTTTGCTTTTGTTATCTGTTGGCTATCTCAGGTCAGAATGCTAGGTTTCTACTGGAATGGTGGTCTCATGTGAAAAAAAGCACAGGACTTTTGGAGGTCCCTCTGGGTGAGTCCTAGGTTTACAATTTATGGACAGTGTTATCCTGGGAAAATTATTTAACATGGTGGTGGTGGTGGCTGTTTCCTAATCTAAAAAGCAGTTGATTAACAATAGCATCCATTTCACAGATTGCTGAATGAGGCCTGCAGGATGTATGGCACAGAATTCAGTAAAGGTTATCTATTTATGACCCACTTCTGCCCTGGAGCCCTACCTGGCCAGAGAGCAGGTAAAGAAAACAGCAAGGGAAGGTTCTTGAGCAGTCTTCATCTCAGCCTACTGCTCAACTAGAGGAGGAAGGAGGAGTCTTGGCCCTCATTTTGCCCCTATCTCTGGAAGTATACAAGGTGAGCAGACAGCTCTGCCACCAGTTCCTAAGCAGGGAGAGCCCTGCTTGGTTCACATGGGTGCGTGCATACACAAACACACACACACACACACACACACACACACACCCCTGCATGAACAGCTGACATCCCTCCCCTACCAGGTATACATACCATTGGGCTGACTCATCCAGCAACCCTTCTCATCCCCCACCCCAGAACCTCTGGGCTATTGTGCCCCCAACACCACCTCTTTTTGAGTCAATCCCAGATTGGCCTTGTTCCTTAGTCTCTTGGGGTCTGCCTTTTACCCCCAGTTCACCAAAAGGCCAATCTGTTCCCAGGAGTACAGAGATGCTCACCAGTTCAACATCCAGCCAGTGGAGGAGACTGGCCAGGCTCACTTGCCAAGTCCTCAAGGTGCCTAGGATAGTGCTTGGCCAGAGAACCTTTCCAGTCACCAGGCTGCATCCAGACACCTAATAATCTGACTCAGCCGATTAGGGTCAGAGGTTGTGAAGCCTGGGGAGTTGTCTCCTCTCTGCCATACACACAGCCCAGAGCCAGGCTTCCCTTGCGTCCCAGATGTTCAGTTGTTCACCTCTAAATCAGTAGCCAGAGTCTGAGCTCTGGAATGTCTCCCATCCCCATTCACATTACCTTTCTTTTGTTTACTGGTTATAGTTCCTACAGGAGGAGTCAGGTGGAATTGGATTTTCTTCCCTAACTCCTTTCTGATGCTCAGCTCCCTCAGTACCATAACCAGCTCCCTTTTGAGCCTCTACAGATACATCTCCCCTCCCCTCCGCGCGCCTTTTTACCTCCGAAGCCCTGGGCACGAAGCTCGCGGTAGGAGCGGTAAACCTCTCTTGTGAGGTAGTTGATGAAGCCCTCTCTGCGCGCAAACTTGCACACAAAGTTCTGCTCGTAGAGGCAATTCATGAGGAAGCAGGCGGTGATGGCGTCCTCGCCACCGTCGGGCTGCAGCTCCACCAGCGCCAGGTTGCAATTCTGGGTGGTGCAACATGCGCGCACGCAATCCCAGCCCCGGCGCACAGTGGGGGAACCCAGAAAGGTGGCCCCGTTGCTGACTGAGGCTTCCGTGTCCAGCACGAAGGCAGGAACCCCCGGGGTGAAGAGACCCAGGCAGGCAGCTCCCGCGGGCAGCTCAGGGGGTGCCGGTGGCAGCCCGCCCTCGGTGATCTGGAGACCCAGCACGCACAGAAGCAACACCTCGACCTCAGGGATGCGGGCCCGGGCAAGGCGGGCGCCGGCCATTGTCCTCCCAGGGGCCGTCGCCCTCCTCCCCAGGGCGGGTAACCTTCACAGTGCGGGCCTCTGGGCTCTGAGGGTGCTTGTGACCTGAGAGTGGGGAGGGGACAGAGGAGACACACCTGATCAGCCTGGGAGACTTCGAGGGAGGCGGACAGGTCGGCAGGAAGTCGGGGGAGGGGGGTAAGGAACACCCTGGAGTGAAGAGGGGCACGCTGGCCGCACCCTCCCACGCACACTTTAGTGACCGGGTCGCCCGACGGACGGACACCCAAACTAAGAAACTCACGTACCCGGACGCACGCACAGGCGCCAAACAAACGGCCAAACATGCTCCGAGCCCGCTCCGCCTCCGCCTCCACCTCGCGCTCCCGGGCCCCGGTTACCTGGACAGGTGAGTGGGGTGGGGCCTGGGCTGCCGAGGATCCGAGCCCGGCCTACTGCGCGGCTCAGGCCGCGGCTTCCGCCGGGGTGCCGAGTGCTCTTGGGATCTGCCACCGCCACCCCCTAGTTTCTGGTGAAACTGAGTCAGCGCGGCCGGGGCGGAGCGGACATTAACTCCTGCGCCACCGGCCCCGCCCCCGCCGGTGCGCCCCTACCCGCCCTTCCCAGCCGAACTTCCGGCCCCGCCAGCCCAGCCGCCCTAGGATCTCAGACCCCTCCGGAGCTGCCTGGTTCTCAGAGCGTTTGGAAACCCGAGCCGCATCCCCAAGGGGCAGCTCTAGGCGACTTCACGGGGTCCAGCAGCCGGAGGGGCCCTGCGCCGCAGAACTGTATCCCGAACTCCGAAGGCCAACGCAGGTTCGGACGCTGCAGCAAAGTCGCGCTAGTCGGGCGCTCTGGGACGGCTGACTATTGTCTCCGTTTTCGGTCGGAACCAGCATTCCCACCCCCTGGCTGTGAAGTACTTGGGTGGGGACTGGAGAAGGAGAAATGGGGAAAAGACTGATGCAAACGATCTCACTCTCAGTAGCCAACCCCTGGGACATCATTTCCATCTCCTCACGGGAAGACAGCCCAGAAGCTGGGCGGCTGCACCTGTGATAACTGGGATCCGGATGTCTGCTCCACTGTCATCACCCTTGCCAGTTTCGGGCAGCCATCCTTTCTGCCAGAATGAGAAACCGAGGCGATTCCCCTCGTCCAGATTTCTTTGCTTGACTACAGTGGTTCCCTTTCGTTTGAGGCCTCCACTCAACTTGTATTAACATTTTCTTTGTGGTCTCTTATCCCTCATCGATGGGCTGCCCCCTTATCTGGAGTTCAGGTTCCTCTCCTCTCCCACAAAGGGGTTGTGCCAGGTCAGTAGCGGACCACTCTCTCACTCATGATGAAGTGTCATCCATGGAAGCTTAGAGGTTCCAGTTCACGGATGTAGCTGATTTAATGTCCTTCACAAAACCGTGGCCTGCTTGAAGCCAAGTTCATTACCCTTCTTAAGTGAAAAACTCTTAAAAGACCATTCTCTACACAACAAGATTAGTCCTATTAATGCTCTCCCCTCAAAATGAGATCACATCTTTTGATGTTATCTTTACGAACCCCTGACCCAATGGGAACATTCTTCCTCATTTCTCACATAGAGCAGCTTTACCTAGTAGGAGCTGTAGCCAAGGATCATTTTCCTTCATGAACAGCAGCATCCACCAACTGCCCACATTATGGGTGCTGGGGTTGGGAGGTGGGGTATGCCTTCCCTTCTCTGGATTTTCAGGGATGTTCCATAGCCTCTGGCATAGTGGTGGCCATGATGGTAAGCTGGGAAAGAAGCAAATGATTGTGCAGCTATAGGGAAGAAAAATTTTTGTCAAGATCTGATTCCAGAAGTTTATACATACAAGAGTCCTGATACAGGAGACTGTTTAACATATAGTGATATTACATTTGTCATTACACTCATTATACACACCATTACAAAAACCTGCATTTATCAAGCACTGGGAATTTATCAAGCACCTATTCCTAAGTGCTTCCCACACATTACCCAAGAAGATCAAATCAAACCAAGGAAGTCATTACTATTTTTATTCCCATTCTATGGATGAGTAAATAGGCTTGGACAGGTGAACTAATTTGTCAGGTCATCCAGTAGTTAAGTGGCAGAGTGAAGATAGGAGCCCAGGTAAGTCCATCTTACTCCCACACTTAACACTAGGCTTTATGATACTTGCAATTCTAACTTTATCTGAAAGTTTTACCCTCACCTCAGATTCAATTTGCCTGAAACAAAAACATTTTCAAGTGGTGAGCAGCCACCATTTGTGATGCCTGCTGCTA
>CM053401.1:77783927-77809447 GCA_028644305.1 Xerus rutilus | reverse complement strand
GCCTGTAATCTCAGGACTTTGGGAGACTGAGACAGGAGGATCTCAAGTTCAAAGCCAGCCTCAGCAAAGGTGAGGTGCTAAGTAACTCAATAAGACCCTGTCTCTAAATAAAATACAAAATAGGACTGGGGATGTGGCTCAGTGGTTGAGTGCCTCTGAGTGCAATCTCCAGTACCCCACCCCCCCGCAAAAGTGAGGCTGCTTTTCGTTGTTTTGTGTCTGCTGCACATGCCCACCTGCCCTTCACATTTACTCCATTGTTATGATCTTGCATGAGACTCTCACTGGCTTTGAGCACCAGATCTTGGATTTTAGCCTCTGGAACCATGAGCTAAATAAACTCCTCTATAAATTACTTAGTCTCAGGTATTCTGTTAAGTAGCAGAAAATGGACTAAGACATCTACTGTGTTCTTTCCAGGCACTTGACATATATGATTGCTAATGCTTTGGCAACACTATTTCCACCATACACAGAAGTCCTCTAACTATTGAGGTCCCATAGTGAAGAGCAGGAAACAAGATTGCATGAGGTTGAGCTGTGGGCTTCATATTTGGATTTTTTTTTTTTTTTTTTTTTGATACCAGGGATGGAACTCAGGGGCACTCGACCACTGAACAACATCCTCAGCCCTATTTTGTGTTTTATGTAGAGACAAGGTCTCACTGAGTTGTTAGTGCCTTGTCGTTTGCTGAGGCTGGCTTTGAACTCACGATTCTCCTGTCTCAGCCTCCCAAAGTGCTGATATTATAGGTGTGTGCCACCGTGCCCGGCTTATATTTGGATTTTGATGTTTATTTTATTTTGGGGAGGATACTGGGGATTGAACCCAGAAGCTCTTTACCACTGAGCTACATCCCCAGCCTTTATTTTAAGACAGGCTCTCACTAAGTTGCTTGGGGCCTTGCTAAGTCACTGAGGCTGGCCTTGAACTTGCTATCCTGCTGCCTTGGCCTCCCAAGCCACTTGGATTATGGACATGCACCACTGTGCCATGCTAGACTATTGTGTTTAATTCTTTCATTTGCCACTTACTCGCCTCCTCAATTTCCCTTCTCTTTGATTCCCACTGCTTGCTTTGGCCAATAGGACACAGTAGAAACGATGCCATGTGACTTCTAAGCGTGGCTTAAGAAGCCCTGTGGTTTCCCTCCTTCCTTCTTAGAGCCAGTTGTGACATAAAGAAATTTGAGTACCTTGCAGAAAAGAGAGTCACCTAAAGAGAGGAGGGCCTGGAGGATGAAGGACTGAAGGCAAAGAGAGGAGCCTGGCTGGTTCCCAGTGTCCTCCTACCCCCAGCCAAGTACCTGGCCCCAGTAAGTCCCCTCAGCAGAGATGAGCTGGTGCTGCCAAGGCTTGCCTACATTGCAGAATTGTGAGCAAGTAAATGGCTGTTTGTTTTAACTCTTTGAATATTTGGGTGGCTTGTTACATGCCAATAATAAGGGAAGCAGAAGGATAACAATTACAAAATAAATTTCACTCTTAATGATCTAAGTAAAAGCCCACTACTTATAATGCAGAAACAATGATTTTTGTTAAGGAATTTTTAAAAATATTTTTTTAGTTGTTGATGGACCTTTATTTTACTCATTTATTTATATGTGGTGCTGAGGATCAAACCCAGTGCCTCATGCATGCAAGGCAAGTGCTCTACCACTGAGCCACAACCCCAGCCCCTGTTAAGGAATTTTGAGGGGAAGTAATGCAATATATTTGAAGGTTAGGCCACTGTCAGTTTAATTTATTTATTTTATTTTTTAAATTTTTTTTTAGTTGTTGAGGGATCTTTGTTTTTTACTTATTCATATATGGTGCTGAGAATCGAACCCAATGCCTCACACATGCTAGGCAAGTGCTCTACCACTGAGCTACAACTTCAGCCCTGTCAGTTTAATTTAAAGGGGGATAGGATAGGCCCTTTCAGATACTGCAGCAACCCTTAAGTGGATATTTTAAAAGAATTCTAATGTTGAAAGTGTCCACAATTTCCTAATATGGTAGTTAGCCCCTACATAGCTACCAGTGATCTATACTTCCAGGTATTCACACTCTTGTATGTAATCTCTTCCCTTTAAGTGTGTCTGGATCTGGTCACTTGCTTCTAATGAATAGAATGTAGCCAAATTATGGGATGTTACCCCCTAGATTATACAAAGACGTTAATTCCTTCTTTCTCTCCCTCCCTCCCTGCCCCTCTGGTCTAATGTAATTGATATGCCTCATCCTAAGTAGCCTTCTAAAGGAGCCCATGGTGACAAAGAGCCCATGTCTCCAGCCAACAGCATCTGGAACTCAAGACCTGCCAACATCCACATAAGTGAACTTAGAAGTACGTCCTCCTACAGTTGCATCTTTTTTTTTTTTAATATTTTTTTTTTAGTTGTAAATGGATACAATATCTTCATTTATTTGTATGTGGTGCTGAGGATCGAACCCAGTGCTTCACACATGCAAGGCGAGCACGCTACCACTGAGCCACAACCCCAGCCCTACAGTTGCATCTTAAAATGATTTTAGGCCTGGCTGACACCGTGACTGTAGCCTTTTGAGAGTCCCTGAGCCAGAGGATCCCGCCGAGCTATTCCCAGAATCTTCACCTACCCAAACCGTGACATAACAAATGCTTACTATTTAAAGCTGATACATTTTAGGATGATCTGTTATACATCAATAGATAACTGCTGCACTTATTAGCTGAAAAAAGTATAGAATTTCAAACTATATCGTTTACTTGACAACAAATATATCCATAAATATCAACCTCCCCACACACAATTTTGCATATCATCTGACATTGTAGTTCCACCTCTATAAATTTATCTTAAGGGAAAAAACCATGAATGTGAACAAAGAAAATGACAAGAATGTTCCGAACAGCATGTTCATAATGGCAAATCAGTAGCAAACCATATGTCTAATAACAGTGACTGAGTGACTAAATCATGAAGTTGTTCTACTAAAACAGGTTGGAATCCATTAGTTGTTATTATTTTATTTTATTTGTATGCAGTGCTGAGAATCAAACTCAGTGCCTCACACATGCTAGGCAAGCGCTCTACCACTGAGCTACAACCCTAGCCCCATTAGTGAGTCTTAAAAACAATAAAATGAGCCAGGCGCGGTGGCGCAAGCCTGTAATCCCAGCACTTAGGGAGGCTGAGACAGGAGAATTGGGAGTTCAAAGCTACCCTCAGCAATGACGAGGCACTAAGCAACTCAGTGAGACCCTGTCTCTACATAAAACACAAAATAGGGCTGGGGATGTGGCTCAGTGGTTGAGTGCCCCTGAGTTCAATCTCCAGTACCAAAAAACCCCCCAAAAAAACAAAAACAAAAAAACAATAAAATGACTTGTCACCAACTCACTTTTTTTAAAAAAATATTTTATTAGTTGTTGATGGACACAATGTCTTTATTTTATTGCTTTGTATGTGGTGCTGAGGATCGAACCCAGGGCCTCACGCATGCGAGGCAAGCGCTCTACCGCTGAGCTACAATCCCAGCCCACCAACTCACTTTTTAAAAAAAAATATTTTTTAAATGTTGATGGACATTTATTTATTTATTTTTAAATATTTTTTTAGTTGCAGATGGACACAATATCTTCGTTATATTTATTTTTATGTGGTGCTGAGGATCGAACCCAGGGCCTCACGCATGCGAGGCAAGCGCTCTATCACTGAGCCACAATCCCAGCCCCGACATTTATTTTTATGTGATGCTGAGAATTGAACCTGTGCCTCACACATGTGAGGCAAGTGCTCTACCACTGAGCCACAACTCCAGCCCCATCAACTCACTTTTTATTTGAAAAAATAAAAATGGGATAGAATTTATAATATTAGATTAAGGGAAAATTTGGTTCATAAGAAATTTTAGTTTCATATTTGTACATGTGTATGTCACAATGTTAAATGAATCCCTTATGGTAAGTCAAAATTCACTTTTTTTTGGGGGGGGGGGTACCAAGGATTGAACCCAGGGCACTTAACCACTGAGCCACATCCCCAGTACTATTGTGTATTTTATTTAGAGACAGGGTCTCACTGTGTTGCTTAGCGCCTTGCCATTGCTAAGGCTGGCTTTGAACTAGTGATTCTCCTGGCTCAGCCTCCCCAGCTGCTGGGATTACAGGCCTATGCCACCAGGCCTGGCAAAATCCAAGTTTTGAAAAACTATAGCATTAAAAAGGAAATGTGCAAAACTACTACTTAATGATGCAAAAATTGTCCAAAATACATTCTTATAAAATAGCATGTATATTACAAAATGATCTAATTTTGTGAAAATCCAAATGATATAGAAATAAATAAATAAATAAATATACTAACCAGATAATTTATGCACTTCTTCTTTTATCTGTATTTCAGGTTTTTTGTTTTTGGTGGTGCTGGGGATTGAACCCTGGGTCTTAGTGCATGTGAGAAAAGCACTCTACCAACTGAGCTATATCTCCAGCCCAAGGTTTTTTTTTTAATATATATATATTTAGTTGTAGGTGGACACAATATCTTTATATTATTTTTATGTGGTGCACACATGCTAGGTGAGCAGTCTACCACTGAGCCACAACCCCAGCCCCTGTATTTTAGTTTTATACAATGAGCATGCTTATTAATTTATTATTATTATTATTGTTGTTGTTGTTGTTGTTGGTACTGGAGATGGAACCTAGGGGGCCTTTATCATTGAGCCACATCCCCAGTCTTTTTATTTTTTGGGACAGGGTCTTGATAAGTTTCTTAGGGCCTTGCTAAGTTTCTGAGGCTGGCCTTGAATTCACAATCCTCCTGCCTCAACCTCCCAGATTGCTAGGATTATAGGCATGTGCCACCACATCTGGCTGAACATGCCTTTTTAAAAACTTCTTTCTTTTTTTTTTCCAGTACCAGGGATTGAACTCAGGGGCACTCAACCACTGAGCCACATCTCCAGCCTTTTTTTTTGTATTTTATTGAGAGCCAGAGTCTCACTGAGTTGCTTACGGCCTCGCTGAGCTGAGGCTAGCTTTGGACTCGCAATCCTACTGCCTCAGCCTCCCAAACTGCTGTGATAACAGGTGTGTGCCGCCATGTCAGGCAAAAGCTTATTACTTGAAGCTGGGTACCTTGACACACACCCCTAATCCCAGCTACTTGGGAGGCTGAGGCAGGAGGATCACAAGTTCAAAGCCAGCCTCAGCAATTCAGTGAGGCCCTAAGCAACTCAGAGTGATCCTGTCTTAAAATAAAAAATAAAAAGGGATGGGGATGTGGCTCAGTTGTTAAGCACCCCTGGGTTTAATCCTTGGTAGCACATAAATAAATAAATATAAAAAATATAAAGGGGTTGGGAATATAGCTCGTTGGTAGAGCAGCTCTGGGTTTGATCCCTGGCACCACAAAACAAACAAACAAAAAATCTTATTTCTTGAATGATAATAGCTAAAAAAATTTCCAAATAATTGTATATAGTATTTTCTCAACTATGTTAAACATATATGCATAGAAAAAGAGACTAGAAAGAAACTTACCAGAATATTGGTGCTGTGGTTTGGATGTGGTTTAAGTGTCCCCAAATGATCATGGGCTGAAAACTTGGTTCCCAGTGTCAGGTAGTAGAACCTTTAAGAGGTGGAGCCCTGTGGAAGATAATAAGGTTATGCAGGCACTGCCCCCAAAAAGGATTACTGCTGGTCTCTCAGCATAAATTAGTTCTCATGACAGCAAATTCTCATGAGGGGTCACCCCTTGTATTTGGCCCCTTCTGCATTCAGCCAGTTCCTCTTCTGTTTCTTTGCCATATTATGATACAGCCAGGAAGCCCTTATCATGACATCAGTGCTATGCTATTTATATACTTCAGCCACCAGAACTGTGAGCCAAATGAACCTTCCTACTTTATAAATTAACCAGACTCAAGTACTTTGTTATAGAAACAGAAAATGTACTAAGGCATGTATGGTGGGATTATGGGGGATTTTTAATATCTTAGAACATATAAAAAGTTTTAAAATAAACATGTCTTTATTTTTTTTTATTTTTTTATTTTTTTTAAAATATCTTTTTAGTTGTAGATGGACACAATGTCTTTTATTTTATTGCTTTGTATGTGGTGCTGAGGATCGAACCCAGGGCCTCACGCATGCGAGGCAAGCGCTCTACCGCTGAGCTACAATCCCAGCCCCATGTCTTTATTTTATAATGAAAATTTTTTTAAAGAAAAAAGAAGAGGCATTTAAGGACATTCTGGTTCTGCCTGCTGCCCATTTGGTCCCACCACTGGACATGTGTCAGGCCAGGAGAACAGTGCAGCCACTTCCCCTCCACCCTGTCCTATACCCTCTTTGTCTCCCTGCCCTAATGTGGTTCTGCTGGCTTTTTCCTCCCATCTTATCTCAGGCCTTGAGCTCTTTCATCTTGGGCAAACTTACAATGAATGGTGACACATGTAGGATAGGGAGGAAATGTATGTCAATGCTGAAGTGGAAGAATTAAATAAGGAGCTTCTGCTACAAATAAAAGATAAAACCTTGTGTGTCACCAAGCTTCACAGTGTCTATGTAGTATGTTCATGTAAAATCTCACAAAGTCCCAGTTTACTGATGAGAAAACAGGCTCAGAGAGGCTCTATGCATGAATCATGAATGTCCTTGGAGACATTCATGTTGTCTGCATATTTGCGTGTCCCCAATCCATTACTAAGTTCTGTATGTCTATTTTTCAGTAGGAAAATAGTACAGTACAGTAGATCAGACCCACAAGCACTCTACCACTGAGCCATATCCCTAGTCCTGTTTACTTTTTTTGATGCTAGAATATTGCTAAGTTGCCTAGTTTGGCCATGAATTTGCCATCCTCCCTCAGCCTCCTGAATCACTGGGATTATAGGTGTGCACCACTATGCCTGGACAAGTTCTGTTAAACATTCCCCCTAAATAGTTCTCCAATCTGTCCACTTCTTTGTGTGTGTGGTGCTGGGATTGAACCCAGGGCCTTCTTGTGCATGTGAGGCAAACACTCTACCAACTGAGCTATATCCCCAGCCCTGTCCACTTCTTTGTTGGTACTGGAGATTGAACTCAGGGGCACTCGACCACTGAGCCACATCCCCAGCCCTATTTTGTGTTTTATGTAGAGACAGGGTCTCACTGAGTTGCTTAGCGCCTTGCCATTGCAGAGGCTGGCTTTGAACTTGCGATTCTCCTGTCTCAGCCTCCCTAAGTGCTGGGATTACAGACTTGCGCCACCGCGCCCGGTTCCTGTCCACTTCTTAACATTAGCTGTACCACATCTTCAGTCAAGCCATTCAGTAATATCTTCATATGGTTTCCTCTAGCTGGGTGCGGTGGCACACATCTGTAATCCCAATGGCATGGGAGGCTGAGCCAGGAGGATTTTGAGTTCAAAGCTAGCTTCAGCAACTTAGTGAGGCCCTAAGCAACTTAGTGAGATCTTGTCCCTAAATAAAATATAAAAAGGGCTGGGGATGAGGCTCAGTGGTTAACTGTCCCTGGGTTCAATTCCCGGTACAAAAAAAAAAAAAATTCCTCTAGCCCCTTTATGTCTTCTGATCCTTTTTCCATACAGCAGGCAGGATGAGGTTTAGAAATTTAAGTCTGAGCATGTCAACTCACCCAGTCACCATTGCTTAAGACTCTTCAGTGACTGCCCAGTGTTCCTCAGCACAGCTAACAGAGCCCTATGTGGGTACCTCCACTTCTTCTGCTTCATATCTCAGTTGTCCCTCCATTCTCCCTCTGTTCCGGCCCCACTGACCTTCTCTTAGTCGCTCCTACTCACCATCCTCCCTGCCCCCACTGGGGCTAGGCTTGTGACTCCATGCTAGAGCCCTTGCTTCGAATGTGTGGGGCACTGGGTTTGATTCTCAGCACCATACATAAATAAATAAAGGTCCATCAACAACTAATAAAGATTTTTAAAAAATAAATAAATAGGCTGGGTGCAGTGGCGCAGGCTTGTAACCCTAGCGGCTTGGGAGGCTGAGGCAGGAGGATCGCAAGTTCAAAGCCAGTCTCAAAAAAAGCAAGGCACTAAGCAACTCAGTGAGACCCTGTAATGGTCGATTTGAATTGTCAACTTGATTGGATTAAGAGATGCTGAGGATTACGGGTGTGTCAATGATTGGCATGTGGGATAGCTAAATGAAATGGAGACCCTCCCTAAGCCTGGGCAGCATCGACCAATAGGATGATGGTTTGGATGGAATAAAAATTGGAAGAATAAAGAAGCAGCAGCAGATGCTAGCTCTATTCTTCAATCTTTTTTTTTTTTTTTTTTGGTACTGGGGATTGAACTCAGGGGCACTCGACCACTGAGCCACATCCCCAGCCCTATTTTGTGTTTGACTTAGAGACAGGGTCTCACTGACTTGCTTAGCGCCTTGCCATTGCCATTGTTGAGGAGGCTGGCTTTGAACTCGCGATTCTCCTGTCTCAGCCTTCCAAAGTGCTGGGATTACAGGCGTGGGCCAACATGCCTGGCTCCTTTGAACTGATTCTTGATTGCTTCTGCCATCATCTGAGCATATTGCACTTGCGTTTTCACTATTCCAAAGCAGACTCTGACAGTGATTCTCCAGAAAGCTTAGGTCTCAGACTAGGGTGGCACCGTTGATCCCTCTTGTTCTGGGGCTTCAGCCTCTTGGACTGTGCAGCTACTGATTCTCCCAGTTCTCCAGCCTGCAGACGGCCATTGTGGACTATCCAGCTTCTGGTCGTATAAGCCAACCGAATAAGTCCCCTTTTTATAATTATACTTCCTGTTGATTCTGTTCTTCTAGAGAATCCTAACTAATACAGACCCTGTCTCTAAATAAAATACAAAAAAGGCCTGGGGATGTGGCTCTGTGATTGAGTGCCCCTGAGTTCAATCCCCTATACCCCAAATAAATAAATAAATAAACAAATAAATAAAAGAGCCTCACTAAGTTGCCCAGGCTGGCCTTGAACTTGTGCTCCTCCTGTCTCAGCCTCCTAAATTGCTGAGATTATGGGCGTGCACCACTGTACCCAAATTCACCATCTCCTTTCTACCACCAGGGCTTCACATATGCTCTGTCTTCAGCCAGACTCATCTCTGTTGACCCCTGTGCCTAGTTAACTCCTACTAATCCTTCAGAAATCAGTTTGAATCTTTTCTTTTCTTTTTGGTATGGAGGATTGAACTCAGTGGTACTTGACCACTGAGCAGCAGCTCCAGCCCTATTTTGTGCTTTATTTAGAGATAGGGTCTCACTGAGTTGCTTAGTGCCTCACCATTGCTGAGGCTGGCTTTGAACTCACGATTCTCCTGTCTTAGCCTCCCAAAGTGCTGGGATTACAGGCATGTGCCACTGCATCCGGCTCAGGTTGGATGTTTTCATTCACCAGGTCACATCATCACTGGACTGGATATTCTTACAGTACTTCTTACCTACGCTTTCTTCAAATCAGTAAATAAAGTGGTAGTTTTACTTTCATTTGATGAATCAACTGTTTATTTTTACACTAGACCAGATTATAAGTTTTATAAAAGCAAGGCCCTTCTCTCTTTCTCTCTCCCTCTCTCTTTCTCTTAAGAGACAGCCCTTTGCAACTTTGCCAGGCTAACCTTGAACTCCTGGGCTCAAGTGATCCTCCACCTCAGCCACTCAAGTAGCTGGAGCTGACTATAGGCATGGATGGACCACTGTGCCTGGCACTGACCTTTTTCCAAAGCTCTCTTTTAGGAATCAATATGTGATAGTAGAAGTCGATACAAAGCATGCAGAAACTCAACATCCTAAAGGCAACCATTATAAAATCTGGAAAGAAGTATTTAAACAGAAATTGGAATGTGGATAGTGAAGGGAACAAGGGAGTTAGTGTGAGTTAATTTCTCATCCTTTACATTAAAGAGACAAAAGATGCTAACTGACAAATGCAAAAAAGATATTATATAAAGGGATAACAGTGATCGCAGAAGAGCTAAAGCCACAAGCTGTTGGTGGAGTTGCTGCTGGGAAGAAGAGCAAAACTCATTTCATTTGTTTGTCCTTCTGAGCTTTCATTTTTTAAAGAAAGGTTATAGTATTCTTCTGTAACCAAAAAAAAAAAAAAAAAGAAGAAGAAGAAGAAGAAGAAAAGAAAAGAAAAAGAAAATTAGAATTTTTATAAAGGACTTGGACTGGGGTTGTGACTCAGTGGCAAAGCACTTGCCTAGCATGTGTGAGGCACTGGGTTCGATTCTCAGCACCACATATAAATAAATGAATAAAATAAAGGTCCATCAACATCTAAAGAAATTATAAAAAATAAAAAAAAATAAAGGACTGAAGAAACAAACAATAATACTCTCCCTTTAGAATGCAAGCTTGTCTAAAGTACTAGTCCTTGACACTTAGGTATTAGTTAAGTCTGCAGATTTCTTCTGTGTCAGGAAGTTGCTGAATCTGCAGGTCATGTGATGATAAACATGGCTTCATAAGAAACTGCCTGTGGGGAACAGGCAAGGTAGAGCAGGCTTGATAAATTTGCCTTCACGAGCACACAGGCCAGGCTGATAGCAGCTCACATTCAGACACACCTAGACACAAGGGGCAGTGAACCTATGAGGTCCTTAGGTAGTTAACTCCCAACTCCGTCAACCAGCTGAGACTCTGCCCTTGTGGTGCCAAGCTCTGAGCAGGAAGCCCTGCCAGCGAGGGACCCTGCTCTTGCAAAAACTGACCACAGCTGCTTGAGGGCCCAGAATGGATTTTGTACTAGGAGGGTGAGATGCCGAGGGTTCTCAGATGGGTGACTCAGGTACTGTTCAGAGCTCACCAAAGGGCACTCATGGAGTCCCCTTACCCCTCAGAATCCAAAGGTCCCTTCCTTCCTCCTCTTGGGGCATGGCGGCCTCTTGACTTCTGCTTGTCTATAGTTTATGATACTGTGGGCCTCAGTAGCTACAGAAAGGGAAGCTGGGACACAGCTCTGGAGTGCCACTTGCTGGCAGTAAGGAGCCAAGAAACTGGCATTCCCAAGGCCAGACAAAGTCCTGTTGATCTTTGACCCTCGCCGCTCCCAGGGCCCTTGGCCCTCCTCCCGTCTGCCTTCCCGCTGGCCTCTCCCTCCATTCTGCCTCCTCATTTCCCTCTGTGCTCTTGGTCTGACTGGCAGTTTTTCTCAGCTCCTTGCCCAGGCCAGTCCTTCCATGCTGTCTTCAAGCCATACTTCCTGCACATCTCCCAACCCAGACAGGGAGAACCCAAGTAAGAAAGTCCAGTGGACTTCTGAGAGAAGGAGGAGGACATCTTCCACAGACTCAGAGTCAAAGTCCCACACAGACCCATCTAGGGTGTCCAGGTCCAGGAGACCCAGCCGACTGACGGTGAAGTATGACCGGGGACAGCTCCAGCGCTGGTTGGAGATGGAGCAATGGGTGGATGCTCAGCTTCAGGAGCTCTTCCAGGTGAGTAGCACTGGGGAGGACTGAGGAGATAGGGAACCTGGGTCCTGACCGGGGGACTGAGAGCGCCTACTCAGAGACCTTGAGAGGAGCTGGCAGGCTGATATGAGATGCTCCCATGGAGAGAAAGATTTTCCTGCAGGTGGATGAGAGAAGGTCTTGGCTGTCCCTCTAACTCTCTTTGCGATCTGGTGAAAACAGTTTAACATTCCTGAGACTCACTTTCCTAATCTATAAAATGGATCTATCAATGCCTGTTATATTTCTTTGGAACTATTTTTTGAGGATCAAATGACATAGAAAATCCTCAGCTAGTCTATTTTCTTTTATTTTTTGTCTTAATTTATTCTTATCCTCAACACACATATGTGTTTAGATCTACACTATCCAACACTGTAGCTCTCAGCCACATGTAGCTGGTTTATTTTAAATGAATTACAATTAAATAAAGTAAAAAAATTCAGGTCCCCAGTCACACTAGCCACGTTAAGTGCTAACTAGTTCCATGTAGAACATCTGCACCCTCTTTTGGGGGGGCACTAGGTATTGAACTCAGGGGCACTCGACCATGAAGACACTTCACCAGCTGTATTTTTATTTTATTTAGAGACAGAGTCTCACTGAATTGCTTAGTGCCTCGCTTTTGCTGAGGCTGGCTTTGAACTCTCCATCCTCCTGTCTCAGCCTCCTGAGACATGTGCCACTGAGCCCCGCCATATCTGCACCCTCTTACAATGGACAAAATTAGATTAGAAAATGGGAGTGACCAGGGATGAGCGCCAATACCATGACCCCACCTCCCTTTGAACCTGACTCTGAGTGTCTCTCCTCAATCCCACCTGAGGTAAAGGATAGGTCTAAAACCCTGGCGCTAGAAGTGGTCCTTCCTTTCCTTCCTTTCCTTCCTTTCCTTCCTTCTTTCCTTCTTCCCTCAGGGGCACTTAACCACTGAGCTAGTGAGAAAGGGTCTCACTAAGTTGCCAAGGCTGGCCTTGAACATGCAATCTTTCTGCCTCAGGCTCTTGAGTGGCTGGGATTGAAGGTGTGTGCTGCTGCACCTGGCTGGAAGTGGCACTTTCTTACTTAGAAATCTTAGCTCCAAATCTGAATCCCAGAACAGTAATAGCTGCTACTTCAACAGAATAACATTTTGAGCACTTAACTATGTGCTGGGTACAATGGCCAAGCACGGACTTTCCTCCTCACAGCTCCATTAGATAAGTACTCTTTTACAGCTGAGAGAACAGAGGCTTAGAGATGTTAAGTAACATGTCCAAGGTCACAACACTGCAAAGCCTAAGACCAGGAGTTGAAGCCAGATCTCTGGCTGCAGAACTTGGACACACCTGAAATACTTACACACACACAAACACACATGTACAGAGACACACACCAATGTCCCAGCTCCACTTCAACTGAATTTAAATGTACTAAAGTGGGGCCCAGACACTGGGCAGTTTTCATAAGCGATACAATTTGTTCTAATGCATGGCTGGGCTGAAAATCATGAGAGAACCAGTGAACCAGGAGTCCTGCTTGTCCATAGGATGTGGTGCTTGTTTCTCCCCCTTGATTCAGGCCCTATTTTTTCTTTTGGGGGCAGTAGCTACCTGTGATTTTTGTGTAGGTAAGGGCTGTCAGTGATTCTATGGTTGAGGGTGGGGAAGAATGATGGATGGGGTTCAGTCAGTCTTGAAGCTCACTGGATCAAGGGTCAATTTGGTCTAGGTGTTGACTATGTCTCCTGAAGCATCCTGAGCCCACTCATGGAGGGTGGGGATGTGCCCTAGAACTGCAAGCTGGAGAAGCAAAATTGTTTTGGCTTGTCTGCTCTGAACTTGTAGACCCCCTCCAGGCCCTTCACTACTTTCAGAATTCTCCACTGGCTCAGTTTCAATATCAGGTTGTTTGTTGTGCACTTGCACGAAAAGTCTCATATTTCAGATACCGCAGGCAAATTCTGTCAGGCATCAAAGAAAGACAGTAGCCAAAGAACCTTGTTTTGCAAGTTGAAGGTGGAGGAGGGGGAATCTATATAATTATGCACCCATAACATTAGAAAACAGGGCATGTGGGTGGACCGCTCCCAGGCAATGACCAGAATAAAATGCTTGGCCTGTGGTTACCATGGCAACTGTCCAAAGGTGCCAGGTGGCAGTTCCTCTCCCAATCCTTGTTCTTTTCAGCGGGAAGCAGTTAAGCGCCTGGGAAAGCCCCAGGTGGCTGGACATCTTGGTCAGAGGTCAAGACAACACAGGCTCCAGGCTCAGCTTGCTCCAGTTCTGCTTGCATAGAGCCCCTTGCCACTTGCCAGGGTGTAAGGATGTGTCATTTGTTTTCTTTAATGTAATTCAACTTTCTTTTGTTGGAGGGCCCTATCTCTCCCTGAGTATATAGCCTGGTTTGGGGTCCTCAGAGGAACCAAGTCTGGGGATATAAACAGACCCAGGGCCCTGGAGCTTCTGTTGTCCAGAGCTAGAGTGTGGATTTGGCTTCTAGGCAGGGCCTACACGCACACACACACATTTTTCCTATTTTAAGGAGACCCTTGCTCAACAACACGCTGTTTTTTATTTTAAAAAATACTTTTAGTTTTAGATACACACAATGCCTTTATTTTTTTTTATGTGGTGCCGAGGATCAAACCCAGTGCCTCACACATGCTAGGCAAGCGCTCTACCACTGAGCCCCAGCCCCAGCCCCATGACCCCCTGCTTCCTATCTCCTCATAGCCAGATAACCAGATGTCTTAAAAGATTCACCCATACTCATAGCCTTTTCTTCTTCTTCTTCTTCTCCTTCTCCTTCTTCTTCTTCTTCTTTTTTAGGGTACTGGGCTCTCTATCACTGAGCTGTATCTCCAGCCCTTTTTATTTTTTATTTTGAGGCAGGGTCTCACTATGTTGTTGAGGCTGTTCTTGAACTTGAGATCCTCCTCCTTTAGCCTCCCAGATCTCTGGGATTACAGGCCTTTGTCACCTCGTCTGACTCGTTTGTCTTTTTTCCCTTCCCATCACCATTGAATCCACTGAAATCTCCTATAACTTGTTAAGATCTCTTGTAGTCTGAGCCAGGCACAGTGGTGCATGCCTGTAATCCCAGCACTTTGAGAGAATTGCAAGTTCAAAGCCAGCCTCAGCAATGGCAAGGTGCTAAGCAACTCAGTGAGACCCTGTCTCTACAAAAAACACAAAATAGGGCTGGGGATGTGGCTCAGTGGTTGAGTACCCCTGAGTTCAATCCCCCTTCTCTTAGTCATCATCAGTCACTGCCTTGGGGTACATCTAATGTACATATCAGCAGGGGACACTGTTGATCACTCCAGGGTTCTAAAACATTCTTTCCACTGATGTGGCTGTGCACAACAGTAATCCCAGCCACTGGAGGCGGAGGCAGGAGGACTGCAAGTTCTAGGCCAGCTTCAGCAATTTAGTAAAGCCCTCAGCAACTTAACAAGACCCTGTTTCAAAATAAAATAAAGGGCTGAGGATGTAGCCTAGTAGTTTCCTATAGATTCTATGATATATTCCTCCGCCATCCGTGGCAGTTGTCATTTTGACAACAGTCCTTTTGATGTGGTGACATTTTTAAGTTACCTGGTATATTTTGAAATTTAAAAAAAGTATTGCAAATAATGTGTGAAACAAACATTTGTTATCTCATCTGAGCCTAATTCCATTACTGGGCTCCAAAGTGGAGAGATTAGTGGTAGACCATATACCTAGCAAGCACAAGGACTTGTATTCAATCCCTACCAAAAAAAAAAATAGATTTGCAGGAAAAAACACCAAACTATTATGATCTCTTATTATCAACACTAGACCGCAATGGCAATCATATTCAATATATGTACATATGTATATTATATATCAATATATGTATGTTTAATAAGCAATATAATAATGGTTTGAGGGACAAGACTCACATTTTACAGAGGCAAAGTTTTAATCTTTATAGCTTATCTTTATTATTCTTTCTCTTCTGAGATTCCAGTCACACATGTTAGACCACTTGATATTGTTCCACAGGTCACCAAGTCTCTTTGGTTCTGTTCTCTATCCCACTCATCCCATATCTATAGTTTTCCCCCTCTGATCTTTTTTCTCTAGTGTTAAACATGGAGTTGATTTCATCCAGTGAAATTTTAATTTAAAATATATTTTTCACATCTAGATACTCCATTTGGCTCTTTCTTATTTTCTTCATTCTGTCACGTTTTCCTACCTGTGAATTCCATCCTGTGCTTCTGTTGACTGATTTTTCAGCTGATTAAAGGTCTCCTGCTTCTTGGCATGATTAGTATCCTCCCTCCTTCTCCACTTTTTTCTTTTTTTAAAAAAAGTATTTATTTTTTAGTTGTAGGTGGACACAATATCTTTATTTTATTTTTATGTGGTGCTGAGGATCGAACCCAGTGCCTCACGCGTGCTAGGCGAGCACGCTACCACTGCACCATAACCCCAGCCCTCTACCCTTTTCTTTTTCTGGGCAAGCACTGCACCTCTGAGGGATGTCTCAGCCTCGCTAGTAATTTCTGATTAGACACTAGGCATTGTAAATTTTATGCTGAGGTAAGTAATTTTTAAAAAATCTTCCTTTAAGGCATGTGTGGGCTCATGCCTGTAATCCCAGCAATTTAAAAGGCTGAGGCAGGAGGATCACTTGTTCAAGGCCATCTTGGGCAATTTATTGAGACACAGTCTCAAAAAAAAAAAAAGAAAAAGGGCTGGGGATATAGCTCAGTGGTAGAGTGCCCCTGGGTTCAATCCCTAGTACTAAAAAAAAAACCCAAAAAAACAAAAGCAGGGCTGGGATTGTGGCTCAGTGGTGGAGTGCTTGCCTAGTACATTTAAGACACTGGGGTAGATCCTTAGCACCACATGAAAAAAATAAAACAAAGGTATTATGTTCATCTACAACTAAAAAAATATTAAACAAAACAAAACATTTTTTTGTGATTCAGTTTGATCCCTTAGGGGCTTGTTTTTAAGCTCTGTTAGGGCTAGTCTAAAAGTAACCTTTAATCTAGGGAATAACTTAACCCTCTAATAATGTATGACTCTTTTAAGGTCTCTACTGAATTTCTGCATGATCAGAAATTGCTGTCCAGGGCCTGGGGTTGTGGCTCAGTAGTAGAGTGCTTGCCTCACACATGTGAGGCACTGGGTTCCATTCTCAGCACCACATAAAAATAAATAAAATAAAGGTAAAAACAAACAAACAAAAACAAAGTTAATAAAGAAATTGTAGGTCCATCTACAACTAAAAAACAAAACAAAAAAATGGTCCACTCTGGTTGGTTGGAATTTGATTTGTCCTCCAGTCCTATATAAGATCTGGGAACTATAACTTCTGTTTTCAGTGCCTCATAGTACCTGGTTTTGTAAAGTTTTACTTGATGAATGTGCATCTTTTTGTTCAACACAGACTGAAGAGAATCCTCATGCAATTTCTGGAGGTCTCTTTCTGTGTAATTTCTTCCTCTCCAGAACTTTGTCCAGCAACTTCTAGCCAACTCAACCTGCCTCAACTCTGATCTCTGTCACACCAAATTTAATGAGACTACTGGGCTCTGCTTGGGATCTCCCTCTCTGCTCCATGGTCTTTCTAGGAAGAAGTATGGGACAATTATAGAATTTGCTTCTTTTGTTTCCCTTCTTTCTGGGATTACAGTCCCAAACTACCTGTTGTCTGATGTGTGAAAATATTCTTCATACATTTTGTCGAGTTTTCTATTTATTTATTTATTTTTTAATTTTTTTAGTTGTAGTTGGACACAATATCTTTACTTATTTATTTTTATGTGGTGCTGAGGATCGAACCCAGTACTTCACGCATGCAAGGCAAGCGCTCTACCACTGAACTACAATCCCAGCCCTCTAGTTATTTATGTTGTAAGAAAAAATCTAGTCTCTGCCACTCCGTCCTGTTAGCATGTTTATCTGGTTAACTCTTAGCCTTTGGATCTCAGATCAAAGGTCACTTTCTCTATAAGAAGCCTTCCTGAACCCCAGGGTTGGTTGGGTTGTCTTCCCATGTGCTCCTACAGCATCTCCTCAGGGTACTTATCCTTTGTATTTCTCTTGTCTCTATCCTTCAGGAGACTATAAGTTTTTTTGTTTGTTTGTTTGTTTGTTTGTTTTTTACTGGGGATTGAACCCAGGGGCACTTAACCTTTGAGCAACATCCCCAGCCCTTTTTATATTTTATTTAGAGACAGGGTCTTGCTAAGTTGCTTAGAACCTTGCTAAATTGGTGAGGCTGGCTTTGAATTCATGATCCTCTTGCCTCAGCCTCCTGAGCTGCTGGGATTACAGGTGTGAGCCACTGCGTCCAGCACTGTAAGCTTTTTTTTTTTTAAGTTGTTGATTGATCTTTATTTAATTTACTTATATGTGGTGCTGAGAATCAAACCCTCACGCATGCCAGGCAAGTGGTTTACCACTGAGCTACAGCCCCAGCCCCACTATAAGCTTTTTTTTTTTTTTTTTTTTTTTTTGGTACCAGGGATTGAACTCAGGGGCACTCAACCACTGAGCCACATCCCCAGCCCCATTTTGTGTTTTTATGTAGAGATAGGGTCTCACTGAGTTGCTTAGCGCCTCACCGTTGCTGAGGCTGGCTTTGAACTCGCGATTCTCCTGTCTCAGCCTCCCTAAGTGCTGGGATTACAAGCGTGAGCCACCGCGCCCAGCTCCCACTATAAGCTTTTTAAGGACAGAATCATGTCTATCTGTTTTGCTGATATGACCACAGCAATTGTCACAATGCTTAATATATGGCATGCACTCAATAGACATAAAATGAATGAATGAATGAATGCTGAATAAGATGAGCTAGAGATCAAAGAAGCAAAAGGTGAAAGTCTAGAGCTCAGGTTAAAGGGCTAACTTAGGCACTATTTATTTTTAAAAAGGTATGGAAGGACCAGAAGTGTTAACAGTGGTTACCTATTGGCAGTGGGAAGAGTGAGAAGGTAGGTGAGGTTTCTTTTCCTTTCTGCTGTCTTTTCTTTCTTTCATCTTATTTATTGTAATTAATTTATAAAATTGGCTTTATTGAATTATAATTGACAGAATAAAATGTGCCATTTTGAAGTATACATTTAGATGAACCACCACCACAGCAAGATAAGGAACATCTCCATTTTCCAAAAAGTTCTCCAAATAGCACTTGCCTTTAAACAAATTAAATAACTAATTGCTTTTCATACGTGGGTTTGCCCTGCTCCCTGGGTACTGGGGATTGAACCCAGGGCCTCATACATGCTAGGCAAGTGCTCTTACCCTGAGCTACATCCCAGCCCTTTATACTTTTTTTTTTTTTTTAAATATTTTTTAGTTGTCAATGGACCTTTATTTTATTCATTTATTTATATGTAGTGCTGAGAATCGAACCCAGTGCCTCACACATGCTAGGCAAGTGTTCTACCACTGAGCCACAATCCCAGCCCCTTATACTTGGTTTTTACTATGATTCATTGACTGCCACTTATCTGTAGGCTCTTTGAAACCAGTATCTTTGGTTTGTTTGTTTGTTTTTAATTTTTTTACAATATCTTTATTTATTTATTTTTATGTGGTGCTGAGGATCGAACCCAGTGCCTCATACATGGAAGGCAAGCGCTCTACCACTGAGCCACAACCCCAGCCCCTTGGTTTGTTTTTTATTTTTTGGTACTGGGTATTGAACTCAGGAGTACTTAACCACTGAGCTACATCTTCAGTCCTTTTTATTTATTTATTTATTTATTTATTTATTTATTTATTTATTTATATTTTTATTTTTAAATATATTTTTAGTTGTTGTTGGACCTTTATTTTATTCATTTATTTATATGTGGTGCTGAGAATCGAACCCAGGGCCTCACACATGCTAGGCAAGTGCTCTACCACTGAGCCACAACCCCAGCCCCCTTTTTATTTATTTTGAGACAGGGTCTTGCTAAGTTGCTAAGGTAGGCCTTGAATTTGTGATCCTCCTGCCTCAGCCTCCCGAGTTGCTGAGGTTACAGATGTATGCCACCAGGCCCAGTTGTATCTTTGTTTTATGTTCATTGATGTGCCTAACTTCACATTGCTAGGTAAACAGTAGCCATTGGACAGATACTTGAACAGTTAAATTCCAAAGGATTAAATAATCAAATGGGGATGTGGCTCAGTGGTCGAGTGCCCCTGAGTTCAATCCTCAGGACCAAAAAAAATAATCGAATGGAAAAGGTGAAATTTTCAAACCTCTACAAAACATGTAAAAGTTATTATAAAGTATTTATCCAAGTCTGACAAATACTTAAGAACTTTCTAAGAAGGAGGGAAGGGAGGAAGAGAAGGAGGAACCAACACTGGAAAATTCTATCAGATTCAATTATATAAAGAAATCCATCCATTATCCTAACTGTCCCCACTGTTACTCACTAAACATTATATATATATATGTGTGTGTGTGTGTGTGTGTGTGTGTGTGTATATATGTATATATTTCCATCATATGTGAAATGCTAATCTAAAATCAATAACTTAAAAAGAAAAACTTTCTCAATTAGTAAGAATAAATGGCTGAGCATGGTGGCACACACCTGTAATCCCTCCTACTTGGGAGGCTGAGACAGGAGGATCACAGGTTCAAGGCCAGTCTCAGTAACTTAGTGAGGCCCTCAGCAACTTAGTGAGAGCCTATATCAAAATTTAAAAAGAACTGGATGGTAAAGGACTCAATGGTAAAGTGCTCTTGGGCTAATTCCCAAGGAGAAAATAAATAAGGAAAGAAAGAGAGAGAGAGAGAGAGAGCTGGGCGCGGTGGCTCATGCTTGTAATCCCAGCACTTTGGGAGGCTGAGACAGGGGAATCGTGAGTTCAAAACCAGCCTCAGCAACAGCGAGGTGCTGAGCAACTTAGTGAGACCCTGTCTCTACATAAAACACAAAATAGGGTTGGGATGTGGCTCAGTTGTCGAATACCCCTGAGTTCAATCTCTGGTACCCGCCAAAAGAGAGAGAGAGAGGGAGAGAGAAAGAAAGAAAGAATATTTTAAAATGTATGGGGATATAGCTAAGGGATAAGGAACTCCCAAAAAAGAAAATAAATAAAAAGAAGAAAATAAGCAAGAAATAAAACAAAAGAACCCAATACGGATATGGATAAGGTTGGCTGTTCCTCTGGTGACCACAGGGGGTTCCCAAGACTCCTTTAGGGGTTCCGTGATTATTCTCATAACAATGCTATAAGATTTTTGCCTTTTTCACTATGTTGAAATTTGCACTGATGATGCAAAAACACTGCTGGCTCTTAGCATGAATCAGAAAAATAATATTGGGCTGGGGGTTGCTCAGTAATAGAGTACATACTAAGCATGTGGAAAGCCTCATGTTCACTCTCCAGCAGCAACAACAAAAAGTAGTATGAATTTCTACTAGTAATCATGTTTTTTTTTTTAAATATGTTTTAGTTGTAGATGGACACAATGTCTTTATTCTATTGCTTTGTATGTGGTGCTGAGGATCGAACCCAGGGCCTCACGCATGCGAGGCAAGCGCTCTACCACTGAGCTACAATCCCAGCCCCAGTAATCATGTTCTTTACCATCATGTCATTTTTCACTCAAGAAAGTTCTTGATGCCCAGGCACGGTGGTGCATGTCTATAATTCCAGTGACTGAGGAGGCTGAAGCAGGAGGATTGCAGGTTTGAGGCCAGCCTTGGCTACATAGTGAGACTCCAACTCAAAATAAAAAATAAAAAGGGCTGAGAAGTGGATGTGGCTCAGTGGTAAAGCACTCTTGTCTTTGATCCTAGTACCAAAAAAAAAAAAAAAAAAAAAAGGAGGAGGAGGAGAAAGGAAGAAAAAGTCCTTGTAGTAAAAAATTATTAATTTTATTAAATATTGAACTCATGTCTTTTTTTTTTTTTTGGTACTGGGGATTAAACCCATGGGTGCTTAACCACTGAACCACATCCCCAGCCCTTTTTTTCTGTTTCATTTGGAGACAAGGTCTCGCTGAGTTGCTTAGGAGTTTGCTAAATTGCTGAGGCTAAGCTGGGCACAGTGGTGCACGCCTGTAGTCCCACTTTGGGAGGCTGAGACAGGAGAATTACAAGTTCAAATCCAGCCTCAGCAATGGCGAGGTGCTAAGCAACTCAGTGAGATCCTGTCTTTAAATAAAACACAAAAAATAGGGCTGGGGATGTGGCTCAGTGGTCGGGTATCCCTGAGTTTAATCCCTGATACCAAAAGAAAGAAAAATAAATAAATTGCTGATGCTGGCTTTGAACTCACGATCCTCCTGAGCCGCTGAGATTACAGGCGTGTGCCACCATGCCTGGCTTGTTTTGCTTTTATTAGTGCATTATAGTCATACATAATAGTTGGCTTCATTTTGACATAATCATACATGCATGGAATTTAATTTACTCCATTTCCGTTCCTGGTTCCCCCCTTTCCACTTCTTTTCCTTCCCTCTATTCTCCTTCTTCTACTCTACTGTTCTACCATTCATTTAATTAATTTATTTATTGTACTTGGGATTTAACCCAGAGACATTTTTTTTTACCTATATATTTTTTTAGTTGTGAATGGACCTTTATTTTTATTTATTCGTTTATATGTGGTGCTGAGGATTGAACTCAGTGTCTCACGCATGTAGGCAAGCTCTCTACCACTGAGCTACAACCCAGCCCCCTTTTTTATATTGTAGTTAGAGACAGGGTCTCACTGAGTTGCTTAGCACCTCGCCTTTGCTGAGGCTGGCTTTGAACTCGCAATTCTCTGGGCTCAGCCTCCCAAAGTGCTGGGATTACAGGCATGCACCACTGCACCCGGCTCTAGGGTTCATTCTTGGTATTGTACATTCTGTGGATTTAGCCAAATGTATAATTACATGTATTCACCAATATAGTATCCTACACAATAGTTTAACTGCTCTAAAAATCCTTTGTGTTCTGCCTTCTCTTTTCCACCTCCCCCAATCCCTGACAACTACGGATCTATGGTCTCCAAAGATAAGCCTGTTCCAAAATGGCATTCATTACAGTTGAAATCATACTGTATATAACCTTATAAAAACATTTATATTGGTGCATTATAATTATACATAATAGTAGGATTCATTATGCCATATTCATACAAGCACATTTGGTCAATCTTATTCCCCAGTACCTTCCTCTTCAGTATATAGCCTTTTATTTTATTTTGGTACTGGGGATTGAACTCAGGGGTACTCGACCACTGAGCCACATCCCAGCCCTATTTTGTGTTTTATGTGGAGACAGAATCTCACTGAGTTGCTTAGTGCCTCGCCATTGCTGAGGCTGGCTTTGAACTTGCGATTCTCCTGTCTCAGCCTCCCAGAGTGCTGGATTACAGGTGTGCACCACCGCTCCTAGTTAGTATATAGCCTTTTAAAATTGACTTCTTTAGGGCTGAGGATGTAGCTCAGTGGTATAGTGCTAACAGCATGCACTAAAGCCCTGTTTTAATCCCCAGCACTGCAAAAAAGGAAAAAGAAAAACAACTGAATTATTATTATTATTTTTTTTTTTGGTACCGGTGACTGAACTCGGGCACTCGACCACTGAGCCACATCCCCAGCCCTATTTTGTGTTTTATGTAGAGACAGGGTCTCACTGAGTTGCTTAGCACCTCACCATTGCTGAGGCTGGTTTTGAACTCGCGATTCTCCTGTCTCAGCCTCCCAAAGTGCTGGGATTACAAGCGTGAGCCACCACGCCTGGCTTCAATTGAATTCTTTTTTTTTTTTTTAATTTTTTTTTTTAGTTGTAGATGGACACAATGTCTTTATTTTATTGCTTTGTATGTGGTGCTGAGGATCGAACCCAGGGCCTCACGCATGTGAGGCAAGCACTCTACCGCTGAGCTACAATCCCAGCCCCTTCAATTGAATTCTTTAACTTGGAAATATACAGTTGAGTTTCCTCCATGTTTTTTCAGGGTTGACACTCATTTATTTATTTATATGTGGTGCTGAGAATCGAACCCAGTGCCTCACACATGCTAGGTAAGCGCTCTACCACTGAGCCACAACCCCAGGCCTCATTTTGTTTTTATACTGAAAAATATTTCATTGTCTGGATGTTCCACATCTTATTCATGCATTCACCTACTGAAGACCATCATAGCTGTGTCCAAGTTTTGGCAAATATGAACAAAGCTATAATAAACATCTCTTTGCAGGTTTTTGGTTTGTTGTTTTCTTGAGACATAATCTTACTATTGTTGTGTTGTTCAGGCTGGCCCAGAACTTGTGATCCCTTGCCTCCACCTTCCAAGCAGCTGGGACTATAGGCAATTGCTACAGTGCCCAGCTGTGTGCAGGCTTTTTGTTTTGTTTTGTTTTTATAACCCCCACTTCACCTGCATTGGATATTGAACCCAGGGGCACTTTGCCACTGAGCTGCATTCCCCAGCCCTTTTAATTTTATTTTTACTTGTTTATTTTTTGGTACTATGGATTGAACCCAGGAGCGCTTTACCACTGAGCTACATTCCCCAGTCCTTCTAATTTTTAATTTTGAGATAGGGTCTCATTAAGTTGCTGAGGCTGGCTTTGAATTTGTGATCCTCCTGCCTCAGCCTTCCAAGTAGCTGGATTACTGTACTGTGTCCAAGTTTTTGTGTGGATGTGTTTCTATCTTATTTGGGAAAACACCAAGGACTGTGTGGTAAGAGTGTTTAGTTTTGTAAGAAACTGACAAACTTGGGGCTGGGGTTGTAACTCAGTGGTAGAGTATGTGCCTAGCATGTGTAAGGCACTAGGTTCGATCCTCAGCACCAAATAAAATAAATAAATAAAGTTTAAAAAGAAAAAGAAAGGGCTGGAATTGTAGCTCAGTAGTAGTGTGCTTGCCTTGCAAGTGTGAGGCAGTGGGTTCGATCCTCAGCACCACATAAAAATGAATAACAATACTGTGTCCATCTACAACTAAAAAAAAATATTAAAAAAAAAGGAAAAAGAAAAAAAGAAACTGCCAAACTGTCTTGAAATGAGCCTGTACCATTCCATATTCCCATAAGCAATGAGTGAGAGTTCTTTTCTTTTTTTTTTTTTTTTTTTTGGTACCGGGGATTGAACTCAGGATCACTCAACCACTGAGCCACATCCCCAGCCCTATTTTGTGTTTTATGTAGAGACAGGGTCTCACTGAGTTGCTTAGTGCCCCACGGTTGCTGAGGCTGGCATTGAACTTGCAATTCTCCTGTTTCAGCCTCCCAAAGTGCTAGGATTACAGGCATGCATCACCACGCCTGGTTCATTATTGTAATTTGCAGTTCCCTAATGACATATGAAGTTAAACATCTTTTCATATGCTTATTTGCTGTCTGTATAGTTTCTTTGGTGACACATTCATTCAGTCTCCCTGTTCCCTGCTCAGTACAGGTGATTGAACTTGGGCTCTTAACTACCGAGCTATATCCCAAGCCCTTTATTTATTATATTTTTTAGTTGTTGATGGATCTTTATTTAGTTTGTATGCGGTGCTGAGAATCAAACCCAGTGCCTCACGCATGCTAGGCAAGCTATCTACCACTGAGCTACAACCCCAGCCCCTCCCGAGCCCTTTTTATTTTGAAACAGGGTCTCACTAAATTGCTGAGGCTGGCCTTGAACTTGCAGTCCTCCTGCCTCAGTCTCCCAAATAACTGGGATTACAGGTGTGTGCCATAATGCCCAGCTCTATTCAGATCTTTTGCCTATTTTTTTTTTTTTTTGGTAGTCCTGGGAATAGAACCTAAGGGCACTCTACTAATGAGCCACATCTCAGTCCTTTGATTGTTTATTGAGGCAGGGTCTTGCTAAACTGCTGAGGCTGGCCTCAAACTTGAGATCCTCCTACCTCAGCCTTCAAAGTCACTGGGACTGCAGGTATGTGCCACCACACCTGGCATTTTTGGTCCTTTTTTTTTTTGGTACTGGGGATTGAACTCAGGGGCACTGGACCACTGAGCCACATCCCCAGCACTATTTTGTGTTTTATGTAGAGACAGGGTCTCACTGAGTCGCTTAGTGCCTCGCCATTGCTGAGGCTGGCTTTGAACTCGCGATTCTCCTGTCTCAGCCTCCCAAAGTGCAGGGATTACAGACGTGCGCCACCAC
>CM053401.1:77772036-77783827 GCA_028644305.1 Xerus rutilus | reverse complement strand
TTTGGTCCATTTTTAAATTGCATTGTTTATCTTCTTACTGTTGAGGTTTTCTTCCCACTCTCACCCCCACAGTACTGGGGTCTGAACTCAGGGCACTGAGTTCTTTGTGCATTTGAGATAACAGTGCTTTATCAGATATGTCTTTTGCAAATCTTTTCTCTCAGTCTGTGGCTGCCTTTCTTATTCTCTTAAGATATTTTCATTTTAAGTTTGTATTTAATTTTTTCAGCAACTATAACTTTTGTGTATATATATATATATATATTTAGTTGTTGATGGATCTTTATTTTTTATTTATTTATATGCAGTGCTCAGAATTGAACTCAGTGCCTCACACATGCTAGGCAAGCACTCTACAACCGTGCTACCCCAGCCCTCAGCAACTATAACTTTAAGAAAATATATCTTTATTGAGGTAGGTTTCAAATATCACATAATTTACCCACTTAAAAGTGTGTAATTCAACTGTTTTCACTATCTTAAAGGGTTATGTGACCATTGCTATAGCCTAATTGTAGAACACGTTATTTCTCTTGAAGACTATAAGCCTCAGCAGTCATACCCCATTCCCTACTACTAACATTTCCAGTTCAAGGCAACCACTAATCTCTCTCAGTCTCTGTAGATTTGCTTATTCTAGACATTTCATATACATTGACTCGTTGACAATATATGGCATTTGTAACTGGCTTCTTTCACTAACAGATTTTCAAGATTAATCCATGTTGTAGCATGAACTGGTATTTCCTTCCTGTTTATTGCTGTGTAGTATTATCTGTCTATGCAATATTTCATTTTTCCATTTCATCAGTTGAGGGACACTTGAGTTGTTTTCATTTTTTAACTGTTAATGAATAATGCTGCTTATGAACATTCATGTGCAAGTTTTTGTGTAGACCTGTTTTCATGTCTCTTGGGAGCAGACCTTGGAGTGGAATTTCTTGGTCCAATTATAACTCTATATTTACCATTTTAAGGAACTGCCAAATTGTTTTCCAAATTGACTACACCAAGTTATGTTTCTGCCAACAATGTATACAACCTTGGCTTTAAGCATAGACAATTTTTAAAGAACTCTAATGTGTTTCAAATAGAACATAGCAGGTATTAAGTAAATGTTTGTTGAATGGAAAATGAGTGTTCTTTGAGTAAGGTGAGTCTGAATGTGGGAAGTCAGAGGAGATGAGGTTGGAGATGGGTGAATTCCTCACAGTAACTATCACTCCAGAACTAGCTGACCAGGCCTGTCTGAGCCCTATGTTCTTCCTAAATAGGATCAACCAGCCCCTTCTGAGCCTGAGATTGACCTGGAGGCTCTCATGGAACTATCCACAGAGGAGCAGAAGACTCAGTTGGAGGTAGGATAGGAGACTGGGCACAGTGGTTGGGGCCTAAAAGCTGGGCTGAGACCAAGGGGAACCCAGAAACCCAGGAACTCAGGGTCTGCCTCCTTGGGTTGAATGGGGATAACCAGTTCAGAGGGGAGACTTATTGGGAGATTGAGTGGGATTCACAGGAAAATACTTTGGCTCATGGATCCACTGTCTGCCCTCTTCTACTCAGGCCATTCTCCAAAACTGCCCCCGCCCCACAGAGGTATGAGATATTCTGCTTGTTTAGGGGTAAGAGGGGGATAGGGGTAAAGGGTGGTTGTGGGGAGGTCACTAATGAAGAGGAATGTTTGAAAGGAAAGCTTGGTCCTGCATCCTTCTTCCCTTCCTTGGCTATGGGAAGTGAGGATCGCGGTCAGGGGGAGACTAGAGAGGGCAGTGTGACTCCATGCCTTGATCTTACTCTTCTTTCTCCTTCAGCCTTTTATCTCTGAGCTTCTCAGTCAACTCAAGAAACTCCGAAGACTCAGCCGGCCTCAGAAATAAACTTGGAGAGAGTACCTTTAGCAGCTTCAGTACCCTGGACCCTGGCTGAAAGGGACACAGCTCCTTGGGACACAGACAAGGAATATAAAAGACAGGGAGGGATATTGGTACACTCTTAGTGTATGTGCAGTCACAGCTAGGCTCTCTGAGAGACACTCATTGCTGTTGCCCAATGTTTTCCAAGTCAGCCAAGTGGATAAAATCTTTAGCAGCCCCAGCTAAATGGAGTGTGGAACATATCTGTGCCAAGGGACCAGGGGAGGGAGGGTGAGGTGATTCATTCAAAGGCCAATGTCCTAAGTCATTAGGCTGTACCCACATACCCCATCCGTCCATCCAGCATCAAACAGGTCCTGAAAATTCAAAGATGAAGGTCAACAGCTTTGCTTTGGTGATATCACAATCTAATAAAGCCTGGAGGCCAAGCTGAGGGCAATTGGCTAAGATACATAACATCCTGGCATTACAAGGGAGCTCAAATGTCAAAGATTAATCCAGAAAGGAGATAACAGGAAACACTTAGCTGGATCTGGGGGTATCAGAGAAAGCTCATCCCTCTTCCACTCACAGCTGATCAGGGAGGCCTCAGGTGATGGTCTCTTTCTTGAGTTGATTCTAGTTGGGGGCAGGAAAAGAAAAAGCAGAGGCTATGCCGAGCATAAGGATATAGGCTGAGAGGCCCAGGGTCAGCTCAGGAGAAGTTGTTAGAAAACAGATACTGCCGGCAGGTTAGGACAGAAGCCCTGGGAGGTGGGATCCTTTGTGAGTAAGGCAGGAAGCAAGATGTATGCATTGTTCCTCCATGCACTGTTTGAGTACTAAGAGAGGCTGAGAAATCCAATACAGAGGGGACTGGTAGTTCTGCCTAGAGCAGGAAGTAGTTTGGTTGAATGATTTTTCATGCTTTCTTCATATGAAGCCACCAGGATGGGTGGGACTGTTCCTGCTGGGAGAAGCTTACAGGATGGTTCAAGTCGTCCCCCCCCCCTTCCACAGAACTGTTCTTATAGCCTACACTGCTCTTGCCACCTCTCACAGGGCCTGGGCTTAGGGTGAACCAGGTTCTAGAGATAAGAGATACTGGGGGGCTGGGATTGTAGCTCAGCAGTAGAGCGCTAGCCTTGCATGCCTGAGGCCCTGGGTTCGATCCTCAGCACCACGTACAAAGCAATAAAATAAAGACATTGTGTCCATCTACAACTAAAAAAATATTAAAAAAAAAAAAAAAAAGAGATACTGGGGGTGGGGCAACTCAGTGGCACAGCATGTGCTTAGGGTGAGCAAGGACCTGGGTTCAATCCCCAGCACTATTAGAAAGAGAGAGATGTGGGTAGATGCTGATCCCATGAATAAATATACTTTATTAGATTCACTATGTGCCAGGTAGGGGAATGGGCCTTGGAGCCAGGCTACAAGACTCATTCTTAGATTCAGTTTGGTCTTTCTAGAACATCATGCCTCCCACTTTCAGTCCAGGCTTCTTGGAGGAGGGATCCTACTTTTTCCCTTTGGCTTTTTCACTCATTGGTTCAAATGGAACCTTTCCTCTTACCAGGGGACACTGAGGCTCAGGAAGGGGCATATCCATCATCAGTAGAGCCTGATCTGCTGTCTCATCGATGCCCTGAGGGCATCACTGCTAGCCTGCAGACTGCCTATAGGACCACTTTTCCAGGAAGGAGGGTTTCCTCAGTGCTCTCCACCAGCATATGGCGGGTGGTAGGCCGATGTCTGGTGTTCTTTAAGCTCAAAGGCATCATGGCCCTCCCTGTGGAGCAAAAGGATGCAGGTCAGGGATTGTAGGCAACCCTTAAGCCCTTCCATAGAATATTCTATCTGCACTCACCGGAAGCACCGGGCACAGTAGAGGTCTCCATCACAGCCGGCACATCGCAGGGTGGCATCCTCATTGCAGATGCAGCACCAGGGAAGTTCCTCTTCCTTAGCCTCTGGCCTGGGAGCCATGACCTGGGCCTTCAGGGATCAGAGAGGAATGCAGGAGGTAAGATACAAGATGGGAACAATCAGCCAGGCAGGAAGGAAGGCTGTGGGCAGACTAAAGATGCATATCTGGGGCTTTTCTCACCTTAGGCTCTGTCCTGCAAGGTAGGGGCTGGGGTCGGGAAGCTGGCTCCACAGGGATGTTAAAGCCACTTGCCTCATCCAAGGCAGCTTCTTCAGTGAGCTGTGAACAGGTAAAAAGGTATCATTCCCTGCTCCAGGCCCTTCTCCCAGTATTTCTGTGCTGTAGCAGTAGCTTCTCAACTCTTCTTCCTTTACCTCTTGCCTATGGCTACTGATTGCCCATCTTAAAGGACCGGGGGCAAGTCTGGGTCACAGGGACAGAGGGACCCAAACTTGAACAGGAGCTGCAGAATGACTACCCCAGAATGGAGGCCAGGTGAATGGGGCCAGGTAGCAATGAGGCAGAAACAGGACAGAAGTGCTGGATGAGGAAGCCAGGCCTACCTGCTGCATGACTCTCTGGATGGCTGTTTCCTCATCCTCATCATCATCACTGTCTGGGAGGTGGAGGTCCTGGAGGGTCACTTGAATGAGGGAGAGATGGAAATGGGAGGAGTGAGGGTGAGAGATTTCATCTGAACTGCTGTCCTCTTCTGGAACTAGTTTGTTTTCCAGGGGTTTATTCCAGAGCTGAGGAGTCTCACTAGCCACTCTGATCATCACTTGTCCCTCCCTGACCCATCCCTACAAGGCTGGACCATTATTGAAGCAGCCTTGAGGAGCAGGACAGGAAAAGAAGCCTCAGCACCTGAAAGGACTGAAGGTCCCCCTGTCTCCTGATGGCTGCCACTGATTCCTCATCTACTGCTTTGCCCTAGTTCATGCCCCTGGCTCTAGGCAAGGCTCAACAGATCTCTGGGCACAGGGACCTCTAGCACCTGACTCAGCCCTGGGAGGGAAAGCTTGGCTTGAGTGTGGAGGGAGGCCATGACCAACAGACATGAGTGAGCAGCTGACTCTAGCCTTTACCTTTATCAGGGTCCTGTCCCCGCAGCACAGCCAGTCGCTTGGCAAGGGCCAGAATCCGCTCCTGCCTTGTGTTCTCCTCCCGTAGCTCAACTGCTGCCTCAGCTAGCAGCCTGGTCTTCTCCTCTTCCAGGGACCAGCTGGCCTGCCCCTGGGAATTAGTGTGCTGGCTCCCTGTGCCACCCTGGTTAAGGTCATTCTGGAGAGAGGCAGCTGGAAGAAGTAATGCAGTCAGGGAAGCAGAGGCATTCCAAGATCTCTCCCCCATAAGCTACTGAGCCCATTTCTCAACTATTTTTTTAAATTATACATTATCAGCTTTGTGCTCAGCCCTAGCACTTGTGCTTGTATTATAAATAAGATTAGTATTTCCTCCAGTTTTTCAAATGTTAAAAAATAGCAATCTGACACGTGTTTTTTTTCAACCATATCCATGCCCACCCCCCTGATATGTGCTGGATGTCCCATGGTTTCAGAATCACTGCCCTAAAGGATTAGAATGAGGAGGCCAAGGTTCAGCCAATTTCTGCCTTTCAGGGCTGGAATTAGAAACTTTCCTGGGAGTAGCACGAAGAAGGTATGACTGAAGCTAAGGTCTTGTATATAACTGGGTAGGAAGAACTTTACCAGAGTAGGTGTGACTCTGACATGATCACCTTTAGCCTAGAGTTTCAGAGCAAGAGGTTTGAAACCAGATAGCTCTGGGTTCAAGGCCCATCCCTGTCACTTAAGAGCTATATGACCTTGGTCAAGTTCCTTAAGCTCACCGTGCCTGAGTTTTCTCATTTATTAATAAGGACAATAATAGTACATACCTCAAAATTATTGAGGTTGGTCAATGAGATTGTGTTTGTAAACCAAGGTTTCTTAATCTTAGTTCTATTGACATATTGGACCAGATAATTCTTTGTTGTAGTGGAGGGGCTAACCTATGTATTATAGGATGTGGCTTAGAGCCTCCTGGGCTTCTATCCACCAGATGCCAATAATATACCCTAAGTTATGACAACCAAAAAGTCTTTAGACATTTCCAAAAGTACCCTGGAGGCTAAAATCATCTGTGGTTGGGAAGAACCACTGCTCTGAAGCCTTCCGAAAACACTGTCCAATAGAACTTTCTATGATGACGGAAACAGCCTATATTATGTCCTATATTTATCTTGTAAGATAGTAGCCATGAGCTCATGTGGGTATTGAACACTTGAAATATGGCTGGTACCACTAAGCAAATGAACTTTTAAATTATATTTAATTTTAAATAGCCTCTTATTTCTTCTTATCATCATCATCACCATTATAGAGAACACACACTACACTCAATGAGTGCTTACCATGAGCCAGGCATGGTTCCAAGAACTTATTAGGTTATCTTATTTGCTCCTCATGACTTCCCTGTGAGGTAGGTCTTTACCATATGTACCTCCACTTCACACATGAGAGTGAGACTTAGGTCAAGTAACTTGCCCAGGGTTAAGTTAAGTTTGTTGTAGAAATGGGTACCACTGTCTGATTCTAAAGCCAATGCACTTAATTAACCACTAGGCCTATACTAGCTCTCTTTGGAGTAAGCACTCAATAAATGATAGCTCTTATAATGTTGATTGTTCTTTGATTTATATTCATCTCCCCAGAGGGTGGATAGCAGAGCCTCTCCCATTTGGGGGAAGAGATGGGGCATGTCCCTGGAAGAACCAAGTGGAGGGGTTACCTGGACCTCCTCGTTCCCAGCTCTCATCAATAGCCACCTCAGCTGCCAGCTGTGTTAGCAGATCTTGTGTCTGCTGAGCCTGCGTCCTGGTATCTGCTGTCAGATGTTCCTGCCCAGAGGAGGGAACCTCAGTGGGGAGTGGGAGTAAGTTAAAAGCCACATAAAGCCTAGAAGTAGCCTGGGTCAAGGCTGGATGCTGAGAAGTTCTCAAAGACCAGGCAAAGGCCCACATAATCGAGTAGGTCTGGCAGTCCCCAACAGGACTGTGTCCACTTTTTTCTGACCCACTCAATCTTGCTGCTTGTCACTTGTCCTTGGCCTGGCAGCAGGCCTGAGGCTCAGGAGGTAGGGGTGGAAAGCTTTACAAATTCCTGCAAAGTATATGACCATACATGTATCTGAGCTTCTTCTGATCCTTTCCCTAGGAATTCCTTCCCTCCCAAGCCTTAGCACTTACCAGCTTACGGGTCTGAGAAGGCAGAACTCTGCCCTGCAGGGCAGCAAGCCGAGTCTCCATCTCTTGGAGAGAAGGGATGGAACCCTGGGGTTCATCCTTCAGTGCAGCCAGCCGTGCCTCTATCTCTGCCTGTGAGGGTACTGACTCTGCAATTGGCATGGAGGGAGCCAGGTTAAGAGCCAGAGGAACTCCAACCTCAGAGGCTCCAGACTGTGTCCTTTTGGTCACCCTGCCTGCCTTCACTCACTCGGCTTGTTCTCCTCACGGAGTCGTGCTAGACGCTCAGCAATGACTTGGTCTTGTTGGGTCAGTGCCTGGCTCCTGGAAGTGCTGGGCTTTTCCTTGGTTTCCAAGGCTGCCACACGTCTAGCAGGATGAGAGAGAGAGGTGCTTGAAGGCAGAAGTGAGGACTGAAAACACCCGTTCACTGTTTCCCATTCAAATTATTTCTGGGTATCTAGGGAGTCTTGCAGTGGGCAATTTTCTATGGCTTTTGCTCATGTTAGCTTGCAACCCAGCCCCATTGACCAACTAGAGGGTCTGGCTGAGACGGCAAGATCTACCAAGTGCCCTTACAGAGAAGAGGCAGATAAGCTACTTTCTGAGCTCAAGAGGGTATCCAGAAGCCTTCAAAGTGGGGATTCTTCTGACCCTGTATTTACTTGAACTAGATACCGGGAAAAGAGTCCTATCCATGGCTCGCTTATCTTTTCCCTGTCCCCATTTGTCTTTTTTTCTTTTTTCTTTTTTTTTTGGTACTGGAGATTGAACTCAGGGGCAGTCAACCACTGAGCCACATCCCCAGCCCTATTTTGTGTTTTATGTAGAGACAGGGTCTCACTGAGTTGCTTAGCGCCTCGCCATTGCTGAGGCTGGCTTTGAACTCGCAATTCTCCTGTCTCAGCCTCCCTAAGTGTGTCTTTTTTTTCTTTAGTACTTACTTCTTTTTTTTTTTTGGTACTGGGGATTGAACTCAGGGGTACTCGACCACTGAGCCACATCTCCAGCCCTATTTTGTGTTTTTTTTTTATGTAGAGACAGGGTCTCACTGAGTTGCTTAGCGCCTCGCTGTTGCTGAGGCTGGCTTTGAACTCGCAATTCTCCTGTCTCAGCCTCCCTAAGTGCTGGGATTACAGGCTTGAGCCACCACGCCTGGCTTAGTACTTACTTCTTATAGTTTTGAGGTGGTGACCACTTGGAGGCATTGGTAGGAGACCCTCTGTAGAGAAGAAATCTGGTGTCAGAAGTCCTGCCATCTCAGTCAGTGTCCTCACCTCCACCCCAAACACTTCCTGGGCTGACCTCTGGCTATACAGCACAAGGGTGCAAGGGCTAGCCAGATGCTCTCTGCCATGCTTGGTGGAGCCCTTGTCCACGCTGGCTTCTTACCTGGTCAGGACCTCGTGGCACTGCTTGCAGACTTTCTGTTGGGTGTTGCCAGTCCGAGGCACCACTGCACTGAAGCTAAGGCAGCCGGAACAGAAGGCCCGGCCACAATTCTTACAGCCATACTACAAGAAATATGAAGCAGGAGGATCCATCTCTCATCTACCCCTATAGGATCCTCCCTGGTATTCTGAGTATACAGAGAGGACAGTGAAGTTGTGACTAGATGCTAGGAGAAGGAAAAGGAGTGGGGTCCCTAGGGGGCTAGGGAGACTGGGACAGAAGGTAAAGCAATTCCTTGATTTCCAGTATCTTATTCAAATAAAATAAAGCTTCATATAAAATTCTTATGTGGCCTGGAATTGTAGCTCAGTGGTAGAGACTTGCCTGGCACCTGTGAGGCACTGGGTTCCATCTTAGCACCACATAAAAACAAATAAATACATTGAACTCATTCACAACTAAAAAATATTTTTAAAAAATTCCCATGCTTTCAACCATCTTCAATTCCTGCGATGGGGAGGGGTGTAGAAGGCAAACCCTGTGTTTCAGATCACTGACTGTTTAACAAAGGAGAATCAGATAGTGCAGGGCTTATGCCTTCTCTGCTCTGGAATAGACAGAGGGAGGTTTAGTTCAGGATGGGATGATAACAATAACCTCCATTTATAAAACACTGTGTGCCTGGCACTAAGCTCAGTACTTAACAAAAGTTACATGATTTGCCCAAACCAAGGTCACCCCATGAGAAAACAGCAGAGCTCAAATTTGAACAGTGACTCCAAAATCCAGGATTCTAAAATTGCCTGCCTCTCTACATGCCATTAAATTATCCCATCTGGTTCAGGCACAGAAAACCAGCATTTTACCATGATAACCTGGCAGGTCTTTGTTGAAGACAACAAAGCCTTTGCCATGATGCCCTAGGTACGATAGGAAGTGTGGTCACCTAACTCAAGAGACTTGGGTATGGGCAGGACAACCGTCCTAAGGTATTAAACCGCGCGGGGGAGGAACAGAGTGGGAAGGCAACAGTTGGATGCTACAGAAAAGCGTAACTTTCCAAAAATGACGTTGACAAGCTTTAGGGTACTCTCACCTCCAGCACCTCACTGGAACCCCGCATCAACCCCGCAAGCGAGGGAGCGCTGGAAAGAACCTGTATAACACCGAATCTTTGAACCGTAAGTCTCATGCTTTTCCCTTCACTTCGCGTCCTCCCTAACCCTTCTGCCCTGCGGGAGAAGACTCGCCTCCTTCTTGAAGAGGGTGAACTTGACAGCGCAGCCATAGCACCTACTCTCCATCGCGGCTCCGGGCGGTGCAGAATCCGCAGGATTGAGGTCAAGCCCTCCAGGTCCAAGCCCCCAGGCTACTCACCCACCCGCGCCCGGCCCTGCCCTACACGCCCACTTGCGCAGTCCCGCCACGGCCTTGGGCTGGGGGAATCCCGACTCACGGCCCGCACCAGAGCGCAGCAGAGGCGGGAGCGGGGGCTGCCGGGAGCCGTAGTTCATTTACGGCTGCGCGGTCCTTCAGGGTCAGTCAAGCCGGACCTGGAACACGACGATTCCCAGGCGGCTAAGCGCCACTAGGCCTGCTTGCAGTCCTCAGTCCCTACACACGCTTGGGCTCCTGGGAGTTGTAGTACGAGTACCGTCAAGGCTGGAATCATGGCGGTGACTAAGGAACTCTTACAGATGGACTTGTACGCGTTGCTGGGCATTGAGGAGAAGGCGGCGGACAAAGAGGTGAGAATGGTGGCGAGGAAGGCTGATTCTGAGCGACCTGGCAGCCCTTACTGTCCTGACGCCTTGGCCAGGACGAGCACCTTTTCTTCAGGTTCGACTGGGCCCTGGGCGGGGAGCGAAGGGAGGCCCAGCGGCCTCAGAAGATGGGCTCCCACACCTTCCTGAACAATATGAGGGCTTCACGAGTAAGGGGAGTACAGGAGGCTGTTTAGGGGAGCACCTGTTTGGGAGAGTCCTGGATGAGTCTGTGAGGGAAGCCGGGTCTCTTCTTTGCGCCTGCGCAGCCTCAGCCGCGGACTCATCTCGTCTGGAGCCGCTGGAAGTGTTTCATTTCAATCTTGCCATTCTCAGCGCGTGGTAGTGGGCCAAAAGCGAGAGAATCCGAAGGGTAAGGCAAATGCCCCGGAGTTCCACCTACCTAGGTGTGGATCAACATGATGGGTCAGTGGGGACGGGTTCGGTGGCATGTACCTGTCTTCCCAGCGACTCGGGAGACTGAGGCAGGAAGATCACAAGTTCCAGGTCAGCCTCAGCTATTTAGTGAGACCCTGTCTCAAAATAAAAAAAAATAAAAATAAAAAAAATGAGGCGGGGTGCAGTGGCGCACGCCTATAATCCCGCTGCTCGGGAGGCTGAGGCTGGAGAATCACCAGTTCAAAGCCAGCCTCAGCAAAAAGTGAGGAACTAAGCAACTCAGTGAGACTCTGTCTCTAAAATACAAAATAGGGCTGGGGATGTGGCTCAGTGGTCGCGTGGCCCTGAGTTCAGTCCCCAGTACCAAAAAAAAAAAAAAAAAAAAGGGCTGAATATGTAGTAAAGCACTCGAGTTCAATCCCAATACATTATTTAAAACAAAACAAAACAAAACCAAAAAACGATGGCAGGTGGTGAAACACTGATCAGGCTGGACATAGGTTTTTGCTGTTTTCCCCAGGATCATGGTGGTAGTTATAACAATATAGATAGGAGAGGCTGATAATTCATGGGATCAAAATTAATGCCCACCAATGCCCCTGTACTTCTGAGCTGCTCTGCTTAAGGTCTGAGTGAGCTTTCTAGAAGAAGGAGCTCTGGGGCAGGAAAATCAGGGAAATCCAGAGGGTTCTTGAGAAGAGATGCTGTCAACCTGCACAGAATTTACCCTGCAGCTGAAATCGAAAGTGGCCACAGGGACATCTATAAAGCACCAAAAACATATACTATATCTCTCTGATAAGTCTAATACTTCAGTATCAATAATGTTGGAACACGTTGGATGGGGGTGGCGCAGGCCTGTAATTCCAGCAGCTTGGAAGGTTGAGGCAGGAGGATTCCAAGTTCAAAGCCAGCCTCAGCAACTTAGTGAGGCCTAAGCAATTTAGTGAGACCTTGTCTCAAACATAAAAAGCAAAAAAGGCCAGAAAGCCGGGCGCGGTGGCTCATGCTTGTAATCCCAGCACTTAGGGAGGCTGAGACAGGAGGATCGCGAGTTCAAAGCCAGCCTCAGCAAGGGCGAGGCGCTAAGCAACTCAGTGAGACCCTGTCTCTACATAAAACACAAAATAGGGCTGGGGATGTGGCTCAGTGGTCGAGTGCCCCTGAGTTCAATCCCCAGTACCAAAAAAAAAAAAAAAAAAAAAAA
>CM053401.1:77756562-77771536 GCA_028644305.1 Xerus rutilus | reverse complement strand
ATCCCCAGCCCTATTTTGTGTTTTATGTAGAGACAGGGTCTCACTGAGTTGCTTAGCACCTCGCCGTTGCTGAGGCTGGCTTTGAACTCGCGATTCTCGTGTCTCAGCCTCCCAAAGTGTTGGGCTTACAGGCGTGAGCCACCGCACCCGGCTTCATTGTTATTTGTTTTAATTATTATTATTTTATTTTTGGTACCAGGGATTGAACCCAGGGACACTTGACCACATCCTCAGCCCTGTTATATATTTTATTTAGAGACAGAGTCTCACTGAGTGCCTTGCTTTTGCTGAGGTTGGCTTTGAACTCGCAATCCTCCTGTCAGCCTCCCGAATTGCTTGGATTACAGGCATGCCACCAGTCCAGCTTCATGGTTGTTTTTTAATAGTGAAAACAGAGCTAGTAGGTGAGCAGGTGGGCCAGGTGTGCATAGGTGGGAGATTGGAAAGGTGGGAGGCTGGGAGGGAGGCATATTTGCTTGCTTAGGCCTCTCCTAGGAGTCATTCTTGTCTCTGAGCTCAGTCAGGAGAGCCAAAAGAAAGGCTTGGGTTGCCCTGGTAAGTGAAGATGAGGGGCTGACCATGGCCCAGCAGGTGGCAGCACACCCACAAAGGTCATGGACTTTGGCTGGCTCTAGAGGTGGGAGTTGAGTCAGGCATCTGCCCAGCAGGCCTTCCCCATGGCAGATGCTGGCTGCCTGCTTCTGAAGGTCCTTATTTAGCACACCTGGGTGTAGAAGTATTTATTGCTTCCATCTGAGAAGCCTGGAAACAGGCTTAAGCAGTTAAGCCTTAAACTTAAGTTAAGCACTTAAGCCTTAAACAGTCTGCTTAGCTGTTCCTCTTCTGCTTAGCTGTTACCTCTTTGAGCAACAGGTAACATATGCAGAGCCAAAGTGAGGGGTGGAGGCATTAGGAAGCAGGCACAAAATATGTGACTTTTTTACTCCGCTTTTACTTACAACTAGGTAGGTCGTATGTGAAAGAGAATCTTGGGAGCTACGATTGCTTATTTTTACTCATATGAGAAATAGTAGGATTTTTTTTTTTTTTTTTTTTGGTACCAGGGATTAAAGTCAGGGGCACTTGGCCACTGAGCCACTTATTCAGCCCTGTTTAGTATTTTTATTTAGAGACAAGGTCTCACTGAGTTGCTTTTGCTGAGGCTGGCTTTGAACTCACAATCCTCCTGCCTCAGCCTCCCAAGCCACTAGGATTACAGGCATGTGCCACCATGCCTGGCGAGGATTCTTTTCTTTTTAATACAGAGAAATACAAAGATGAAAACTAAAATTGGACCATAACTTCCCCACTAAGGGTAATGAAATATGATAGACCTGTTTAAGAAAGTTAAAAGACCTTTTAAGGTTTAACAGTTTGAACCACAGAAAGGTATAAAGTGATAAGTAAATATTTCCTTCCCCTCCACCTTCATCCTGTCCAAAGGAGACCACCATTAAGTTTCTTATGATTGCCTTGAGAAAAAAAAAAGCAGTACACATGCCCAGGTATTTGTTTTTAAATTTTAAACCCCAAAGTGATCACATTGTTCTGAACCTTGCTTGTTTCACTGATATTATTCTAAAGATTTTTCTTAGCACACAGAGACATCTGGCTATTGTAATGTTTGTGTGTATGTACTAGGAATTGAACCCAGGGCCTTGTGCATGTGAGGTGAGCACTTAACCACTGAGCCACACACCCCTAGCCCTTTTATTTTTCTTTTTGTTGAGATAGGAGTTTGCTAAGTTGCCCAGGTTGGCCTCAAACTTGTGTTCCTCCTGCCTCCACCTCCCCAGTAGCTGGGATTGCAGGTGTGCCCCACCACATCCAGTTTATTTTAATGTTTTAAATGGGTCTCCCTATTAATGAAAATTTGGCTGGTTTCAGTGGGTGCCTAGTATAAACAGTGCTGCAGTGAGCATCTTGTGTATTTGTTTTGGCACATCTCTATGAGTCCAAATTCCTAGGACTGGGTCAAAGGGAAAATTGATGGCACAATTTTCCTCCAGGAAGGTTTCTCTAGCTTCCATGCCCACCAGATTTGTGTAGAGAGTAGCTGTTTGCAGGTGGTTATAGAAAGACCAGAATACTGTGCTCGTACCCCTTTTAGGAGCCCCTTTGACATAGCAGGAAGTAGGCCTGGCTCCTCTGCTGGGCAGCAGTGGCTGGCTCTCTCCATGGCCTTTGCCTCCTCTGTTGCAAATCTCCATGGTGGTTATGAAGAGGGAGCTAGCAGCCTTTCTTTTAGATGGGCATGGGGTTTCCCTTATTGTTTTATCAAGATTTCTCTGTCATTGTGATAGGAGTGGATGACCACATCTTCTGACTCTTCTAGGTGAAGAAGGCATACAGGCAGAAGGCCCTATCTTGCCACCCAGACAAAAATCCTGATAATCCCAGAGCAGGTGAGACTCCAAGGGCACGAGAAGAAAAAGACACAGTTAGTCCACTTGGGTGTTGTGCTAAGCTCTGCTTGTGAATACTCTGGAGTGTAGATGCTCATGGCCTGGTCTGGGCATCCAGTTAATTGCTGATGCACTCACTCTTCCTTGCAGGCCTGTCATCTGCTGATGTCAGTTTTCCTGCTCTTGTGTGGCTTGGAAGTGCTTTTTTTTTTTTTTTAATTTTTTTTTTTTTAGTTGTAGATGGACACAATATCTTTATTTATTTTTATGTGGTGCTGAGGATCGAACCTAGTGCCTCACGCATGCGAGGCAAGTGCTCTACCACTGAGACACAATCCCAGCTCCCTGGAAGTGCTTTTTTGAGGGAGCATACCATTGCAAGTCTAACTTTTTTTCCTCTCTGTTTTCTGGGTTCTTATTTAGCTGAACTCTTCCACCAGCTCTCTCAGGCCTTGGAAGTACTGACTGATGCTGCAGCCAGGGTAAGTAGCTATATAGTTGCCAGTGGTTAGAGACCACTGCTGCTTTCAGCCTTGATCCTCTGCCCTCTGCCATGGGCACAGTCCTTGTCTAAGCCCCATAGAGCCAATCACCCACCTGTTGCCCTGATGACTCTGGGCTAAAAGGCAGGGGCTAAGGAGATTGTCGAGGCTCTGTACTTCTTCTCTGGCTGACCTACTTCTCTGTGTTCCTTTCTCCCACCAGGCTGCATATGACAAGGTCAGAAAAGCCAAGAAGCAGGCAGCAGAGAGGACCCAGAAACTTGATGAGAAAAGGAAGAAAGTGAAGCTTGGTAGGTGACTTCATAGTGCTGGGTGGGCCTGAAACTTCCTTGACCATTTTCATTCACCTTCCTTACTTTTTTTCCTGGAGCTTCACTTCCAGCACTGCAAAGTCTCTTGGTCCAGGTTCTGGGCAAAATTGTTCTGAGACATTGGGTCCTAAAGACCCCCTTAGAAATAATAGCAATTACTAAATTTACTATTAAAGTTGAGAAACTTGCTGGAGCTGGGATTTAAACCCATACAGTATGAGTAAAATCAGTGTTCTCATTTCTCATAGTAGATTGGGTCTTATTTTATTTGTTCCAGTGTCATCCCTGCCCAGAGCTTTCACTCCTGAAATGTTCCCTCAGAAGAATTCTAAGAGGTCCAGACTGGTTTATTTATTTTTTTCCCCCTTCCTGTTTTGGTGATCAAACTCAGGGCCTCAGACATGCTAGGCAAGTGCTCTACCATTGAGCTATATCTCTAGCCCTGTAGCCAGGTCCACAAGGCAGGTTTGGTAAAGGTGAGTCAAGGGGGAGATAAGGGAGACAATGAGAACTTGAGCTCAGTGGTGGGAAATGAATCAAAGCCAAGGCAAAGCTGTGGTGCCAAACCATAGATGGAGACCAGCAGCTCTGTCCATAGGCATCCCTGACTCAAGGTTCTGAGCTGCTGACATAAGTGTCTACCTGCACCCTTTTCACTGCATGGAGAGGACCAGTTCAGTCAGTGTGTACTGTTTTAACTCTTTGAGACCCAGGCCACTTGACTAGATCCCATACCTCTTCTATGACCTTTCTTAGTGGAAAGTAACTTGGGGGAAAATGAGCATGGTAGTAGTAGTGGGCAGGAATTACTGTGTGGTCTTATCAGCCAGAGATAGGGTGATCTGAGTCAGTGCAGAAACTGCAGACCAGCAGTTGGGTCATTCAACCCTTATGCCTAGACCTAGAGGCTCGGGAGCGGCAGGCCCAGGCCCGGGGGAGTGAGGAGGAGGAGGAGAGCCAGAGCACCAGGACACTAGAGCAAGAGGTGAGCCTGAGGGCTGTCTGCCACAGGAGGAGGGAGAGGAAGAGGGATTTGGGTGACTGTTGTCGTGGGGAGGGCTTTCTCTTCCCACCTTCTTCTGTGGGAGTTGGGTGATTTGTTCCACCCACAGGTTGTTGAGCCCTAGTGTGCAGGTGGGACCTTTACAAGATGAAACAACCTGAAATTGGATCTGCACAGAATTGTCCTCCTTCCGCCCCCTGCTCTGTAGATCGCACGCCTACGAGAAGAGGGTTCTCGACAGCTGGAGGAGCAACAGAGGCTGATCCAGGAGCAGATACGTCAGGACCGTGAGCAGAGGCTGAGAGGTGAGAACACCACCCTCTCCTGTCTCTCCTTAAGGGCAGCTCCACCTTGCCCAGAGCAAGTGGCTGTGGAGGCTTTCAGCTCCTGGAACTCTGTGACTATCCCATGGCACCATATTCCAACATTCTTGGGGAACTTTTTTTACTCCATTTGAGATCTCCTGCCACTTTGGTTTTAGTTCCAAGCAGAAGTAGCTCTCTTATGGAGGAGACCACTGGGGAAGGGCCCTGGGCTACTTTGCTTCAGTGGAACTATGTGGTCTGTCTCTCTGTCTCCTGCCCCCAGGAAGTGCTCCCAACTCTTCATTTGGAAAGAGCTAACAGGTGATCTTCAGGAGGTGGCCAAATAGGCCCCCGGGGGATGGGGTCGGATGACATGCACTGTCCTCACCAGGCCCCTCATTAGGGTAGGGCAGATATTGCCCTTGGTCAGAAGTGACCTTTTCTAGGTCCTCTGGCTTTTGGCTGCCCCATTTGAGAGAACATCAGACTTCCTCATATTCTTTTCTTCTTTTCCCAATATTTCTAGGAAAGGTAGAAAACACTGAATGCAGAGGAACTCCCAAACTAAAGGTGAGCCTGGGTGGGATCTGTGGGCTACCTCATACTTCCTCTTCACAAGAACAAATGGTTGGGGCTGGGATTGTAGCTCAGTGGTAGAGTGCTTGCTTTGCATGCGTGAGGCACTGGGTTCGAGCCTCAGCACCACATAAAAATAAATAAATATATTGTGTCCATCTACAACTAAAAAAATATTTAAAAAAAAAGAAAAAAAGAAAAAAGAACAGAAGGTTCATGTGGCTTTAGGGGTCCTGTCAGGAATATTTAGTCTCTAAGGTAGCCATCACCACTGCCACATCCTTTCCATCCTTCAGCATCCTGGAGAGCAGGACTGCCCTCAAAGCTTGCCATGGAAGCCAACTCTCAGGCCTGGTGATTGCAGGGCAGAACATCCCCATAGCCCTTTAAGGAGAGTAACTTACAGGGTGGGAAGCATTGCCAACGGTGAGCAGGCCACCCTGCCTCTATTCTCACCAGGAAAACATGTTTTTGATGGTGCTTAGAAACAAGTAAGGCATCTGTTTAGACTGTCCAGCTCAGTTGTGGGTCTGGTTTTGTTCAGCCAAAAGTTAGTCTTTAATGATGCTGTCTTTTCAGCTAAAATGGAAATACAAGAAGGAAGATGAGTCCCAGGGTGGCTACTCCAAAGATGTCCTCCTGCGCCTCTTGCAAAAGGTATACCCTACTGATTTTCTCCCTTTCCTGTCATTTAGCCCACAGCTTATCCCAGACCCCAGGGTTCTTTGTGCCCCTGAACTTCCCTTAACATCTGTCTGCTTTTTCTTGTTCTTATTTCTTGTTTAGGCTGACCATGGGACAGCTTAAAGACTTTTCCCCAAGCTATGGTCCTCCTGTCCCTTGGGTTGCTATGTGCCCCCTCCAGCCAGGTCTCTCCTTCATTATCCATCTAGCCTTTACCTTGGAAACATGGGCTTGGCTGAGTGTGTTGTGGGAGAGGGGTGCCTTTCTGGCCTGAAAGCCCTATCTTCGTGACTGCATTCAACTAGCTGAGGCAGCTGTGCCATTATGCCAGCCTGTGTCCCTAGTCCTTTGCTCAAGTCCTTTACAGTGCTGCAGTCCTGGGAAAAACTATCTTTTTCTCATCTCTGACCTCACTTCTCTGGTCCTCTAGCAATAAGAAGTTATCCTCAGGCTGAAAATGCCCTAGTGGGCCTCAGGGCAGCCCAGGCTGGTCTCTGGCACGTGCTAGGGATGGCCAGCAGCCCAGTCAGGCTTACTGGGACACCCTTGTCTCCACAGTATGGTGAGGTTCTCAACCTGGTGCTTTCAAGTAAGAAAGCAGGCACTGCCGTAGTGGAGTTTGCAACTGTCAAGGCTGCGGTGAGTCCTGCATGGGACCTGGGGGCCATTGGTGTCCCACTTTTGTGGCCCCTCCAAGTTGGTGATTCATACTCCCAAGTGATCTCTGGGCCATTGCAGAGCCAAGAGTCCCTCAAAGGCCCCTCAAGTCCTAGGGTGAATGCTCCTTTAATTTCATGCTAGCTGGCTGCATACGCTCCACCCTGCACCCCTCTAGGATGTGAGCCCCAGCACTGCCTTCCCACCCTTTATGCTCCTCCTTGCTCCCCCAAAGCAGAAGATGGATCCCCACCACTCTTCCGTGAGAAGGGTCAGAGTTTTAGCACACCACCATTTGTGGTAGTTGAGGTTGCCATCATTGTTTGTGGGACTAGAATGCTGGTTCTCTTCTGTGGGGTAGAGAGGACCAATTTAATAGCTGGTTTGATGGATGAGATGAAGACTGGGTCTCTCTTTGGCAGGAGCTGGCTGTCCAGAATGAAGTGGGCCTGGTAGATAACCCTCTGAAGATTTCCTGGTTGGAGGGACAACCCCAGGGCATAGTAGGTCCCAGTCATCCAGGACTGTCAAAGGTAAAGAGTCAGGTCTCACCCAGCTGGGCCTGATCAGGGCTCAGGGACTTCTTGTTTGTGGTCTGCTCAGGACCTTTCCTTCCAAGTTCAGATTGGCAGAAGTAAATTGAGACTGGCAGATTCCATCTCATTGGAGGGCTCCCTACTGACCCCTTTTCCTCTCTGTGGGCCTGAGGGACACTACCCTACATTACTTTTTTTTTTTTTTTTTTTTGGCCTGATGCTGGGATTCCAACCCAAGCCCTTCATGTATGTATACTATGCTCCACCACTGAGCTACACCCCCAGGCCAACACAGTATCCTTGGACCTTGCTCTCCTTCTGCATCTGTCTCCTTTGGAGGTCTTATCCTCACCCAGACGGCACACATAGATTGCTTGGTTGTGGTTTGAAGCATTTGGAGTTTAGATGACCCAGTGCTGAAGGAAGGGGCTAGTGACTAGGGCAGCTGTGTCCTTTCCCAGCTCATTAGTTTTCCAAGTATCTCTGACTCCCCAGTCAGGGGCCAACTGTGAAGAAGCAGCATCTCCTCTAAAATAACACTGGCCCTCTGCTGACCCTGGTGTGCCCCCACTGGTGGTGAAATGTGCACCCTCCAGCAGATGCTAGCCCAGTGCTAACTCCTAGACCTCATAGCTCCATGAAGCCTTGTGTTTACTCTGCCTCTGTGGCCCTGGTGTTTTCTAACCTAGTTGCAGAGGCCGGGGTTGCCAGTTTCTGGGCACAATTGCCCCCAATCTGGTGGGATGGATTGCAAGATCCAGCAGCCTGGCTTTTTCCTTTTCTGAAATGTCCTTGGTGCTTTTTTGGTGTGTCCACGGTTCCTCAATAGGTTAGCAAGAGCTCTGCTCACCTATTTTTCCGTCTTTCTGGGGGACTAGAAATTTTATGGGTGTGTGTTCCAGACACTGGACAGAGGAGGAACATGAAGTGGTCTGAACCTAACTCAAGACCCTGATTTAAGAGAGATCTCATTGCTAGGCACAGCAGTATAGTCCTATAATTCCAGCAATTTGGGAGGCTGAGGTAGGAGGACCTCAATTTGGAGGCCAGTCTCAGCAACTTAGCGTGGCCCTAAGCAAAACAAAAAATAAAAAGAGCCAGTGATGTGACTGTATAGCACCTCTGGGTTCGATCTTCAGTGAGAGAGAGAGAGAGAGGGAAAGAGAGAGAGAGAGCGTGCACGCGCACGCGTGACCTCATTACCTGCCTTTAAGTCTCAGCATTTCACAGTTCCAGGAAACTCCATAGATTGTATTAGAAAGAACTTTATTCTTATCTCTATCACAGAGGTGCCTTTTAGCTTGGCATCTCTGCACAAGAGGAAGAAAAAGGAAGGCCACAGGCTTGGGTTGTAGAGGCGGTATGTGTCCAGGTTTGTCTCTCCCTGCTGCCACATTTGGAAAGGCCAGCAGATCAGAACCACATGGTCCAGCTGAGTGCTGCCAGACTCTGGTTTCAGAACTTCTGGCCAGGATGCAGGGCAGAGCAGGAGCACAGCTGATGACTTTGGCCTGGTTGGAAGCCCCATTGTCAGGTTTGGGCCAGCCAGAGCTCTCAGTCGTGGTGGAGGATCCTGGAGTCCGGTTGTGCCTCTCCATAGTTTAGTATCCATCTCCTGATCCAGTTTTCCTTTTCTAGGAAGGAAATCCACCATTGTTTTTGCAGCATTTCCCAAAGGCTCTCATCACTAATAGTCCTGAGAGTTCCCCACAGCATCTTTTTGCAAGCTGCACCTCTTGGAGGCATCTCTTGGAGCTACTTCTTGGGTATCAGGGATTGCTCTGGGCAGCTGTTTTGGCAGGCTGAATCTCTCATGTTCTTTTATCTGCTAACGATTTATTTGGCCTTTTTCTTGTGTTTTGCTCAGTATCTCTACCTACCTTTCCTGTTCTGCAGCTCCTTCTTGCCATTACAGCCCCTGGATGCCTCTCCCTTCCCCCACTCATGCCACTTAGGTCTCCAGGCCACCATCCAGCAAGCACTGTCCAGTGAACCTTGGTCCAGTGATGTCAGGGTTCATGCTGTGCTATCCAGTATGCTAGTCACTAATCAGAGTGGTTGTTTAACATTTAAAATGTGGCTAGTGCAAACTGAATTTGCAATTTTTATTTTATTTCAATTGATTTAAATTTAAAGAGCTACATGTAGTGAGTACCCACCAGATTGGATAAAGGCAAACCTGTCTCCCTTTTCCTCTCAGGCCTCCCCAATTTCCTCTTTAGCCTGGGTTGGACCTTTTTGCCTACACATGTCCTGTGACCTCTCTGTTGATGGTGGCTTCAGAGGAGGCTGGTTCAGGATACTGTCTGTTGTGTCCAGTCTGTGTCCCACACCCTAACTTGCCCTTGTGCCACCCTGTCATTTGGCTGGCCTCTACCTGGTTCCTGTGGTTGCAGGGTGTAGCCTCCCTTTCCTGGCCTCGCCAGCTTCCTTTAGTGCTTCTGCCAGCAAGTGACCCTCCAACAGTCCCAGTTGGCCTTTGTCCCTTCACTCTGGGGGGACTAGAAGGACTATTCAGGACCCAGATGGCAGGCAGAGCCTCAGATTCGTATTCCTGCCTTTTCTTTAATTCACAACTATACTGTCCTTCCCTGGATTCCCAGGCTCTGCTTCCTCCAGTCACCCCGGCTCTGCCCACCCTCACCCTCATTCAAAAGCTAGGCTCACTAGGAAATTGCTCCTTCAGCATCTGTAGAACTTCTTCAAGAAGTGAAATCCCCAAGTCCACTTTGAAGGAGTAGAAGGGATCACTGAGGTCTGGAACAGGTGTCTTCTGGAAAGTGGCAGTGTCTGAAAGGTCCTCCTTTGAGGACTGGTGGAAGGTGCCAGCCAGGGAGAGTGCCGAGGGCAGGGTGGCTGAGTAGGCAGCAGTGTAGGTGGCTGGGGGCTCCAGGATGTTGGGACAGCTGGAGCTCTCTCGGTAGAGGCGCGGGGGCTTGGGTGGTGCCAGCAGAGTGGCCCGGGGCTGCTCATCCCCCCACAGGGGCAGACGCCGTCCATCTGGCCTCCCTCGAAGTTCCCGGATGACCTCTCTGTTGCTGTACTCCTCATGGTCACCACCAGCAGTGCTGGCCTGGCTAAGCACACTGCCCTGTCGCCGGAGTCGCCTTGGCCGTCCCAGAGTCAGCCGCTTGAAGAAGGTGGCATTGCGGAAGGAGCCTTTTCGCCAGGTCTCCATGGGCTCTGGGGGACCAGCAGACAGGCTGGCACCTCAGAAGCCCAGCAAACAGGTGTTCAAGAGCGGCTAGTAACCATTTAGTCCCTGCTGGAGCAGCAAATGCCAAGAATCAGGGAGTCAGCCCTAGTGGGCTGGAAACAGGCCCCAGCTTTCTGCTCAGCACAGTCTTTTGGTCAGCATTTTGGATGGTGAGATGAAACCAGGAAGAGGGTAGTTTTTGTCCAGGAAAGCAGAGAGCTGGGAGTTCCTGGTAGCAAGAGTTACCAGAGGGACAGGAATGGCCTGGTTACTTGATAGGGCAATGGAAAAAAACCCAGAGGAAGAAATAGCACTTACGGAACCAGAGTGAGGGCAGCCCCGGCGGTGGCAGGGATGAATCTTAGCTGGGCAAGACCAGCCGTGTGCTCCTTCCACAGGAGGCAGATGGGCCCCAACTCATCCTTTCATCAGCTCCTGAGGGCTCCTGTGCCCTTCTCTAGGCCAGTGCAGGGTTTGCCCTCTCGCCAGCAGCTGCAGGACTCTGATTAGTGGCTTGGCTGTTTGTGCCCGTGTGGCAGTGAAGATGTGTTTTGTTTTCAGCTGACTCAGTCAGGTGGGAAGCCAGGTTTCACGCTCTTAGGTAATTGCAGCATTCGCAGGCAGGGACTGGGGCAGCTGTGACCAACACCCCAGGGCAATGGGAAGCTTAAGATTCTTCTGGGGACTGGTCTGGGGCAGCCCTGCTTTATGTGTCACCACACTGCTTCCTTTCTCATCACAACCCCACCACGTTGGCCCCTGCATGCACACCAGGCTTCCCAGCCCCCAGCATGTCTGGGAGGAGCCTAGGGAAGTGGGCGTTAATTGAAAGGCAGGCCTGTGGAACAGTTGCTGGGGAAGGAAGAGAGACCTGTCGCTGGTGTGGGTGACTCAGCCCTGGGGCCTGGTGACAGGTCCTCATTAGCAGAGCCTGCAGGAATTGGGGGAAGGAAGCAGAGGGTGTGTTAATGGGGAGCAGCCCCATGCCTATAAAGGGTTCGGCTCCTCTCAGGGCTGGGCCAGGGCATGCCACGGGTGACTCCAGGTTTTCTTGGCAGAGCAACATTAACTTGAGGGGAGCGTTGCCCTTCCCACAGCCTGACATCCTGTCTGGCTGCTTAGTTTCCTACTCCTCCCTCCTGGCAGAAGGAGAGCAGTTGAGGGTCAGAGTGTGCTGTTCTCTCCTTCTCCTCCTGTCTTTCCTCTCTTCTGTGGAGGGGACTGGGAATTGTCAGCAGTGCCCCAGGGGTTTGGCTGGGAGGGCCAGTCTTCTAGAGCAGTGAGAGGGGGGCGGGGCTGAGTAGCCTCCCTGTTTCTCGACATGACACCCCTTACTCCACACCAGCTGACCAAGGCCTAACAGCTTACCTCCAGACACTTCTTCCTTATCCTCGGGTCACTGACCACTGTACTTTCCTCCTGGCCTGTTCCATGTGAATGCACCAGTGTGGAGGACCCCAGAACAGGGCTCCACAGCTTTCTGGCATGGACAGGCCACCTCATTTGCAACCCCTGGGCTTTGCAACCCCTGGCCTGGCTTGTCTCTGCACTAGTTTAGGTGGACTTCACATTTCTCTAAGCAGCCAGTGGAGCACTGGATGGTCTCTCAGCTTCAGCTGCACTGAGGGAGGAAATGATCTAATTCTAATTCATACTACAGACCTTATCAGGACCTGGGACTGACAGCTCAGGGCTCTGCTATAGCACTGCTTCTCCACCCACAGCCTCAACCCATTGAGGTGGTTGTTTATTATTCTTTTGGTTATTAAAATGTAGCCCTCCTTAATTCCCTGCACAGTGCTGGCAAATGGCCTCATTATCACTTCTATAGTGGGGCTGTTTGAGGCTGTATCTAGGGCAGGGCTCTCTTCTCCTTTGTCCTTAGCAGGAGCCTACCACAAGAAAGCCAGGCTTTGGTCTGTTCTCAGCAGAGCCAGGTAGATCCATGCACTCGGGGCAGCTTCCTTCATTGGAACCTGTGTGAGGCAGGAGCCATGGGGTAGAGGGAAGGAGTGGCAGATAAAGGCTGAGAGGAAATGGAGACGGGCCTGGTGAGAGAATGGGGAAGTGATTCACTTGAAAGAGTGAACAGAGCTGACTGTAGATGTAATGGCCCTGGTTAAAGAGAGGCTGGTAGGAGATAATTGGTCAAGACGGGCCAAAGGGGAGCTGGCTAAGAGGCCAGTCTAGAGCACAAAGCCAGCAGTGTTCTGAAGGAACATGGATGAGTAGAGATTTCAGAAGGATGTTCCCGGGTCCTTCTCTTCTTGACTCTTAAAAGTGCAGCTCTGTCTAGGTCCCTTCAGTCTGCATTCTGTGGGGCAGTTCTCTGCTGGCCCTGACCACTCCCTGTCCCCTCTGTTCCCCAGGGCTCTGTGCTGTCGGAGAGGGACTACGAGAGCCTTGTCATGATGCGCCTGCGCCAGGCAGCTGAGCGCCAACAGCTGATCGCCCAGATGCAGCAGGAGGAGGAGGGGCAGCCCACATAGCCCCCAGCTCCAGCCCTCCCACCCCACAGCCCTTTCCTTACACAGGACCAATAAACTACTTTTTTTTTTCTTTTTTTTTTTTAAGTCTACTCCTACTCCATGCCTAGGTGTAGGGTACTGGGTTCTACCTCAGATGGCTGCACCCTGGCTCAGGCTCCCTTTCTGGGCAGGGATAGATCTGCAGTGACAGTAATTGCATAAGCAAAGTACAGTAGCAACCACTCATCAGAGCCATTTATTGGCTTGTACTAGCTGCACAGGACCTGCCTGTCCAGGTCCCAGAGCATCCTCCACTGGGCTGACCAGCTGCACTGGGCACCTGCCCCTAGAACCCAGCCTAGTTCAAGGGTCAGGGCCAGGCCTATAGGCAGAGGGTAGCTGGGAGCACCAAGGCAATAGGCCTGTCCCCCACTGACTGGGGCAGGACTTCAGAGGCTGTTCAGTGCCCATTGGTGCCAAGCTGAAGAAGGAAACAATTTGAGAAGAGAGGCAGGGCAGTCAGTGGGACAGTATGGGGACAGGGCCCATGGCAGATCCTCCAAAGAAGGAGTGCCTCTCTGCAAATCAAGAGGTCACTCTTTGTGCAGGCACCACACCAGTGTCTGGCCCACCCCTGTCATGCTCAACACACGGAAGCCCCTGCGTTCCAGCTTGTCCAGGACTATGCGAGGAGGGTCGTTGACGTAGTACTCACAACTGCAAAGAGACCAGAGTGGCGGCATGAGGGAATACAGACAAAGCTCCTGTACAAAGCTAGTATCTGCTGAGGGCCAGGCCTGACCAGGAGCTCTCTTCAAAGTGACATTTACTGTGCGCTTCCTGGATGCAAGGCTAAGTGCACATTCCCACCCCCTCCCCTGCAAAGCACTTTGCATGTCTTAAATTTATTCCTCCCAACAACCTAATGAAGGTACTATTATTGTTCTCATTACATGTGAGAAAACTGAGAGGGGCTGACTAGTTTTCCCGTTGTTACGGATGGGAGACCCAGTTAGTCTGGCAACAGCCACTTGTGCCCTGAGTGCCCCACTGTTCAGGAAGAATGACTTGCTCTTTTAGGCCTCACTCCTTGCCTAGCCTTTGGGTCATTCTGGTGGTCCTGCAGTCTTGGCTGTGCATGCCACTGCCTGGCATGGAGAATGCTTGGTTTCCCTTCCTTTAGGTTTAATTGGCGCTGAAAGGCCATGAAGCAGATAAGGGGCTGAAGCCCCCAGCTGGGGATCTTGAGGCAAATGCTTCATGGCAAAGGGATGGGGGTGGCCTTTCGCACTCCATCTCTGACTGAAGGGGCTGGGATCAGTTCTCTTTTGAACTGGGACTCACTCTGGCAACTCTTTTTAGGATTCCTGAATCTTTGTGGCCAGGGTCCTCCCCTACTCCTGGGTAGGAAGGGTGAGGAACAGAAGAATGGTCTCAGTTTAGATGTGGAGATGGTGTGAAGGATGCCAAGGGAAGTTCCCCGGCAGCCGCTAAGCTGGAAGGAGGACCCAGGCATTTCTAGGGCTAAGCTTTGTTACTCACCAGGTCTTTTAGACAGAAACCTTTCTCTCCTGTCTTTTCTTGATGGGGTCCAACTTAGAGCTGAGAGGTCAGGACAAGGGACAGTCCAAGTAGTCCTACACCCAGAGAATAGACTGCCTTGGGCTTCCACTTGGGATGAACTGCCTCATGAAGAAAGGCCGGTGCGGAAGCTTTCTGAGCGAGCCTCAGGGGCACTGTAAAGGGGCTGGGGAGAGCTGTGGGCAGGACCAACCCTACGGAGGATAGATGCAGGTAAGAGGGCCCAAGCTGAACATTTCCTTTGGACTCGGTGGCTGGGCAAAGGGAACAGGGGCAGAACTAAGGGGGTCCAGGGAGAAGTTGCTAAGGGATGTCACTACTTACAAGTTGTTTCCCAGGACACTTCTCTTTGAGGCCCCCAGATGCTGCATCAGCTCTGGATCCGAGTGTTCATCGCCCACCATGGTGGGGCCCACCTCCTGCAAAGTAAGCCACAGTGGCTGCTTGGCTGGCTGCTTTGGCTGCTGGTAGAGGTGGAAGGTGTCCTTCCTCCCCTGCCTGCTGCCCCTGAGCAAGCTTCAGGTAAAGATGAAGGTGGTAAGCCGGGCGTGGTGGCTCAAGCCTGTAATCCCAGCACTTAGGGAGGCTGAGACAGGAGAATCGCGAGTTCAAAGCCAGCCTCAGCAATGGCGAGGTGCTAAGCAACTCAGTGAGACCCTGTCTCTACATAAAACACAAAATAGGGCTGGGGATGTGGCTCAGTGGTCGAGTGCCCCTGAGTTCAATCTCCAGTACCAAAAAAAAAAAAA
>CM053401.1:77728140-77746671 GCA_028644305.1 Xerus rutilus | reverse complement strand
GTGCATTCCTTTGGTTTGAAATTCTGCACCTTCTTCTATCCCAATAAATCTTAGATTTGGTCTTTTGATGCTGTCCCATATTTCTTGTATGTTCTGATCATGATTTTTTACCATCTTCACTGTATGGTCAAATTTGTTTTCAAGATTGTGTATCTTATCTTCATTATCTGAGGTTCTGTCTTCCAGGTGATCTAGTCTGCTGGTGATGCTTTCTATTGAGTTTTTCATTTGGTTGATTGTTTCCTTCATTTCAAGAATTTCTGGTTGGTTTTTTTTCATGATTTCTAGCTCTTTTATATAAGAACATGCAGGTAAGAGGTCATTTTTATTTTAAGACAGGGTCTAACTAAGTTGCTTAGGGGTTTTGTTTTTGTTTTTGGTACCAGGGATTGAACTCAGGGGTACTCGACCACTGAGTCACATCCCCAGGCCTATTTTGTGTTTTATGTAGAGACAGGGTCTCACTGAGTTGCTTAGCGCCTCACGTTGCTGAGGCTGGCTTTGAACTCGGGATTCTCCTGTCTCAGTCTCCCAAAGTGCTGGGATTACAAGCGTGCGCCACCTCGCCTGGCTTTTAAATATGTTTTAGTTGTTGATGGACCTTTATTTTATTTATTTATATGTGGTGCTGAGAATCGAACCCAGTGCCTCACCCATGCTAGGCAAGTGCTCTGCCACTGAGCTACAACCCCAGCCCTAAGTTGCTGAGGCTGGCTTTAAATTTGGGATCCTCCTGCCTCAGCCACCTGAGCAGCTGGGATTATGGGGGTGCTCCATCACAACTGGCAAGAAATTCTTGATAACAATAAAATTGAAATTACAGCCTATAAAATCCTTTTTAGTTTCTAAAATTACAAGAAGTTGCATAACATCACAAGAGTAAATGGAATTATAAAAGAATCTGAGGATTACTGGTAAGCACAGAAAAACTGATCAACACTGAAAAAACAACAAAACTTGAAATGGCATGCGAACCAATTCATAGGTCAACTCAAATTTCAGCCTCACCCAGATGTTTAAAAACATTATCATCAGCCAGGTGCTGTGGTGCACGCCTGTAATTCCAGCAGCTGGGGAGACTGAGGCAGAAGGATAAATTTGAGGCCAGACTTGGCAACGTAGAACTTGTCTCAAAAATAAAAAATAAAAAGGGCTGGGGATGTGGCTTCGTGGTAAAGCGCCTCTAGGTTCAATGTCCAGTACCAAAAACCATGCAACAACAAACCATTAGCATCAGATAAACGAATTTAAAAGATTCTATCCATTCCGGAAGTGGGAAAAGCTTATAATCCTGTCTCCATCAATGTAAGAACGACTTTTTTTTTTTTTTTTTGGTATCAGGACACTCGAACACTGAACCACATCCCAGCCCTATTTGGTGTTTAATTTTGAGAGAGGGTCTCACTGAGTTGTTTAGCGTCTCCCTTTTGTCGAGGCTGGCTTTGAACTCACGATCCTCCTGTCTCAGCCTCCCAAACCGCTGGGATTACCGGCGTGTGCCAATGCGCCCGGCAACAACGACTTTTTAGTGTTATATATACGCAGCTATCATTTGAGTTTTATTTTTTTTGTTTTGACGGTGAGGGTGGAATGCTGGGGCTTGAACCCCAAGCTTCGTGCGCGCTAAGCGAGCGCAACACCACTGAGCCTGTTCTATGATGGGAATTTAAGCGTAAGCTGGCAGAAGCTGGCCCCAGGGACTCGGGGACCTCTCAAGGATAACCAGAAATTTACCTATTCTAATTTGATCTGCCAAAGGCACTATTGTCTAAGGTTTAGTAAATGGTCTGAGTAGGAAGTCCATAAACTGTTAAGCCTAAATGAAAAGAAGTCTGAGCTAAGACCCTATAAAGAAAAGCTGGGGAGTGGGGTTTTCCAGGTAGAGAAGGTAGTCGTCGCGGGCAGAAGCGAAGATAGAAAGCATGAGATCTGTTGGGCAAATATCGGAAGCAGTAGAAAAAGTGATGTGATTGGTGGGAAATCGAATCCCAGATGGCCAGACGGTGGGGTTCTGGCAAGAGGTCTGGCCCTCGAAGTCTCTCATTTCCCTGGCTTTCTCCTTCCCTTCTCTGGGGTCTTGGCTCCCTTTTCCCGCTCTCTGATCTCTCGGCCCCGGGACCTGCCGAGTCGGGAGGCGGGGGCTGGTGGGGTCATCTCTGTGCGCGGGTCTGCGGTGAGCTGAGCTGGTGGCGCAGTTTAATTGACGTCACGGTCATTGACAGCGTGAGGCCGCGGCGGCGGCTGCTGCTGCCATGGTGGCTGGAGGCTGGGTAAGGGTCTGAGTTGACTCCTGCCAGGCGCGAGTGGCTCAGGAAACGTGAGGAGGCCAGGGCGACGAGTTTGTCTGCAGTGTGGTGGGCCGAGATGGGGGTTAAAGGCTCACAAGCCAGACTCTGATCAGAGTCAGGGGGCGTGTTGGAAGGAAGGCTGCGTCCAGGCTGGGTGAGGGGCGCAATAGTCAGGGCCTGGGAGCTGGCGGAACCTTACGTCGGGACTGGTGTGAGGGTCGTCTGCAGCCTAGAGTAAGGGGCTATCTGCCAGGCTCGCCCTTGGAGGTGGGTGGACCAGGCTCACGAATCTCTTCCTCTCCGCCCGCCCGCTGGCTCCCGTGTCTTACGCGGGCTGCAGGTGCAGCATGCCTAGACTGGGGGCCCTGGGTGGCGCCCGCGCGGGGCTGGCGCTGCTGCTTGGCTCCGTCGCCGGCCTTGGATTCCTGTGCATCCTTTACAGGCAGCGATGGAAACGGACTCAGCGCCATGGCGGGAGCCAGACGCTGCCCAACTCCCTGAACTATGCTCAGACTTCAGAGCCTGGACGCCAGGGTAAGAAGCCTGAAACGGAGGTCAACCTGTTGACTGATAGGCTTAGGGTATGGGTTGCCTTTGGCAGAACCTGTGGGACAGGCAGTGGAGAAGGTTGCCTGAGGGTTTAATTTCTTTGGAAAAACTTACTGAAAACAAAAGGCGTCTTCATATTCTGTACCCTTTTCTCTATTATTCCAGGAAAGTATATTGCGAAAAGATCATTTAGCTTTTGCTTTTAGTTCTGGCTACAGTCATACTGTATGTATTAAAGGCACTTTCTTAGTGTTGGGTGAGGTGTGTAGTAAGAGTCCAAAAGAAGGCAAAAGGAATAACTAATCTTGCAGAAATTAAAAGTCTTAGGTTCATATATTAAATTACGTGTTAGAACTTGAAGGGAACTCTGAGACTAATCCAAGCTTTTTAGTTTTCTTATGAAGAAATAGAGATTCAGAGAGATTGTGTAACTCCCCAGAGGTTGTCAGAGTATAAGTGGCAAGGTTGGGCCTAGTCACCTGGTCCAGAGTACTTTCCGCCTGACTATTGCAGCCTGGGCAGGGAGCACACTCATGCAGCTGAAACTGAATATGGCTGGAAGCTTGCAGCTGAAATGGGTTATGAGTTCAAATTTGTAAAACTTTCACCTTCACTCCTTTGAACAAAGGATATAGGGCTGGTTCAAACCACTCCCCCATTTGTGTGATGGAAGATCATTTAGATCCTCTCACCTCTTGTTAACTGGAAAACAATGTTTTCTCTGGCATAGAAGACCAGATAGTTTAGAAAGCTGTTTTGGAAGAGTCAACAATTACTACCTTATCTGGGCGCAGTGGCACATGGTGTAATCCCAGCAGTTTGGGAGGCTGAGGCAGGATCGTGAGTTCAAAGCCAACCTCAGCAACTTAGGGAGACTCTGTCTCAAAATAAAATATAAAAAGGGCTAGAGGATGTAGCTGGCTGGTGCTTAAGCATCCCTGGGTTCAATTCCTGGTATGTGTGTGTGTGTGTGTGTGTGTGTGTGTGTGTATAAAGTTGCTACCTTAGATTACACAGGATTTGATAACACACTGCTAATGTGACATGCTGGGTGCATTTATCTTTCCTTTGGTTTTCTTATGTTTTGTTAATTTGTTTATAGTTTCTTAGTAGTAGTAGTAGTAGTAGTAGTAGTAGTAGTAGTAGTAGTTTTCCCAGCCTTACTTCTGAGGCTGGGAAAGTGACCACAATCTCAGAGATATTTCTTGCTCTACATTCTTGAACCCTGTGGGATATGTATTATAATTTGGCCTACATTGTTCCTAGGATTTCCTCAAAGAAGGGATTTCAGCTTTCCTATTCTGTGGGTTCTGCCTTCCTCATTTCTTTCCTGTTTAGTCCAATTGACTTAAGTGACTCTTTAATGACTAGCATTTTATTGTTGGAATTCACCCAGAGCTCAGTTCAGGGTGTGGTAGTTGGGGCTTGGTAATGGCATTCTTCTGATGGAGTTTGGATGAGCTTTTTTCAGTGTAACTTTTCTTGGTAATTGACTTCCCTCTTTCTCTTTTCTCTGACAATACTAAATGAAGAGAAGTGAAGTTTACTATTCTTTGTGAAGTGAGAGATCAGAATTTGGGTTAGCCCGGTTTTAGTTTTGCTGTTAGTTGGTATTGATTGCCTGGTATTTGGCACTAATAGGTCAGTTAAAGACTGTTTTACTCGAGCAGGGCAACTCTCCTGCCTTCTAGGTGTTGCACGCTTGCAAGCATTCCACATTATCTGTTGTGCGCAGCTTTGCTGCAGGGCCCTGGTGTGGAAGGTTCTTGGATTACAGGGTACTTGTTGTAGAGACTAGGAATTTAATTTTTTTCTGGATAGTTACTTGGGACTTGTTATTAACACTTAATCGTGACGTATGCTATCTGAGCCTCAAGATCTTCTCTGTATATTGAACTCCAAAGAGAAGCAAGTGGTTCAGAATTCTAGGTGTGAAATCTTTTCCTTACCTCATCCCATGTCTGTGTATCTGTCTCCTGTTCCCCCCTTCCTTCAGTGATGCTGTTGCGAGCTGTCCCAGGTGAAGCTGGAGATGCTGCGATGTTGCCCAGCCTTCCACAGGAAGGGCAGGAGAAGGTGCTGGACCGCCTGGAGTTTGTGCTGACCAGTCTTGTGGCACTACGGCGGGAGGTGGAGGAGTTGAGGAGCAGCCTTCAAGGGCTCGCTGGGGAGATTGTTGGGGAGGTCCGGTGAGTAATGCAGTCTCCTTTCCTGCTTTGTCTCTCACACTTCAATTTTTCCCAGCCCCTAAAAATTTTTCAACTGTAGCAATCTGGCCTTTGCTGGCCATCTCTAAGGAGGAGCCATTCTATAGTTTGTAACCTCATTTGGGGGGAATCTGTGCATTGGGTTTCTTACCTTTCACAAGCTCATTGCTTCTGGCTCCTCATGAACTGTTGCAGCAGCTGACATTCTTCATTCTGTCCAATCTAGTCTGCCATGCAGGTGCTTCCTTTCTTGCTCTTCTGAGGGTGGGAACCCAGGATTTTCTCTGCTCTTGGCCATTTAATGAGGAGGAGTAAGGGAAAAGAGGCTATATTGGGCCTAGTGGTCCTTCTGAAATGGGGCCTGCCTTCCAGATCCCACATGGAGGAGAATCAGAGAGTGGTTCGGCGACGGAGGTTCCCATTTGCCCGGGAGAGGAGTGACTCTACTGGTTCCAGCTCTGTCTATTTCACAGCCTCCTCTGGAGCTGCATTCACAGATGCTGAGAGTGAAGGAGGGTGAGTCTCCTAGAGGCAGTTGTGGCTGCAACCAGGTTGTGTTTTGTAAAAGTATTATTTATCAAAGGAAAATTCAAACCAAACCACTCTAAAGTTTTGGAACAAGGTAAGGATATGAATAAATGAAACAGAACAGTTGAAACAAATATCCCATCTAGTTTGTCATTCAGAAAAATGGAAATATTTAACAGTGGTTATAATTTGCATGTTATTTTTCTCTGAGTCAATTTATTTTTTACAGGCATATTTTTTATTAATTTGAGAATTTTTCTGTTATCATAAGAATTTTGTAACCATTGTTTCCTGACTTTGTTCCTTTCCTTGAGTGGCTGAGCAGAGTGTGCAGAGGTCTCTAAGCAGAAAGTAAGCACAGACTCCCCTCTCCCTAGGAGTTACCCTTCTCTTCACCCTCTCCCTGCAAGTGTCTGTGAGCCTTGCCCATGCTCCGTTTCCTCTTCACAGTGGGGTAGTAACTTTCCTAACTTCTCAGATCTGACCACAGGCTACACTGTGAAGTGGGACTGCAGGCAGGAGTCTGGTGGACAGCCTCCTCCAAGCCTGGTCAGGTTAAGGGCTTTTTAATTTTAAACCACTAAGACCATTTTGAAATGTTGGTCCCAAAGACAGTCTGATACTGTTGGTGGTAGCATCTGTCCCTGTCTGCTGCTAGCTGCAGTTGTCCTGGTGGTAGCCTACATGAAGTCTAGAAGGCAGTTCTCAGCGGCCTCTGCCAACCATTCTTCCTCAAGGAAAAATTTGGTGCAGAGAACAGCTAAATATGCCAGGTCAGAGTGACTGAATCAGCTTTAAACATGTCCATGGGCACTAGAAGGTAAAAGTGGCCATTCCGGATGATCTTTGTAGGTTCTCTTGAGCTGAAACACCTGAAAACACTGGCTACCATTTGTTCTCTACTTCCTTTGACAGAAACTGTGCTACACACTTCAGAGAAGTTTCCTCACTTACTGCTCACACCAGTCCTATGACACGTCTTGCTTTTGTTTCTCAGATGGAGAACTGAGGCTTATGAAGGTTTCTTTTTTTTTTAAATTGTAGATGGACACAATATCTTTATTTATTTTTATGTGGTGCTGAGGATCGAACCCAGTGCTCCATGCATGCGAGGGAAGCGCTGTACTGCTGAGCTACAGTCCCACCCCCATTATCAAGGTTTCTCACTCAGTCTAGGGTTGTCTATGACGCTGATCTTATTCTCCTGACAGTTGGGTTCATCTATAGGAATGTAAGGGTTTGTGAACTGATGAATGGCTGGGTCCTTAGGGCACACAGGGCTTTCCTGGAAAAAAGAGTTGGATGTAGACATTGTGAATTCTTCCCATTGACTAAATTGCCATGGTTCATTTGCCTACTTCTAGCCAGGTAAGGCTGGAAGCACAGTGGTAGTTCTGCACAACTTGCTCAAGTAACCTAAGCCTTGTTTCGTTGTTTGGGCTATTTTTTCCTTTCTTTCTCTTTTCTTTTGTGATGCTGGGGATCAAACTCAAGGCTTCATGTGTGCTGGGAAAGCCGTCCTCCACTGAGCTATATCTGCACCCTATTTGAGTTTCTAAGAAACTTTTTGTTTTTTTGGTACTGGGGATTGAACTCAGGGGCACTCAACCACTGAGCCACATCCCCAGCCCTATTTTGTGTTTTATGTAGAGACAGGGTCTCACTGAGTTGCTTAGTGCCTCGCCCTTGCTGAGGCTGACTTGGAACTCTTGATTCTCTTGTCTCAGTCTCCAAAGTGCTGGGATTACAGGTGTGCACCACCACACCCGGCTTAAGAAAATTATTCTTTTTCCATGTCACTGCCATTGGTCACAATGCTGGATTTGATCACTGCTCATGTGTCTCTTGAAATAAGTGAAGTCTTTTTAAATTTTTTGGTGCTGGAGATTGAATCCAGGCCTCATGTGTGCTACACATGTGCCCTTCTACTCAGCTGTACCCCTAGCTAAAACCATTGAAGTCTTCATGCATAGCTGTAGTCCTTCATTCCTGATGACTGTTGCCTGGGTTGTCTGATCCCAATTTTGTGTATTCTCAAGGGCTAGCAGAAGTGGTTGTTTTCTATTCAATTTACCTAAAGCTCTGGGCTGAGAGATGCTTCCAAAGACTTAGAGGAAGGAGCAAAAATGAAATGAATATTTGACACATCCAAATGGCAAAGAAAGAGAAGGATGAAGTAGTTGATAGGGGACACTGAGACCTAATGAGCATTTCTCTGCAACCCAAGGGAGCAGGTCACTTTGATGGGTAATTGATGTTTGAACTTTGGGAAGAATGGAAGGAGAGGTCACAGCTCTGTCCAAAATCAGGATGTAGAACTCCAGGCCCTTAATGATTAAACAAACAAACAAACTTTTGGAGTTAGTTAGAGCCAGAGTGGTTTACTAGGGGAAGCTTGTGGGTACATAACTGCTTGGGGTGCTCACTGGAGCTTCCAAGGTCACAAGGAGCAAGGCAGGGCTACCAGCCACCAAAGGGATGGGTGGCTTTAATTGTAGTTCCAGCAGGTTCAGCCCCATGACCAGTCTTGTGGCACATGAAAACCAGTGATGGTGCAAGATTCTCTGGCTTAGCTGGCTATCTGGCTGCTATCTGGGGCAGTGGCCATGGTGAATAATTCTTTTTGTCATGGAAGGTGCCACATAGGTCAAGGGGGGATATCCTGGGAAGAGAGTCTTGCTTTGGGCATGTGGGCCTTGGAAAGCTTTGAGAGAAACTTCTTTGAGAAGAGAAGGGATGAGTTTGTGTGTGTGTGTGTGTGTGTGTGTGTGTGTGTGTGTGTGTGTGTGTGTGTTGCTGGGGATTGAACCCAGGGCCTTGTGCATGCGAGGCAGGCATTCTACCAACTGAGCTATATCCCTAGCCCTGAAAGGATGAGATGTGATGGGCTACTCTGTTACAATGAAAGCTATGTTCTTTCTTCCAAATAAATAAAACAACAACTTTGAGCTTCTGGGAGAGACAGACTGATTGGCACAGACACAATCACTGTGCGGGTTTGTGAGCTAGTTTCCAGGGCATTGTACTACAGTTTGAGTTCCTTCCCTGGCAGAATCCAACTTGCTTTAAAAACATCAGCTCCTACAGCCAGGCTTTCCAGGTATTCCAGCCAAGCAGGTTGCTGGCAACCTCACCTCACCTTCACTTCTCCTTAAGCATTTTTTTTTTTAAAATGTTTATTTTTTAGTTGTAGGTGACAGAATATCTTTATTTTATTTTTATGTGGTGCTGAGGATCGAACCCAGTGCCTTATGCGTGCTAGGCGAGCACACTACCACTGCGCCATAATCCCAGCCCCCTCCTTAAGCATTTATCACATCATTTATTTGGGTCTTATCTTCTCTCCCTCTCAGGGTCAGGGGTCATGCTTAGTCACCTCTGAATGCCCAGGCTCAGCCCCTCTAATGGGGTTTAGGAGTTAAAGGAAACTTAATTGCCAGGAGGGGACACATCTATAACTCAGTCCTCTATTTCTGGCTGGTGGGCTCTCCTTAAGGAATAGAGAAGCGTAGTTTTTGCCCATTGTGGAAGCAACATGTTTCAAAGGTCCTGCTTGTCCCTAGCAATTCAAGTCTGAAAGTATGTTAAAGAAAAGGACCACCCCCTCTATCATCAGGGCTACATTGGTAGCGCAGCAGGTGTAAGGTGAGGGAATGGTGCAAATGTAGTATCTCTGCATGTGATAAATCTCAAGCCCTGGAAACCCCTGGGCTGATTCCAGGCAGTGGGGCTTCAGATTGGTGAGGCTGAACTCCTTGAAGTGGGGTAAGGCACAAAGTCCTCCCCGTGCCACGCTGGAGCCTCCCTGCCTCACAGGACTGTACCAGCTGCCATTCTTGTAGTGGCAAGCTCCTGCTTACCTCTGCTTCTCCTTGGCTATGTGAGCTCTGCCTTTAGGCCTCAGGGGGACAGCAGCACTCTGGCTCAGCTTTAGCAGGGTGAGAACAGTGTTCCCTCCCTGGGTGTGCTGGAGAATGAGACTCCTGTTTTGAACTCAAGCAGCTGAAATAGCCCTTAGTGTAGCCCAGGATATGGTCTCCCCCTCTCTATGTAAGCTCTCACTTCAGGTAAACCACTTGCTCATTTGCCTTTGAATCTAGATAGGCAGAGTAGGCTTTGGTTTGATTTTCTCATCCAAGTCAGGTTATTGTCCAAGCATTAGAGCTTTAGCTGGGAGTTTCTCTAGGTTGCCCCTCTCTGGTCTGTCATCACTACCCAGGTTAATTGTGAAATTGGATGTCACTTTTCCTTGCCCTTTAATTTCTAAAGGTTTAATGCAAATTGCTAGGGAAAGATACTTGGATAATCTCTTGAAAGCCAGGTGAGGTTAGGAAGATTTAAAATACAAGTTCTCATAGTGGATGTTTCCAGGCCCTTTTTCAGATAGACTGGAAGTTCCTCTATAAAGAGGCAATTTGCATGCTTAGACCAGTATACCAGGTCTGTTTGTTCACTTGGTACCTTTTGGAGTCTGTTTGCCCTCATGTCCTCTGGATTTCTAGATGAGGACGACTACTTTGTTTTGTTTTGTTTTGTTTTTTGTACCAGGGATTGAACTCAGGAGCACTCGACCACTGAGCCACATTCCCAGCCCTATTTTGTGTTTTATGTAGAGACAGGGTCTCACTGAGTTGCTTAGTCCTCACTGTTGCTGAGGCTGGCTTGGAACTCTTGATTCTCCTGTCTCAGTCTCCCAAAGTGCTGGATTACAGGTGTGCGCCACTGTGCCAGCAAAGACTACTTTTGAGTACAACATTTAGCCTGACTTTAGGCTATTTTGTATTTACTTTGCCTCCCTCATCTTTCCTCCTTCAGTTTTGCACCAACCAGCCTATCTTATCTTTCACTCTAGTAAGTAGAAAAGCTTACCTGCAAAGGACACTAGGATCTTCTCTGTGCTTCGGTACAGAACCTGTTTTTCCTTCACTCAGACTCAAGGGCTCTCTTGTGTCTTCTTCTGGGCCCTGGAAGTCCTACCTTCTCCCCTGTTCAGTTCATGTCTGATTTAATTGGTAGTTAGGGAAAACACCCCTAATCAGCTGCTGATTAGGTCCAAGGGAAACTTGGCTGCTGCTTGGGTGGATACATCAGGGTTGGGGCTCCCTAGGGCATAGTTTGCATTTTCTCTCCTGCTGAAGGTGCAAAGTGAAAAGTACTTTACCACTCAAGTACTTCTCTAAGTTCCCAAGGGCAGCTCCTGTTATTGAGGTTTGGTTGTTGACTTGGGTCAGTGGTATAAGTTTAATTAACAAAGAATATGGGCCAGGTGTGGTGGCCTATGTCTCTAATACCAGGTACTCAGAAGGCTACAGAAGGAGGATGGCAAATTCAAGGCCAGCCTGGGCAACTTAGCGAGACCCCTATCTCAAAACAAAACAAAAACGGGGGGTGGGGGGTGGTAGCTCAGTAGTAGAACACCATGGGGGTTCAATCCCCAGTATAGGGTGGGAGGGGAAAAACAAGGATGTGTGACTGCCTGTTGCTTCAGAAGCTGGCACCCACCCATGTTGGTTCTGGCAGGTGCCTCTGACTGATAAAACAAAGAGGATTAACAAATCCTTAGTCTGGTGATCAGTCCACCTCAGGAGATCAGCTCCACCTATACCTTTAAGGTGTGTGTGTATATCCCCCTTCTCCAGTGCTGGGATCAAACCCAGGGCCTCAAAAAAGCATGCTAGGCAAGTGCTATACCGCTGAGCTACACCCTAATCTGCTTATTTTAAAACATTTTTTTAAAATTTTTGTTTTTTTAGTTGTAGATGGACACAATGTCTTTATTTTGCTTTGTATGTGGTGCTGAGGATGGAACCCAGGGCCTCACGTATGTGAGGCAAGTGCTCTACCGCTGAGCCACAATCCCAGCCGCAAAACATTTTTTATTTATTAAAAAAAAAAAAAAAGTTGCCTATTCCAGAGGCTGAGGCAGGAGGATTGCAAGTTTGAGGCAAGTCTTGGCATCTTAGCAAGACCTTACCTGGAAATAAAAAGGGCTGTAGCTGTACCTGAGTTGTAGAGCACTCCTGGGTTCAATCCCCAGTACTGCATGTATGTGTGTGCATGCACACACATGTATACATATGTGTGTTTGTATTTACTGAAGCATCTTTATTTTTTTTATTTTTTGGTACTGGGAATTGAACTCAGGGGCACTCGACCACTGAGCCACATCCTCAGCCCTATTTTGTGTTTTATGTAGAGACAGGGTCTCACTGAATTGCTTAGTGCCTTGCCGTTGCTGAGGCTGGCTTTGAACTCGTGATTCTCTTGTCTCAGCCTTCCTAAGTGCTGGGATTACAAGCTTGCGCCACCGCGCCCGGCTTACTGAAGCATCTTTAAAAGAAGAGAAATAACCTGTTATCCTATGCTAAGAGATCCATTGGCAGCATTTTTTACATACTTTTCTAAGCTTTTCCCTTTTTTGTTTTCTGGCAGATTTGATGGTCTCCAAAAAAGCATTCTTATATTAGCCCTGACCAGCACAGAGCTCCCAATTTTATGAATATTCTAATCCTCCCTGAAGATTTTCCTAGTCCATAATTCCCACAGAAAGCTTTTTCTTCTTTCTATTCTTAAGGGGTGGCATGATTCTTATTTGGTACATTGTATAACAATGCTAGAGTCCCTCTTTATGGATGAAGGATAGACCCTAGGGTCTTGAACGGAATAATCTGCTGAGTTGACCCTGTTATGTTTCTCTGCCAGTTATACAACAGCCAATGCTGAGTCTGACTATGAGAGAGAGACTGACAAGGAGAGTGAGGATGAAGGGGAAGATGAAGTGAGCTGTGAAACTGTAAAGATGGGAAGAAAGGATTCTCTGGATCTGGAAGTGGAAGCAGCTTCAGGTCCAGCATCTGGTGTCCTAGAGGATGAAGGCTCCTTGGGTCATGAGGATGTGCTGCCCCTCTTGCGTCAGGCTGACGAGCTACACCAGGGCAGTGAGCAGAACAAGCGTGAGGGCTTCCAGCTGCTGCTCAACAACAAGCTCATGGTGAGGCTCCAACTGCTTGTCTGTTTCCTCTCTCCTCCCTCCCTTATCTCTTGACCCCCCTAGGGAATGAAGGCCTCTATGGTAACTGACCCTGCAAGACAACATGAGAAGGAACACGGGAATGAGATAGCTGGTTCTGCATCCACTCCCCAGGTTGCACGTCATCTTCCAAGAAGGCCCAGCCAGGGTACTATCTGCCCTAGAGCTTCCTCCTTGCTGAGGAAGAGAAGTATAGTTCTCTGCCTCCTGTAGAATTCCAAAATGAGCTCTTCCACTCTCTGTAGGAGGAAATGTGGAAAGGACTGGAATAGGTCCCTCTCTTATTTTCCTTGAGGTAGAATTCAATCTGTCTGCTCTGATTTGAAGTTTCTATCTCAAGCACAATTCCTTTCTGAGGCTCACTGACAAAACTTATGCTTTCTCAGGTATAAATTTACCCTTGACCAAGTTAGAATTATCCCTTTTCTTGGGCAACTTCATTTTTTTTCATGTCAGCAAGACTTCTCTTGCTGTGTCTCTATCTTCTTGGAGTTGACCTTTCCCCCAGCAGTATTAGGCCAGAATGCCCTTACTGTGTGATTATACAAGGTATCAGCTAGAGATGCATCATCAGTTAACTGAACCTGGGAGGTCATGGGGTGAGAAGACTGCACAGGAGTTGGCTTCATGTTAGTGACTGTAATATACTAGCTTTGAAGATCAAACTGAGGATGTGGGGCCTCATTCCTGCTTGTTTTACAGTATGGAAGCCGACAGGACTTTCTCTGGCGCCTGGCCCGGGCCTACAGTGACATGTGTGAGCTCACTGAGGAAGTGAATGAGAAGAAGTCATATGCCCTAAATGGTAGGTTCTGACAGGTTCCTGGTGGGAAAGTGAATGATTGTGGAGGTATAGGTGGTTCATCTACCTGGGACCCAGGGTAACCACCAAGATGCTGGCTATAAGGAGTTGTGGCTTACTCACTAGGGGACAGACGCGGATTCTCAAGGACTCTTGGTTTTTGATACACAGCAGTTTACTTATCTGCATGTCATAATGATTGACACAGGAGTACATGATTTTAGGGGTAGTTGTGTCATATTAGCATTAGTCTTTGTTCTTACTCTTCAACCATAAGAGGAGCAAAGGCCTTTCTTTACCTTTTTTTGTGATACTGGGGATTGAACCCAGGGGTGCCTACCACTGAGCTACATCCCTAGCCATTTTTACTCTTTAAGACAGTGTCTTGCTAAGTGTTGAACTTGTTAACCTCCTGCCTCAGCCGCTTGAGTTGCTGGGATTATGTGTGTGCCACCATACCTGGCAAAGCCTCATTTCTTAATCAGAGGTTTTTGGTTGCTGTTTAGGAATCTGGTTTTAGTTATGCTGTCTGTGTGGCAGGTGCTCTGAGAATATGAGTAGAGTATATATGGTGAACACTTAAGACGCAGTTTGGGAGTTTACTGCTAGTGTAGAAGTCCCTGATATCCACTTAGCAAATCTGTTGTCTAAGTACTGTGGGAGGTAGGGTATATCTGACCCATGCCAGACGCAGGGCTTGGTCTTGTCTGTCATGACGGTGAAGATTGATGTGAGCCAGGCATGGTGGTGCATGCCTATAATCCAAGCTGCTTAGGAGGCTGAGGTAGGAGGATCACAAGTTTAAGGTCAGTCCAAGCAATTTATTTATTTATTTATTTATTTATTTTTTTTTAAAAAGATACGTATCTTTTTTTTAAACTTTTATTTATTTATGTATTTTGTATGTGGTGCTGAGGATCGAACCCAGTGCCTCACGCATGCGAGGCAAGCGCTCTACCGCTGAGCCACAATCCCAGCCCCAGTCCAAGCAATTTAATGAGACTCTGTCTCAAAATAGAGTGCTGAGGAGGCCAGGCATGGTGGCACATGCCTGTAATCCCAGTGACTTAGGAGGCTAAGGCAGAAGAGGAGGACTGCAAGTTCAAAGCCAGCCTCAGAAATTTGGAAAGGCCCTATGCAACTTAACAAGCAAGACCTTGTCTCTAAATAATACATAAAAAAAGGGCTGTGGATGTGCCTCTGTGGTTAAGTGGCCTTGGGTTCAATCCCTAGTACCAAAAAAAAAAAAAAAAGTACTGAGGATATAGCTCAGTGTTAGAGCACCTGCCTAATGTGTATAAGGCCTGGGATTTAATCCCCAGTACTGCAAAAACAAAAATAAAATGGGCTGAGGGTGTAGCTCTGTGGTAGAGTGCTCCCGGGCTTAATCCCCAATACTGCCAAAAAAAAAAAAGACTGATGTGTACTACCTTGCCACACACCCTATGTCAGACATCTCAATGGGCTTCCAGATATATGATCCAATTAATTATATAGGTGACTGTCTAATGCGGATTTGTCATTTTTCCCACTTAAGACAACCCTACAAGCAGGGTGCGGTGGCGCACGCCTGTAATCCTAGCACTTTGGGAGGCTGAGACAGGAGAATCACGAGTTCAAAGCCAGCCTCAGCAAAGGTGAGGCACTAAGCAACTCAATGAGACCCTGTCTCTATATGAAACACAGAATAGGGCTGGAGATGTGGCTCGGTGGTCAACCCCTGGTTCAACCCCTGGTACCAAAAAAAAAAAAACACCCTACAAATGTTATTGAATCTTTGAAAATGTAAATCTGACAATACTTCAAGGTCAGCATTCTAAACTTTAATAGAATTCTATTGATGGAGAAACTTATGGAGTTGATACAAACTCTCAAAGTTCCCTGGAACTTAAGAAAAGGTGGTTTTGCTTTTTTTTCTTCAAAAGCATCTGCTGTCCTTCCTAAATTTCAGGTGAGGATTCTGATCAGCTTTTGGGCTGATTTTTGATCTCTTGGTATCAACAACCTTTTCTTTTCCTCTGATCATTTCTCACCCCAACCCATCCCCAAATAGGACTTTCTATTTGTCACGATGAAAAGTCTGAATTTTAGAAAGATTCTGGGACTGGTGATTCATACCCAGCAGCTCATTCATCTTTAGTACCTGTCTCATTCTCTATGCCTTTTCCAGAGCTGCTGCCTTCTCATGAAGTCCTACGAGTTTTTCAACTCAGATTTCTTTAGCTTTTTTTAAAAAACTTTTCTAACAAAGGATATCATGAAAAGGATAGATTGGAAAGCCTTTCTATATCCTTTCTAATGCTGTATAGAATCAATTTATTGACCTCATCTTTCAAGTAATTTGTACCTCTATGGTTATGATTTCTATCTTCTAGATTTGGTAGACCTGTTGGTGCTGAGTATAAGAGGTCTTCCAAATCTACTAATCACATTTTTAAATAAAGCCAACACAGAATAAACAAAGAAATAACTTTTTTTTTTTAAGGTACTGGAGATTAAACCCAGAGCCTTGTGGATGCTAGGCAAGCACATACCTAGTCCTACTGCTGGTATTCTTGACATCATCATGAGCTTCAATAATGGTCTGCCATTTTTGGCCATGAAACATTCTGTCATGAGATCCATGCCCTGGAAGTTAGGCAGTTTTTGTCTGAATATTCTCAGAAATTAGTTTGAATTTTTGATGCAATTTCACCATTTTGCAGATCAACAAGGCTCACTTTAAACATACAACCCTTGAGGTTATTAGATGCAATTTTGTTTCCTTAAATCTTTGTAACCATTTTTTGGGAGATGGGTACTGGGAATTGAATACAGGGGTGCTCTACCACCGAGCCACATTCCCAGCCCTATTTTGTATTTTATGTAGAGACAGGGTCTTACTGACATGATTAGCGCCTCACAGTTGCTGAGGCTGGCTTTGAGCTCACGATTCTCCTGTCTCAGCCTCCCAAAGTGCTGGGATTATAGGCATACACCACCAGGCCCAGTTCTCAGTCTTTTATTTATCTTGAGATAGGGCCTCACTAAGTTGCCAGTGCTAGCCTTGAACTTGCCATCCTCCTGAGTAGCCATTATTTCTTATATTGAACATAGCAGGTACTTTCATATCATACCTATTTTTCTTAGAAAATGGATCAACCACTTTCTTCTTTCTCCCTTTTTGCTCCATTTTGTAAGATGCCTGTTCTTGTGAATTGCCTTTGTGTTGCTTAGAGAGCCAAAGGGCAAATTGTTTTTTATTAGTGCCAATAGCATGAATCGTGAAGGCAGGAGTGCAAGCAGTGTTTATAGTAGTATTCACAACCAGCGCTTGTTTAGTTTGACTTGTGTTTAGCATTCCTGGACAAGTCTACTCCTGCTGGGGGTTAGATGATTATGGAATGTCTCTGAAGTTCTTGTTCTGGAATTGTAGCCTTGAACAATTATCTTTATTGGGTTTAATCCATTTTGTCCCATTGTCCCAGATATGGAAGACATATAAAAACTTAAAATATAGTATATAATGTATAGCTACATTATAGTAAAATTATAACAATATAATTTATAAGCTCTAGATTATGACTTCCAACTTCCTTTTTCTTGGTACCAGGGTTTGAACTTAGACCAGAGTACTCGATTACTGAGCCACACCCCCAGCCCTATTTTGTATTTTATTTAAAGACAGGGTCTCACCGAGTTGCTTGGTGTCTTGCTTTTGCTGAGGCTGGCTTTGAATTCCCTCCTGCCTCAGCCTCTCCAGCTGCTGGGATCATAGGTGTGTGCAACCGCACCTGGCTTCCAACTTCTTTTAATGTACCTGTGTTGATGTCATTAAAATATTAAAAATGACTAAAATAAATAAGCCGAGCATGGTGGCGCATGCCTGTAATCTCAGCACTTTGGGAGGCTGAGGCAGGAGAATCATGAGTTCAAAGCCAGCCTCAGTAACAGCGAGGTGCTAAGCAACTCAGTGAGACCCTGTCTGTACATAAAACACAAAGTAAGATGTGGCTCAGTGGTTGAGTACCCCTGAGTTCAATCCCTGGTACCGCCCCCTCCAAAAAGAATAAAATAATTACTAAAATGAGCAAAAAGTACAGATTAGTCAACCTACAATCTCACTATTTTACTTTTGTTTCATTTTGATCAAAGGAAAAGTTCCATTTTGCAATGTCTTTTCTCCAGTGTATGTATGGATGTAATGATCCTCATTTGGAGGTCTATAGACTCCATCTTCTTTGATGTCTTTGTTAGTCTTGGTGCCTAGAAAACTTGGTAAAACTATGCAGAAATCAGTTGGCTTTGGGTATAGCTCATTGGTGGAGTGCTTCCTTAGCATACAGAAAGCCTTGGGTTCAGTCCCCAGCACTGGGGCAGATGGTGTAATAAACATTCTTGGATCGTGGATCCTTTTGAGGATTTTATCAAATTTTATACAGTTGCCATTGATGGCAGATATGGGTCACCTCTCCAAGGTGAATCATCCTTGAGAACCTATATGCAGCTTTTTCACAAACTATTTCCAAATAAGTCCCAGTTGTGTAGGTATTAGTGAAATCTGAAGTACCCATTTTTCCTATAGCCCTTCCTGTGGAAGTGTGTTTGGGAGCCCATGTTAACTCTAGATTTACCTTTGTTTTTCAGGAAAGGAAGAAGCAGAGGCTGCTCTGGAGAAGGGGGATCAGAGTGCTGAATGTCACCAGTGGTAATAACGCCCTGCAGGGTTCTGGCCAAGAGCCAGCAAGAACCAGAACAGAGTTCTTTCTTTTCTCTCCCTGGCCTGAGGCATGTGCCAGAGGAACCAGGAGGGGGAGTTCTACTCTGCATTTCTACATACCTCACTGTATCTCAGCCAGGGACCACAGGTTTTCTTTGGGAGGTGCTTTGGGGCTGAGGCAAGTAGGGAGAGCAAGCTTTTTTGTCTGCTGTGGCTAGGAGAAATGGGTATCTTTTTTTTTTTTTTTGGTACTGGGGATTGAACTCAGGGGCACTCGACCACTGAGCCACATCCCCAGCCCTATTTTGTGTTTTATGTAGAGACAGGGTCTCACTGAGTTGCTTAGCGCCTCGCCATTGCTGAGGCTGGCTTTGAACTCGCAATTCTCCTGTCTCAGCCTCCCTAAGTGCTGGGATTACAAGCGTGAG
>CM053401.1:77706570-77727640 GCA_028644305.1 Xerus rutilus | reverse complement strand
TGGTACTGGGGATTGAACTCAGGGGCACTCGACCACTGAGCCACATCCCCAGCCCTATTTTGTGTTTTATGTAGAGACAGGGTCTCACTGAGTTGCTTAGCGCCTCGCCATTGCTGAGGCTGGCTTTGAACTCGCAATTCTCCTGTCTCAGCCTCCCTAAGTGCTGGGATTACAAGCGTGAGCCACCGCGCCCGGCTAGAAATGGGTATCTTTATAAGAGTGATCCTAGCCATAAAAACTTGTGGGTTCTTGGCTCCTTAGGGAGATTGGGACAATTTGCTACTCCCTTGTCCTACTTAAACTCCTTCCTCTGTGATCCCTGGCTGGTGGTGGACCTACCTTGGCTTCTTTGCATGAGAAAACCTAAGCAAAGCCAAGGAAGTTGAGAGGTCAATTAGTAGCTTACTGGGCTGGGGATGTCACTTAGTGGTAGAGTGCTTGCCTAGCATAGGGCCTCAAGTTTGATTCCCAGCACGACAAAACAAAATTTTGTGGTCTTTCGTGAGGCAAAATTCTGCCAACTTATTATTAGTCAAACCTACCTATGTCCAAAGCCCTGATTTTAGCTAAAATATTTTTTCCCTCTCTCACTACCTTGTTGCTTTGTAAGTCTTTGCCCTCAGATTGGGAGCTGAGAGGCTGTTTCTGTTGCTGAAACCTCGGCAAGGGTTCTTGGAGGCCAGGTAACTTTTTCCAGGGTGTCACTGCTTACCTGGTCTAGGCTCCCAAGGATGAAAACTGGTTCTGAGGAACAGTTGTTTTGATTAAATATGGAAATGAGCCTCTGGAAGTATCTGATACAGATAACCCCAGGTATTTAGTAAATACATAAGAAAACAACTTGGGCCTGGTTAGGCACTGTCAATTTTGCTTCTAAGAACAATGCTGGGGGGATAAGGTAGAAAACCCTTCCCTGCTTTTGTAGTACTAGGGATTGAAGAGAGGAGTTCTCTACCACAGAGCTACAGGTGTACCCCTTTTGAGAGAGGGTCTGAAATTGCTGAGGTTGCCCTTCAACTTTTGGTCTTCCTGCTTCAGCCTTCTGAGTAGATCATTGGTGTGCAACACGTGCAATGGTTGGCCTTGTTTTTGCTGTCTTGTTTTTTCTTGCAGTGCTGGGCATCAAATTGGGGCATTGACCATGCTAGGCAAGTGCTCTACCACTGAGCTATATCTCCAGCACTCATAAGATGTTTATTTTGCAGACAGCAAAAGCTGTTTCCTTGGAGGAGAGGATGTAAAGGGAAGAGCTAAAATACAGGTCTTTCTTCTCTGCTTCTGTTGGTTCCCAAGTCAACATGAGAGATTCCTATAGTATCCCATCCCAATTTGGCCATGCTGAGAGCATAGTTTCCCAAATTCTGATGATTTATCTGCATACTTGAAGGCCAAGACCTTCCTTTAGTGTTTGCTCAGGAGAAAAATAACAGTGTACTCCTTCAAGTCATTTAGTTTTCTTCTGACTTATGGGTACTCCCACTTCTCTACTTTCTTGTTTGCAGTGCTGGGGATGGAACTTAAGGCCTTACACATGCTAGGCAAGTGTTCTACCACTACTATACCCCCAGCACTCTGCTTTTCAAGTTTTTATGATTAGCTATGGTTGTACTACATGAGGAGGAAATTTTAGAGATTTGTACTGAGACCTTGCCTAAATATGTGTATTTACTTTTGGGTTTGGATTGAACCTGGGGTGCTGTACCACTGAGCTACATCTCCAACCCTTTTTGAGACTGGGTCTTCCTAAGTTGCTGAGGCTGTACTTAAACTTGCAATCCTCCTACTTCAGCTTCTGAGTTGCTAGGATTACGTGCATGTGATACCACTTCCAGCTTGCCTAAATATTCTTAAATGTGAAGAGATTTACTGTGATGGGCCAAGCTTTTTAATGCCTATAACACTCTGGAGAATTGTAAGCCTACCACTGTGTATTAAATACTAACTGGAATTGCAGGTCTGTGGAGAGGGAATAAAATGAAAATCATATTTTCAGCTCTATTCGAGCATGGAGGAATAGGAGGTAATACAACTAGGCTGTGGGTAGGGCACTGATCTTTGCAGTGATAGTACCTAGTCCTTGTCCTTGAGCTTGCTGCTGCTTCCCCTCTTAGGTATGCAGTGCTTTGTGGTCAGCTGGCTGAGCATGAGGGCATCCAGAGGCGCATCCAGAGTGGTTTTAGCTTCAAGGTGAGGAAGAGCTGCTTTCCTTGGGCTGGTCTATTCTGGATTGCCTATTTCCTTCCACCCAGCTCCCTTAGAAGGGCTTTCTCAGCCTCAGTGCCTTGCTGCTCTTCTCTGACTTTGGTCTGATGTTTTATATTTATATTTCCCTTTAGGAGCATGTGGACAAAGCCATTGCTCTCCAGCCAGAAAACCCCAGGGCTCATTTTCTTCTTGGCAGGTGGTGTTACCAGGTAAGCTACATGCCAGGGCTGACATAATGGTCCTAAATGTCCTCTGACACCGATCCCTACCAGGGTGGGTCTTCAGCTTCATCATCCTGGTCTGGTGGGTTCCATTTCCTCAATGCTCATGTTATTGAAGGATGTTTGGCTCTAGAACAGAATATTCACTCCTCCTTTACTCACATCTTCATCTTTTGATGGCAGGTCTCTCACCTGAGCTGGCTAGAAAAAAAAACTGCTACAGCCTTATTTGAAACTCCTCTCAGTGCTACTGTGCAGGATGCTCTCCAAAGCTTCCTGAAGGTATCAGGGAAGATGGGTAGCAGCCTCAATGCCAGAGTATCCTTATTTTCCCTAAGGACATGACTTACGGGAGAAGCTTCTAAAGGGGACAGTCGTTTGCGTGTTCTATGGGAAAATGGGAATTACCTGGATAGAACCACTGAATCAGTGTCTTGGTTGGGGACTGGAAATCTCTACTTAAACTTCAGCCTGACTTGAATTTTGGAACTTCTTCATGAAATGCCTTCCTTCTCTAGGCTGAAGAACTACAGCCAGGATTTTCCAAAGCAGGAAGGGTGTATATTTCCAAGGTAAACTCATTCACTTCAACCTAGATGAAAACACATTTATGTAGATGGTATTTCTGGGAACTTATTTTTTTGGTGTTGGTGATCAAATCCAGGTCCTCACACATGCTAGGCAGGCACTCTACCACACAGCCACATTCCCAACCCTTTTGGAAACTCTTGAAAGCACAGATATTCTTGCCCTTCTCGTCTCCTGGTGGTGTTTGTCAGGTTTTCATTGTTGTCTCTTCTCAGTGCTATAGAGAACTAGGAAAAAACTCTGAAGCTAGAAGGTGGATGAAGCTGGCCTTGGAGTTGCCAGATGTTACTAATGAGGTAATACTTTTTAAAGAGTTTTTTAAATGCCAACTTCTACCACTGTCATCATGTGACCTTTTCAACAAAGAAAATCTTCCTTTGAGGTCTTATTTCCCTAGGATGAGAGTTTACCCTCTGCATGGAATCTCTTCTATGTTCTATGTACCTCTCACTTAGGGGAGGAGACAGATTTCATGGGCTCCAGGATATCTGGGAAAGTAGGAGAAAGACTACAGCTGACAGCTCAGGAAGGAAGCAAAGGGCCCCTCAGGTATTAGTGATTTGGGAAAAGATTGGCTCAGATTTTGAGTATCAGATTTTTTTCTTTATTTCTCTAGGATTCAGCTTTCCAGAAAGACCTGCAAGAATTGGAAGTAGTTTTAGGAGAATAATCACATTTCAATGGCCTTCGTGACTTCAGGGATACTATTTAAGAGGGGGAAAAAAAAATCAAGGCTTTTTTCCATAGACCCTCCTGAGATCAGAAAACCAAGTAAGATTGATTTTTAGGCAGTGTTCTGACCCCTGAGTCTGACTGCCACCCACTACCATTCCCCAACTTCTTGCCTGCTGTCCATCAGTTAATTTTATCTAATCTAAAATTAGGGAAGAACTTGCACCTTAGGTTTCTGTTGTTCTTCCCCTTATGGAAATTCTTGAAAAATCAAGACTCAGTCTAGCATTTGCCTAGAGTTAAGTATGGGTGGGAAGGCTGCTAGAGCTGAAAGATGAAGTAGTAGCACTGCCTTCTGACTGCAGGTGAGGGGGATGAACTTCAAAGAGCTATAGGAACAGAGAGAACTTGTCACTCTAATGTTTTGCACTGATTTGTATTCAATAGCTGTATCTATAATCCTAAGAACATACCCTACTTACAAGGACAAAAGGAGGGGTCAAAGCAGTCCAATTATTGCCCTCTCATCACCTATCATGTGGACTCTACCTATATTCTTGGGTTAAGGGGCTGGACCACTTGACTTCCAGAGTTCTGGCAGCTTTTGGAATGACAGCAATGGCATAGGGTTTATTGTGCAACAATGATCTGAAGTGTTACCTGGAATATATTTTGGCATAAGCTTGAAATAAACCAAAGTCGATAACAATGATGATGATCTTTCTCAATTTGTTTCCTCCTACATATGAAATTATAGATATGTAGAGAAACAGTGCACTAAATAAAATTTTTGATTAATGTTCTTTCCAGTGAAAAAATTTAGCTGCAGGGGCTGGGATTGTAGCTCAGCGGTAGAGCGCCTGCCTCGCATGCATGAGGCCCTGGGTTCGATCCTCAGCACTACATACAAAGCAATAAAATAAAGACATTGTGTCCATCAACAACTAATAAAATATTAAAAAAAAAAAAATTTAGCTGCATGTAAAACATAGGCAGAGAGCTTGTTTTTAGCCTGAACAAGACCTCCTGCAACTAAACAAGTGTTCCCTGCTCCTCTTGTTTAGCACAAAGCCTAATTCCACCTAGAATAAATGAGACAATTGTTTAGGTCAAATTCACCTAAGTACCTTATAGGGCTGAGATGCCTTTATATGAGAGCCAATCTTTCACTCTAGAATCTGTCACTATGTCTTTATTATACCAACTGAGGTTTATTTTGTGGTGCAGAAAAAGACCTGAGATAGAGTCAGTTCTGAGAATAAGAAAACTTTTATTATCTAAAACCTAGATAAAGTTTTTGGATGGCCAATGAGCACTTTCATTAAGATTGGGATTAGAAATCTTTTTAAATTCTATAGCTGGGAATATAGGTGTGTATCGCTGGGCCCACTCCCTTAAAGTCATGAAACAAAGCTACATTAAATTGACCCGAGTCTTCCCATTTCCCTGCATAAAGTAGGGGACTGATATATGCAGCAACAGAGATTTTCAGTGACACATATCCCAATACTATCTGAGAGGCCCTTTAAACTTAGAACTGGTTAAAACCTATTCCAAGTAGAAGTCTTGGAAGAAAAAGATCTCAAACCCCTGAAATAGAATAATCTGGGTCAGTGCCAGACCACTACAACCTGAGACTTGTGGAATAAAAACAGGCCACAGGAATGTCATGATAGTTCGGTCTTGTAATGTTTTCCATTAGATTGAAGGATACAAGGTCAATTACCTGAATATAGAGGATTTCCTTTTCAGTTCTTAATACTTAAAGCAATAGAAACTGACCACCACTACCCAGTGCCAAAGTAGTATTATGGAAACCCTATCTTGAAATATTCATCTTGCTCTAGAATAACTCCTATAATGGTACACTCATTCTGGGTTTCAGTGTACCCTTGTAATCCCAGCAACTCAAAACACAGATACAGGATGATCACAAGTTTGAGGTCAGCCTCGGCACCTTAGCAGACTCTCTCAAAAAAAAAAGGGGTAGGGGTATACTTCAGTGGTACAACACCCCTGGGTTCAATCCCTAGGACCACAAAAGAAAACGAATAGTACATTTATTACAAAATTTTATTAACAGCCTCATACTATATCTGCTTACTTAGTCTTTGAAATGCTTAAGATTCCAGAATTAAGTTAGTCTTACTAGTAAGTAAAAGACCAAGCAAGAAGAAGAATAAGGGCTGATGACCCAGCAGGACTCATCCAAGATTCCTTAATCTAAATCAAATTTTTATGAGTTCAGGCATATAACCTTGAAAACCTACATTCTAATTAACAGAGGAGTTTGGCTGATAGAGAAATGATCCTGTGAAGAGACTCAATCCTTTGACAATAGAGCTCAGGCATTATTTTTTTTTATTATTTGAAAGTGAGAGAAGAAATCAGATCTTCCCAACTATTTCTCCTGGAGACCGAGTCCATCCTAAGACACTATGTCAAAGGTATTTTATACCTCTATAAACACCAAATAAATCACAAAGATTAACACACTCCAGAAGGAATAAACATTTCAGATCAGTTTGTGAATACTGACCTGTGTCTCCTGTTTACACCATCAGAAAGGCTGATACAATAGATACTTTCCTGGATGTCTTGTCCTGGCAGTCACAACAGGAAGAGGCCTGTGAGAACCTCAGGGAGCAGTCTTCTCCATTGGATTGCAGCACTTAAAGTTTACCACACGGGAAAAAAACCCAGTAGTTCAGTCTTTGGCATCTCCCACACCATCCGCATTGATGGCAAACATAGCTTCAGCTTCAGGAAGACACGGAGAGTCGTAGATTTTGCAGATTCTTGTTTCCCCTCTTCCTTTCCTCAGGTATAGTCTGACCCAAAGACAGACCAAAGCACCAAGTTATAATTACATCCTGACTTTATGATAGAGCTCTTTTATTTTTATTTTTATTTTTTTTTAAATATTTATTTTTTAGTTGTAGGTGACAGAATATCTGTATTTTATTTTTATGTGGTGCTGAGGATCGAACCCAGTGCCTTATGTGCGCTAGGCGAGCACGCTACCACTGCGCCATAATCCCAGCCCTGATAGAGCTCTTTTAGACTTATATGTATATGTGTTTGTATTTCCTACAAGGACATTAGGCATCTTAGTGTATTTCCAACCTTGAGGAATCCATTCTCCCTGACCCTTTTTAGTGGAATGCTCATATTGAAACAGATACTTTTTAAAATAATCAGAGACATATTAATGATTCATACTCATTCTTCAATAACTGAGGGTTCTAAATTCCTTTATGAACTAAAAGCCAACAGCTGTTCCAATGAGAGTAAGACAATTAGATTTAGCAAGAGTTCCTAAGTGTTTAATTATACAATGTCAGCTTTAATAGGGTTTAAAATGGAAATTTTTTATTGTCATGCCTAGTTCATAGTTAATATGATATACATTTAAACAAGAAGTACTGATGCCATCACCTTACCTGGTGGTTGATGCATGGGCGATGATGTTTCCTCCAATAGGTTTTTTGGGATCTGCAGCAAACATGGCTGCTCCGTCCACTTGAGCTACCACTTGGTTGGTGATTACCACTGCTACACCAAACTGATGGGGAAAAGATGTCAGTTTTGTGTGGCTAGAGACATTCCAAGAACCTTAATGCTGCCATCACTTTCTCCCACCAAGCAACAAATGACTAAGGTTTCTCTTCTTTTCTAAACTAATAACTTGATAGGCACTAATGTCCTCACCTCTCAGCAAGTTTTCTGTAAATTTTTGTACCAGGTCTTCTGTTCCTTCCCTGTAGCTTACCTCATCAGCAAGTCGCAGAAGCATCCTCAGAAACCTGGCCAAATGCATCTGCCTGGCTGAGAGCTCTCCTCGACCTGAGTAGTCTGTTCTGTAGAGAGCGGTGGCACTGTCTACAATAAGCAGTGCATACCTACAGGGAACAAGAATTTTCTTTTTTTCTTGGTACTAGGGATTGAACCTAGAGGCACTTTACTACTGAGCTACACCGGCAGTCCTTTTTTTTTTTAATGGTACTGGGGATTGAACTCAGGGGTACTTGACCACCGAGCCACATCCCCAGCCCTATTTTGTGTTTTATATAGAGACAGGGTCTCACTGAGTTGCTTAGCGCCTTGCCGCTGCTGAGGCTGGCTTTGAACTTGCGATCCTCCTGTCTCAGCCTCCCAAAGTGCTGGGATTATAAGTGTGCACCACGGCGCCTGGCTATTTTTTTGGTACTGGGGATTGAACTCAGGGGTACTCAACCACTGACCCACATACTCAGCCCCATTTTGTGTTTTATGTAGAGACAGGGTTTTATTGAGTTGCTTAGCACCTCACCTTTGCTGAGGCTGGCTTTGAACTCACAATTCTCCTGTCTCAGCCTCCCAAAGTGCTGGGATTACAGGCTTGCACTACCACGCCCAGCTCCTTTTTATTTTTTGAGATAGGGTCTTGATAAGTTGCCAAGGCTGGCCTTGAATTTGAGATCCTCCTGCCTCAGTCTCTTGAGTCATGAGCCCAGTGGAAACAAGCATTTTCTGACGACTGTTTCTGGCCTGTGTCAGTTTCTGCTCCTGTACTCACTACCCTAAAAATTTCATATTCATAGTTTAATTTGTATATAGGCATTTAAATAAATATTTGTGCAGCGTACACATATAAGGTACTATTTAAAAAGATAAGATTTCTAGCAAGTTCAGTTAGATTATTATTATTTTTGTATGTGCATGGTGATAAGAATTAAATCCAGGGTCTCACATATGCTAGGCCAAATACTCTCTCACTGAATTATACCCCCAGCTTTGGCTTCACTTTTCATTAGTATCAAAATAGGCCAGGAGTGGCTATATACACCTGTTATCCCGCTATTCCAGAGGCTGAGGCAAGAGGATTGCAAAGGTAAGGCCAGCCTGGGCAACTGAGTGAAATCCTGTATAAAATTTAAAAAGGGCTGAGGATATATGCAACTCGGTGCTCTAAGTGTGTGCCTAACAGGCACAAGGCTCTGGGTTCAGTCTCTAGTATGGCATGTGTGCACGTACATGTTGTAAGTATCATAATAGAAATTAAAACTCTCCATTCAAGTCACTATTAACAAGATTCAGGCAAAGAGCTCTGGGAACGTATTTGGTGTCTTCTGCTGAGCACATACCTGGACTCTACCATCATGGCTGATGCTTGATAAAGGAGCTGAGTCTGGTGGTCTGTATTGAATCCCCGAGCATATGCTACATTATCCAGGACATCACTGCCAGAGAGACCATATCTACAAGAGAGAACATTTTAGGCACAGAACTCAGGTGAAAAATTCATTTCTAAGATTTAAATTACCAGGATGGGGAGGTAAGAAGTGGTGTTGACAGTGCTTTCAAGGTCCAAGAATATAAATACCTTTCTTTTTTCCTTTTTTGGTGGTGCTGGGGATCAAACCCAAGGCCTTGTACATGCTAGACAAGTGCTTTCCCACTGAGCCACATCCTCAGCACTAAATCCCTTTCTATTATGATATACGGGCAAACTTCATAAAGATGACAGCAGCAACTGTTAGAGTAGACTTGGCAAGACTTCAGGATAAATCAGATTTATTCTTTGAGGACTCCTGAACTAGAATAAATTTCTAATTACAAGGAAATAATATTCTGCAAAAACCAAGGGCAACAAACCAAAATAAATGTATCAGTTTGAATTCATATAAACTGTTGCTATATGGAAAAAGGACCCCCAAACTATAAGTTCAAGAAAAGCAAATAAGCCGGGCGTGGTGGCGTACGTCTGTAATCCCTGCACTTTGGGAGGCTGAGACAGGAGAATTGCGAGTTCAAAGCCAGCCTCAGCAACGGCGAGGTACTAAGCAACTCAGTGAGACCCTGTCTCTACATAAAACACAAAATAGGGCTGGGGATGTGGCTCAGTGGTCCAGTGCCCCTGAGTTCAATCCCCAGTACCAAAAAAAAAAAAAAAAAAAAGAAAAGCAAATAAAATGTTTCATTTCTTCAAAACTCATAATATAGTTACACGAATAAAACAAGTTATAGTTCAGAATGAGATACTTATGTACGTAGTATAATTGAGTGGCACCTTAATTCAACTTATGGCTTAATGATTTTTTTCCTTTGTGTCTAAAAATGGCAAATAAAATAGCTCCTGTTTTGAAAGAATGGACTCACTTCTGCTACTACCACCTAAGACATGAATGTTCAAGGTTGCTCAAGACAATTTCATTCTCATTAAATGTATAGGGTTGGGGAAGTGGCTTAGCGATGAAGCACTGGTGTAGCATGAAAGAGGCCCTGGGTTCATCCTCACACCATTAAAAAAAAAAGGTTTTGATTTATCTATCTGAACAGACTCAACCAAATACCTGCACTCTTTAAATTTTTTCAGTTAGGGGTCTCCTTGTGTTGTCCAAGCTAGCCTCAAATCCTGGGCTCAAGTGATTCTCTCCAGTGGCAGGGATTACAGGCACACATGATCACACCCGGTTTTGCCTATACTTATACAAAAGATTTCCTGCATCTCTCAAATAGATGTGAATTCTCCCTCTTCTGGACTTCCAAAAATGTGGTTTGGGCCTTTTTACGGCACTTTTGAAGAGGTACAGTGCCATTCTTTTACTGGGATATAAATTCCTTCAGGCAAAAACGGGGACTCTTTACCTTCCTAGTAATATTTTATACCTAGTAAATTCTGATTAATGTTACTGAGCAGCTCGAGAGCCGAGACAGGAGGATTGCAAATTCAAAGCAAAAGAGAGGCACTAAGCAACTTAGTGAGACCCTGTCTCTAAATAAATACAAAACAGTCCTGGGGATGTGGCTCAGTGGTCAAGTGCCCCTGAGTTCAATCCCTAGAACTCTCCCAACCCCACAAAATGTTGCTGAATGCTTTTATCTACATCCTGGACAATGTGAAAATAATGTATCATCACTTTAAACCAAGTGGTTTTCATGAAGTATAATAGTTTCCCCCTTATTTAATTGTTCAAAAGAGAATGATCGGGGCTGGGATTATGGCGCAGTGGTAGCGTGCTCGCCTAGCATGCATAAGGCACTGGGTTCGATCCTCAGCACCACATTAAAAATAAAATAAAGATATTCTGTCACCTACAACTAAAAAATAAACATTTTTAAAAAATAAATAAATAAATAAAAAGAGAATGATCAGTTGAGTGCAGTGGCAGACACCTATAATCCCAGCCATATGGAACCCGGAAGGCAGAAGGATTTCAAGATTGAGGCTAGCACTGGCAACCTAGTGAAACTGTCTCAAAATAAAAATGGCTGGGAATGTAGGCCCCTGGGTTCATTCCTCAGTACTACACAAGAATAAGGGGAGAGATGGATGAATGGATGGTGTTTAAAGAAAATCCAATGTTCTGTAATTCTCTGAGCTTATTCTATGTTCAATAATTCCATCATGGGGATAAGGAAATAAGAGTGGGAATAGTATTTTTTCTTTTTTTAAGATACTGGGGATTGCATTGCACATGCTAGGCAAGTGCTCTACCACTGAGCCACACTCCCAGCAATTTATCAAATTATTTTTTGGAGACAGGGTCTCATTAAATCACCCAGGCTGTCCTCAAGCTTAGTTATTCCCTGCCTCAGTTTTAGCTGAAATTACAGGCCTATGCCACTGCACCTGATGGGCATTTGCATTTCTAACAAGTTCCCAGGTGCTGTAGCTGTTTCCATGTACATGTGTGCTAATACACACATTCTGGGAATCCTGTGCTATAGTAACCTGAATGTGGTTTAGCATTCTTCAACAGTTTATGGCAAAAATTAACCAATCAAGGCTGTTCTGCTGTGAATGGAAATTGGGTACTAGTTTAAGGAGACCTATGACTTTCTCAACTATAAATTTAAAAGAAACATGGGCTGGGATTGTGGCTTCAACTTGAACCTAACAACCCAACATGAAATTAATTCCTTTTAATTACTGAGTTTCAGTAAAATGTAAGAAATTATCATATTTAAACCTAAACAAAAGAAAATAATTGAGTTCATTTGAAAGATGTATCAGCTTTATTGCAATATAATTAATATACCAAAAAGTCAATGTGTTGTAAATACAAAATTCAGTAAGTAAATATGCAGATTGTATAACCATCTACACAGTCCAGTTGTGGAACATCTATAACCCAACAGATCTCTAAGTCCATTTGCAGTTATTCCATATTCCTACCCTCAACATCCGTAATTTTACTGTCTTCACAGATTTTCCCCCTTTGGAAATTTCATATAAATGGAATTGTACAGTATGTGGTCTTTTGTATTTAGCTTCCATCAGCATGGTTTTAGGTTCATTCATGTTGTAACATGTACCAGTGTTTAGATTTTGTTAAATTGCTGAACATTGATGGATAAAACATTGTTTATTCATTTACTAGTTAAGATATTTAATAAAAATTTAACAAATGCCATATACAATAGCTTTTGATTTTCTTTACCCCCAAGTAACCACCACTCTAATTTGTTCTATGACTTTGATTACTCTAAGTACATACTAGTGAAATCATACAGTATCTGTCCTTTCATGATTGGCTTATTTCACCTATCATAATATCCTCAAGGTTAATCCATACTGTTGTGTGTCAGAATTTTCTTCCTTTTTAAGGCTGAGTAATATTTCTTTCTTTTCTTTTTTTGCGGAGGTACTGGGGGTTGAACTCAGGGATACTCATTACTGAGCCACATCCCCAGCCCTCTTTTGTATTTTATGTAGAAACAAGGTCTCACTGAGTTGCTTAGTGCCTCACTGTTGCTAAGGGTGGCTTTGAATAAGGCTAAGTAATATTTCATTGTACGTATATACCACATTTTGCCAATCCATTCATTTTCCAATGAACATTTGGTTGTTTACACCTTTTGACTGTTGTGAATAAAGCTGCTGATTGCCAGTGTAGCACCTTTTCAAGTGCTTCCCTGCTTTCAATTCTTTTGCATATATACTCAGAAGTGGAAATACTGGATCATATGGCAATTCTGTATTTAATTTTTTTGAATAACCATGTTACTAGTACCATGTACAGTAAGGGGCTAGAGTTTTCTTTTTTACACATTGATACTGAACTATATTAGCACCATTTGTTGAAGAGAGTCTTCTTTCCCACATAAGTTGCCTTTGGTATCTTTGTAAAATCTAGTAACCACAAATTAAAGGTTTTATTTTTGAACTCTCAATTCATCCTTATGCCATGATCACATTTACTTAATTGCTACAACTTTGTAATGAGCTTATATATATATATATTTGGCAGTTCTGGGGACTGAACCCAAGGCCTTACATTTGCTAGGCAAATACTATATCGCTGAGTTATACCCTCAGCCCTTTAAATTTTATTTAGAGACAGGGTCTCATCTAAATTGCCTGGGCTGCCTCAAACTGCAATCCTCTTGCCTCAGCTTCCCAAGCAGTTAGGAGTACGGGTATGCCATCATTAATCTTAGCTATAATGAGTTTTAAAATTGGGAAGTCTAAGACTCTCAATTTTGTTCTTTCTCTTTCAAGAATATTTTAGTTTTTCCGAGTTCTCTACATTCCCATATCGATTTTATAACTGGTTTGTCAATTTTTGCAAAAAAGCTTGCTGTCATTTTGGTGAGAATAGTGTTGAAATCTGTAAGTCAACAGCTGGGCGTGAGCACTTTGGGAGGCCGAGACAGGAGAATTGCTAAGCCAGCCTCGGCAATGGTGAGGTGCTAAGCAACTCAGTGAGACCCTGTCTCTACATAAAACACAAAATAGGGCTGGGGATGTGGCTCAGTGGTCGAGTGCCTGAGTTCAATTCCTGGTACCAAAAAGAAAAAAGAAAAGAAATCTGTAAGTCAAGTCAGGTGTGATGGTGCACGCCTGTAATCCCAGCAGCTTGGAAGGCCAAAGCAGGAGGATGGTTGAGTTCAAAGCCAGCCTCAGCAACTCAGTGATGCCCTAAGCAATTCAGTGAGACCCTTTCACTATAAATAAAATATGAAAAGGGCTGGAAATGTGGCTCAGTGGTTATGTGAGTACTGGGTTTAATCTTCCGTACCAAAAGAGAGAGAGAAAAAAAAGAAATCTGTAAATCAATTTAAGAAAGACTGCCATTTATTAATAGACTCTTCAACCCATGAATATGGAGTTCAATCTTCAATTTGTGTTAGCAAGTCTTACAGTTTTCAGTGTGTCTTTTCTCAGATTTATTCTGAAATGCTCTTTTTCTTTCTTGTTTTTTTGAGACAGGTCTCACAATGTTACCCAGAATGTTCTAGAACTTATGGGTTCAAGAGATCCTTCTGTCTCAGCCTGGCAAGTAGTAGGAAGTACAGGCATGTGCCACCATGCCTGGCTACTGTTTTATTCTTTTTCATGCTACTATAATTGAAACTGTTTTTTGAATTGTTCTTTGTTAATATATGGGAACACAATTTTTGCATATTGATCTGGTATCCCACAACTGTGCTGAACTTTTTTTTTTTAGTTTTAGTTTTTGTGTAGATTCCTTAGCATTTTCTACATACAGTCATCATGTCATCAGCAGACAGTTTTATTTCTTTCATTCCAAATCTGGATGCCTTTTATTTCATTTTCTTATCTGACTGCATTGGCCAGGACCTAAAGCAAAAGTACATCATTGACTTTAAGTGGCGAGATTTGCCTTGTTCCTGACATTAAGAGGACAGCATTCAAAACCTCACCATTAAGTGATGCCAGTAATAGGTTTCCCATAGACTTCTATTATGGTTTAGATATGAGATGTCCCCCAAAAGCTCATGTGTGAGACAATGCAAGAATGCACAGACACATCAGATTATTAGCTTTAACCTAATTAATGTGTCAATCCAGTGATATGGATCAACTGGGTGGTAACTGTAGGCAGGTTAGGTGTGGCTGGAGGAGATGACCCAGTGGGGGTATGCTCTGGAGTTCATATTTTATCCCTGGTGGGCAGAGTACTCTGCTTCCTGACTGCTATTCCTTAAGCTATTTTTCTCCTCCACACTCGTCTGCTGTGATGCTCTGCCTAACTTCCTACCCAGAGCAACTGAATCAGCCATCTATGTATGAACTGAGACCTCTGGAACTGTGAGCCAAATAACCTTTCTCTCCTCTTATTGTTATTGTTGGGTCTTTTGGCATAGCAACAAAAAATTTGATGAAAACAACACCCTTCATCAAGGCATTGAACAGATGTTTTACCCATTATTGACAGTAATATATTGAAGGTACCATCCATTATTGAAGGTGACAAATTGGTCCTCAAATATTGTTGAATTGTCTATTTTTTCTTTCAATTACCTCAGTGTTTGTCTCACTTATTCTCGAGTTCTGTTAGGTGTATATATATTTACAATTGTTTACTCCTGGTAAAATGACCTTTTGATTATAAAATGTCTCTATCACTAGTATTTTTTTTGCCTTAAAGTCTATTTTGTATAATATAACTATTCATCCCGCTTACGGTGACTGTTTACATGTGACATCTTTTCCATCCTTTTACTTTCATCTTATTTGTCTTTGAATCTAATGTGTTTCTTTGGAAGTGAGTATGTAGTTGGATTTTACTTTGTATCCAGTCAGACAGTGATTAATATATTATTGACTAAAGAATGTCTTTTCCCTCTTCTTCCTTTTACTAAGAAAGACCATTCTTTTGAACCATACACATAACTTTGGGATGTGAAGTAACACAAGAGACATTCTTTAGCCAAACTAACATTGGCAATCACTACAGTGACAAGTACAGCCATATATTTTCTAGTTTAATAAGTAACCTACCTCTCAGCCACTGCTAGTAGTCGTTCTGGCCTAAAGGTACCCTCAGTGTCAATGTACATGGCCTTTCCTTCACCTCCACCCCGGTCAATGGGAAGCTAAAGAGGAAAAAAACAAAACAAACAAACAAAAAAACAGTGGAAACAATTGATATTTCTGATACAGGTGACCAAGTTCCCCATGACAGGTCTATAATTCCTCCTACTCCCGATAAAGCAGAGAGAAGAAATACAAACTCTAAAATGACAATCAGAGGCAGGAAGGAGTCATTCCCTTTTGATGGAAACAGTTGGTATTAGACATGAAGCTTTCATTGTGTCTAATAGCACATAAAACTACAATGTTGTCAGAGTTGGATTGCTACAATCTTGTCACACATAAAACTACAATCTTGGGGCTGGGATTGTAGCTCAGTGGTAGAGCGCTTGCCTTGCATGCATGAGGCCCTGGGTTCGATCCTCAGCACCACATACAAAGCAAAAAATAAAGATATTGTGTCCATCTACAACTAAAAAACAAAATATTTAAAAAAACAAAACAAAACAAAACTACAATCTTGTCAGAGTTGAGAAAATTTGACTACACACCAACAGAAGATGTATCAGTTCAATAGTACAAATAATTAGAAGACCATTTACCCTAGGTTTAATTAACAAGGGACCCTAATCCAATATCCAATTAATTTTAGCATTCAGATGAAATTTATACTTAACTTAAAAAATTTTTTATAGTTGTATATGGACAGAATGCTTTTATTTATTTTTATGTGATGCTAAGGATGGAACTCAGTGCCTCACACATGTTAGGCAAGTGCTCTGCCACTGAGCTACAGCCCCAGCCCTATACTTCACTCTACTGAGCAGAGTTCATTCCAAAGAGCTACTGAAGGGGCTTGTAAATGGCCCAGAAGCATCCACAGCAAGTTTAAAATATTAGCAAGAGAAAAGGTATTTGCTAGCCAGGCGCGGTGGCGCAAGCCTGTAATCCCAGCACGTTGGGAGGCTGAGACAGAATTGCGAGTTCAAAGCCAGCCTCAGCAACAGCGAGGCACTAAGCAACTCAGTGAGACCCTGTCTCTACATAAAAAAAAACAACACAAAATAGGGTTGGGGATGTGGCCCTGAGTTTAATCTCCAGTACCAAAAAAAAAAAAAAAAAAAGAGAGGAAAGGTATTTGCCGAAATAGCATACATATAGGTGTTAAAAATGAACAAAGGGGAAAAGGAAAATAGTAGTTTGTTATAGAAAGAAGTAGGGGGGAGGGAAGGAAAAAAGAAAAGAAAATGCAAAATGTTTAGCATGCATGAAGCCCTAGGTTTAATCCCCAGCCTAAAAACTGAAAGAACAACAAAAAACTCCAAACTCCTAACAAACAAAAAACTCCAAATCCCCAAATCCACACACACACACCCAATGAATTAAACAAAAAAGGCAAGAAAAGAAAGGAATACAGAATATTATGAAAACTGTCTCATAGGCCACAAGGAAATCTCTGTTTTAGACTATCCATCCTATGTTAGACACCTTTAAAGTAATTCTACAAATTTTAAGTGAATGATGCTTTAAGGAGAGTTTCCAAACTAGACATCTATTTTGGAGCCAAAATTCCCATTTAGATTCTGAGGAAAATCTCTTAGAACATTTTAAGGGGCTGGGAAGTGCCCAATGCTGATCTTAGAAAAAAAACTTTTTTCTTTATCCAGTCATCTATTGATAGGCATCTGGGCTGCTTCCATAATTTGGCTATTGTGAATTTGGCTGCTATAAACACTGATGTGGCTGGAATTTATTAAAAGATTAAATAAAATCATGTAAATAATTTAAATTTTTTTAGTTGTTAATGTATTTTTATTTTATTCATTTATTATTTATATGTGGTGCTGAGGCTCGAACCCAGGGCCTCACGCATGCTAGGCAAGTGCTCTACCACTGAGCTACAGCCCCAGCCCATGTAAACAATTTAAATAGTACTTGACATTCAGAAAGTACTTTGAAGATATGATTTCCCCAAATTTTAGGGCACTGATTTTGTTGTATACTCCATTGTGGAAGGCTTTGTTAATTTAGAAAGAGAAAAATTATATTACCATTTGGAAAGTTGGCAGATAAAAAATTTTCATATTATTTGAATGTATGCAAGGAGCAAAAGACATGCATGAAGCCCTGGGTTTAATCCCCAGCCTCAAAACCCAAAGAATCTAACAAAAAAAAATTCCAAATTTGTATACAACAAAAGGAGGATCTTGACAGAGGCAAGATGTGGAACCAATAGCCAAGAGGACCAAAGTGGAGGCTTCCTCAAGTTTGGAGAGGAAATCTGGATACCTTGAGGCTAAGTCTCCAGGAAATAGGATGGATGATTTTCCTTTTCTCTCACTTTGATATCTTGAGTACTAATGATAAGAAGATTCTTTTGCAACCAACTGGACCTCCTTTGACAAAAGGGAGGCTGTAGGTAACTAGGCACAGATAGGCAGATGGATGGCAAGGGAGCAGACAAGGTGTCAGATATAGTTGGGTCAGTGGTAGCCTGGAGCAAATGCCGATCAACTATAGGTGGCGTTCTCCAACTTGTCCTATTAGTGTGAGTATAGCCATCTTGTATTATTGGGTTAGGGCACAATCATTTTAGCTGTTTTTAAATAACTGCTAATCATAATTTAACTCTTCTTCCTATCTTATAGTGATGCATATTGTTACTTTTACCATTCTAATAATGTTACAGTAGAAATCCTTTGTACATTTATCCTTAGACATATATGAAGCATTTCATAAAGTAAAATTTCTGTGAAAGAGCGTTTCTTTTTTTTTTTTAGTACTAGGGATTGAATCCACAGGTGCTTAACCACTGACTCATGTTCTTGGTCCTTTTTTTAAAAAAAATTTATTTTCTTTTTTGTACTGGGGATTGAACTCAGGGGTAGTCGACGACTGAGCCACATCCCCAGTCCTTTTTTGTGTTTCTTGTAGAGATAGGGTCTCACTGAGTTGCTTAGCGCCTTGCTGTTGCTGAGGCTGGCTTTGAATTTGCGATTCTCCTGTCTCAGCCTCCCAAAGTGCTGGGATGACAGGCATGTGCCACTCATGCCTGGCTCTTTTTAAATTTTTTGTTTTGAGACAGGGTCTTGCTATGTTGCTGAGGTGGCCTTGAACTTGCGATCCTCCTGTCTCAGCCTCCCAAACCACTGGGATTATAGGCATGCTCTAGTGCGTCCAGTGAGCATGCTTTAAAATTTAATACATATGTTAAACTGTATTAACAATTATAGAATTTTGAAATTATTCTAGTACTCTGAACAAATATGGACTATACTTTTATATTTTAACTGTAGCCCTCAACTTTATATGACTTCACTGTTAGAGATCTAATTCTTAACAAGTTTTCACTTCATTAGTTGAGAAAATCTGAACAGTGAGAACAAAGAATGTTTAGGCATAAGCAGTAATCTAACATCCTCTCTATATCCCTGGTCCTAGCTCTTAGACTGGTGAAATGTAATGCTTTAAACTTTTAATGCTTTAAAAGCATTCTTTTTCTCTGAAAAAAAAAAAAAAAAATCAAAGATCTACAGTGGCTCAGCCACATGTGAATGTTATTTTTATAAAGAGGCTATGTTTACATGAGACCTTTGCTTCAGTTTATGGCAATATCTGACAACTTAGTAAATATTCCCAGGTTAGGATTTTATTTGTACAAGTTTAGAGCACTAACAATGATATGTTGAATTGCCTCAGTACTGCAAACAAACAAAAAAAAGGTAATTTTCTTTGAATTATTTAGATTGATCTCCAAAAAATTTTAACACAAGAATTGGTCCATGGCAACAATCCAGATTCTAGGGTACTTGGAATGACCCATTCCCAGGAATTATATCCTTAAAGCCAGAGAATGTGAAGATGACCTATTCAAAAAATAAAAAAAGCACCCACTAAATACAGCTTGAAACCGTAACAGGGAAGTCTGTTAGCTTTCTCTTCTATATTCTACACTCTCTCGTAGATATTTCATTTCCAGAGATTCCACATTTTTTTTTTTTTTTTTTTGGTACCGAGGATTGAACTCAGGGGCACTCAACTACTGAGCCACATCCCCAGCCCTATTTTGTGTTTGACTTAGAGACAGGGTCTCACTGAGTTGCTTAGCACCTCCCCGTTGCTGCGGCTGGCTTTGAACTCGCGATTCTCCTGTCTCAGCCTCCCAAAGTGCAGGGATTACAGGCATGCGCCACCGCGCCTGGCTTGTTACTTCTTTATATGACTTGATTCCATATTCCTAAATAATGATAGATAAGAGAAACAGTGGTACAAGCCTGCAGTCCCAGTTGCTTGGGAAGCTGATGTAAAGGATCATTTGAACGCAGGAGTTCAAAGCCAGCCTCGGCATTGCATTGAAGACCCTGTCTCAAATACAAAGAAACCTCTGCTAGATACTTTCACTTGGGTTTTTTTTTTGGTCACCTCCAACCCATTGTCTCTAAACTTGAACTCATATTTCCATAAAAACTCACCAGTTAAATGCTTTTAATAATCTTAGTTCAAACATCCTCAGCTCTGGTCTTTCAACAGGTTGCTATCAGAATATCTCCGAAAGTTTTGTTTTCCTTTTGAAAAACTTGAAATATTCCCTATTCTTTACAGAACCAAGTTTTTTTGGTTTTTTTTGGTACAAGGGATTGAACTCAGGGGCACTCGACCACTGAGCCACATCCCCAGCCCTATTTGGTGTTTTATGTAGAGACAGGGTCCCACTGAGTTGCTTAGTGCCTTGCCATTGCTGAGGCTGGCTTTGAACTTGCGATTCTCCTGTTTCAGACTCCCTAAGTGCTGGGATTATAGGCTTGCACCACCATGCCCAGCCAGAACCAAGGGCCTTACACATGCTAAGCACATATCCTACTACTAAGCTATATCCTTAGCCTAATTTTATACATTGTGTCTACACTGAAGACTCAATATATGATCTTATCTTCCCCCTCCCCAAAGTACTGGGGATTGAGCCCATGGGGTACTCAACCACCAATCTTATCTCCAACCCTTTAAATTTAAGACAGAGGGTCTCGCTCTGTTGCCCAGGCTGCCTCCAATTTGTCATCTTACTGCCTCAGCTTTCCAAGTAGCTGGGATTACAGGCATGTGCCACCAAGCCCCACTTTGATATATCTTTCAAATTCTTTTAATTTCTTTCTCCCAAATTTTGTGTCCTTTAGGAGTCTAGTCAAATAACTATCTATCCTTTCTTTTTTTTTTTTTGGCACCAGGGATTGAACCCAGGGGCACTTAACCAATAAGCCACATCCCCTGTCCTTTTTATTTTTAGATAGGTCTCGCTAAGTTGCTGAAGCTGGCTTTGAACTTGTGATTCTTCTGCCTCAGCCTCCTAAGCCACCAGGATTACAGACACGTGCCACTCTGCCCAGCTTCCAATATCTTTCTTTATAAAGATACATACTCTTATTACTCTAGAGTGAAGCAATCCTTTCTTCTCCTTTAAACAGTTAAGCTATTTCCTTTGTATCATTTATTTTACAGTATATCAGGCATGCCTTAGGACTTCTGTTCTATAATCTCCATCCATTCAAACACTATTGAATGATTACTGAATAACAAGCGATGACTTAGCCTCTAGCAACACAACAGGGAACAACAAGCCAGT
>CM053401.1:77669232-77706470 GCA_028644305.1 Xerus rutilus | reverse complement strand
CAGCCCTATTTTGTGTTTTATGTAGAGACAGGGTCTCAGTGAGTTGCTTAGCGCCTCGCCGTTGTTGAGGCTGGCTTTGAACTTGCGATTCTCCTGTCTCAGCCTCCCTAAGTGCTGGGATTACAGGCTTGCACCACTGCGCCTGGCTCATATCTGAATTCCGATGAAGATAATCTAAGAGAAATCAAACAGATAATGGAAGTAGAGTCTGTGAGAGGATGGCAACAGATGGTAATCAGATCACACTATTAGGGATGAGCTATTCTGAGGAAAAGGGACATACATCCATCATAATTTGAGATAAAGATAGGTAAAAATGTAGCTGGATTTATAGATTTGATGTGAAAAGCAGGTTAGATCACTGGCTCATAGTGAAGGTTGAAAGAAACATGCAGGTTTGAGAAGGACCAAGTATGAGATAAAGTTTAGGAGAGCATACCTAAACTCAGTAGATTAGCCAAACAGTGCTTAATGCTAAACCAAAGTTTGTCATCTTGAATTTGAAGTGAAATCAGCCAACTTAATATGGTATCATTTTTCTTCAGTATGATTAGTAAATAATTTGGGTTCAAATACCGAGAAATGGGATTCATCTAAGTTTGGCATTTCTTCAAGTGGATATAAAAATTGAGGTTTTTCTAAAGGAATTACTTTAATGATCAACCACAAAATGTAGACTAGTGAAAAAATGGGCAGGAAAAGCCAGGAGAGGCCTAAGTGATAAGAAAGTATTTGAAATCAGTAATACTGAAGTTTCTATGATGTGGAAGATTTGCTGTAGGAGTCTATCTTCCAACTAATTATAGGAGTCCTTGGGACAGAGAAAGTCCTTTTGATGTCTGTCCTAAAAGATGTTTGCAAATACATGAGCCAACTAATCCTTGCTGATTTAATTAGTTAGAGTTCTAATAGCTCACCTGGCATGTTACAGCTAGTGTATGACAGATCTGGGTCTTCCCAGTTCGGAATTCCCCAAACATCTCTGTGATAGATCCAGTTTCAATTCCACCTAAAAGCAACAAGAAGCACTTCTCAGAACAAAATGTTTAGACTATAATGAAACATTAGAAATATTGCTGGAGTTCATCAGAAAGATGTTAATATAACTTGCAAACTGAAATTTCAATAAGCAATAACTTGTTAAACTTATTTTGAAATAATTATAGATTTACAGAGAGTTGCAAAGAAGCAAAAAAATGTACAGGGAGGGGCTGGGGATATAGCTCAGTTGGTAGAGTGCTTGCCTTGCATGCACAAGGCCCTGGGTTCAATCCCCAGCACCACAAGACAAAAAAGAAAAAAAGAAAAAGAAAAGAAAGAAATGTACAGGGAGGTTCTGTGTAGTCTTCATCTAGCCTCTCAGTACTAGCATCTTATATATCTATAGTATAGTATTGCTATAAGAAAGTTGACACTGGCATAATCCACAGAGTTTGTTCAGATTTCTCCAGTTACACATGCACTCATTTATGTGACTGAATAGTTCTAAGCAATTTTATCCAATGTATAGCTTCAAGTAACTACCATCAATAGCTGGGCATGGTGGTGCACACCTGTAGTCTCAGAGACTTAGGAGGCTGAGGCAGGAAAACTAACCTTAGGTTGAAACCAACCGTAGCAACTTGGTGAGACCTGTCTCAAAAAATTTAAAAAAAAAAAAAAAAAAAAAAAGGCCAAGTGTTTACCTTGGTGGTAGCACACCCCTCGGTTCAATTTCTAGTACTGCAGGGCCGGGGGTAGGGGAGAGGACCTAAAACAAAACCAAAAAACCTACCACCACAACCAAGATATAGAACTGTATCATCATAAATCAATAAGTAGCTATTTAAAAAGATAGTTTTATGTAGTATCATCTAATATTTACTAACTGTACCTTGTATACCTGGCATTGTGCTATGTATTTATAGGCATTGCTCATTTATTTCCAATAATCTATAAGGTAAAAAGTCCTTTTATCCTCATTTTTGAGAAAACTGAGGTGCAGAGATTTTAAATGATTTTCACCATGTAATATAGTCAATAAATGCTGGGAGGGTGAGTTTGGAGAGAGGATGAACTTAAATTTGAGCATTATTCCAGAATCCATAGCATTTTGTACCCAAATAAGGAAGAAAAGTTGAATGATTAGATAACTGGGGAAGAAGCAAGCACCAAATCTAATTTATAGCAGTTAGATAGCTAAGCCTCCAAAAGTTCAAAAAACCCTAGTTTTTCTTAAAGTCCTGAAGATTAGTGTGCACTATACTATTAGTATTCAAACACGGAGTACTTTGGGAATGGGGGTATAGTTTAATGATAGAGCGCACAAGGACCTGAGTTCAATTCCCATCACCGCCCATACCCAAGTACAAAGGCATTTTTAACTAGTCAGCAAATTTTCAACTTTGTGGTAATTTTATTCCTTAAGCAGAGGAAGCTTATTCTCTGAATATAGTATTAAACAGAGATTATTTAACTTCAAGATAATTTTAGGGGCTGGGGATATAACTCAGTGGTAGAGAACATGCCTACACATATGAAGCACTGGGTTTGATCCTCAGCACTGCATAAAAATAAAGGTATTATGTCCATCTACAACTAAAAAACCAAACAAAAGATAATTTTTATATTTTATAAGTCAAATCTTACCCTAGCAGTTTTTTAAAAATTTTTTCTAATTAGTTATATATGACAGCAGAATGCATTTCAACTCATTGTACACAAATGGAGCACAACTTCTCATTTATCTGGTTGTACACCTAGCAGACTTGATTCTTCAGTGTGGATAATTCCCTTAACTCTTTTTAAATTTTTTTTGTAGTTGTAGATGAACAGCATGCCTTTATTTATTTATTTTTTAAAAATATTTTAGTTGTAGATGAACACAATATCTTTATTTATTTATTTATTTTATGTGGTACTGAGGATCGAACCCAGTGAGCTACAATCCCAGTCCCGCCTGTCTTTGTTTCATCGTTATGTGGTGCTAAGGTTGGAACCCAGTGCCTCGCACATGCTAGACAAGTGCTCTGCCACTGAGCTCCAGCCCCAGCCCTTAACTCTTTTTTTTTTTTTTAAATATTTTTTTAGTTGTAGATGGATACAATGTCTTTATTTTATTGCTTTGTATGTGGTGCTGAGGATCGAACCCGGGACCTCACACATGCGAGGCAAGTGCTCTACCGCTGAGCTACAATCCCAGCCCAGCCCTTAACTCTTAATCATATCTAACATGTAAATCCTGCTTAAATATTTCAGTTTTGTTCTATAACCTGCATGCTTTGCTAATAAGTTTACAACATGGGTTAAAGAATTGATATTACCTTGAAGTAGTTTGTCAAGCTCTTTGGATCCAGTGGTAATCTGTATGATCTCTGACCGCCTTTGGTGGAATTCAGTTGCAGTGGTGAAACCCATTGGAACTAATTTAGCTGCCTCAGCCTGAGAAAATTAAGGAGTGTTAAATCAACCAAATAACAACCTTTATCTGGAAAGTTTGTGATCAAAAGTGCTAGAAATACAAGTCTTCTCTAAGATACCAATGTTATCAATGCTATCTTTCAAAGGTTTCTACAGTCAAATTCAAACGAATTATTTTTAAAGTACTACCAGTTTTAAAATCATGTCTCATTTTACCTTGCTTTATATCTAATTATCTTTCCTTTTCTCTTGCATTCTTTGACTTTATCCTTTGTCAAGTTTTCCCAGTCCCTCAAACTCATGTATTCTATGGAGTCCCGCTTTTCACCAGAAGGTCCTCATTCCTGGGGTGAATTCACCAACAAAGGATCTGACACCTTTTGAATACATTACTTCATTCACAATGTCTTTCTCTCTCAATTATTTTGATTAATATGCTTAAGATGGATTTTCTTAAAGTCTCAATTCCAAAGGCATCAGGGAGGATGGAAAGAATATGCATGGTGACTGAACAAATCTTTTTTGTGTGTATGTATGTGATGCTGGGGATGAAACCCAGAGTCTCATAAGGCATGCTAGGCAAGTGCTCTACATTGAGCTTTGTTCCCATCCCCCCAAAATTTTATCTTTAACATTAAAAAGCAAACATAAAATATCTGAAATTAAAGGGGACACATATATCTATATCATTTTGCATATCTCAATTTACTTATTTTAGGTTTACATTTTTGTGTTCCCAGAAGCAGAGAACTGATATCATTCCTAAAACTAAGATATGACACGGCATAAATGAAGACCCTGTCAGCTTTTGTTCAGTCATGAAAACTGAGGCCCAGAAAGTGACAGCAAATAGACTTTGGGGACCTCTGCTGGCATAGTTTAGTCAAATCGCAGTATGCCTTTTTTTTCCTTTTCATTGTGGTAGGGATTGAATCCAGGGCAGAGTGCATGCTAGGCATGTGTTCTACCACTGAGCCATATCCCCAGCCCAAATCAATCTTTTAACAAAGTATTAGAGACTTGGAATTCTTATTTATAATTAAGCCACAACTTAATTCCCACCACAATAAACATTTAATTGAGTAACCCAATGAAAAACTTCATACTTAGATAGTAACATCTTCACCCTTAGGACTTATATTAGGAATTACTCAGGGATTTTTAACACTGAGTAAATTTTACAGATTGATACTAAATAAATATCTAGAGTAATGTCTCACCAGTGTTTAAAACCTCAAAAGCTCTTAGTTTAAGTATATACAATAAGGATTGTGGTTGTGGTTCAGTGGTAGAGTGCTTGCCTAGCATGTGTGAGGCCCTGGGTTCGATTCTCAGCACCACATAAAAAGATAAATAAATAAATAAAGGTATTGTATCCATCAACAATTAAGAAATATATATATATATTTAAAAGAGAATATACAATAAAATACAGATGAGGAAAGGTTAGAGTACAATAAAATAAAAATAACTGGATTCTGGTCTTAGTTCTGCTATTACCTGCATGACCTTGGCTCAATAATTAAACCTCTGTGTTTACGTTTCCTTATCTATAAAGCAGGAATATTGACCCTACTTATCTTTCTCAGTATCCTTATAAAGGCAAAATGAGAATATATGCGAAAGAGAAGGGATTTAAAAAACTAAAGTGCTATAAAATAAAAGGGATTATTAAATTAGCACCTCATATTCAGCTAAGCCAGTAAAATCATTTATATTTATTACCACAAAAAAAGTAGTAAGCACATGATTTGAAATCACATTCTCATGTTATTAAAAATCTTATCTATGATAAAAGTTAACTGAATTTAAAAAAAAAACAACGTAGAAGCTTCAGAAAATTGAGGCAAAAAAATTGGCTAGGGTATAGCGTTAGTGGTAGGCAACCTGTTTAGTTTAAGTAAACCCTGAGTTTAATTCCCAGCACATGTATGTACCTAGACAAAAAACTGCTCAGTCTTACCATCCAGAAATAACAATGTTAATATTTTAGTATATTTATCCCTAGAATATGTTCTAAACTTATAAATACATTTGAAGAATTAAAAAAAATCAAATATATTTTGTTCACCTTTCTAATATCAAAAACATTTTATTAATAAAATGTTCTTCTCAAATGTTCTAGTACCTCATTACTGAATTATCTTTTCTTTTTTCTTTCTTTTTTTTTGTGGTACTGGGGATTGAACCCAGGGGTGCTCTGCCACTGAAGTACGTGCCCAGCCTCTTATGCCTCAGTTACCCAAGTCGCTGGGATCACAGGCATACACCACCATACCCACTGAATGAATATATTTCTAAGATGGAATCACAATATCTAAAACGATAAGATACACACACACACACACACACAAGTCATTACTGGTGGGAATATTAAGTTCATAGTTAATTTAGTAGCATTTAAATCTTAATTTCATGACACTGAAATTCATGCAAGGAGGCAAATACCAAGATAAGCAACTGGTAACAGTCTTTTCTGGAAAGGAGACCAGGATGAAAGGGGAAAGATGAGGATGGAAGGAGAAAGACTATCTTTCACTATTTATTACTCTTTTTTTTTTTTTAACATTTATTTTTTAGTTGTAGGCGGACAGAATATCTTTATTTTATTTTTATGTGGTGCTGAGGATCAAACCCAGTGCCTCACGCGTGCCAGGCAAGCGCTCTACCACTGCGCCATAACCCCAGCCCCTATTTATTACTCTTCTGTTCTATTCCCACTAATGCCTCCCTAGGTCACAGAGCTGAACTTACCAGAATTTTATCAGCTTTGGCTTCACTAATTCCTTTAATATTTATTAGCTCCTTCTTTGGTGCATAGGCAACAGCCTCCACAGTATGGAATCCAGCTTCTTCTAATTTTTTTACATCATTGGCATTTATGCCACATTGCTGCAAGTAAAACCATGGATAAATTTAAGTTTCAGTTCTCTCATCTATTTAATGTGAATACTATGTAACTTATATAACGCAGAGGTTTTTTTGGTACTGGGGACAAAAACATCTGAGCCACATCCCCAGCCCTTTCTGTATTTTATTTACAGACAGGGTCTCGCTGAGTTGCTGAGGCTAGCTTTAAACTCATGATCCCCCTGCCTTAGCCTCGTGAGCTGGTAGGATTACATGTGTGTGCCACCATGCCTGGCTTAATTCAGAGGTATTTAAAGCAATATGATTTATACAAAAGACCTGAAGTGTGACCTACCTATGAGCTATTAAATTACAAATTATCAACTTTTTCATTATCAAAACCAGTGTTTAGAACTAGGCAACCACTTAAGAACATAAACAAGAATAAATATGGGAGCCATCTTTGAGGACACACCTGTAATCCCAGCAATCTGGGAGGCTGACAAGTTTGAGGCAAGCCTCAGGAAGTTAGAAAGGCGGTAACCAACTTAGGAAGACCCTTCCTTGAAATAAAAATATTAAAGGAGCTAGGGATATAGCTCATGGCAGAGCATCCCCCAAAGATTCAATCCCTAGTCCAATAAAAGAAGAAAAAAAGAATAAATGCTAGAAAAGATGAGGGGAAAAGGAAGTTTTACATTGTTGGTAGAATTGTAAATTACTATGGAGATCAGTATGGAGGTTCTTCAAAACAACAGGAATGGGCCTGGTGTGGTGACACAAACCTGTAATCCTAGCAACTCAGGAGGCTGAAGCAGAAAGATTGCAAGTTTGAGGCCAGTCTCAGCAATTTAGCAAGACCTTGTCTCAAAATGAAAATAAAGGGAGGGGGCTGGGGATATGATTTAGTGGGTAAGTGCACCTGGGTTCAATCCTCAGTAACCTCCTCCAAAAGTATACATGGTAAAAACATTCAGAACAGTGTATAAGCTATAAAATGAAAATGAAGTCTCTCTCCTGGCATCTTATCCCAAGTACTGCTGTTCCCAGGAGGAAACCTCTATACACAGTTTCTTGTGTAATTTTCATAAAACATTTTGCATATATAAACAAACATTTATTTTTAAACAAATGGAATCATTAAAAAAAAAAGAATGGGGAAAACTACTTTTGGTCACTAAACATGACCACTTTTTATGCCACATTTCAAAGTGAACCACCAAAAAGCACTTCTTTCTCCCTATTTACAAGGTTAGGTTTGGTTTTATTAGCCACCAAAACTATGGTTTCTGAGAGAACACGAATTAGTAGAGGGACATGCATGTATGTGGGGTTCAGGGAGGCTTTAGGAGAAGGGAAAGATTAGTATTTGCATATCTTCTAGTAATGTTCAAGTAATACCTATGTGGGAGTATAAGGATGCTCATGGCCTCAAAAGTTATAACTCTGAATTCTTAAATGTTTATCAGAAACCAATTTAAGTAACCTCTAGAGTCTTGAATCTTAGTTGGAGATGGGAGGATTATTCAAAATGAAATAGCAAAATCAAATTCCACCCACCCAAATCAGCTACAATAGGCCAAAATACTGCAAAGCCCCAGCTCTGGTGTTTGCTACTCTTAGGCAGGGTCACAAATTGAGTCTGGCTCTTATATCTTAACAATCCCACGCTTTTCTTCCTGCCTATGATAGCACAGTAACTTCAGATATGGGTGAACAGAGGGAAGTGGCTCCCTTTCTCTCCCTGCATAACCAGTCCAGAACACCACTAATTTCCTGGACAACACTTTCATACTTAGTGCAAGCAGTATTGAGATTCCACCATAGGATCCTAGCCTGTTTCTGAAAATCCAGCTCTGAGAAAGAAAAACAAAGTATGAAGTGTTGACAGAAGACTTGGCCTGACATGTTTAGCTAATATTAAGCATTTCCACAGTATTCTCTTTTTTTCTTTTTGGTACTGGGGATTGAACTCAGGAGTACTTAATAACTGAGAAACATACCCAGCCCCTTTTATTTTATTTTTAAATTCTGAGACAGGGTCTCACCAAATTGCTGGGATCACAGGCATGCTCCACGATACCCTGCTCCTTAGGCTTCTTTTTTTTTTTGTGGTACTGGGGATTGCACTCAGGGGTACTTGACCACTGAGCCACATCCCCAGCCCTATTTTGTGTTTTATGTAGAGACAGGGTCTCACCGAGTTGCTTAGCGCCTCGCCGTTGCTGAGGCTGGCTTTGAACTCGCGATTCTCCTGTCTCAGCCTCCCTAAGTGCTGGGATTACAGGCTTGAGTCACTGCGCCCGGCTTCCTTAGGCTTCTTGACAACCTCTGAAAACTCTAATTTGGGTTTTCACCTAAGGAATAAACCTACAGTTTATGTAAAGGTTGCTATCCCCCATTAGGTAGAATCTAGTACAGCATTATAATTTAAAAAATCAATCACTATGAACATACCTCTAACCGTGAAATAGGTTGTGGGCCAAAGCTTTCTTCTTCCACTGAGGTATCTGCATTTGCTTCAAGCTGCATCTGCATAGCCATTACTGAAAAAAACAGATGGCCAACAGTATGAACACTAAAGAAATACTGTGGGGGTAAGTAAAAAGCTACAAAGTTAGTTTTGCAACTAATCTCTGAAGAATTACTGTTGGCCCTCCCTATTTTGAGGTTCCACATGGAGGATTTAACCAACTATGGATTGACTCAGCCTTCCAAGTAGCTGAGATCATAGCTGAGCCAGCATGTAAGGCTATTATGATAATTATATGAGAACAAAACACATCAAATTATTTTTAAGGTGTATTAATAAAAGTGTACAAGTCTTTATGTCCACAAGAATAAATGGATTTAAATCGTATTAAAAATTGGGTGCTATAATCCCAGCAATTTGGGAGGCTGAGGCAGGAGGATCTCAAGTTTCAGGCCAGCCTGAGCAACTGAGAGACCTTGTCTCAAACTTAAAAGGTACTGGGGATGTAGCTCAGTGGTAGAGCGCCTCTAGAGGGAGGGAAGAAGGAAGAGGGAAGGGAAGGGAAGGGAAGGGAAGGGAAGGAAAAAGAATCTGGACAAATTTAACCCCAAAGATGATAGGAACTCTACTCTTGGAAGACTTCACAGAGACAGAAGATAGGATGACCATTTGTTGTTGATTGGTTTAGTCCATATCTCTTAGATGGCAAATTTAACATACTTTGAATTGATGATAATTCCATATCAGAATCACTGGAATGCAATTTAAGTATTTCCTTTTATTATCTATAAAAAAGCACTGCAAAATAATGGGGGAAAGGATGGTCTGTTTAATAATTAATGCTGTGTTAAGTAGATAGCCTTATAGAATAAAATGAACTTGATAACGTATTTCACACCACAAGGGGAAAAACAGATTTCCAATTTTGATTTTATATATTTAAGTATTTTTTTTAGTTGTAGATGGACACAATACCTTTATTTTACTTATTTTTATATGGTGCTGAGGATCGAACCCAGCTGGAGGCTGGTACTTCACAGGCAAAACCGGGTTCCAGGAATTCAGAAACCTTGACTATAACATTAATCAGCTGTGACCACCCCTCTCTGGATCTCGGCTTCCTTGTTCAAGTCCATCAGATGAACGGCCGGGTTTGAAACTCGGCCAGATTCTTTTTTCTCCACAACGAGCTCTAAGGGTCGGTTGGGCCCGGACATGTCTCTCCCCGCCATCTTCGGGTTTCTCAGTTGGCGCAGGGGTGCCCCCAAGAGCCGGCTGCGGGAGCACGGACCCAGTCGGGATCCCGGTACCGAGAGGACTTGCCCCGGCTCTGGAAACCCCAACTGCGCCTTCAACTCACCTGGGCCTGCAGCGCTGCTCGCTGAGGCGGGCCGCGCGCTCCGACTTCAGGCCACTGGTCTGGCACGCGCTCCACTTCTCGACCTCCTTGTCCTGCTTTCCGTGCACAAACCCAAGCGAGCTTCAGATTCCAACCATGCACTATGGAAGATGCCTCAGTCTCCTCAGGGCTGAGTCTCCAGCCGCTCTCCGACCCGCGACTTTCAGAATCCCCGCCAAAGCCTCTTGGGCAGGGTTACGCCCGCGTCAACGTGACGTCGCCCCGCCCCTCTCGAACTCGCGGTTTAGTCTCTTCCGTCTTTGGTCGCGAGCTTAGAAATGGGCGGAAAGAATTTGTGAGTGAGTGATGCTGTGGATTACGCTCTTCCCTTTCCTCTAAGGATTGTTTCAAACTTTGCGAATTGTCGTTTTCTCCTTCCCAGATCGAGGACTACAAGTCCCAAGAAATGGTGCGATTGACCTGGAACTACATCTCCCAGTATGCACTGGCACGGAAGCTGCGGCTAGCGATCCTGGCGGTTTCGGAAGGTGCGGCGCGAGACTTTTTTTTCCCTGCAGCATCGAAACGGGAACCCTTGACCTTTCCTTCGCCCTGAGCCTCCCAAATTTACAAAAAAAGGTTGGGGGAAAAAATAAAATTCCACAAATTATTGGTCCTTTTATGTGGTTTTCTGATTCAGTAGGTTTGGGTTAGTCTGATGCTGACCTGGGAACTATACTTTTGAGAACCATTGCATTATAGCTCATAGACCTGTTTAGCTTCCCTAAGACACCTTTTAAAAAGTTATACTCTGGGGTTGAAGCCAGGACCTTGTACGTGCTCTGCCACTAAGCTATGTAATCCAGCCCCCAGTTTTCTTTCATTGTCCTTCAGAGACAAGGATATCTGTGGTTTTAACGTGGTTCTTACATTCAGATCCTGACATATATTAATCTTATCTGTTTTCAGTTATGTGAGTGTTGGCAGGCGACTTGGTTTTCCCTCTAAGGTATTTCCCCAGCTCCATTTTTATTTTTTTATTTTTTTGAGGCAGGGTCTTGCTAAGTTGCTATTGCTGAGGCTGGTCTCAAACTTGTGATCCTCCTGCCTCAGCTTCCTGAGTCACTTGGTTTCTTTGGTATATCTTCAAAGGCCTATTGGATATATGGTAAAATACTCTTCAGTTAATAAAGAAACATTACTTACAAAAGATTTCAAATAAACTTACTTTAATAGTGCAAAAACAATCAGCCTTTCAATCAGTAAAAGAAAAAAAATGTATGAAAATAGCAAACACTTTTAACAAAGAAAAACACAAATAACTACATAAATATTATAATTATGTACTTGAAACCCAAGAAAGCAGAGATCATCATTATAAGTCAAATCATTCTTAGACTGGGTTGTTGCAGTTACCAAAGTGAATAATACAAAACCTCTAATTTTTAGACATACAAGAACAACTCCAATAAGAAAGCTAACTTAAGTTTCATGGGGAAAAAAACTGTTAACTTTAAAAAGTTTTAAAAGTTCATAGAAATAGGGAACACCTATCTTGATTTTTATGCCAAATGAGTTTTGTACTGACTTTTTTGTTGTTTTTTTCAGGGGGAGGAGTACTGGGAATTTAACCCAAGGACACTTAAGGGCTAAGCCTCATCCTCCACCCTTTTATTTTGAGACAGAGTCTTGTTAAGTTGCTTAGGGCCTCACTACATTGCTAGGACTGGCCACCAATTCGTAATCCTCCTGATTTAGCCTCCCAAAACACTGGGATTACAGGTCTGTGCCACTCAGCATTTGCGTTGACTTTTGAAGCTTAAATCAGGTAATCTTTTGATGTATAGCTCAGAAGTGAAAACCAATGAAGAGGAGAGATAACACTGACCCACAGGACTTTAACCTTATCTTAAATTAAAAACAAAATTTTAACACAAATTTGTTTAAAAATACAAATATCTTAGTTTAGAATAAAACATAAAAAATGGAAATTATCATGATTTGGATTTGACTAAAGTTTGGGTGAAAGTTTTCATATTTGTCTACCTCATAGATAAAACTCATTTAATAATGGACATGCTTATTTTTGTGTATGAGCAGTGTGTGGTTTCAGGAACCAATACTTACAGTAAGTTTACTATTATTGCCAGAAACTAGAGTTTTGGATATGATAGTTTTAAATCTCATTATTTAATAAAAGACTGAAAATAATGCTTCATAAACCTAGGCAGAAGGCAAACATTATATCACAAACAAAAATATATTTACATACATTAACTGGGCCAAAATGAATTAATTTTTCCCTACAAAAACTATACTTATCAAGAAAACATTAACAGACACTATAGAATAAAGGGCAAGGCCCAAGAAAAGTTAGCAACCAGTCCAATAGCTGAGTGCTATTGCTTTCTCTAAATATCATTTCTGAAATGGAGAAAAAGGAGGATGAATAGTTTGTAGACAGACATGTTTATTTTTTGTTGTTGTTGAGATAGGGTCTTGCTATGTTGTTCAGTCAGGCTGGAGTGATCCTCCCACCCCACCTTCCTGAATAGCTGGGACTATAGGAGCATAGCACTATACCAGGTTGTTGACAGACATGTTTGTAAATCCAGAAATATCTGCTAGGAAGAAGCCAGGCTACCTAATATATATGGAGAACGCTTTGTTTTTGTCAGTGGTTAATGCCTCCTCTTAAAAAAATTACTCCCTATTGTTATACTAAAGCAGACAGCACCACTTTAGTTAGGGGAAAATTTCCCTAAGTTCTCTATTATACCTTCAGTACAAAGATGAGCAATCTGACATCATGCTATATGAAAGCTTTTATCATTCCTAACTGTACAGATTTAAAAACAAACCATATAAATTAACTTATATCATCAAGAGGAATTTTACTACGACCTAAAGACAAAGTTAAATGGCAACAGAGACCGTGCGTGACACAGTATCAAGTGCATTCTTGCTTGGTTGTTACAGCTGTGGTCCATGGGTCTAGCAGTAGAAATTACAGCTCTGAAGTAGATGTTGGTGAATTTGCTTGACTATATTCTTCAGGTAGTTTTCTGCTAATGGCACTTTAGATATAACGGCAGCAATTTCATCTTGGCTAGAAAGAACAAAAGAGTAATTCATTTTCTTTTTTTTTTAAAAAACAACCTTTATTTTATTTATTTATGTATGTATTTTGTATGTGGTGCTGAGGATCGAACCCAGTGCCTCACGCATGCGAGGCAAGCGCTCTACCACTGAGCCACGACCCCAGCCCCGAGTAATTCATTTTCCTGGAAATTCATACTTGTCTCTAATTCAGTGCTACTCATGTTCTTGGATATAGTTTCTTAGTTTACTAAGAAGCACAAATGGGCATTTCGGTAAATAAGCAGACTGACTAGTTGAAATGGGATTCTGAAACAAAGCCTGAGAACTAATTCTGTATGTAATTGTAAAGTATCCTGATCTAGTTGTTTTCTTTAGCTATACAATTCTAAACTATTAGTGTTTTGCTAATGGATTTAAATTGTCTTCTTCCAGTCTGTCAGCAGGGTGTCTAAAAAGTCACAGAACAGATCACAACCTACTTAGAATAAGACATTTATAGGTGTGCTTCCACACATGAATTGAGAATAGTGTTACGAAAACACAACTTTTTGAAGTGATTGTTCTGTTTTTAAGCACAAAAAAATTGTTGATATATGATCCAGACTAAGCTTATGTAGAATTTTTTCTTTCTAGATTACTCTTTTAGGTAGAAGAGTTCAAAAGTGAAGAAGGTATAAATGAATAGTTCAATGGACTCCAGCACCTACTGGAGATAGCAATTAAGGTCACCAACGTTAAAAGAATAAACTTCCAAAATGAAATCACACAGAAGTGACATTTAAGCTGGGTGCTGTGGCGCACACCTGTAATCCTAGCACTTTGGGAGGCTGAGACAGGAGACTCGCGAGTTCAGAGCCAGCCTCAGCAACAGCAAGGTGCTAAGCAACTCAGTGAGACCCTGTCTCTACATAAAACACAAATAACTACATAAATATTGTAATTATGTACTTGTACTTGCACTGGGGATGTGGCTCAGTGGTTGAGTACCTCTGAATTCAATCCCCGGTACAAAAAAAAAGAAGTGACATTTAGTTTTCACTACCCATGATGATGACTTTGAGAGATAACAAAGGTAAAAAAGTAGCTGGGAGTCTTATCCTGCTGCCCTTTTACTTACCTAGTGTTTCCAAGGTGATTTTGAATGGTGAAAGGTAATGGGACCAATGGATAATGGGTTGAGAGAGACAAAGTTATAGCAAACTTTGCAAATGCTGCAGAGCTGGAGAATAAAAGCTTCAATCTGTTAAAAAACAAGACCTACAATTAAAAATATATACATGCTGTAATGCAAACATATTTTCCTTTTACACTGGCATATGAAATTTAGGTACACATTATTTCTTGTCCTTATCAGATAGATATATCTTATTCTTGTCCTTATCAAGTAAAACATCTGGAACAAGATATTATAATGGTTGTTTTTTCATTGTTAGTCAAGAAACACAACAATATTTTATGGTTGTGGATGTAGCTCAATGGCAAAGGACTTACCTAGCGTGTGTAATGTGCTTAGGTTCAATCCCCAGTAATATAAAAAAAAAAACACAATTATTTTAATAAGTTCTTGACTAATTATTTGCTGTTATGGGTTGACATAAATTCCCGAAAATTCATATGCTGAAGTCCTAATCCCCAGTACCTCAAAATGTGACCTTACTTGGAAATCAGGTCATTGTAAATTTAATTAGTTAAGGTTCTATTCGAGCAGGTTGAGCCCTAATCCAATAAAACTGGTATTATTATAAAAGGGGGAAATTTGGACACTGAAAAAACTACCAGGTGAGTGAGGATAGAGGCAGGGATCAGAGTTTGTGTATTTACAAGTCAAGGAATATCAAAAACTGCCAGAAAACCACCAGAAGTTGGGAGAAAGGCATGGAAAAGATTCTCACAGCCCTTAGAAACAATCTGAGTAATACTCTGACTTTAGACTTCTACAACTTTGAGACACTAAATTTCTTTTGTTTAAGCCATGCAATTCATGTTACTTTGTAAGAGCTTCCCAGGGAAATAGTACACTTACTCAGTATTATTCACATCTATGTCCATAAGATTATAATTTGGTCCCCATCTCTTTAAAAACTCAATCTCTTCTCCAAGGAGTCTGCAATGGTTTACTATTAGTGAGAGTTCTTGAAGCATCTAAAGAAATAGAAAAAATATTTCAATGTTTAATGACTGTTACAAAGAACTCAAAAAGTTAAATAATTAAATATATAATTTCAGAATACTATTATATATTTAGAATTTCAGTTCTGCTTTGTGGGACAGAGTTTACAAATTTTCCTTTACATACTTCAGTCAGACTTTACCTTGGGTACCTGATGCTGTGTTGTACACTTCTTCTTCCAGGATTCCTGCTCCTCAATGTACTGAAAAATAAGCTTATGAACTAAAAGGGAGGAAGGAGGAGCTTTATCCTCTGGAGAAGAAAAAACAAAAACACAAAATCAAGGTATTACTTATTCCTATATTTTATGTAAGCTAAAAATACTATATCACATAAGCTAGAAATACCCTCAAACTATTAGATGTATAAGTATCCTCTTCATTTTTATTCTCAACATGATTATAACATAAATGGTGAATATAAAGTATTTCCATAAAAACTCAAGCCTTTATCATGTACAAAATAGTATATGGTTAAAACCATGGGTTTCAGTGTAACAAAAACCAAAATTCATATTCTGGCTTACTTTATATCTTAAGTGATTTTTAAAAAAAAATTTTTAGTTGTAGATAGGCACAATGCCTTTATTCATTTTTATGTGGTGCTAAAAATAGAACCCAGTGCCTCATACATAGTAGGCAAGTGCTCTACCACTGAGCTATAGCCTCAACTCCCTTAAATGATTTTTTTTCTTTTGTTTTTGTGTTACTGAAGCCTGAATTCAGGAGTGCTATGCCACTGACCTATATTACCCAACCCTTTTAAAAATGTTTATTTTGAGCCGGGCACGGTGGCTCAAGCCTGTAATCCCAGCGTTTAGGGAGGCTGAGACGGGAGAATCGCGAGTTCAAAGCCAGCCTCAGCAATGGCGAGTTTTTTCACTGAGTTAAGCAACTCAGTGAGACCCTGTCTCTACATAAAAACACAAAATAGGGCTGGGGATGTGGCTCAGTGGTCAAGTGCCCTTGAGCTCAATCCCCAGTACCAAAAAAAAAAAAAGTGTTTATTTTGAGACAGGACTAGGTTGCCCAGGCTGGCCTTGAACTTGTGATCCTCCCGCCTCCCCAGGAGCTGGTTACAAGCACATACCACTGCACGAAGCAACATTTTTCTGATCTATAGTTTCTTGACTTATAAAGTGGGAAATAATACCTACCTCATAGTACTGATATAAGTAATATGCATGCCTGATAGAGATGAAATATTCATGATGGTAATTTTCAAACTATGGAAATACCTATTATCAATCACTTCGAGAACCAGTGATAATGAAAATATCATTTCTTTTAAAATCCACCCAGGGGCTGGGGTTGTAGCTCAGTGGTAGACCACTTGCCTAGTATGTGTGAAGCACTGGGTTTGATTCTCAGTACTGCATATGAATAAATAAAATAAAGGTCCATCAACAACTAAAAAAATTTCAAAAAAATACACCCAATATTTAAAACACCCAATTTTATATCTAATACACATTTTAAAGACAAATTATTAATATTATTTAAATTAGTATGTGAAAGAGTTTCCAAGAAGCAATTTGTATTTATAAGTTGACAACAAATTTTAAGAAGCGTGAACGTTTTGAACTTACCGTCTAACAGAGACTGAAAATTCAGGTCAGTAATCTTCCTGTAAGCCTTGTCCAGGAAAGGAAGACCAACTAAGATGAACAAGGAAAAAAATACCATTTCTTTTTGTTACCTGATTTTAAGACACATAAAACTCATTTAACTCACATAAAACTGAGTAGAAGAGTTTTTTCACAGGGAGTTGAAGATTTATCTTTGAATCAGATTCTCTGATTATTGTTAAAGTTTGTCTGAGATTTTTCTCAACAACATTGGTATATCTTTGAAGGAAATTTTATGTGTAGGATATACCTCCTCCTTTGCCCCCTAACTTCTGTGCAATGATAATTTTTTTTTTTTTAGGAATCATATAAGGAACATAGCCATCACCTCCATACCTACTGTCTCTAAACAAATACCCTCAAAATGATCAATACTTTTAATGTTGCTGTGATGATTTGGCGGGGGGAGCCCACAGAGGATTTAGGGGCATTTAACTACTGAGCAATATCCCCAGCCCTTTTTAGTTTTTAGTTTGAAATAGGGTATTGCTAAGTTATGTAGGGCCTTGCTAAGTTGCTGAGGTTGGCTTTGAATTTGCAATTCTTTTACCTCAGCTTCCTGAACTACTAGGATTACAGGCATGTGCTACAGTGCCTGGTCCCAGCCCTTTTTCAATTTTTTGAGACACGGTCTAACTAAGTTGCTTAGGGGCTAAGTTGCCGGGGCTGGCTTTGAAGTTGTGAGCTTCCCGCCTCAGCCTCCCTAGTTGCTGGGATTTCAGCTTAGCTATAATGAACTTTAGATCATCAGGACAGCTGCTTACTCCTTCAGACTCTAGACATATCATCTATCTCACAAATTCTGATTCTTTTCATTTTGTTGAATGCTTTGATAAATATTTTCTATGTGTTAAATGGACACCATAATAAGAAAAACAGACACAGTCATCCACATCCTTAAGAAGCTTTGAGACAGGAGAATCACGAGTTCAAAGCCAGCCTCAGCAATGGCAAGGCACTAAGCAACTCAGTGAGACCCTGTCTCTACATAAAACACAAAAAATAGGGCTGGGGATGTGGCTCAGTGGTCGAGTGCCCCTGAGTTCAATCTCCAGTACCAAAAAAAAAGCAGCTTTACAAATCAGAAGGACATACAAACTACAAACTGTGGTAAGTGCTATTAAGGAAAATTGCAGAGAGCAATGAAAACATACAATATGAGGGGGAACTGGCAGAGCAGGTAGGTATAAAAGGAGACTCATGGAAAACTTTCCTGTGAAACTGACAATTGAGCTGAGCTTTTAAGGATTGTTAGAAATTTTATTATTGAAGAGGAAGGAAAGAGCTTCCAGGAATAAGAAACATCTGTATAAAAGTCTTGAGGGAGAATGGAATGACCAAACATTAAAGATCATGATCATTTAAGGAAATGAAAGAAGTCCAATACAGTCAACATGCAGAATATGTAAGAAAGGTGTATGAGGCAGGAAAAGGAAAAATTCAATTAATAAAAGGCTTTATAGACTAAAGTATTTTGATCATTAGTCTAACAGTAACTGTATATGCACGATTAGATTTTCAACAGTCACTACAGCTACATGGAGAATGAATTGGCAAGGAAAAAGGGAAGATCCAGAAAGACCAATTAGAATGTTATTGCACTCATCTGGATTAGAGATGACAATTAACAAAAGAGATGGAGAAAAATGGATATTAAGAAATTAAAATCAGTATGTCTTACTGATGATTTTGGGTATGTATAATGAGGAAGAAGGAGATGTAGGGTGATTCCTAAGTTTTAAGCCTGGACTTGGACAGAAGGTAATACTATTCATTCTAAGGAACTTTTAAGGAGAATCAGATTCAAAGGCTGGGAGACTATGAAGATCCTAATTGCAATATGGTCATGTTTAAGTTGACCAGTTAAAGAGAAAAGACCTAAAGGTACTGACAGTAACATCTACCTATAATCCCACTGACTCAGGAGGACCACAAATTTGAGCCTCAAAAACTTAGCAAGACGCTAAGCCACTTAATGAGACTCAGTCTCAAAATAAAAAATAAAAAGGGCTGAGGATGTAGCTCAGTGGTAAAGTGCCCCTGGGTGTCCAATCACCAAAACAAATGGCAGCTTTCACTAGCTATATTTTTATTTTTTACATTTTTGGTGATACTGATAATTGAATCCAGGGCCTCATGCATGCTAGGCAAGTGCTCTACCTGACCTAAATCTCCAGCCTTTTATTTTATTCTTTATTTAATGAAATAAATTTTTCTTGCACTAGGGTGCAAAACTGGTGCTTGGGATGAGCTTGACCCTGGATTCAATCCCCAGCACCCAAAAAACAAAGGAAAAAAAGAATCTATTATCACTAAAGTAACTGACTCTTCTAAGATTTTTCAGCAGTGTTTCCATTATGCCAACAGTCACTATTGTAATAAAATAAAGATGTAATTGATTTTTCAATGAAAGAAAAAGATTTCATTATTTTTTCTGCAGAAGTTTGTCTCTCTCTCTCTCTTTTTTTAACTTTCTTATACTACTGGCACATCAAACCCAGGATTTTATACCTGCTGAGCAAGCACTCTATCAATGAACTAAATCCCCAGATCTCTGCAGAGGATTATATTATTTGACTACTCACCTACTGGTTCTCCAAAGGTGATAGTGAGTTCTACTGTGTCATAAACAAAGGTAAATACAGCTTGATCATCAGTCCACTCAATGACATCCCACTCAGACAAACTGGAGAGAGAGAATAGGAAAAATAAAAACCCACATATTTTTAAAAGATAAAAGATTAACTTTATTTTATTTTTCTGTGCTGGAGATTGAACCCAAGGTCTTGCACATGCTAGGCAAGTGCTCTATTACTAAGCTATATACTTCCATCCCATCAAGAAAAGAGAATTTCTAAAACTACCTAAACAGTACCAATAGCAGTTGCTGATGTTTTCCCACTGGATTTGGAGACAACTGATATTTCAGTTCAAATACTGTGAACATACAATCTTATGCCTTTAAAAGAATTATGAACTCAATCCTAAGTTGTATATCAGAGAAAAAACAAGTCTATGCAAAATGTTAAATATTTTAACATTATTCCATACATAGCTCTTCCACTCTGTATATTTTCACTTTAGTAAAAACTCTGACCCTTTTTGAGGCTGCACTGTGTATACAGGTTCAAAACCTATAGCAATTGCTGGGCATGGTGGTGTGTGCCTGTTATCCCAGCTACTCAGGAGATACAGTCAGCTAGGATTGCTTCAGCTCAGGAGTTCAGTGTTAGTCTGGGTAGAAGAGAGAGACCTCATCTCAAAGCAAGAACAAAAACAAACCCCCTAAAAAACCTACAACAGGGGCTGGGGTTGTGGCACAGTGGTAGCATGCTCGCCTAGCATGCGTGAGGGCACTGGGTTCGATCCTCAGCACCACATAAAAATGAAATAAAGATAGTCTGTCTGCCTACAACTAAAAAATAAATATTTAAAAAAAAAAAAAAAAAAAAAAAAAAAAAAAAACCTACAACAACACATTCAAAACATATCAACTGCTCTAATAGATTCAGACAATGACTAAGACACAGGATAAAACACAAACAAGGGGCTGGGGCTGTAGCTGAGTGGTAGAGCACTTGCCTAGCATTGCGTGAGGCACTGGGTTCGATCCTCAGCACCACATATAAATAATAAATGAATAAAATAAAGATCCATCAACAACTAAAAAAATATTTTAAAAAAATCTACTTAAAAAAAAAAACAAATGTCACCTGCTTTGCCTTACCTCATCTGATTCAGTAGTTCTTCAGTTCTATGTATTTGTTTCTGCATAAAGTCTATCTGAGTGAGGGTCTGTTTTTTCTGCACCTCCAGTTCTAAGAGCTTTCTGCAACAAATAAACAAACAAAAAAAGCTTAAGTATTCACAGAAAGATATGATCTTTGTTAACAGAATTCAAACTATTAAGAAAAAGGTTTATAACAAGAAGTCAAATGCTTGATGGCTCCCTGTTCAAAAAATTATTTGTTTACTTCTGGTAAGCATTAATATAGAAGTAGGTTTACTTAGAAAAAGTATCAATCATTGGCTCTCAAATCAGGATCCATGAAGATATCCTTGGGGTTCCAATCTTCTCTAAAATAATTAAAAAATACTTTTTCTTTTTTTTTTGGGGGGGGGGTACTAGAGATAGGGCTCAGGGGCACTTAACTACTGAGATATACCCTCAGCCCATTTTGTATTTATTTAGACACAGTCTCACTGAGTTGCTTAGTGCCTCACTTTTGCTGAGGCTCACTTTGAACTCAAGATCCTCCTGCCTCAGCCTCCAAGCCACTGGGATTACAGGCATGTGCCTTTCATTTTTGATAATAAAAAAACATAATGTAAATCATAAGGACGTCCACTTAAAAACCATGGCATGTCATAACTTTGTTGCCTCCATTTCATTTCAATCATTTTCTTGCAGCTAATAGAACTTGACCTTTGTTAGTCATTTTGCTAGCATTGATTTAATTTCAGTCAAACATTACCACCTGTCAATTTGTCAACTGGACTTTTATTGGTTTTGTCATGATTTATATTTAATTTCTTTTAGTCTTAAAGTTGAGCAAGATTCACATGTATAAGAAATATATGCCTCATTTTATACTTACATATACTTATTTAAGTATAATATAAAAAGCTTAATTTGTTTACTTTTTTTTTATAAAGGATCCTGATAGTATTTAAGCTTGAAAAATACTGCTTTGGATTAATACTCTGTAAATAGTAAGTACTTTGAAAATATTGATGACTGAGATATGCTTTAGGGTCTAGTTCAGTGGAGCAGAAGCACTTAAGTCAGCTTTAGTCAAGACTCATGTTCATAATTCTTGTGAGTCTCTAGAAGTAGGAAGTCATTTAGCCTTCAGGAGTTCAGCGTTAGATTTTCTAACACTTGAAGTCTGACCTTTGAAGCTCCTCCTCTTCAGTTTTTAACTGTTCCAGTTCTATGAAAAGAAAACAAAACGTAAAAATGATACCTAATACTTTCACAAAAATTATGTTTTGTTGAAAATTCTGAATTAATCTCATCTAAATACATAAACAAACTAAACAAACTCAAAAGGGATTTTTTTTTTAAATCTCCTTAACTAATTCAGAAAGTTACCTTTCTCTACAGCTCTCATTTCAGAATCCCATTCTTCCACAGGATTGTCTTTCTCTTCATCTTCCAAATTCTTAGTTTCTAAAAGTAAACAGCATGCATTTGAGTAACTCAATCAAAAATAATTAAATATCAGACATGAAAAGAATAGATGGACTCAAAGTGTTGGGAATATTTCACAAATACCACCCATTCCTTGCCAATAAAGCACTAAACTATAATTATAATTTCATATGAAGACATACATATATCTGGTGGCAGATAAGTGAACTCTGAACCACAAAGCAGTGATTTCTATTAGCATCTTCTCATGGTCCACTATTTATATATGTAATTTGCAGGTACATAATAGTTGTTAGGCAACTTACATGGGCTAAGTAAAAATATATGAACACTTTTTTTTTTTTTTTTAACTTAGGAGATTTATTGAGGACAGGATGGGGGTAAATATGCATGGTAGGTGGTCACAAAATTTGTTTTAGAAACCTGGGACTTATTCTTAAACCTCTCCTCTCTCCCCACATTTTAAATCAAGTTTATCCAAGTTAAGGTCTTAACTCAAAGATAACCTTTTCTTCACCATCACCAGCATCCCTTAAAATAAGCTTCTGGGGGCTGGGGCTATGGCTCAGCGGTTGAGCGCTTGCCTCGCATACGTGAGGCACTGGGTTCAATCCTCAGTACCACATAAAATAAATAAAGATATTGTGTTCATCTACAACTAAACAAAATATTTAAAAAAAAAAAAGCTTCTGGTCTTTTTTTTTGTCGGTACTGGGGATTGAACCCAGGGACACTCAACCACTGAGCCACATCCCTACCCCTTTTTATATATTATTTAGAGACAGAGTCTTGCTAAGTTGCTTAGAGCTTTGCTAAGTTCCTGAGGCTGGCTTTTAACTTGCAATCCTCCTGTCTCAACCTCCCATGCCACTGGGATTATAGGCATGAGCCATTGCGCCCAACTCTGTTCTTTCTTAATCTTCCCAGTCCAATTAACTATTAACTGGCTGCATTTACTCTTTTTTTTTTTTTTAATATTTTTATTTTAGTTATAGGTGTACATAATACCTTTATTTTTATGTAGTGCTGAGGATCGAACCCAGTGCCTCGCACATGCTAGGCAAGCGCTCTACCGCTGAGCCACGACTCCAGCCCCTGCATTTACTCTTGATCTACTCAAATTTAATCTCTAGCCAATAGCCAGTGCTTAAGACTTTTCAGATGGCTGTTCCTTTTTCCTAGAAAAATTCTGAATTCCTTAAGAGGACCATCTAAACCTGGCCCCTAAAGAGATCTATAGCCATCAAGTTATGTTGCCTTTTGCTCTAGTTATAGTGGAATTATTTTCAAACCCTGGTAGTTGGTACATTCCCTTCCTCATAAGGGTTTTTTGTTATTCATATTGAACAGGTTGCTTTCTCTATCCTTTTCACTTTTTAACTCCTATTCATCCTTCATATCTTAGCTTAAATGTCACTTCTTTAGCAGGAAGGCTACCATGACCTCTTGACTATGTCAGATTTCTGTTATAGGACCTCAATAGCACCTTGTAACCTTTTCCTCAGAATTTATTATAAAATTATTCACTTAATGACTATATTCTCGTTTGGCCTGGAAGCTCCATAAAAGCACAAATAATGTTCTTGTCCCATTGCTAGTGTGTTCTTAGCACTAAGTACTGTATATGACACACAGTAGGTACTCAGAAAATCTGCTCAATAAATGATTTTCTGTGAAATAGAAAAGTAACCAACAAAAGAGTGGGGCACTCTAAGACTATGGAATACATATATTCATTATCAATTCAATGCAGAACACATGTATAGGCAGTTACTCTGTATAAAGCATAGTACTAAGGACTTTGAAGGATATGGAGAAAAGTAAGAGCTGATTTCTGCTTTTATGTACCTTATAATTAGGAAGAAAAACTGAACAAAATAACTACAATATGAATGATAGCGACAGGAACTAAAGGGATAGAGAGTATTTCTCTTGGTGGAAAATAGGAGAATGTATGAACAAAAACCAAGTGGCAGCTAGGCATAGTGGTGCATGACCACAATCCTATACTCAGAAGACTGAGGCAGGAGGATTGCAAATTGAAGGCCAGCCTGTAAAATTTTAGCAAAACCCTGTCTCAAAATAGTAAAAAGAAAGGAAAAAGAAAGGGTAAGGGGGATACTGCTCAGTGGTAGAGCACCCATGAGTTCAATCCCCAGTACCTCAAAAGCCAACCAAATAGAACAAGATCACACATACACACAAGTGGCAGGGGACTGGACATACAGTTCAGTCATAGAATCCTTTAGGTCTAGCTTGTCCAAGGTGTTGGGCTTGATTCCCCATACCATAAAACAATAACAAAAACAGAAAATGGCAGAACTACATACAAATGTCAAGCTTTGGCTAGAATTCAGAATGGAATTTAGAGAGTAATAGCAAATGATATAAGAAAGGAAGATATGACTATGACTAGCGAGAATGTTAATTGTCAAGCTTAGAAGTTTAGATGATTTATTTCTTTTGTGCTACTGGGATTGAGATTGAACCGAGGAGTACTCTATCACTGAGCTACATCACCAGTCTTTTTTTCATTTATTTTGAGCTAGGGTATTGATAAGTTGCTCAAGATGGCCTCAAACTTGGGATCTTCCTGTCTCAGCCTCCCAAGTAACTGGGATTACAGGCATGTGCCAATGCACCTACCTAAAGTTGGACTTTATTTTGTAATAAACACACACAGAGGTTTCCAGAGGAGCAACATAATGACAACTGTGTTTCATGATTATTTATCTGGCAGCAATGTGCAGGCTGGACTGGGAAAAGATGGAATGAAGGTAAGAATGGAAACAGATTAGTTAGAAGAGTTGAAATAACACAACTCAGAATTAATGAGAGCCTGTTGGAAAGTGGGAGGTGGGACGAGATGCTTTAGAAGCTGAAGAAGAAAAAAATAATAGGGGTAAAGACAGTATCAAAGTCAATTAAAATATTTAAACTTATACAAGATATAAGAATTGGGATACCACTAACAGGGATAAGAAACATCACAGAAACAAGTTTTCTTTAAAAAAATATTTTTTTTAGTTGTCAATGGATCTTTATTTATATGTGGTGCTGAGAATCGAACCCAGTGCCTCACAGATGCTAGGCAAGTGCTCTACCACTGAGCCACAACCCAGCCCCAGAAACAAGTTTTTGAATTAGATTTTGGAGATGGAAGAAGATATTTATTCACATAGAGTTTAAGGTGCTTAAGGATATTTTTGCATTGAAGTTCAGTAGGAAGATAGAAATATATAATCTAGAACTCAAATAGGTTAAAGATGTGGTTAATCAAAATGATTACAAGGTACTGGAGGGCAAAATCCACATCGTTTATTTATTTGTTTGTTTATTTATTTTGGTGCCAGGGATTGAACTCAGGGGTACTCGACCACTAGCCACATCCCTAGCCCTATTTTGTATTTTACTCAGAGACAAGGTCGCACTGAGTTGCTTAGCGCCTCACCATTGCTGAGGCTGGCTTTGAACTCATGATTCTCCTGTCTCAGCCTCCCAAAGTGCTAGGATTACAGGCGTGCACCATGACGTCCAGCCGTTTATTTATTTTTTTCCTGTGATGACAAGCAGAGTATATGGCATGTATTAGGTGCTCAAAAAAATGTGATGAATTTAACTGAATTTGGGAATTAGTTACATAATTATTAAAGCAGATGAAAGCATTAGGGGAAAGAATATAAAAGGGCTGACAAAATCTAGATCCCATGCAAAGGGCTTAGAGAAAAAGAAGCCATCAGAGGAGTCAAAAGAAATAGGAGAAAACAACAGGGTTAGGATAGTGCAATATCATAGAGGTTAAGGTAGACGAAAGATTCAGGAAGAAATGAACAATCAACCGTGGCAAAAGCTGAAATAAGTCAGATGGTTAAGGGCCAAGAGTAACCAAATTTGATGATTATGTGGAATTTTGAGATCTTTGAGAAAGTAGTTTAAGAAAGGAAAATTAACAAGTGAAGATTATGAGAGCCCAACCTGAAAGATTAGACAATTTTCTTTCTTTTGATGGTACACATGGGATTGAACCCAGGAGCACTCTACCACTGAGCTATGTCTTTAGCCCTGTTTATTTTTGAGACTGGGTCTCGCTAAATTGCCTAGATTGGACTCCAACTTGTGATCCTCCTCCAGAGTCACTGAGATAACAAATATGCCCCATTGCACCTGGGTGATTTTCCTATTGTGTATGCTGCTGCGGATCAAAGACAGGGCCTTGCAAATGCTGGCAAGTGTATCACTGAGCTACATCCCCATCACTGACAATTTTCAAATGAGATGAATTTATCTATTAAAAAATACAAAATTATAGCTTTATGTATATGACTGCATGTTGTTGTGATTCTACATCACATACAACCGGAGAAATGAAAAGTGTGCTCCATCTGTGTACAATGAATCGCACTCTGCTATCATGTAAACCTAAATAGAACAAATAAATAAATTTTAAACAAAATACAAAATTATAGTCTAGATTATGAAGAGTTTTCCAAAGGGACTCATTTTGGGTATCTCTTGTTGACTGTGGTATGGATGACCATAGTAAAGAAGTTTTAATTTGCTTTAACTTAAGGTCTTAAGGTGCTAATACAATTGTCAGCATAAGACAAACCATCTCTATTGTATAAAAGCATTAAAATTAAATATCATTTTGGAAAAGTATTTATTTATGATTCTAGGATGACTTAGTGCTACCACTGAGCTAAACACCCAACGCCCTAGAAAAGTATTTAAAATACTTACCTATTTCCACTTTAGACAGACAATTATTGATCTTCTTGAGTATGTTATCCATCTCATCTATCCTTATCTGAAGTTTCTCTCTCTCATTCTAAACACAAAATATTATAATTGTAAGATTAAACCTCCAAACAAAACATTATAAATGGTTCAAGTTATTGGCATAACTGCTATGTCTTGATCATAAATGGGTAAATCTTAAAATGGCTAAACCTTCAATCTGGACTTAAAAATAAAAATAAATGAAATTTTAAAAGTAGATAAATACAAATTAATTTGTATTCTCTTTTACTTATTTATTTATTTAGATGCTAGAGATTAAACTTAAGGCACTCTGCCACTGAGCTACATCCCCAGCCTTTTATGAGATACAGTCTAACTTGCTGAGTCTGGCCTCAAACTTATAATTCTCCTGCCTCAGTCTCCTAAGTAACTGGCATGCCCCACAGAGCTTGGCTGTACTTTCCTTTATTCAAGCGTTTGTATATGTGTTTCATGGAATATAGGATATTAATGTTACCTAAAAAAAAAAAGTTCTTTAAAATTTTTTTCTATAGTCAAATAAGGGAAAAACTGGTCAGTGATATCATTTTTATTTTTAGACTTTAAAATTTATGTTTCTCTAAAAGATTATATTGTATGCAACATTTCTCCTATTTATTTCCTAATGGCTTTTTTTGCCACTTATTTTTATGTACAGCCTTTTCAAAAGGATGATCATTTTGAAAATGCTATTATAAGCTGCATGGACACACATATACAGCTGGGTATGGAGGTGAGGAAGACAAAACTAGTCTATATTCTACACTTCCCATTTTGTACTCTTTAGCAACGGGAATCCTGAATCCTATATATTTTATTTCAGTGTGTGTAATAATATCTGAGATGAGATATAAGTCCATATTAGTAACTATTTTCCAGTTTATTAAAGATACCAAGATTTGTCACTTTTGACTAAGCTTCATCTCTTAAAAACAATTGTTTTTACCCAAGTTTCATTCACATGTCTCCTAAGGAACATTCTTCATATTCTACACCACTAAGAAAGTATTTTTTTTCTTTTTCCCCTTGTGGTACATTGGGAATTGAACTCAAGGGTACTTTACCACAAGCTACATCCCTAGCTCTTTTCTACTTTTTGTTTTATGACAGGGTCTTGCTAAGTTGCTGAGGTTGGCCTAGAACTTGTGATTCTCCTGCCTCAGCCTCCCAAGTTGCTAGAATTACGCCCAACAATAATTTTAATAGCTTTTTCTATGTTGTTAATTGTGTCAAATTACCTGAGCTGACTGCACCAACTTGCTGTACAGAGTCACTTTTCCTTGGTGAGTGAAGACTTTAGTCACCTTGGTAACACGTGATTTTATTTTGTTAACGTAAATTCCAAAGGCCTTCAGCTGTGAGAGTTAAAGAGCACATTGCACTAAAACAAACCAGTCAGAAAAGGTAAATGGTCCAGAAAGGTTCATTTAGCTGTTACATGCCAGGCTTTGCCCAATCTAGATTCTGATTCCTTAAGCAGAACACAGCTCATTTTGAAATTTAAATCCATATTACTGCTTAAAAACAGAACTGAAGATTTCAGTTTTGATTGCTGCCTATAATTTATTTATTCATATTAAAAATCAGAAAATGATAGGTTCACTTTCAACATATCAGCATACATATGAAATGCGTTACTTAACTAATTAAAGTTAAACTGTTCTTCATTTAACTATAAGTAAGTGAAAGGCAAACAAGGAAACTTCAAATACATTTCATATATTAAATTGATCATCATAGGTGTTTTTTTGATATTGAAGATTGAACTCAGAGGCACTTTACCAGTGAGCTACATCCTCAACTCCACTTTTCAAATTTTAAGACAGGGTTCTCACTAAGTTGCTTAGGGTCTTGCTAAATTGCTGAGGCTGGCCTTGAACTTTCGATTCTCTTGCCTCAGCCTCCTGAGCCACTGGGATTACAGTTGTGCCCCCATGCATCTAGTGATTACCACAGGTGTGAAAAGATTATACATTGCTAGGCATGGTGACACATGCCTGTAATCCCAGCAACTAGGGAGGCTGAAGCAGGAGGATCATGAGTTCAAAGCCAGCCTCAGCAATTTAGCAAGGCCCTAAGTAACGTAGTGAGACCCTGTCTCAAAGTAAAAAATAAAAAGCGCTGGGGATGTGGCTCAGTGGGTAAATACCTCTGGGTTCAATCCCCAGTAACAAAAAAAAAAGAGAGAGAGAGAAAAGATTATTAACAATTACTTGTGTATAATTAAATAAGACCTTGGTAGCATATTACATCTAAGAAATAAAGAACTCATCACCAATTATCATATAACAATTATTTCATAATATTGTTCTAAGTGTCTGCATTGATTCCTACTAAGAAAGAGAGACCAGAGTACCTCTTCATCAGAGCAGTATCTCATTTTTTCCCATAGGTTCCTATTGACATCAGTCAACAGTTTATCTTGGGTCAATGAAGAAACCTTTAGTCTGAAAGACAAAACAATTCCTTAGCACAGGGTTCAGAAGTCATCTTAATTGACACAGCTCAGATCTAGTCATGCTCAATTTTAAATCTTCCTAGTTTTTGCTACGTAAAAAAAAGGGGAATTCACTCAAGAAAAGATGCTAGTCTGATTATTATTATTATTATTATTATTATTTTGTACTAGAGATTGAACTCAGGCGCACTCGACCACTGAGCCACATCCCCAGCCCTATTTTGTGTTTTACGTAGAGACAGGGTCTCACTGAGTTGCTTAGTGCCTCGCCATTGCTGAGGCTGGCTTTGAACTCACGATTCTCCTGCTTTAGCCTCCCTAAGTGCTGAGATTACAGGCTTGTGCCACCGTGCCTGGCTTAGTCTGATTATTATTTAACACCTGAAGAGCAATTCAAGAATGCATAAATCAGAAAAATTTCACACAAAGACATTCTTATCTCAATGTATCAACTTGTTCCCCAGTGAAAACATTTTGGTTATATTCCTAAATCAAACCATAATTGCTATGAAGTTGTAGTCACTAAAAGTTCCTAGTTCAGCTCAAAGCTATATCTTACTTTTATAGAATAGCATGTATAAAAATAGTAAAGCTATTTATGTCAGTATAGGTTTTTTGTTAGTAAGTGAAGGAAATAAATTTCTATTGAAGAAAGAAGATATTATATGCAGTTATTGAAATGCAAAATTAAACAGCCAAGCAAATCTAAACTTATTGCTCATTGAGTGCAATATCCTATTACATTCTTTGAACAGGAACATAAGAAACTTATCATTTATTCAGTGATGAAGCCCAGTACTTTTTTTTTTTTTTTTTTTTTTTGGTACCGGGGATTGAACTCAGGGTCACTCAACCGCTGATCCACATCCCCAGCCCTATTTTGTGTTTTATGTAGAGACAGGGTCTCACTGAGTTGCTTAGCACCTCCCCCTTGCTGAGGCTGGCTTTGAACTCACGATTCTCCTGTCTCAGCCTCCCTAAGTGCTGGGATTACAAGCGTGAGCCACCACGCCCGGCTGAAGCCCAGTACTTAGTACGGTCCCTGAAACACAGTAGGTGCTCAAGAAGTATTTATTGATGAACAAAGCAGAATCAGGCAAATCTGAAGTACTATCAATGAACAGTTTCATAAATTTTTACTTTTAAAACTACATAATTCTTTTTTTTCTTTTTGGTACCAGGGATTGAACTATCTCCAGCACCTCCCTGCCCCGCTTTTTTTGTATTTTATTTAGAGACAGGGATCTCACTGAGTTGCTTAGGGCCTCACTAAGTTACTGAGACTGGCTTTAAACTTGCAATACTCCTGCTTCAGCCTCCCATGCCACTGGGATTACAGGTGTGGACCACTGTACCTAGCACAAAACTTAATAATTCTTTTTTTTTTTAATTCTTTTTAGTTGTAGATGGACACAATACCTTTATTTTGTTTTATTTGTTTTTATGTGGTGCTGAGGATCGAACCCAGTGCCTCACACATGTGAGGCAAATGCTCTATCACTGAGCCACAACCCCAGCCCCCAAAACTAAATAATTCTTAAAGATGACTTTCTTTTCTGTTAGTTTAGATCAAATTTAAATGAATAGTCCTTAATAATTATAACCAACATTATTGTTAATTGCAAATTCTAATTTGTCTGAGGAAATCCAGACAAAACTAATTTGTAAATCAATGCGTAACATTTACAAAAACCAAAGCATGCTGGGCATGGTGGGGTACACCTGTAATGCCAGGGACTTGGGAGGCTGAGGCTGGAGGATTGCAAGTTTAAGGCTAGCCTCAGCAACTCAGTGAGACCCTCAGCAACTTAGGAAGACTCTGTCTCAAATTAAAAAATAAAAAAGACTGGGAGGCTGGGGTTGTAGCTCAGTGGTACAGCACTTGCCTAGCACGTGTGAGGCACTAGGTTCGATTCTCAGCACCGTATATAAATAAAATAAAGGGGAGGCGGAGCAGACACCGACCCCAGCCCAGCACACAGCAGAGGCAGAGGAGACACCCACCCGGCCTGAAGCGTGGAGGAGGACACCAACTGCGCTGTGGCCCCCCACCTACCAAGCAGTGGATGTCGCTGCCTACATCTGTCTAGAGTCAACAGCCAGGACCAGGAAGATCATCCCCCAGTTCCCTGCAGCCCTGGTTACACCAGAGGTGAGGTATTGGTAACTTGTAGGGACACTACATGATTATAAGGTAGAAACTGTAATACCTTAGATTGGCATTACTAGAGAAGAAGACACATGAACAACATGAAAAAACAAGGGAAGAAAATGCCCCCAAACAAACCAAGATGCTATAATAGAATCCATTGACAGCACAGTAGATAAAATGTCAGAGGAGGAATTCAGAATGTACATAATTAAAATGATCTGCGAAGCACAGAATAAGAGAGCAAATACAGGCAACCATTGATCACTCCAACAAAGAGATAAGAGAGCAAATACAAGGAGCAAAAGATTACTTCGAGAAAGAGATAGCGACTTTGAAAACGAACCAAGCAGAAATTCTTGAAATGAAGGAAACAATAAACCAAATAAAAAATTCAATAGAAAGCGTCAACAACAGACTAGAGAACTTGGAAGATAGAACCTTAGACAATGAAGACAAAATATATAATCTTCAAAATAAAGTTGACCACACAATGAAGATGGTAACAAACTATGAACGGATAACATGAAAAGACCAAATCTAAGAATTACTGGGATAGAGGAAGGCACAGAGCTACAAACCAAAGTACTGCATAATCTCTTCAATGAAATAATATCAGAAAATTTCCCAAACATGCAGAATGAATTGGAAAATCAAATACAAGACACTTACAGGACACCAAATGTACAAAACTACAACAGACCCACACCAAGGCACATTATAATGAAAATGTCTAACATCAACAATAAGGATTGAATTTTAAAAGCTGCAAGAGAGAAGGAGATTATATACAGGGAGAAACCAATTCGGATTTCAAATTTCTCAACCCAGATCCTGGGACATCATATACCAAGCTCTGAAAGAAAATAAGTGCCAACCAAGAATCTTATATCCAGCAAAATTAAGCTTGATTTGATAATGAAATAAAAACCTTCCATGATAAACAAAAGTTAAAAGAATTTACAGCAAGAAAGCCTGCACTAGAGATCATTCTTGGCAAAAAATTCAACGAGAAGGAAATGAAAAACAATGAAAGTCGGCAAAGAGAGGAACTACACTAAAGGAAAAGCCAATCAAAGGAGAAACCAAGTCAAGTCAAAAATAAAAAATAAATTAAAATGAATGAGAATACAAGCCATATTTCAATAATAACTCTGAATGTTAATGGCCTAAACTCATCAATTAAAAGACATAGACTGGGGCTTGGTTTGTCGCTCAGTGGTAGAGCACTTGCCTCTCATGCATGGAACACTGAGTTCAATCCTCAGCACTACATAAAAATAAAGATATTGTGTCCATCTACAACTAAAAAATAGTATTAAAAAAAAAGACATACACTGGCAGATTGAATTTAAAAAAGACTCATATTGTGGAATTCACATGGATATTGGCTCAGGGCTATGCTTACAATGGAGAAAAGACTGTGTTGGGAACATCAACTGAAGATAAAAATTGGTTATTGTGCTATCCAATGAATTTCTTATCCTTATTCCTCTATAGCTGTATAAGTAAGGTAATTATTTTTCTTCTTTCAAAATTTTTGTTTTTAGTTTTCTATAATTTGGATATGAGACAACTAGGTATTACTTTATTCACCTATTTATATTTGGTACTTCAAATATTTTTTCTGCTGTTTTCCTTTGTTCTTTTGGTATTCTAATTATGCATGCTTTATTCTTTGATATTGTCTCACAGTTCTTGGGTTGCTTTTACTTCTTTTGTATTTTTGTTTGGGAAATTTTTAATTAACTTATCATCAAGATCATGGTTTCTTTCCTTGGCCATAATTTAATTGATGGCTTCAGAAGGCATTCTTCCTTTCTATATCAGCATGTTTGATTTCTAGAATTTTGTTTTCATTTTTTTTTAAAATATTTTTTAGTTATACATGAACACAGTGTCTTTATTTTGTTTATTTTTTTTATGTGGTGCTGAGGATCGAACCCAGTGCCTCACACATGGGAGGCAAGCGCTCTGCCACTGAGCCACAACCTCAGCTCCTTGTTTTCATTCTTAAAAGTTCCATTTTCTCTAACATAGTTTATAAGTTTTTGAATGCTATATACTTTTTTCCCATTAGAGTATATAACATATTAATCATAATTACTTTAGTTTTTTTTAACTTGACAATTCAAATATGCATGATATGTTTGAGTCTGATTTTTATCCTCAGACTACATTTTAACATGTCCACTGGCCTGTCTTGTAATTTTTTGTTGAAAGCCAGACATGTTTTATTGAATAATAAAAAATGAGGTAAATAGGTCACTGATAGGAGTATTTATCTGGTGAGATTTTGTCTGGTGTTGAATGCTTGCTTGCAGCTAAAGCTACCAGAGGCTCTAAGTTTTCATCCTGTATTTCTTTTTATCTCACTGAGTTTCCTTAAACACTATTTCAGGGAGAAAGAATCTGTGTATTACAACTCTTACAGCTGTAACTGATTGTTATTATACCAGATCCTCGCTGTTGTGCAGGTCAGATATGGAACAAAGGAGTTTTTTCTAATCTTATCCAATATTTAAGTGGGTCTATGTCTGAGGACTATGACTTTTTCTATGATGAAACACAAATGTTTCATCAACGTGTACCACCCTTACTCTCATCTCTGACTGCAATATTCCCGATATTTTTCTTTAAAACTTTGTCCTTAATTGACTTTATTTTTAATTCACAACCTAATCCTATCAGAGACATGAGGTCTTTTTGGAATCTTCAGTTGGAAACTGGTAGGATATCTGGAAAGAAAACTGTGGAACTGCGAGGGTTTCCCTAAGTCTACAGGACCCCAAGGTTTCCTTAACCTCAAATTAGCCAATATTCTGTCTCTGCCATTCTTCAAGATTATATATACCAGTTGACAGCTCTAGCAGTACATTGTTGGATTCAAGAAATGTAAGTTGATTTTCAGACATTTTTGTTACTGTAAGGAGAAGATTGATGACTTTTGATTACTTAACATATCAGAGATGAAACATGAAGTCAGTTTCTTAATTTTAAAACAATGTTTAAAAACTTGTTTAATTTTATTCATTCTTTTCATTTCTATACTCTTTTCCTTCTCTGATTTTCTTTCCATTTTATCAGGGAAATGCTTTTGTTGAATACAGAAAACCAATGTGATAAATTCTATTTCATGTTTTTAATCTTATTCCTACATCTTCTATAGATTGTTTTTAATTTCTTTATATAGAATAATTTATGTAATTTTATATATTGAGTAGTTTTATATATTGAATAGTTTATAGTCTATCAGATCTACATTATATTGTTCCTACTCATTCTTTCTTAAATACTATATACATAGATTCTATTGGATAATTAAAAATTAATAAATTTTTTTTTTTTTTAGTACTGGAGATTGAACTCAGGGGCACTCAACCTCTGTGCCACATCCCCAGACCTATTTTGTGTATTATGTAGAGACAGGGTCTCACTGAGTTGCTTAGCACATCGCTGTTGCTGAGGCTGGCTTTGAACTCGCGATTCTCCTGTCTCAGCCTCCCTAAGTGCTGGGATTACAGGCTTGAGCCACCACGCCCGGCCAAAAAATTAATAAATTTTTAACAAAATAATAAATAAATAAAATAAAGGTCCATTGACAAATATATATGTATTAAAAAAAAAAAAAAGACTGGGGATGTAGCTGAGTGGCAATGTGCCCCTTAGTTCAATCCCCAGAACCAAAAACAAACAAAAAAGCACTATGTTTAACTATATTCTATATACAAATCAAGAACCAGTGTGATAAAATTAGAAACCCAAAGGCAATCTTGATTTTAGACACTACATATACATCTTCTTCTTCTTTTTTTATTTAAGTTTTTTAATTGTAGATGAACACAATATCTTTATTTTATTTATTTTTACGTGGTGCTGAGGATGGAACCCAGTACCTCATGCATGGTGGCAAACGCTCTACCACTGAGCTACAATCCCAGCCACATATACATCTTCTTTTGAAGATTTCTCTTGTGATGAATTCATGATATCATAACTAATAATTACTGTTTATTTCTATGAAGAACTTACTTCTTGGTAAGAATTATATGAAAGTATTTAATATATACTATAATGTTCATTTATATTCATTTCTACCTGCCAAGTAGGTATTATTATCCCTATTTTATGGATGTGGACATGAAGGTTAAATGACTTGCCCAAGGTTACACAGCATTTTAACTAAAACTTGAGTTTTAATATGTTTTAGGTCAAAGACAAAGCTCTTGCACCCATGTTAATGCCATTAATTTTTTTCCATGCCACTGTTATTCTACTCAAAACCTTGACACACAGACTATTTGCTTGTTAAACAAAAACAAAACCCACACAGAAAAAAAACTTTCTTACTCTTCAATCTTTTGGCGAAGAATTTCACAATCTTCTCTATAAATCTGTATCTTGGGTCCATAAACATACTGTCTTAATATCAGGTCTTCTGGAGTAGGTGATGTGTTTATAGTAAACTGGAAAAAATAAATAAATCAATCACTTTCTCAGAACTGGTATGATGAGGATCAAACTGATATGGGCCAGGCTATATGGGCAATGACCAAACAGACTTCATTTTACCCTGAGACTCCCTGTCATGTAAGAAATGCTTCTCCCATTGGAACACCATGCCTCTGTAGCCATCTACAGCTGCTTAGCATAGCATGTTTGGCAACACAAAATGGTAATTCTTATACAATGTAAATTGTTCCTTTTTTGGTTCACATTTTTCTTGGACAATGTACTCTGTCTGGACGTTAATAACCATTCTCTAACTTGTACTCAACTGGAGTCGTTTTGACCCACTTTTCCTTCCACTTATGATTTTAGATCTCATGATGTTTGTTTTATGGTCTTCAATCATGGCAACAGCCACTTATGATTAATGTACCGGCATGCTTTATTTATAGTATAAAAGGTGTACACAAACCCCTGGAAGGGGTCAAAGGGTGTAGACTTGCAGTCTCCTCCTTTAAGATCAACTCGGTGATTTATTATTGCATTCTCGCCATAACAAAACCATGTATGAGAAATAATTTGAATTTCAGAATGCCTATTTTGTTTTTTTACTAGGGGGGGAAATGGGGGGGAGTACCGGGGATCAAACTCAGGGCCACTTGACCACTGAGCCACATCCGAGCCCTATTTTGTATTTTATTCAGAGACAGGGTCTTATTGAGTTGTTAGTGCCTCACTTTTCCTGAGGCTGGCTTTGAAATCGCGATCCTCCTGCCTCAGCCTCCAGAGCCTCTGGGATTGAAGCTGTGCAACACCATGCCCCAGCTCAGAATGCCTATTTTTGTGGTAAGTCATACAAAGAGGGCCGGGGTATAGCTTAGTGGTCAGATGCTTGGCTTAGCATGGAAAAGAACCTAGATTTAATCCCTAGCACTCCAAAAAAAAGGCTGTTCATTAAGAAAATCAATACTGGGGCTGGGATTGTAGCTCAGTGGTGGAGCGCCTGCGTTGCATGTGTGAGTCACTGGATTCCATCCTCAGCACCACATAAAAAATAAATAAAATAAAGATGTTGTGTCCATCTACAACTAAAGAAAAAAATTTTAAAAAAAGAAAGAGGGGCTGGGATTATGGCGCAGTGGTAGCGTGCTCGCCTAGCATGCGGGAGGCACTGGGTTCGATCCTCAGCACCACATAAAAATAAAATAAAGATATTGTGTCCACCTACAACTAAAAAATAAATATTTAAAAAAAAAAAAAAAAAAAAAAAAAAAAAAAAAAAAAAAAA
>CM053401.1:77637494-77668732 GCA_028644305.1 Xerus rutilus | reverse complement strand
AAAAAAAAAAAAAAAAAAAAAAAAAAAAAAAAAAAAAAAAAGAAAGAAAGAAAATCAATACTGAAATTTCAAACTTACCTGGGACCCCATTATTAAAAAAACAAATAAAGCCAGTTACCTAGCTAATTCTATTCTCCTCCCAGTCTCTAAAGATGATCCTTACTTCTATCTCAGGCTGACCTCAAGACTTTTCTGGCATATCCTCCATTTATAAAATAAGACAATGACAATCTAGTAATTTAAAAATGTTTAATAGCTGTAACCCAATGACTTTTCAATGTCCTTGATGCTATATTAGAAAAATAAAGTTGGCTCCTTGTCACATTTCTTATAAAAACCAAACAAAACCCCACAACTGTCCATTATTCATAGGGAGTATAGCACAGAACAAGTCATTAAGGACATCCTGGGTAAGTTAGCAAGACCATGCCTCAAAACAAAATTTAAAAAAAGGGTTGAGGACATAGCTCAGTGTTAGAGCACTTGCCTACCCTGGGTTCCATCCCAAGTACTGAAAAAAAGATGTGCCCTCAATTCCTCACCCTAAAAGATATTAAACAGATGCCCACAGCTATTACCTCATTTTCCATGGTTCACATAAATTCCATTTCTTTTGATCTTTTCTACTTCGAGATTTTCATATTTCTTTCCTGAGGTGGCATGAACCCACTTTCGACCTTGAGTTTGTTCCCAGATCTATTTCCCTATCACTGCTCCCCTGATTCTCAAGGATCAATTCCTGAGGTGTTGTTCTCTTTATTCTCCACCTTGCTTGCATATTCTCTGCTCTTATTGTTCCTTTAAACTCTTCTCTGCTTATTCCTGGTTCCCTGGTATTCTTTCTGCTTTTCCTATAAAGGGTGCAGATACTGAATGAACACCTAGGTTTTTTCTCCTCCTTATCTATGAGCTGAGATGAGAGATTACTGTGGGAAGAAGTAGCTAAGGTGATAAAAATAATGAGGCTGAGGCCTAAATGCAGTGAGCGCATCCTCTCAGTTTCACATACAATCTTCCTGGAATTTATTTTTTTCTAAACAACTTTTTTTTTTTTGGTACCGGGGATTGAACTCAGGGGCACTCCACCACTGAGTCACATCCCCAGCCCTATTTTGTGTTTTATGTAGAGACAGGGTCTCACTGAGTTGCTTAGCGCCTTGCCGTTGCTGAGGCTGGCTTTGAACTTGTGATTCTCCTGTCTCAGCCTCCCTAAGTGCTGGGATTACAGGCTTGCGCCACCGCGCCCGGCTTCTAAACAACTTTATCGAGATATAATTCACACACCATGAAATTCACTCACTTAAGTATTCAATGAAATGATTTTCAAAATGTATTCATACGGTTGTACAATCATCAACCATAGTTTTATTTTGGAGTAATTTCTTTTGCCCTAAGAGAAACCCTTTAACTCTTAGCTGTCATTCCCTGTTCTCCTCCCATCCCTACCCCAGCTCAAGGTAACCATTAAATTAGTTCACTTTTTTGTTATAATATTGCTATGACCATTCATTTACAAGTTTTTATGTGGACATATGTATTCCTGTCTCTTTGGTATACACCTAGAAGTGGAATTGCTGTATCATATTCTATGTTTTGAGGAACTACCAAACTGTTTTCCAAAGTGCACCATTTCACATTTCTACCTGCAATGTACAAAGGTTCCAATTTCTCCACATTTTTGCCAATGCTTGCTATTTTCTTTTTGATTATAACCACCCCACTGAATTCACAGTGGTATCTCACTGTGCTTTTTATTCACATGTCCTAATAGGTAATGATGCTGAACATATTTTCACGTACTTACTTACCATTTGCATATCTTTCTATAAAATTGTCTATACAAATTCTTTGGCCATTTTTAGATTTTATTTTTATTATTGAGTTGTAAGATTCTTTATATATTCTAGATACAAACCTCTTAAGAAATATATTATTTCTAAATGTTTTCTCCCAACTGGGGATTGAACTCAGGGGCACTCAACCACTGAGCCACATCCTCAGCCCAATTTTGTGTTTTAATTAGAGACAGGGTCTCACTGAGTTGCTTAGCGTCTCGCCGTTGCTGATGCTGGGTTTGAACTTGTGATTCTCCTGTCTCAGCCTCCCAAAGTGCTGGGATTACAGGCATGCACCACTGTGCCTGGCTTGTCTTTTCACTTTCTTGCTGTATCATTTACAATACAAAAGGGTTCTTTGTTGTTGTTATTTTGCTGGAGACTGAAGCATGAAAGGTGTTAATTTTGATGCAGTTCAATTTTTAAATTTTATTACTTTTGGTATTATATTTTCTTTTCGTTTCTTTTTTTTTTTTGGTACCCGGGATTGAACTCAGGGGTACTTGACCACTGAGCCACATCCCCAGCCCTATTTTGTGTTTTATGTAGAGACAGGGTCTCACTGAGTTGCTTAGTGCCTCACCATTGCTGAGGCTGGCTTTGAACTCATGATTCTCCTGTCTCCCAAAGTGCTGAGATTACAGTTGTGCATCACTGTGCCCGGCATGTGCTTTTGGTATTGTATAGAATGTATTTGTGTGTTTAATGTGAGGGAAGGTTCAAAGTTCAATTTTTTTTAAATGGATATTCAATTAATACACCACCACAGATAGGAAAGACGACTACTCTGCAAGAGCACCTTTGCCATAAATCAAATGTCAAGATAAGTATTGTTTTCTTCTTTAAAAGTTAACTAGTACTCATCTGGTCCTGGTGATAATTATAATGGTAAATTCTAAAATAAATTTTTAATGGTAATCAATTTTTCAGTTCTTTGCCTTATTTTGGTAACTTATATATGCTAAAAATCATTTAGGTCTTAAAATTTGTTGTCAGAGTTGATGGATTTAAAAATATTGCTGTATTCTTTTTTAATCTGTAAACAAGTCTTCTTTCTCAATCTTAATCTTCCATTTTTGTTGTTGTTGTTGTTTGTTTGAGACAGAGTCTTAGTGTTGCCCAGGATAGCCCTGAACTTGTGGACTCAAGTTATCCTTCTGTCTTAGCCTCTTGAGTATTTGGGACTGCAGGCGCTAATCACGATGTCCAACTTACTCTTCCATATTTTAGCTTTCTCTTTATCTTAATTACGCTCTTGAGGAATTTTCTTATTTTATCATTTTCTCACAGTATGTTTTTTTTTTTTTAGCTATAGATGGACACAATATCTTTAGTTTGTTTTTTATTTTTACGTGGTGCTGAGGATTGAACCCAGTGCCTCACGCATGCAAGGCAGGTGCTGTACCACTGAGCTACGGCCCCAGCCCTCTCACAGTGTTTTTGAATTCATCTTTTCTACCAATTTACAAATCTATTTCATTAGCTTTACCTTTTTTTTTTTTTTGGTACTGGGGATTGAACTCAGGGGCACTTGACCACTGAGCCACATCCCCAGCCCTATTTTGTGTTTTACGTAGAGACAGGATCTCACTGAGTTGCTTAGCGCCTCGCCATTGCTGAGGCTGGCTTTGAACTCGCGATTCTCCTGTCTCAGCCTCCCTAAGTGCTTCAGCCACCATGCCCGGCTTCATTAGCTTTACCTTCTACCAATATTAACTGTCTTTCTACCTTTTTGTGGTTATTTTATTGTCATTTTCTATTTCTTTTTTTTGGGGAGGGTACCAGGAATTGAACACAGGGGCATTCAACCCCTGAGCCACATCTCCAGCTCTATTTTGTATTTTATTTAGAGACAAGGTCTCACTGGGTTGCTTAACGCCTCGCTTTTGCTGAGGCTGGCTTTGAACTCATGATCCTTGTGCCTCAGCTTCCTGAGCTGCTGAGATTACAGATATGCACCACTGTACCCGGCTTGTTCATTTTCTAATTTCTTTTTTTTTTTTTTTTAATATTTTTTTAGTTGGAGATGGACACAATGTCTTTATTTTATTGCTTTGTACATGGTGCTGAGGATCGAACCCAGGGCCTCACGCATGCGAGGCAAGCGCTCTACCGCTGAGCTACAATCCCAGCCCCTCATTTTCTAATTTCTTAAAGTGAGTTTTAAAATTTTGTTTCAGTGGTGCACACCTGTAATTCCAGTGACTTGAGAGGCTGAGGCAGGAGGACTACAAGTTGAAGGCCAAACTAAGCAATTTAGCAAGACCTTCAGTTACTCTGCCTCATAAAATAAGAAGGTTGCAACATCTCTAGCATTAGAGAAATGCAAATCAAAACTACACTGAGATTCCGTCTCACTCCAGTCAGAATGGCAATCATCAGGAATATAAGCAACAATAAATGTTGGCAAAGATATGGGGGAAAAGATACACTCATACATTGCTGGTGGGGTTGCAAATTAATTGCAACCATTATGGAAAGCAGTATGGATATTCCTGAGAAAATCTGGAATGGAACCACCATTTAACCCAGTTATTCCACTCCTAGGTTTATACCCAAAGGACTTAAAATCAGCATATTACAATGATGCAGCCAACTTAACGTTTATAGCAGATCAATTCACAATTGCTAAACTATGGAACCAACCTAGGTGCTCTTCAAAAAATGAATGCATAAAGAAACTGTAGTATATATATACACAATGGAATATTACTCAGCCTTAGAGAAGAATGAATATTATGGCATTTGTTGGTAAATGGATGGAACCAGAGAATATTATGCTAAGTGAAATAAGTCAATCCCAAGGTTGAATGTTTTCTCTTGATATGCAGATGCTAATTCACAATAAGGTGGGTGGAGGGAGAACAGAGGTATATTGAACTAGACAGAGGGGAGTGAAGAGAGGAAAGAGGGCATGGAAGTAGGAATGATAAAATGAATCAGATATTATTACCCTATGTGCATATATGATTACATGACCTGTGTAACTCTAAATCATGTACAACCAGACAAATGAGAAGTTATACTCCAATTATGTATGATATGTCAAAACTCACTCTACCGTCATGTATAACTAATTAGAATAAAAAGAAAAAAGCCAGGCACAGTGGTGCAAGCCTGTAATCCCAGCACTTAGGGAGTCTGAGACTGGAGATCACGAGTTCAAAGCCAGCCTCAGCAACAGTGAGATACTAAGCAACTCAGTGAGACCTTGTCTCTACATAAAACACAAAATAGGGCTGGGGATGTGGCTCAATGGTTGAGTGCCCCTGAGTTCAATCTCCAGTACCAAACCAAAAACCAAAAACAAACAACAACAACAAAAACAGTATGAGGAGCAAGAATCCCCACCATAAACCATCAAAATCACAAAAGATATAAAAATGGTCCTTAAAAGATGTTTAAATTCAGGCGGGCACAGTGGCACATGTCTGTAATCCCAACACTTAGGGAGGCTGAGACAGGAGAATTTTGAATTCAAAGCCAGCCTCAGCAACAGCGAGGTGCTAAGCAACTCAGTGAGACCCTGTCTCTAAATAAACACAAAAAAATAGGGCTAGGGATGTGGCTCAGTGGTCGAGGACCCCTGAGTTCAATCCCCAGTACCAAAAAAAAAAGTTTCAATTCACTTGTAGTAAGTGGAATGCTAATTAAAGCTATGAGATACCATTTCTTATTTATCAGATTGGTGAAAATTCAAGAGCTTGATGATCTATTAGTGATGCTATGGGGAAATGGAATCATACATTGCTGGTGAATGTGAAATGCCATTTTAAGGGAAGAAAATCAGTAATATCTGACAAAATTTTATGTAAATACCCTTTGGAAAAAATAAATTAAAAAAAAGGGGTAGGAATGTACCTAAGTGGTAAAGTGGTCAATCTGTAGTACCAAGAAAAACAAATCTCAAACAACAAAAAACTTTATTTTTAGACTCTTTTCTGTAACAGCCAAGGTTTTTAATTTCCTGCTAAGTATAAATCATGCTTTATGTTCAATAGATTTGGCATTGGATATTCTCTGTTACTTGCTTTCAAAATAGTTTTTATTTCTTCTTTGATCCAAGAGTTATCTACAAGTGTTTCATCATTTGCAGTGCTGAGGATCAAACTCAGGGCCTTGTATATGCCAGGCAAGTACTCTACCACTAAGATATACCCCCAATCTTAGAAGTGTGTTTCTTTTCTTTCTTTATATTTTTTATTATTGAGGATTGAACGCAGGGGTGCTTTATGAGCCCTTTTTATTTTGAGACAGGGTCTCACTACATCACTAAGGCTGACTTTGAACTTATAATCCTTTTGCTTCAGCCTACTGAGTTGCTGGGATTACGAGTGTGCACCAATAATGTGTTTCTTAACTTCTAAGAAGCCAAGAATTTTTTAGTTCTTTTATTAATTCTAATTTTATTGGTTGAAGACCCAAAAATATGGTCTATAAAACCTCCATTGTTTTCAATTTGTTAGTTTTCTTTGTGGCTAAGGATATTCTGATTTTGTAAAGGTTTGATAGACTTGGAGTAGACTGGTGAAGAGCATGTGCTTGGCATATGTGAGGCCCTAGGTTCAATCTCTAGCACCAAAACAAAAAGGTATTATAGATTTAAGAGAAAAAATATTTCTATGTAAGTGATATAATTTTCTATTAATCATTTATATTGAGTTTTTTATTATATTATTCAAATATTTTATATGATCTCACATATTTTCCGTTTTGAAAAATGTTTATTAAAAATTCTGTTGAACTTAGATTCTTACAATGAGGAAAACCACATTATTTTTATCATCAGTAAAAAGTGAATAAGGAATAAGAAGAGATTAAAATTGTCTTATCAAGCCGGGCACAGTGGCTCATGCCTGTAATCCAGCACTTTCAGAGGCTGAGACAGGAGAATCGCAAGTTCAAAGCCAGCCTCAGCAACGGTGAGGTGCTTAGCAACTCACTGAGACCCTGTCTCTACATAAAACACAAAAAATAGGGCTGGGAATGTGGCTCAGTGGTGGAGTGCCCCTGAGTTCAATCCCCAGTACCAAAAAAAAAAAAACTGTCTTATCAAAATCCATGATTTTGGGCTAGGTGTGGTGGTGTGGGCCTGTTATCCTAGTGGCTCAGGAGGCTGAGCTTCAGCAACTTAACAAGGCCTTAAGCAATGTAGTAAGACCTTATTTCTAGAGCTGGGGCTGTAGCTCAGTGGTAGAGCGCTTGCCTAGCATGTGTGAGGCACTGGGTTCAATCCTCAGCACCACATATAATAATTGAATAAAATAAAGACCCATCAACAACTAAAAACATATTAAAAAAAAAAAAAAGACCTTATTTCTAAATAAAATACAAAGAGGGCAGGGAATGTAGCTCAGTGGTTGTGTCCCTGTGTTAAATCCCAATACAAAAAAAAAGTCCATGATTTTTAAAAATTCCACTTTTTAAGTATCAAATGTACCTACTATAGGAAAACTTTTTTTTTTTTAACTCAGTTGTGATCTACCATTGAGCCATATCCCCAGCTCTATTTTGTGTTTTTATTTAGAGGCAGGGTACTGAATTGTTTAGCACCTCGCCATTGCTGAGGTTGGCTTTAAACTCTCCTTTCTCAGCCTCCCAAAGTGCTGGGATTACAGGTATGCACCACTGTGCCTGGCTTAAACTTTTTTTTTGAGACATTGTTTTGCCATGTTTATGAGATTGGCCTCAAACTTGGGATCCTCCTACATCAGTCTTCCAAGTCACTGGGATTAGAGGTATGCACCACCACATTTGATTTAGGAAAACTTTAAAATAAAATGTTTCTCTTTTTTCTTTTCAGTAAATACTTGCTTTGATGCAGTTTGGTAAAAATAAAATAAATAAAAATAAATATATATTAATGATATAATTACTTTGCTAGAAAATTGCACTTACTTTGGCTGGGAGATTGCTCTGCCGGGGTTTTTGTATTAAGATGTGGACCTGAAGAAGTATAAAAAACTCCCTTATTGTTATTCTTCCATCTTTAAGTTTCTGAGAAAAGAAAAAAAGTTTGCATGATCATTCAGAGTGAGCTTACTCTTTTTTCTTGGTACAAGGGACTGAACTCAGGGGTACCTGACCACTGAGCCACATGCCCAGCCCTATTTTTTGTTTTATTTAGAGACAGTCTGAGTTGCTTAGTGCCTCACCATTCCTGAGGCTGGCTTTGAACTCGTTATTCTCCCGTCTCAGCCTCCCAAAGTGCTGGGATTACAGGCTTGTGCCCAGCTCAGGGTGTGTTTATTTTGAGCATAACCACCAGATTAGCAGGCTATTCACAAGCAGATTTTATCTAAGCTTATTTTTCAGGTTGTTCAGTAAGAATAGAATTTAGAGAAACCAAAACATATGTATTAAATCTTCATTTCCACTTGCTATTGTCTGGGTGTTTTTCCCCTCCAAAACTGAGGGTGAATCTTAATTCTCTAAGTTATATTTTAATGATATTTGGAATGAAGCCTTTGAGAAGTAGTAAGGATTAGACAAAGTCATGAGGCTGTAGCCTTCATGAGTGCATTAGTGGCTTAATAAGAGGAAAAGAAGTCCAAGTTAGTGAGCCTGCTCTGTCTCACCATGTGATGTCCTGAGCCACTTTAGGACTCTGAAGTATCCCCACTAGCAAGAAGGCCCTTCTCACCAGATGCTGAGCTGATGCCAGTTTCATGCTTTTCTTGGCTTACAGAACCATAAGCTAAATAAACCTCTATTCTTAATAAATTATCTGGTCTTGGGCTGGGGATGTAGCTCAGTGGGAGTATGCCTGAGGCCCTGGGTTCAATCCCTAGCACCACAAAAAATATAATAAAATGAAAAATAAATTATCCAGCCAGTAGTATTCAATTATAGCAAAAAAAAGTGGACCAAGATATTTCATGTAATTAATTGCAATGTTGAGACCTGAACAAAGAAAATTAGTCTTCTGTACATTTGAAATCTTATAATTTAAAAAAAATTCTTAAAAAAACAAACAAACAAGAAACTCAGTGCATTACAAATGACAAATATCTTTTTTTTTTTTTTTGGTACTGGAGATTGAACTCAGGGGCATTTGACCACTGAGCCACATCCCCAGCCCTATTTTGTGTTTTATGTAGAGACAGTGTCTCACTGAGTTGCTTAGTGCCTCACCATTGCTGAGGCTGGCTTTGAACTTGCGATTCTCCTGTCTCAGCCTCCCTAAGTGCTGGTCAAATGACAAATATTTTTAACATACCTCTTTTAAGCTCTCTTCACAAATAGTGTCTCTGAGAAACCGTGATTCCATTTGATTATTGCGATATGCTAGAAATAAAGCAACTTCATGTCATAAACAAGTCAAATCTAAATTGTGAACTTAATTTTTATTATCTTTCAGATTTGTGTGTTGTTTGTGATCTTGAAGTCATCCGTTGGCATGTTTCTGGGAAGGCAGTCATTTAGCATGGCAAAGTATATTGTAGTTTTAAGACTCCAATGTTTCCCCACTAGTTATTAGCCTCAGAAGGAAAACTCTATTCCTCTATAGCACAGCACTTCTCAATTCATTAAAAGAACTAAGAATTAAAAATAACCTAAATATTATTTTACTTTTAGACTCTATTAATGCTGAAAAGGCTTATGCAACATTCAAATATTTCCTAAATGAAATACATTTATAATTAGTCAAGGATGCAGGTGACTGTTATTAATTTAGCCTTCATAAAGATCTTACTACTGAAATCCAGGGAGGTCCCATCAGCCTTGATTGAATCCAGAGAGCTGCTGCAACTAGATGGGGTCCTGCTCAGGCTTTTTGTCAATACACTGTTAACATTTTTATCTATATCCCCTTCAGTATGGTGATCAAAAATCTGAAATTAATTAAGAAACATCATCAGAATAGTTATGACATTACATTTATAATGACTGTTTGATGAACACTATAAATGCTACTTTTAACATAAAATTTACCTATAATTCATATAAAATATCTCAATAAATAATTAGATTATCAGGCAATTTAGGCCTTTAGTTAAAAGTAATTTTAAAATATATGTAAATAACTTTATGCATCATACTTTGTAAACTGTTTCTCAGATGTTACAGCCACAGCCTAAAAGCCACTAAATGTCAGTCAACCTATTCAATTATTCAACTACTAGCCACAAATAGGAGGACTATAACACTGCAGAATAACAGACTGGAATATTGACTATGTATTTGGCATTGGCTAGAATACAGAAAACTTAGTACTTTCCTTCTCATCTGATAAGACTACCCTTGACTAACATCAAATAATTTGATCCTGCTTTCTCATCATTTGACTTCACAGATTAAAGCATCATCTATACCTACTTATGTGTTTTTTGAAGACTATATATTCTTTGCTTAAATGTGAGCATGTAAACTTTATAAAAGATTTTTGTGGTACATTCCCAAGATACAATTCCAGCATCTAAAATAGTACCTAGGGCACAGCAGATACTCAATATTTATTGAACAAAATAATATAAAATTCATAAAATCTCATCAGATTTAACTTCTCTATTACTTTTTTTTTTTTTCAAAACTTCATGACTTCTTTTTTTTCAAACCTCCTCATGATCTCATCTTAGAAAGCCATGGAAATTATTATTTTTTGGTACCAGGGATTGAACTCAATCACTGAGCCACATCCCCAGCCCTATTTTGTGTTTTATGTAGAGACAGGGTCTCACTGAGTTGGTTAGCGCCTCGCTCTTGCTGAGGCTGGCTTTGAACTTGCGATTCTCAGCCTCCCAAAGTGCTGGGATTACAGGTTGAGTCACCGCGCCTGGCTCTGAAGACTTTTCAAACTCTATGTATCCTTCTAAGAGATTCTCACTTACAAAACAACGTTGATAAATCACCAGAAGTTAACAAAATACTTAGGATTGTACAGTTTCAACACTGGTTAATTTTACTACTTTCCATTTTATTTCTTGTGCTGTCACTATAAATTATGTTAAAATCTAGCTGATAGTCAACTAATTCTTGAAGATTCTATATAAGAACACTTTTCCAGATGTATAACTAAATATATTTTAACACTAAAATTAAAATTCAAAAACACCCAGAAGTTTAAAAAAAGAAATTCAACTCAATAGCATTCCTCAGTTCAAGACAGTGCTCACCTCCTGATCTTGAGTAGTATCACTAAACTTAACATCATATTTTATAATTTTTTTCTCATTCTGCACATCATCATCTTCTTGCACCCAAGTTCTTTTTTGGTTATTACAGGTTTCTTCCACTTTGTTTTCAGATGGTAAAATCTCGTTTTGGTATGTCTCAATCGAAGCCTTTTCCTCAATTTCTACACTAATAGTGTCTGAGGAATTAATCTCACCAGGACATACAGGGAGATTTTCCTCATTTATATATTCAGATGGACTTAAGTTCAGGTTAGTGGCAACAGATCCAATGCCCGAATCTTTGCTGGAGACTTGCTGAGTTTCTAAGTGATTTAAATCAGTTGTGTCTGCTGGAATCTGCTCCAGGTCATCAATACCAGTAACACTACAATTTCTCTTGTTTGGCAATTTGGGCAAAAAGATTCCCAAAGAACATCTTCTCATTTTATCTTTAACAACTGTCTTCAATGGTACAGAGGTAGTGTCAGCTCCATTATGAGAATTTTTATTTTCTTCATCCCAATTATTTTTAGCATTGGTGGAGACAACATTAATATTATGTATTTCTGTAGGTTGCACTATACTATTATTGTGTGTCTTATTTCCTAATTCAAGTAATTCTTCTTGAGGAGGTAGTATATGACCAGTTTGAGAATCTAAAAACTCTTCAGTTTTTCCATTCAAATTATTTATATTTGGTTTGACATTACTAAAACATGGAGTATTAGAAGCAATTATATGATCTAATGATGCATTTCTAGCATTGGTATGGGTTTGAATGATTTGTGTAGTTGAGTTTGAGTTACTGTGAAAATCTATAGCTGTTTTACATTTAGCTGTTTGATTATTTTCTTGTAGTTCTTTTTTATAGGCTATAGCAAACTTTTTCTCATTTTTGAGTATTTCAGACTCATTTTCATATGTGGGTGCAGAGGAATTTTCTATAATAAAATTTAAGTTCTTATTTCCACTTTTAGACAGTATTGCTTCAGCTTTACAGACAACACTCCGTCTGTTTTGAGTTAATGGAATTTGCTGGGTTGAGAGATGAGGCCGAGAAGCATCACAGATATCAACAAAGGTCTCCATTTGATCCTTTGGAAGCTTAAAAGATACACACCTTGAATTAAGTTTAGTCATCTCCTCCAGATTTTGACTATATACTAAAGTTTGATTAGCTAATAGATTTTGAGGCTTCTTAAGCAGATCTTCATCTTTGAGCAGGGTCATGGCACAGTGTAACTGTCCTCTGGAATCAGTCCAAATAGCTTCCTTCTTCTCTAGCAAAGAACAAGAAGCAGAGAGGGGCAGTTCTTCAGAGTCCAAGTAATATTTACTGGCTAAATCATCTACACAAGCAAGATCATTTTGCACTGGGCAATCACTAGCTTTCTCTATATTAAGTGAGGATGGAATATTACCCTTTAAATTATGGACAGAGGAAATAACATTTGTTAAACAGGCAGACTTATCAATGAATCCACAAATAGCAGCCACAGGACTACTTACAAAATCCACATTTCTTCTATCTGTACTATTTAAGTAACAGCCTTCAATTGCAGCCTTTCCCAATGTACAGGTCTGATCTACAGCTTTCTCCATGTCCTCCCCATCCACAGCAGCTCTACAGAATTTGATTTCCATTTCACTGTGATTCTCAGACAATGTACTAGAGGGATTAAGGGGTATCGTATGATGCTTTTGCTTAAGGTGAAGAGCACTTTTGTTTTCCACAGCCAAGGCTTGTTTCTTAGTGGTTTCTTGAACATCACTATCATCCTTAGGAAAATAAATATTCAAGTTTTTTCCTCTTGCAATTCCAAATTTAGGGTACTCTTGAAGCATTTTGTCTGTGCCCTGACAATCAATGAAAACGGTATGGGACTTGGTGACTTCCAGATCATTGTAATTATCTACAAACATTACAGTTTTGTCCATAGGCCTACAATTTTCATCTGGTAAGACAGTTTTACAATCTGAGATAGCTGTGTGACTTGCAGTGATCTCCATATCGTCATGCCCACATGAATACAAAATAGTTTTAGACGTTCCTGTCAAAGGCACCAAATTGAAGTCTTCTTTGTCTTCCAGAGCACTTTTGTTACTTATTTCCACCACACAACCCTGGGAAACATTCATCTCATTTTTATCATTTTCTGAAAATGCAATGTTCTTATCATTTTTGAGCCTAAGGCTTTTTCTTCTTTGACTTTTACCTGATAGATATTCATTCACAAATCCAGGCTTTTGCACATCATTTATATTTTCCCAAGTGGTGAACTTAGATACTTCCATGCTATCATCAGCTTTAACTGTTCCACCTTTCTCTATAGGACCAACATTAGACCATTTCTCCAGTCCTGTTAGCTGACTGCCTTTTACGGTTAGATGATCATTTTCATTGTTTTCTGAAAAGAAAACCCTGTCTTCTTCAGCAGAAGATGCCATTTCTGGTTTTTGTAGGCTTTTCCTTTTAGCTAATTCAAAGGTAGATGTGTCTGGAAGTACAGTTCTCTCTTGCTCTTGGTAGTCAATAAAAACAGTGTGAGACTTTGTCATTTCTAGTTCATCATGATTATCTACAAACATTACAGTTTTATCCACTAGCCCACTAGTTTTTTCATTTGGTAAGTGACTTTTATGTTCTACAGCAGTTGTGTGACTTCCAGTGATTTCCATGTCATCCTGGCCACATGCATACAAAATAGTTTTAGAAGTTCCTGCCAAATGGGAGTCATGTTTATCTAATAAAGGTCTATGGTTTATTTCTACTGTGTAACTCTTGGTAATATCCATATCATTCTCATCACCCTCTGAAAATACAATAGTCTTATCAATTTTTAATCCACCAATATTTTTCCTTCCATGAATTTTGACATTTTGCTTTTCCATCAGATATCCAGGGTTTTGTACACCTTTGTCATCTAATACATCCTTACCATTAGAAAGAAACAAACCAGTTTTTTCTATTGGACTTTTATCACATTTCTCAACTTTTGTAGCTACTTGTCCATTTACTGTTGTGAGCTGGCTGGTTCTGTGTTCTAAATTAGTCTCACTAAGTTCTTGTAATTCAGAAGGGCCAAATCCAATGACAACAGTGTGGCTCTTGGTTAGATCCATAGTTTGGTCTTCTGCACAAACAATCATCTTGTCATAAGAACAGTTAGGTGTGGGATCATCTAAATTTTTCCTCACTTGCTCAGGAAGTTTAGAATTCTGGCCTACTATTGATTTCACTGGATGACTATTCTCAGCAATATCATGATTTTTCACAACAGATTGTCCTTCTGATGCAAATAATGGTTTTGTGGTAGAAAACAAAGATTGCTCACTTAAAAATGTATGTCTGTTATTTCCTTGTACTACTTGTTTATCAAGAACTGCACCAGAGTAGACTATATTATGGTTTATTGCTGTGTTCTGATTATAATCAGTTGATGGAAGAGGACCTTTATTAAGATGGGACAAAAATTTCACAATTTCATGTTTTCCTTTGCTCTGGAAGTCAGTCAGAATCATGTTTGGTTGTTGGGAAGGTTTGATATGATTTTTAATATTTTTTTCCCATTCATCCAAAGGCCTTTTGCTTTGAGAATGAGATTTATTGGTATTTTTTGTTACTACAGTATAAGATGGAAAAGGAGCATGACTTCCTAAATTACTTGAGTGACTTTCGGTCAAATCCATATCTTCACCTGCTAAGAGTTCAGTCTTTTTGTTAGTCAATGAAATAGATAAGGGCTTTGTTGGGCTCTGTTGTAATCTTTCCTTAAATATATGAGCAACTGAGCTACAACTTACATTCATTTTCTCATCTTTTGACACAGTTATGTGATTTTGGAGCTTCATTTCTTTCTCAGATATTGATGCAGCTGCTATCTGTACATTTGCCTGTTCTTGTTTAAAAACTTGATTATCTATTGCAACTGTGTGACTCTTGGTAATGTCCATGCTGTCTTCTTCTGAATAAATAGTTTTCTCTATGAGAAAAGGGATACCATCTGAACTGGAACACATTTTAGAATAATCATCATCATGCTTCAGCAAATTTTCCTCCTCTCTCAAACTTGACAGACACTTGGTTAGTTCCATGGCATCATTACAACTAGAATAAAAAACTGTCTTATAACCTTGAAGACCTGGACTACAACATATAGAATCTGCAGTCATTGTCAATGTTCTGGCATCTTCATTAGAAGTCTGTGTGACTGTTTGAGTTTCTGACTCTATGATATGATTTCTGGTAATATGTGTTTTGTCTTGAGAGTTTAAGGAAGAGTCTTGAACAATAGCATTAATTTTATTTTGAAAGAATGTTTCCTTTCCTGGAGCTTTAGTTTCACAAACTGTTGTAACATCCAACTTGACATTCTGAGTCTGATTTTCTTTTTCAGATAAATTATCTGCTGAGGGTAAAATCTGTAAAGTGTGGTTCACTGTCAAGTCCATACAGTCATTGCCATAAATTGTAATATCACCTTTAAATTCCTTTAAGTTGGCCTCATTGGTTGTGGGAATCAGAGTCTGAATGTTCACTGTATGACACTGGGTAAAATTCATACCCTCATCTTGTTCTTGAAAGATTCTAGTCATATTACTATTATTTTCATCAACATTAAAATGCATTTGGTGTATAGAAGAGGCAGTATTTGATTCTTTGGAACAAATAAGTATCTCCAAATTTTCTTTATCAGGCCCTATAGAAGGAGCAGTATATTTTCCTGTTTTCAATCTTTTTATAAAATCACTGGAATTTATTTTCTTTTCTGAAGAAGTGTTTTGATCCATTGATAACTTTAATTCATTTTTTATTCTTGAATCCTCAGCATTGTGCTTTAAGTTTGCCAGAAAGGACCTGGTATCTATCTTGGTGGACTTTTCACTTTTGGCACAATCTGAAAGACTTCTGGTAATCATCACAGTGTGACTTGCTGTAAGGTCCATCTGGTTTTCATCTGAAAAGATGACTGTCTGGTCACCTGCATATTTCCTTTCATGGTTGTGTTCTATAATCGGAAACTATAATTTAAAAAAACAAAAAAAAAGAGATCAGACCAAATGTAAACTTTTATAAAAGTAATTTATAACATGTTCTATATAAACAATTCTCAGTGATGGTTTCATGACACTGGTGTGTGTGAAGCTATGGTGTGCTATGTTGTGCAACATTTGTTATTAAAATCTTTTCTAAAAACTGAATAATTTACATTTTAGTGTTTCAGAAAATCAAAATTTCTAAGTTAGCTGGGCACAGTAGTGCACACCTATAATCCTGGTAACTCAGGAAGGAGGCTGAGGCAGATGAATTTCAAGTTTGATGCCCACCTCAGCAACTTAGCAAGGCCCTAAGTAACTTAGCAAGACTGTCTCAAAATAAATTTTAAAAAGGGACAGGGATGTAGCACAGTGGTAAAGTGACCCTTGGTGGTTAACTACCTAGTACCTGGGTGAAATACCTGGTACCAAAAAAAATATTTCTTTTTCAAGGTTAATTACACAACCTCTAAAATGACTGAAAATTGGCTCACACCTATAATCCCAGTTGCTCTGAGACAGGAAGATCACAAGTTTAAAGCTACCCTCAGCAACTTATCAAGGCCATAAACAACTCATTGAGACCCTGTTTCAAAATGAAAAAATAAAAAAGGGCTGGGGATATGGCTCAGTGGTGAAGTGCCCCTGGGTTCAATCCCTAGTACCGAAAAGAAAAAGGCAGTGATTTAACTATTTTTAGTCAATGGAAAGATAGGAAGTTTTCCCAGTCTATGCTTTCATTTTGCTAAGTCATCACTCAGTCACTCCATTACCATTATTTGTGTGTATGTATTTTAAATTTTAACTATGGAGATTAAAATATGAAGTTACTTGAATGAATTCATACCTCTCTTTGTTGCATCTGAGTCTGAATGGGAGCACAAAGCAAGGTGTTCATTCCTATTGAGAAAAAAGAAAAAATTGTACTCAGAAAAAATATATTATCAACAGAAGCCAGATTTTCCTTTTCTTAGGTCCTTTATTAGTGACAAGTATTTATCAGGTATAAGCTCTTCATAAAGACATACAAATTAAATTTCATTAAAACTTTTTTTTAATGGTAGTGCTATAAATTGAAGGCTTCATATATGCTAGGCAAGTGCTCTACTACTGAGCTACACTTATAGCCCCTAATTGTCTTCTTTTATGACAGATACAGTAGTATTAAATCCTCTGAACAAAATGCTTTTAGAATGTGGTGATTTTAATAAAAAGTAGAAAACTTAAACCACTAATTTTTTTACTTCTCTGTTGAAAGAGAATAACAGATTACTGATAAAGAGAGGTAAGATTTGAAGGGTCTTTTATTCAATGTTAAGAAATTGAAATGTTCTCATGATGAGATATATGCATTTGATAAAAGTAATCTTTTATAAATATAACACATTTTACAAAATATACATTTTAGAAAAGTAATAAAAAACATAAGGGGGCTGGGGTTATGGCGCAGTGGTAGCATGCTTACCTAGCACGCATGAGGCACTAGGTTCAATTCTCAGCACCACATAAAAATAAAATAAAGATATTCTGTCCACCTACAACTAAAAAATAAATATTTAAAAAAAAACATAAGGGAGAGAGTAGTAGAGTCAAGAGAATCAATCACTGAGAAAACTACTACAATAATTCAGATGTGACATGGTTAAGTGTTTATGTTAGGGTAAGAGTAAAAATGGGAAAAAAAATTAGACTCAACATTTTAGAAGTGAAATATAAATATTTAGATATCAAACAACTCTGAAAATAAGGAAAAGACTGAAGATGCTATACTAAACCATAAAATACATTTATGCAACATGTATGTTTATGGAAACCTTTAGTGCATATGATGAAGTAATTATAGGCATTTTAGTAAAAGCCTTATTTCTATCAGGCTTCCATTCATTTATTCAACAATTATTGATTTAGACCTACCATGTGCAAAAAATAACCCCCTCAATTATCTATAAGGCGCAAAGAAGAACAAGAAAAAATGTCTATACTTGAAGAGCTACTAGTTTTTTTTTAAAATATTTTTTTAGATGTTGATGGACATTTATTTATTTATATGTGCTGCTGAGAATTGAACCCAGTGCCTCGCACATGTTAGGCAAGCACTCTACCAGTGAGCTACAACTCCAGCCCAAAGAGCTAGTAGTTTAATATCTAAAAATCCAAGGTAAATACCTAAAATACAATGTGATAAGTTCTAAAAGGGACTCAAAAATAAAAGTGGTATTGTAGGAGTACAGAACTTAGTGGGTCACTCCATGATTTTATTAGAAAAGGCTTGATTTAAGCCGGGCGTGGTGGCTCATGTTTGTAATCCAAGCACTTAGGGAGGCTGAGGCAGGAGAATCGCGAGTTCAAAGCCAGCCTCAGCAACGGCGAGGCGCTAAGCAACTCAGTGAGACCCTGTCTCTACATAAAACACAAAATAGGGCTGAGGATATGGCTCAGTGGGCAAGTACCCCTGAATTCAATCCCTGGTACCAAAAAGAAGAAAAGAAAAAGCTTAATTTGAGCCAGTAATTGAAGTATGGTGCCAGTCTATGAACTGCTTATTACCAATTCATGATGTGATTAAGCTTACAGCAAATGCAAGTCATATTAAGAATTCCTCTACCAAGAAGGCCCTCCAGCTGGACATAGTAGCCCGTGCCTGTAATCCCAGCGGCTTAGGAGGTTGAGGCAGGAGGATCCCAAGTTCAAAGCCAATCTTAGTGATTTAGTGAAGCCCTAAGCAACTTAGTGAGACTCTGTCTCAAAATAAAAAATAAAAAGGGATGGTGGGGGTGTGACTCAGTGGTTAAGCACCCCTGGGTCAATTCCTGGTACCAAAAAAAAAGGGGGGGGGGGCCTTACTAAGAAAAAATGTTAGCTGAACTAACCAGTGACTTAGTACCAAAGATAATTTACATTGTTGGTGCAAATTCCTTTTCTGTTGTGGACAATTTTCAGACTGGCTACTTTGAATACCACTGAAGTCAAGCTAAGTGAAAAGCCAAGTGAAGTGAAAAAATTGAGAAGACTGATAGGTAAATTGGAGTAGGAATAGCACTTAGAGGAAAAAGCATTTATTAAGTGCATAGGGGCAGAAAACTCCATATAAAGAACTGTAAATAATTTATCAATGAGCTAGAACACAGGTTATCTACAAAGGCAAGAGATAAGGTTGGAAAAGACAACAGGACAAATTATAAAGAACTTTCTATGTCACTGCTAAGGATGTGGGTTTTATAAGTAAAAAGTATCACTGGCCCATTTTTATCTGTAAGTTAATATTTAGAAATATGGCGAATGGATTGGAAGAATAAGAAATTAAGTATATGCAGTGGCACATGCCTAAAATTTCAGCTATTTGGGAGGCTAAAGCAAGGGGATCAAAAGTTCAAGGTCAGCCTGGGCAATTAGCAAGACCCTATTTCAAAATAAATTTTCCAAAGGGCTGGGGATGTAGCTCAGAAGTAGAATGCTCCTGGGTTCAATGCCATGCCACAGGGGTGGGAATGAGGGTTAAATATAATAGTCCAAAAGAAAATAACAAGGACTTGAATTAAAGGAGTGGCAGAAAAGTAAGAGAAAAGATGCCAGACTGGCAAGATACTAAGGAGACAGAATTTACAGAAAGTAAGAACTATTGGGTATGGGGAATGAAGGAAGAATTCAAAACAATTCCTAACTTGAGTGAATGGCTGAGTGAGCAGGAGTTCAACAAAGGAAGAACAGGAGGAATAGCACGTTTGATAAAAATCATAGCATGTTTATGAAATTTTAAATAGAAAAATCTGTGTAAAGAACAAAGTTCTCTTTATATTCTTTCCATGTTTCTTGTAGATATTACCAAGAAATCTGGATTAAGAGAAAGGTATATTACAAGATAAGTATTCTGGTTATACTCACCAGTAATTTCACAATAATTATCTTCTGAATTCTTATTCCTAAAAATTAAAAGGCATTTTTGTAATCTATTCCCCAAACAATTACCAAGAATCAGAACAGTTAAAAGATTAGGCAAGGTGAAAGGTTTTCACAGGTTGACTAGCAGAAAATTACAGTCTTGAAAAAAATGACTCATCTAATAGTGGCAGAAAAAATTATAAGATAATTAAAGGACTTTTCAAAATGGTCTTAATGGTTTGTTAAATCAAGAATACTATTAAAATATGCTTAATACATACTGCTTATTAAAAAATATAGAATGATCTGTAAAGCAATTCATTTTCAAAAACTTTAGCCTTAAAAATAAATTAATAAAAGGAAACAACCCAAGACTATGCCAATATGAAGCTGACTAAATGTTGGTTCAGACACACAATAGATTATAATACACAGATTTTTTTTCTTCCAAATTTGCATCATAAATTTTATTCCTGATGCCAGACATATTCCTTCCATCCCCAAAATGAATCGCATGCTGCCCTGGTGAGACTTTAGGAAACTCTTAGGTTGAGATGTTTATGCAACAAAATGGAAACAACAAACTATTAAGTGGTTCCATTTTGGTCTTGCTTTTAAAAAGCTAAAGATAAACATGTGCTTTGAAATAATATAGAAAATTTCTTCAAGGACACCAAAATAATAACAGTAGTTATCTGTGGGGAGTAGATCAGCTAAGGATAAGAATAGTTTTTACTTTTCACTTTTTGTTCTTTTCTGCCATTTTGAAACCAAGAATATTATTACTTCCATTTCTTTAACAATTTTAAAAATTAATAAACCATAAAATCAGTATGTGTTCTCTTATAAGGTTTTCTTCTCTGTAGGCAATCAATCTTACTAGTTTCTTCCAGAGATATTTTATGAATGTGTAAATTAATACATATACATTGTATATGTATGCACACATGAATTAATATATACACATACAAGCTTTTCTTCATCCCTCTTTTATACAAGTGGTGATATACAATGTACTGGTTTGCATCTTGCTTTTGCTCCTGAGTAATATGACTTCGATATTTTTCTATTTACTATACAATCTTCTTTTCCCTGCACAATAATCAGTTTGTGGAAGGAGGGGTGTATACTCAGGATTTAACCCAGAGGCCCTCTAGCACTGAACCACACCCCCCTTTCTTTTTACTTTATTTTGAGACAGGGTCTCCCTAAATGGCTGAGGCTGGCCTTGAACTGCAGTCTTCTTGCCCTAGCCTCCAGAGCTGCTGGAATTATAGGCCTGCTGGAATTACACTTGGCCACATTAATCAATTATATGGAAAATGTGCAGTTTATTTAAACATTCCTCACTGATGGATCTTTAGGACCTTTCTCATCTTTTGTTGTTAAAATAAATGCTGCAGTAACCTTATTCTTCATTTTAAATATTTATAAGTGTACTGGTGAGATAAATTGCCAGACATGAAATTACTGAGAAAATGGTATGTGTACTTAAAATTTTGATTGATATTGGCAAACTGCCTTTATAATTTATACTCTTACTAGCAATGAGTAACTTTTACCTATATCCTTAACTGATTTGATAAAAAGAAATATTTCAATGTAGTCTTCATTTGTGTTTGTCTTATAAGTAAAATAACCATCTTTTCATTTATTCCCAAGGTTATTTACTTTTCTACAAATATGGAAAGCATCCCTAATCTGAAATCTGGAACTTTTTGCATGTGATGCTCAAAAAGTTTTAGATTTTGGAGCATTTCAGATTGGGCATACTCAGGCAATAAAGTCTATGCAAATATCCCCAAATCTGAAATAATTACGGTCCCAAGCATTTTGGATATACTCAACTTGTATTCCCACCACAACAAGAAAGACTAATTTAATGAAAATAAAATCTAAGACTTAGTATTTAATGTTTTGTACTAGCTAATTAAATTAAGGGTTTATATAGAAAAGTATAGCATTTCATCACTATATTAAAACTAAGTTGTACCCCAGACATCTTCATCAGATACACCAATGTATATATTAAACTCTGCAAAGTACTTTACTTTTTAATTAACCTTAAGTATTCCACAAAAGGAATAAAAAAATAAAAGAATATTAATTTTAAGAGAGTTCATTTAATAAACTTTTTAAATGTAATTTTAAAATGTATTACTTACTGAATACACAGAACAGTTTCTCCTGCTTCTGTTTCTAAAAATAAAATAAAAATTAAAGTAGTTCAAGGATATACTAATAAAGCATTAGAAAAATTACATAAGTTCTTTTTTTAGTACCAGGAATTGAACCAAGGGGGCACTTAACCACTGAGCCACACATCTCCAGCCATTTTTTTATATTATATTTAGAGACAGGGTCTCACTGAGTTTCTTAGGGCCTAAGTAGCTGAGGCTGGCTTCAAACTTGTGATCCTCCTGCCTCAGCCTCCTGAGCCACTGGGATTACAGGCATGTGCCACCACGCTCAACTTACATAGGGATATTAACAATAATTTTAAAAAGAAGTTACTACCTACCCGGTTTTCTGTCCCATGACTCAAAGTACACTTTTTTTGTTTTCAGACAAGACTGTTGCTACATTACCCAAGCTTGACTGTGAACTCTGAATCCTTCTGCTTCAGTCTCACAAGTAACTGGGATTATAGGTAGATGCCACCATGCTCAGATTTCAGGTATATTTTTTAAACAATAAGACAGTATATTATATTGATTATCTGGTTGGATAACCACAGTAAAATTTTAAAGAAAACAGATTAGCAGGGACTGCAGTAATATATTTACCTATAATTTCTGACTTTCTCACTATCTTCGTATGAGACTCTGTCTGGAAGACCCTAGAAGAGAAAAGAAAAATTACTAAAAATCTTCAATTTTTAATTAATCTGTTGGTGTTTATTTATAGTTTGTTTTGAGATAGGTAAAGATAATACTATTTTGTGACTGACTCAGGGCTTCACAAATGGTGGGAAAGCATTCTACCACACAGCAATATCTCCACCCCAAAAATACTTTGGAAAAAAAAGAAGAGAGAATACTTTGATTTGGACTCCTCTTTGCTATACCACATACTATTAATATTTCAAATGCCAAAATTAGCTTACCACATTAAATCATGCTTTTTTTTTGTACCAGGGATTGAACCCAGGTGTACTTAACCATTGAGCCACATCCCCAGTCCTTTTTATTTTTTATTTTGAGACAAGGTCTCACTAAGTTGCTTAGGGCTTTGCTAAGTTGCTGAGGCTGGCTTTGAATTTGGAATCATCCAGCTTCAGCCTCCAGAGCTGTTGGGATTACAGACACTGTACCTGGCAAAATTAAGGGTTTTTTAAATGAACTTTGACCTCATCATTATTTTATCCCTCTCAATAACATAAAATACTCATTTTATTTAACAAACATTTAGTAAGCACTCACACTATATGCCTGGCACTCTATTAGAGTCTGGGATACAAACACGTGATCCTTGGCCTCAAATAACTTCCATTGTAGGGAAAGAGTAAGAACAATGATTATAAACATTTTGCTGATTTTTGTTAATAGTTGTGATAAGGAAGCACAGACTCAGGAGGAAGGGATTTTACACTGACATAATTAAGAACATTTGATACTTGTCTTAAAGAACCTGGCCAGTTCATTCTAATGCTAATTCTGCTAATATAAAGTATTATTTGGGGGCAGGGGTTGTGGCTCAGTGGTAGAGCACTTGCATAGCATGTATAAGGCACTGGACTCAATCCTCAGCACCACATAAATATAAAGGTAATATGTCTACCTACAATTTAAAAAAATATTTAAAATAAATGTAATACACAGGCTGGATGAAGACTTATGTCAGGCACTATGGGTTTCTGTTTGTTTGTTTCTCTTTTTTTTTGAGTATTGGGGATTGAACTCAGGGGTACTCAACCACTGAGCCACATCCACAGACCTATTTTGTATTTTATTTAGAGACAGGGTCTTACTGAGTTGCTTAGCACCTTGCTTTTGCTAAGGCTGGCTTTGAACCCATGATCCTCCTGCCTCAGCCTCCTGAGCTACTAGGATTACAGGTGTGTACCATTATGCACTGCTGTTATGTTCTTGATAAGTATTTTTTTGTTGTTGTTATTGTTTTTGTGGTACCAGAATTGAACCTTGTTAGGGCTTTGCACATGCTAGGCAAGCACTCTGCCACTAAGCTATGTCTCCAGTTCTACGTGCTTTTTTTTTTTTTTGGTACTGGGGATTGAACTCAGGGGCACTCGACCACTGAGCCACATCACCAGCCCTATTTTGTGTTTTATGTAGAGACAGGGTCTCACTGAGTTGCTTAGTGCCTCGCCATTGCTGAGGCTGGCTTTGAACTCGTGATTCTCCTGTCTCAGCCTCCCTAAGTGCTGGGATTACAAGTGTGAGCCACCACGCTTCTACGTGCTTTTTTTCTTTTTGCAGTACTGGGGATTGAACCCAGGGCCTCATGCATGCTTGGCAGGTGCTCTAGCACTGAGCTATATCCCCAGCCCTCTGCACACATTTTTAATGTTTATAACAATTACTACTTTATTGTACAGATGTAGACACTAAAGTTCATAAAGTTTAAGCAACTCCTAAGGTCATATAACTGGTAAGTGGAAGACCCAAAATGCAAGCCCAAATATGACTTCAAAGTCTGAGCTCATAACTGCAAAGCTGTATTTGACATGATTTTTCTTCAAATATTTTACAAAAGAGCAATAACTTTTTACTCCATAAGCAGAATTAGAAGTTGGGAAATTAAAATTAAAACATATAAATGAATTTTAATTTTCATAGCTTAAATCAACCTGACATCTTTGCTATAGATCTAATGATGCAGTTTTAGTGCATTAACGAAGTGGACTACACACTGAAACAAACTTGCAAAATAATGAAAACACAGAATTATTCTACATTATCTTCCTCAATTGCTTCTCTATCTTTACAGTTGTCTCATCCATGCCAAATTTGAAATCTTTTTCACCTCCAGTATTGGGGATTGAAACTAGGGCCTTGTATATGCTAGGTGAGTGTTCTACCCCGAGCTAACTCCCAACCCAAAAGTATTTTTATTTGTTTTTTGTTTTTTTTTTTTTCTGGTACTGGGAATTGAACTCAGGGGTACTTGACCACTGAGCCACATCCCCAGCCCTATTTTGTGTTTTATGTAGAGACAGGGTCTCACTGAGTTGCTTAGCACCTCGCCGTTGCTGAGGCTGGCTTTGAACTCGCGATTCTCCAGTCTCAGCCTCCCTAAGTGCTGGGATTACAGGCTTGAGCCACCGCACCCGGCTCCAAAAGTATTTTTAAAAATAAATTCACCTTTACCAAATTTTCCCTGGACATTCAATATAATTCTCACAGAAATAATTATCTTCCCAGGCGTGATGGCACACATCTTCATTCCTCGTAGCTCAGGAGGCTGAGGCAGGAGGATCACAAGTTCAAAGCTAGCCTCAGCAACTTAGTGAGGTCCTAAAGCAACTCAGAGAGACCCTGGCTCTAAATAAAATATAAAAAAGGGCTGGGGATGTGGTTTAGTGGTTAAGCACCCCTAGATTCACTCCCCAGTGCTAAAAATAATAATTACCTTGTCACTGAGCTCATTTCAATGGTTTCGGTGGTATTAAATGTTATCATCAACATAAACAAGTGTCAAAAAATATGGCAAATTTAAAGATCTTAATTAGCAGCCGGGCGCAGTGGCTCAAGCCTGTAATCCCAGCACTTAGGGAGGCTGAGACAGGAGAATTGCGAGTTCAAAGCCAGCCTCAGCAAGGCCAAGGCAGTAAGCAACTCAGTGAGACCCTGTCTCTATATAAAACACAAAATAGGGCTGGGGATGTGGCTCCAGTGGTCAAGTGCCCCTGAGTTCAATCTCCAGTACCAAAAAAAAAAGATCTTAATTAGCTTTATCTGCAATTCGATAGTCAGACAACATTTCATTTCATAAAACAGAATAAGTATTCCAATGGGCAGAGTAGAAATAAAAGGGCTGCAGAGAGCAGAAACAAAGAACAAAAAGTGAGTCAGGCGCAAGGGCAAACGCCCATAAGCCCAGCACTTCAGGAGGCTGAGGCAGAAGGATCACAAGTTCAAAGCCAGCCTCAGCAACAGCAAGGCACTAAGTAACTCAGTGAGACCTGTCTCTAAATAAAATACAAAATAGGGCTGAGGATTTGGCTCAGTCAAGTGCCTCTGAATTCAATCCTGGTACCAAAAAAAAAAGAAGAAGAAAAAAGTGGATTAGTTACTTTAAAATTACTTTCCTTATAGCAAGGCTAAGACAGGAAGACAGAACATAAAAAAAATAACTCCCTAGTTAATATCAGGTTACTTCAAGTTATTTTAGGGGTAGGGGTGAGAATTAAAGCAGGAGGAATTTCATCATCATACTGATTGAAACTGGCACGATTGGGAAATTTGCCTTTTCTGCCTCTCCTGATTTCTCAGAAAGTCAGGTAATAATTTGGTTTTAGTTTGGTGATATGAACATTTAGTATAAGTGATTTCATTTTGATTTTTAGTTTGATCTGCTGTCCAGGATGTTTAGCCCAAAATAATAACCTCTGCTATGATTTCTCTTTTTTTTTTTTTTGGTACCAGGGATTGAACTCAGGGGTACTTGACCACTGAGCCACATCCCCAGCCCTATTTTGTGTTTTTTGTAGAGACAAGGTCTCACTGGTTGCTTAGCAGCCTCACTGTTGCTGAGGCTGGCTTTGAACTCGTGATTCTCCTGTCTCAGCCTCTCAAAGTGCTGGGATTACAGGCGTGCAGCACCGAGCCCGGCTTCTGCTATAATTTGAATATGGTTTACCTTCACCAGAATTCATGCTGAGGCTTGGTCCCATTGTAATGGTGTTGAGAGATGTTAGGACCTTTAAAGTAAAAAAGACATAGGGCTCTACCCTCACAAAGGGATTAACATAGTCCCCTTGATAGTGGATTAGTTATGGTCAGTGAAGGTTCTTAAGAAGTGAATCTGGCACTTTTTGTATGTCTCTCTTACATCTGAGCTCTCTTCTGCCAGTGCCTCATCCTTCTGCCATGAGACCCCCACCAAAAGTCAAGGAGATAACAATGCTATGCTTTTAGACTTCTACAACTGTGAGCCAAAGTGAACTTCTTTACTAATTACCTAGTTTCAAGTAGTCTGTTATAGCAACAAAAAATAGACTAAGATAGCTTCCTATAATTTTTACAATTCAATTCTCAGGATCTGAAATTCATTCACATGTCATTGTGTTCATGTGGCCTAAGAAACTTTAATGAGGAAATGGGAAATACATGTTCATTCTAACAATTAAATTAGGTGGGAATTATATCATTTAGTAATACTTTTGACACTTTCTGTGATAACAAACACTATCTTATTTTGGCCATGCAAAAATACTATGAGATATGTAAGGGTTATTATTTCCATCCTAAAAAAAAAGGAAGTGAGTTATTTAGTAATGAAGCCAGAACTTGTTCCAGGTTTTCTGATTTTGAGTCTGAATTCTAATATCCCAGAGCCATCTTATAAAAGTATGGTGACTAGATTATTTCTAAGGAAAGAGTGGAATTGGTTTAACAACATTTAGGAAAGGCAAATAGAAGCATTAGAAAAAGCAATGAACCAGGAATCAGTAAATAAATTATACAGTAGTATTAACTGTGGCTCTGACACTACCTATATTACCTTGGGAGTACCAAATCACCTCTAAGGCTTTAATCATCTCATTTATAAAATGAAAATTTCAGACTGTTTTCTAAGGTTCCCTTTAATTTGACTAGAAAATTCCGATTTAAAAAAAATATCTGTACTATATGGGCATAAAGAAGGAAAATCATATCTTAGGCACAGAAGTTCTCTGTTGATTCAAAAGAGACAAAACCTACTTTCTCAAAAGTAGTCTGCTGACTTTTGGGAACATTTTATTAGCCTAATTCATAAAACAAAGAAAACAAACAAGCAGCAGCAGAATAAGTCAAGTAGGCATGCATAACAAAAAGCAAATCTGAAAAACAGATTAAAAATAAAAGTTTTGCAATACCAATGAGATAGATGTAGAAAATTTACTGTTATTTAATTCTACAAACAGTAAGGTACCCGAGGGAAAAGAAAATACCAACAATGTGAAAAAATATAACAGAAGACATTACAACATGATGATTAATACTTGAGATAAAATAGAATAACAATTTGTAATGTGAATATAATTTTATATATCAAACTGTACACACTGAAAACACAAAATATACCAATTTTCCAAGTACCTATGGCTCATTTACAAAGATTTATTATATACAAGAAAACAAAAAGAATTTCTTTTGAGGGGGTAGGTACTGGCAATGAACCCAGGAAAGCTTTCCCACTGAGTTATATCCCCAACCTTTTTTTATTTGGAGACAGCGTCTTGCTAAACTGGTGGGGCTGACTTCGAGCCTGCAATCCTCCTGCCCCAGCCTTCTAAATCACTGGGATTACACACACACACCACTGCACCTGAAATTTCTATAGAAATTCTCAAAAGAATTTCTATAAAAATTCTGTAAAAAATAACAGATTAACATTCTCTGCCTACAAAATAACTAAAAATGATGGTGAGGCGCTAAGAAACTCAGTGAGACCCTGTTTCTAAATCAAACACAAAATAGGGCTAGGGATGTGGCTCAGTGGTCGAGTATCCCTGAGTTCAATCCCTGGTACCAAAATAAATAAGATAAAATATAGTAACTAAAAATAAATGACAAAATACCCCTAACACCTAGAAAATTTTCAGTTCCACATTAGACAACTTTGGGGAACCAGGTGTGTAGCTATCAATGTACAGCACTTGCCTAGCATGTGGACCTTAGAATCAATCCCTAGTAACATAAAAAAATCTAAAAATAAAATAAACAACTTTGATTCCTTGTCAATCAAACAGGAAATACAAATATACTGCTGATCATCAAGATAATAATAATGAAAACACTATGTATAAGAATTACAGTGGGGCTGCAGATATAGCTCAGTGGTAAAGCATTTGCTTTAGGTTCAATCCCCGGCACTGGTAAAAAAAATTACAGTAAAATAATAGCAACAAAACATAATAGAATAAAAGATATTGATTTCCATATATTAATTTTGTATCCTGCTACTTATTTCTATAGAGGCTTTCTTTCAGTTGATATTCTTGGATTTTCCTAATATAAAATCATTTAATTTACAAAATGCAATAGGTTTACCCTAATATTTCTAATATTTAAAACCCTAATTACTTTCTTTTTTTGGTTAGGACCTCCAATATAATGTTAAATAACAGTGGTAAAAGTGGATATCATTGTTTTGTTCCTTACTTTTTTTTTTTTTTAAATATTTTTTTAGCTGTAGATGGACATAATGTCTTTATTTTATTGCTTTGTATGTGGTGCTGAGGATCGAACCCAGGGCCTCACGCATGCAAGGCAAGCGCTCTACCGCTGAGCTACAATCCCAGCCCCTTGTTCCTTACTTTTAAGAGAATGTTTTCAATGTTTCTCTTTTAGACATAATGCTAAATAAGTCTTTTAAGTAACCATTCTCTAATGCATAATAAAAAATACAGATGGTCCAAATAATTCTAACATTTTCAATCTGATACACACAAAGAGCATTACCCATAGCATCTGAATTATTTCTTTTAACTTACTTTATAGTATCTGCAAAGCTGACTCGGCGAGAACTTTTCTTATTTCTTAAAGTATTGGATTCCTAAAACGAGAGAATATATGATAAGATTCTTAATGAAACCACCATGAATTAGGAGTCCAGAGCACCAAAGACAGGGATAGAGTCTTATTGTGAATTTGATATGTGATTACCCAAATTATTTCAATGTAGAAGCATTTAATGTACATGAATATGATCTTCAGTGTGAGTTAATACAAGCATACTGACACATCATACAACAAAAAAGACTGGAGACAAAACAAGATATGTTACCTATTATGGTAATTAAAAAAAAATTTTTTTTAATAGTACTGGAGGTTGAACCCAAGGGCACTCTACCACTGAGCTACATCTCCAGTCCTTTTTATTTATTTTTTTAATTTTCAGATTGGGTCTTGCTAAATTGCAGAGATTGCCCTTAACTTGGGATACTTCTGCCTAAACCTCTGGGGTAGATGGGATTACAAACATAAGCCACCATGCCTGAATAAATTTTTAAAAATTTGCTGGGCATGGTGGTACCTATAATCCAGCAACTTGGGAAGCTGAGGCAGGCAGATCACAAATTCAAGGTCAGCCTTGGCAATTTAGCAGACTGTTTCAAAAATAAAATAAAAGGCTGGGGTTTTAGCTCAGTGGTAGAGCACTTGCCTAGCACATGTGAGGCATCGGGTTTGATCCTCAGCAATACATAAAAATAAATAAGTAAAATAAAGGTATTGTGTCCATCTACAAAAATATATAAATAAAATTAAAAGGGCTAGGGATGGTTAGAGATGTAGCTCACAGTTAGAGTGCCCTCTGTTCAATCCCCAGAGTACCAAAAAATAATAATAATAATTAAAATTTTAACTGTTGGGGCTGGGGTTGTGTGGCTCAGTGGTAGAACACTTGCCTAGCACATGTGAGGTACTGGGTTCAATCCTCAGCACCACAAAAAGATAAATAAAATAAAAATTTTAATTGTGGTAAAATATATGTACCATAAAATTTACCATCTTAACCATTTTAAAGTATAGTTAAATAGTGTTGTATATATATCCACCCTGTTGTATAACCAATTTCCAGATTTCTTTTCATCTTGCAGAACAGAAAACTATAGCCATTACAAAAAACTCCCCATTCTCTCCTACCTCTAATTCCTAGCAATCACCATTCTATTTTTAGTATCTATGAATCTGATTATAGTAGGTACCTCATTACAATCAAATTATATTGGAATTTTTCTTTTTGTGTTAGGCATGGTGGCACATGCCTGTACTCCCAGTGACTTGGGAAGCTGAGGCAGGAGGATTACAGGTTTGAAGCCAGCCTCAGCAATTTAGTGAGGCCCTAACCAACTTAGTGAGACCCTCAAAATAAAAAAAAAATTAAAAAATAAAAAGGACTAGGGATGTGGCTCAGTGTTAAGCCACAAAGTCTTAACTGTTGTGACTGGCTTTTTCACTTAGAAGTGTCCTCAGGATTCATGCATGTTATGTCAGAATTTCCTTTTTTTTTTTTTTTTTTTTTGGTACTGGGGATTGAACTCAGGGGCACTCGACCACTGAGCCACATCCCCAGCCCTATTTTGTGTTTTATGTAGAGACAGGGTCTCACTGAGTTGCTTAGCACCTCGCCATTGCTGAGGCTGGCTTTGAACTCACGATCCTCCTGTCTCAGCCTCCCTAAGTGCTGGGATTACAGGCTT
>CM053401.1:77622290-77637394 GCA_028644305.1 Xerus rutilus | reverse complement strand
TCCGGCTAGAATTTCCTTTTTTTTAAGGTACTGAGCATAGAATGCAGGGGCACTTTATCAATGAGCTATGGGCTACATCCACAGGTTCTTGCCAAGTTGCCCAGGTTGGCCTTGAACCTGTGATCTTCGTACTTCAGCCTGGAATCACAGGCGTGTGCCACCTGGCTTTCCTTTTTTAAACAACTTTATTGTATGAAAATACCACATTTCACTTACCCATTTATCCATGAACGGACAACTGGGTTGCTTCTACTTTCTGGCTACTGTGAATAATGCTACTGCAAACATAGATACTTAAATCTCTCTCCAAGATGCTCCTTTTATTTCTTTGGAGGATATACCCAGAAGTAGAATTGTTGGATTATGTGGTAATTCTAGTTTGAATTTATTGAGGAATTACTATACTGTTTCCACAGCAGCTATATCATTTTACATTCCTACCAACAATGCACATAGGTTCCTATTTTTCTATATCCTTGCTGATACTTGTTATTTTTTTTCAGACAGCCATCCTAAGACTGTGAAGTGGTATCTTATTGTGGTTTTCATTTGCATTTCCCCAATGATCAGTGATGTTGAACATCTTTCCATTATATTATTTTTACTTTTCTTCCCCACCTTCCTTCTTAACAAGAGTAAACATTTCTCACATAGATACCAAACAAAAACAAAAGATAAATTCAGAGCATTTTATTAGATTAATTGTGGATATCTGAGTATAAGCTTTATTGTAATAAATAATAAGGAAGAGTATCCCCTTTGCAACAAGTAGTCTATACGGTTAAGACCCTAGTAGACATCACAGATAAAACATTTACCTCTTTGGAACTTATATTTTTCATCTATAAAATGGAGGCACTAAATTCAAGATTACTGATAAGATCCTGTTGGTTTTAAAGCTCCATAAGTCTATGAATCTGACAGTTACTCATTCAACACTGGTTCAATTTTTTAAAAATACATAGAAACACACATACTAAATTCTGTACTACTGATGGAAAAATAGAGATAAATAACATGGATACCATCCGATTCTATGGGGATTAGACTAATGACAACAAATTCACACAAATATTAAATTCAAAGAGTTCAAAATGCCATAAAGGAAAACTACATATAAAAATCTTAATTTAGTCTGAGAATCAGGGAAGTTTTCTTTAAGAAAGTAGATTTAACTTGAGACCTGAGGATTAGAAGTTAGCCAGATAAAGAGGTTGGTAAAGGACAGAGACTTGGGAGGTTGAGACAGGAGGATTGCAAGTTCAAGGCCAGCCTTAGCAACTTAGTGAGACACTGTCTCAAAATAAAAAACAAATAAAAAGGAGTGCAAATGTAGCTATCAATCCCTAGGACCCCCCTCCCCAAAAAGAGTTGGGTAAGGGGAAAAGATTCTAGGCAGAATGTGTGTAGAGGCCCTGAAGCAAGAAAACTTGATGCATTTAAGAAATAGAATTAGAAAAAAAAAGAAAGAAATAGAATTAGAAGCCAATGCAGAGTGAGCACTTGGAATTATGTGGCCTGGAATTAATTAATTCTTTCTTTCTAAGTCCAATTAAACTTATTTTATTCCAAGTCTATATTAAATACAATACTAACAATCTCTAGACATAATGAACTTAAAATATTAGAAATAGAAACCTATTTGGTCTTTTAGACCACATACAGAACTCATAAATGAAAATTTGCAAATATAGAAATGATGATATTTAAAGAGTAAGGATTTTTTTTTTTTGAACTGAGGATTGAACTCAGGGGTACTCGACCACTGAACCACATCCCCAGCCCTATTTTGTGTTTTATGTAGAGACAGGGTCTCACTGAGTTGCTTAGTGCCTCACCGTTGCTGACGCTGGCTTTGAACTTGTGATTCTCCTGCCTCAGCCTCTCAAAGTGCTGGGATTACAGGCGTGAGCCACTGTGCCCGGCTCCAAGTAAGTAAGGATTTTAACATGGGAACCCAAAAGATGTCATATTTTAAACACGCATGTCTCCAAAAAATTTAATGAATCCTTCAATAAATTTAGTATAAAATCATATTATATAAACTTGGTATATTCCAGAAAATATTGCTTCAAACACGATATACCATGATCAAAATTTCTTTGGTAGCTTTTAATCAAAATGAAACATGCTACTCTGTAAATTAGAAAGTACTTTTCAATGTTCTCACAAGAGCATCTTTGACATTGTTGGCCATGGTAACATCTCCACTCAACACTGGTTCCACCTCACATGTGTGTTCACATGTACCCACAAACCAACAAAACCCTTTAATCTTTTGACAAAATAGCTGTGTGTCACAATGTCAGGACTGTTAAGTCTGCTAGGAAACTTCCTGCACTGTGTGGGTAGGGCAGGACAATCCCTGCTCAGGACTGGAAAACCAAACAAACCAAACTTTATCTATCATGGTAATCACACAAGTACTGCAAGTTAAGAAACCAAAGGCAGGTGCCCAACACCCACATGGGATTGCCAGACTCAACATCAATAGGACAACAGGAACAGGCTCCAGCCCTCAGCAAGAAGGCACTTAAGTCCTTGCTGCAGGCAGCTGGGTGTGCACTATACTCAGCACGATGACAGAGGGACCTCACTTGCAAGCCCAATTTACAGAAATCTGCTGCTACGGTGTAGACCTTTTTGGGACCCCGGAAACACAGATGTAGGGTTCAGGCTGCATGGTCAAGCTGCCCAGTGGGACCCAGGCTCTCTTTGCAGAGTCACCAGTAAAGGGCTCCTGTTTTCACTCTGAGGCTTGTCAGCCGGAGCACTTTGGGACTTCAATGCAAGATGAAGGGGTCTCTTCATTGTGCACTTGGGACCAACACACCCACCAAACCACTGGCAGCTTCCTCCACAAGAGTAGGACCTCATGGAGGACCCCTGTCAACTATGACCTGCGTTCAACCTCAAAGTCATTCTGCACAGAGCAACAAACAATCTAAATGCCTAGGAGAACTAGAGGAAGAACTGGAGGGAAAAGGTACGTGTCACTTGAAAACCCCTGTGCCGTGAGCGAGATGATCTGGTTGTCTCCCCACCCAGCGTGCCAAGGGTCCCTAGTGTCCTGCAGCAGGCTCCTAGGAGCGGGCAGGCCTTGCTGCTCTGCAGGTGCATCTCGCGTGGGCTTTGCTGGAGACAAGGGCCTGCCGTGCGTCAGGCCATGTAGTGGTACTGTTTGGGAGTGTCCTTGTCTAGCATCATGTAGTGTCTATCTGAGATTCAATTCTCTTCTTTAGGTCTCCAGGCTTGACTGGAAACTTCATCTAGTTATACAACTCAAACTAGAAGATTATGACCAAGAGTCTTTCTCATCTTCATTATTCTGACTATAACAGCATTAATCTGGTATTGCCTATCCACTCTCTTGGTAGTGCCCACTTGTTCTTCAACGGTTGGAATTCTCAATTTAGAATGGACATAAGTAAACAATTAAAATAATAAAATGTTAAATTCATGATCTTCTATAAGAAGTGACACCAAAGCTAAATCTTGAAAGATAAATAGGAATTAAATAAAGAGGGTTATAACTGGGCATGGTGTTCCACATCTATTATCCCAGTAACTTGGGAGGCTGAGGCAAGAGGACCACAAAGTTATTGAGGCTCTAAGCAACTTAGTGAAATCTTGTCTCAAAATAAAAAATAAAAAGGGCTGGGGAGGCAGCTCAGAGGTAAAGCACACCTGGGTTCAATTCCTAGTACCCTACCTTCATCAAAGAGAAAAGGGCTACACATTTATGATAAAGCAAGTATGATTAAATGTTAACTATAGAATCTAGGTGATAAATATATGAGCATTTACTATAAAATTCTTTCTATTTTTTGGTATGTTTGAAAAAATATTTTTAATCAACCTTGGCAGAAAAAGGAATGAAGGACCAGCCATGCAGACAAAGAGAATATAGCATACATAAACACTTGCAGGTTTACCATCTTATGTTTTGTTTGGTGAATAATAAGCAATTCTGAGTGGTGGGATAAATGTGTGAAAGTGACAAGAAAGAAGGCTAGAAAAGCAAATAGGCCTAAGAATCACAAATGCCAGCATATCATGTATTTGAATTTTTTTTTTCCAGTGCTAGGGATGAACCTAGGGCCTTGTATATGCTGGACAAGTGTTCTACTATTCAGTTACATACCCAGCCTACAAATGTTGGATTTTAACCTGAAGGTCATAGAATGCTTACTTGTACATATTCAAATAGGAATCATTCATGATATTCTCTCTTCATATAGCAAATAACATTCCTGATTAAGCCGGGTGTGGCACACCTATAATCCCAGCAGCTTGGGAGGCTGAGGCAGGAGGATGGCAAGTTCAAAGCTAGCCTCAGCAATAGCAAGGTGCTAAGCAACTCACCGAAGGCCAGACATGGTGGCACATACCTGTAACCCCAGCTACTTGAGAGGCTGACATAGAAGGATTACAAGTCTGAGGTCATCCTGAGCAACTAAGGGAAACCCCGTCTCAAAATTTTTTAAATAAATAAATATTTTTTTTAAAGGGCTGGGGCTGTAGCTCAGTAGCAGAGTGCTTCCCTAGCATGTGTAAGGCCCTAGGTTCAAGTCCTCTGATGGTGGTGGTGGTGGTGGGGGGGGCAATGAAAAGAGAAATCTATAAAGCAATTGCCTAGAGACTTACCTGAACTGTTTCATTCCCATTTCTGAGGTCCTGAAGAGGACTCCTTGGGGGTTTCAAAATCTAGAGGTAATAATTACAATTATTTAAGAAAATGTGGCATATCTGTTGTTAATCACTTTATTTCAAGTTATACCATGAGTAAAAGGCCAAAATTTCCATTAAAATCTCTGATATCCTTCAAAGTCATATTGCTTAGTGTTGTCAACAGATTTAAATATTTGGCATTTATTCCTTTCTCTTGGCCTTCTCTCCCTAATTATTCTGCCCACTCTCATCCCATGTGGTCTGCATGAAGCTCCACACCAACTCCAGGGTATAACTCACAGCCTTGTCTAGAACAATATAAATATCTGTCTGATTGCAGCTAGGGGCAATGCCCCATGCCTTTAAGCCTAGTTACTCAGGAGACTGAGGCAGAAGGATAGATAGCTCAAGGTCAGCCTCCACAACTTAATGAGATCCGATCTCAAAATTTAAAAAGGGGTTAGGGTAGGATGTGAACCTGGGAGTAGGGAGAGCTAGATGTACCACAGTAATCACAGGGGAGGGTCTGGCTGCTAGCAGAGATTACCCAGAGGAAGCAGTCAGAATAGAAAATGAAAAAGGAAATCCTAGAATGTTCCATTGTTGAAATCCCTCATCCATAAGTTATGCCTAGAGCCATCCCTATGTTTGGATTTTTCAGTTTCATAAACTGATATACATTATATGCTTAAATCAGTTTGGGTTACATTTTTGTGTCTTGCAATAACTTTGTACACCAGGTTATATATAATTTTAAACAGCTTTATTGAGGTATAATTTATGCATTAAATTATAATAGAACTTATAAAATATGAATTTTGGTTTACAGATTTTTATACTTGGGTTAAATAGTTGAGCCTTGGCTAGACACAGTGGAACACACTTATAATCCCAGTGACTCAGAAAATTGAGACAGGAGGATCACAGGTTCCAGGCCAGCCTGGGGAACTTAGTAAGACTCTGTCTCAAAATAAAATTTAAAAAGAGATGGGATGTAGCTCAGTAGTAGAGCACTCCTGGGTTCAATTCCTAGTATCAAATAAATAATTTGAGTCTTTATCCACAGGGCAATAGGAAGCTAGTGGAGGTGGAAAGGTGAGGCCATAGTAAAAATAATTGTAGTGTATGGTTATCATTTAATAAAGGTTAACAATAATTGTTTCTTACTGAGGAATGACGTCTTCTAACAGGTCTCTCTCTACTGTCGCTGAGAAAGGGAAAAAAAATTATGTATACATAGATAAAAGAATGAATTTCCAAAAGCCATCATCACATTACCCTTTACATTATCACACACCTTTTACTTTAAAACTGGCCATTGCTTTTTTTCAATTAGTACTCTGGCCAGCAAAATTTGTATTACAGTATATGACTGAGTATTTAGTAATTCAATGTTTTAAAATATACATTGTATACTACAAGACTTATCTCTTGAATAATAATCAGTACAAAATAATTTGCTGTACCTATAGAGGTACAATGAAAAGAAATGGGGTGCTGGGGTTGTGGCTCAATGGTAGAGTGCTTGCCTAGCATGTGTTAGACACTGGGTTCAGTTCTCAGCACTGCATATAAATAAAAAAAATGAATATCCATTGACAACTAAAAAATATTTTAAAAATAAATAAATAAATGGGCTATAAATCAAGAGACTCTCTGCCTCTGGTTCTTACTACTATGTGATTTATATACCAGGTTTTGAAAATCCAAATATCATGAGGCCAAACATAATTTGTTAGGTGTAAGACAAATAGGTAATGTAGAGACTACAATGAATTGGAAAATTTCTGCCTGGTCTAATGATCACAGTCACTACTTTGCTTTGGCTAGCTGTTCTAAGCAAGACTATGAGCCCAGTGTTGTTACATTTGATTTTTCAAGAGAAGCTGAAAATCCAATTATTGTATGAAATCATGAGATTTTGCAATTTTGGCAACTAATTGAAATAAAAATAATTGTAGGCCAGTAAAATGTTTGTAGGCTACAAACAGGTCACTAGTTTGTGATGCCGACTTTAGATAAATTATTTCATCTTCCTGAGCCTCAATTTTCTTACCCTTACTCAAAAAAAAAAAAAAAGAGATAGATGTGTGATAGATGTGTAAAGTCGCACTGAATCATGAACTTACTTTTCATTAGCCTCTGAAGACACTCCATCCATTTTTTAAGAAAACTTTTTTTCCTGTAATAAATACATGATATTAGAAAAGATACATAAGAAAAATTACAATCTATGAGGAAATAAAGAACACTGTTGAGATTTTAGGATTACTTTCTAATAAGACCAAAAATAGAACGAAAAATACTATGAGCTCTAAAACATGAGCTACTTCAAGGAATTCAAACTACTGCATTAAAACTAATACTTCTGGAAAATTCTCACATTCAAGATAAAATCTGTACTAATACTGATGAAAATGATATGAACTTTACCAGTTCAAATAAAAACTCAGAGGGCTAGGATTGTAGCTCAGTAGTAGAGTGCTTGCTTTGCAAGCGTGGAGCCCTGGGTTCAATCCTCAGCACCACATAAAAAGAAATAAAGATACTGTGACCATCTACAACTAAAAAAATATTAAAAAAAAAAAAACTTAGTTTTTTGTTTTTGTTTTTTTTGGTACCAGGGATTGAACTCAGGGGCATTCAACCAATGAGCTGCATCTCTGTCCTATTTTGTGTTTTATTTAGAGATAGGGTCTCACTGAGTTGCTTAGGCTTTGCCATTGCTGAGGCTGGCTTTGAACTTGCGATTCTCCAATCTCAGCCTCCCAATGTGCTGGCATTACAGGCATGCACCACCAGGCCGCCTTGATTGCTGCTTTTTAAATCAGCAGCTTTCTGCATTCCAAATTTCTCCATCCCAAAAGCAACCACTTTTACTTTGCACATACTTTTATATGTACCTTGTTAGTCTAGATAACTTGTTTATATTGCTACTTTTTGATTTGTCTAGTTTTAGACATTAAACTGCCATGGGAAATGAAAATTAAGCACCCTTTCTTGCAACTGCCTCCATTTCTCTTACACGCTCATGCACAAATAGATAAATATAGTACAACAAAGTAAAGATTATATGCCAATCTTATTATCATAAATAGAAAAATTCTTAATATTAGCAAAAAGAATAATGTATCATGGTCATGTTTGCTTTATTCCAGAAATGCAAAACTGGTTTAACTTTGGAAAATAAACCTTGTAATTTACTATACTAATAGATTAAAGGTGAAAATCATATCATCACAACAGATAAAAAAAAAAAGGCATGAACTTTAACATCCTTTCCTGTTTATTAAAAAACAAAACAAAACCCTTACCAAGCTAGAAGCAGAAGGTGAATTAACAGTATCTATTTAAAAAAACAATAGCAAACATCAACTTCATGGTTGAACTTTAAAAACTCCCTGTAAGATCAAGTTAAGTGCAACAGCCATTTCTATTTAATTCATCCAGTCTATTAGTAGTTCTATTTTTAGTACATTTTCTGAATCCATCTGTTTCTATTTTCAGTTCCACACTATAGTTCAAACTACCATGAACTCTCATATAAAATACTGTATTATCTACCTCCCTGGTATCCTTGCTTCCACTCTTACTCCTCTACAATCTTTTCTCTACACAGCAGCTAATTATCTCCTCAATCTTTGAGTGGCCTGCCATTGTGCTAAGATAAATGCTTTACCAGGACCTGTAGAGTTCTACCAGATCTGGTCTCTGCTTGCCTCAGACTTTATACTTCATCTCTTACCCGTCTTCCTGACTATGCTATTCCCACTAGCCTTTCTTTCAATCCCTAAACACACAAAGTCCTTTCCTAAATCAATGTGTTTATATTTGCTATTTTATCTTGGTAAGAAAGACAAGAAAGGGCCAAGGTTATAGCTCAGTGGTAGAACACCTGCCTAGCATGTGAGGCACTAGGTTCAATCCTCAGCACCATAGAAAAATAAACAAATAAAAAACAAAAGTATTATGTCTATCTACAACCCATATATATCATATATATATATATATATACACATGAGTGTGTGTATGTATGTATGTGTGTATATATACGTGTGTGTGTGTGTGTATATATATATGAATGACAAGAAAAACATTCTTGGTAGCACTATGTATTCCTCCTTTGAGTGTCTCTTTTGTAATTTAAAAGTATGCTTTATAGGGCTGTGGATGTAGCTCAGTGGTAGTGTCTGCCTTCCATGCTTGAGGCCCTGAGTTCAACTCCTAGTACCACAAATAAGTAAAATAAATAAAAATAAAAGTCTGTTATTTCTATTATCTCTCCAAACTACCCTTGCTCCAACAGTAAATTATGAGAACAGAGCTGGTGAATCTTATGTTCATTATTATAGCTAGCAATGCTTTGTAAATAGTAGGAGCTCAATAAACAATTATTTGGGGGCTGGGATTGTGGCTCAGCCGTAGAGCGCTTGCCTCGCATGCGTGAGGCCCTGGGTTCGATCCTCAGCACCACGTACAAAGCAATCAAATAAAGACACTGTGTCCATCTACAACTAAAAAAATATTTTAAAAAAAATAAAAAATAAACAATTATTTGGGGTAACAAAGAAACAATTATTTGGGGCTGGGTAATTAGCTCAGCAGTAGAGCCCTTGCTTGGCATGTGCAAGGTTCTGGGTTCAATTCTCAAAACCACAATTAAAAATAAAGTTGACTTTATGATTACTAACTAGCATATTTTTGTCTCCTTTGGGAATATTTTCAAACTCAGTCCACATATCCAAACTCCAGATAAAAATATTAAATACTATCATCTCAAAGTCACCTAAACATCCAAATGACTGTTTCAGTCATTGAGCACAACTCCTGTGCAACATACAGATTGGTTAGTACTTGACTAATAACTGATGAGATTCCAAGTTTACTAAAGTCCCATCTTCTTAATATTTTATTTAACTGTTAAGTTTTACCTTCAACAGAAATAGGAGATCCCAGAGTATCATATTAAGTCTCAGTTATAAAACACTGTCACAGCTGAACTATTAATTCCTGCCATAATAATTACTGATTGGCCCCAAAGCTGTGCACCTGGGATCCAGGGTGCTGCAACATACTTACAGTGGTGTTTGGATATTTTAAGTTTTTGAAACATACAACCATTTTCAACATCTGTCAGGCACAGTGTGAACCATTAGCTCAAAATAGTACCCATTCATATTTAATAACAGATTTTTGGCAAATGATATGAATAAAATCAAGTTTGGTTTTTTTTTTTTAAATCAAAGTGGATCAGGAAATGAGAGGCTATGTACAATCTCATTCCAAGGTTTGAGACGGTGTGCAGTATCGAAGAGGCACACATATCCAATTAGTAACCATGATTAGATAAGAAAAAAGTAAATATGGTATCTTTTCCTTCAACTTATGAGTATTTTTTTCAAATGACTATAAATTGTTAAAACATAAATACTCATTAAGCTGTTTGTACTCAACTACTGAAATAAAATTATCAGGGTTTTTTCTTTTTTTTTGGACTAAGGGTGCTACCTGAACCAAGAAAGCTTCAGAACCAGTAGTAGAAATAAACCAAAGGTCTGTAAACTGCTGCCACTAGACTCAATCAGCCCTTGAGCTAAGAACTACTTTCACATTTTTAATGAGGTATATAGCAAACAAAGCTAATTTTTTAATGAGGTGTAGAAAACAAAGACAACAATAAAACAAATAATATGTGATAGAGACCATGCCAGGGACTTGAAATACTTACTATCTGGCTCTCTGTGTACTCCTGAATTTACACTATCAATACCTAGAGCAAAGCAGGGCGCGGTGGTGCAGGCCTGTAATCCCCCAGCACTTTGGGAGGCTGAGACAGGAGAATCGTAAGTTCAAAGCCAGCCTCAGCAACAGCGAGGTACTAAGCAAGTCAGTGAGACCCTGTCTCTACATAAAACACAAAATAGGGCTGGGGATGTGGCTCAGTGGTCGGGTATCCCTGAGTTCAATCCCTGGTACCAAAAAAAAAAACCAAAAACAAACAAACAACAAAAAAAAAACCCTAGAGTAAATATTTTCCAGTGTCCAATGATAAAGACTCTGTGCTGTCCAATGCAGAGTTATTTACATTTAGATTAATTAAAATAAAATTAAACCGGGCACGGCAGCGCACACCTGTAATCCCAGCAGCTCGAAAGGCAGGAGGATCCCGAATTCAAAGCCAACCTCAGCAAAAGCGAGGTGCTAAGCATCTCAGTGAGACCCTGTCTCTAAATAAAATACAAAATAAGGCTGGGGATGTGGCTTGGTGGTTGCGTGCCCCTGAACCAATCCCCAGTACCAAAAGTAAATAAATAGATAAATTCAGTTTTTGATTACAACAGCCACATTTCAAGTGTTCATTAGCCACACGTTATCAATGGATAACGAGTTGGACAGTGCAGATATAAAGTATTATCACTGTCAAAGTTGTACTGGAGAGCACCATCCTACTATCAATATCTAGAGTCAGTATCTTCTAGTTTATTAGTATTAAACACATCATTAATACTATCATTCCAAACATTTTTACTCAATTTACATATATTTGTTCCAGTCATTTACAGGGTCAAAAATTATATTGTTTTGAACCTAACCTTTAATTTTCAAAATCTTACAATATATTAACTCTCCATCTCTGTAAATCATTCCTGTCACTTCAAATGCCATTTTCTCCATTAAGTCTACTTTATTCTCCATTGCCTAAAGCACCAAATCAGTTCTCCCTTCTGTCATCATATCTCTTTAGAATGTCTTATAATTCCCTACATTCTGTCTTGTATCACAGTTATTTTGTATATATTAATTATTTCCCTTTCTGGGACTTAGAGACTCTGAATCATTCGCTCCCAGCCCTAGCACAAGGCAAGGAACCCAATAAACATGAGGAATTCGACTGACCCAATTCAACTGATCTGAAAAATTACTTCAATATCTAGAGTAACCTTGTGCTTTGGTCTTCATCCAGCACCCTTTACCTCTGTTAACGCCTAATAAGCCCATCTTTAAAATTCCAATAGCAGTATTTTTCTTCCCAACCTCTAGTATTTAAACAGCAAGAAAAAGGAGCTTTGACCCTGAGCCGGTCAGAGGAAGATTTGGGGTGGGGGTGGGGGGACAAAAAACAAACTAATTTGTGGGATGCTGATTTTGACTTTGTTGGTAGTATCTGCAGAAAACCGAAAATCTGTTCTGTGCCTCAAGCACTCCGAATCCCAGTGAGCCGAGAATTTAAACATCACTCATTGCTGTCGCTTCATTTATAGCAAAGAAAAGCTGAAGTCAGAAATAAAAACAACCAAAAAGAAAAATTAAACGTGTGGGTGGGTCAGGACGCCGCGAGCTCGACAAGCAAGCAATCTGAGCCGGCCCGAGGGGCCCAGGCGTGAGTGCCAAAGCGCTAGGGAGGAGAGAAGGAACAATGTGCAAGCCGAGGCGAGAAAGGAGAGCCCAGCACCCGCCTCTTAGGCATCCATTTCGGCCCGGCGCTCCCCACCCCCAACGCCGGACCTTCAAAGTGCTCAGACAAAACCCAAGTCCTCTCAGGAGCCCAGAGTGAGAGGGTCATTCTCCTTACCGGCCACAGCCCACCTGCTGGACTTGTTTGGGGTCTGCGCGCTGCTCCGAAAAGACGTCACTTCACAACGCCTAGCCAAACTTAGTGAAGTATTCAAATCTAACCGCCTAGCTGATGCGCACGCGCAAAGCCGTTCTACGTGTCGACTCCGCCCCTCACGTTTCAGACCAAGCCGGCTCCTAACGCCTATCCAATTAAACTTCTTTGCCAGCCTCTGTGCCAATATAACTGCCCTCAAATACATCTCATTTTCTACTGAATTTCATCCATCCCTTCCCAGAGCAGACTTCCCAACATCGTGGAAGCGGCCATCTTCTTTCGATTGTCCGTTACAGAAGTGAGCGACGTTGACTTCCGTACAAAATGGCGATGTCCATAACGTTGCGTCACATCTACCTACTATCACTCCCTATACTTACCAGGAAGAGATAGGCTTCTGGGACGAGGTGGCCGAGTGGTTAAGGCGATGGACTGCTAATCCATTGTGCTCTGCACGCGTGGGTTCGAATCCCATCCTCGTCGAAAGACTAGTTTTTCTACCGCAGGTTTGGAAAATTCTTTTACACAATGGAAACTATTGACTAGCTAGGCAATGATTTACTAATTAGTCGATTTAGTCTGGCGCCATGAATCTCAGCGTTGGGATTTTTTTTTTTTAAAGGATTGAGGTATTTGAAATACAGCTTCTAAAGCATTCTGACTTCACAGATGAAAAAGGGGAGGGAAAGAGACTTTCTGAGAATCAGAAAATGTGCTGGATTTAATTTCTTATCAAGTACAAAGAAGAGTGGATTAAATTCCTTATGAAGTAAAAAACAATAGAATTCCTTGATAATATTCATTTCATCTGTTTTATTGCCGGTCTGACCCAACATAAAGTAACCCAGCTCCTAATTGAAAGGTTTGGATTATTATGGACTCTTACCCTGGGATTTTTAATACCTGTCCTGATTAGGAAATACCAGGTTTCACTACAAAAGCTACCTTGAGACTGAGTGTTCAGAATTCTCTTCAGTCTCCAGCAGACTGCAGGAACTCTAGAAATGCATACTATGGAGCCGGCTGCAGTGGCGCACGCCTGTAATCCCAGCACTTAGGGAGGCTGAGACAGGAGAATCAGGAGTTCAAAGCCAGCCTCAGCAACGGCGAGCTAAGCAACTCGGTGAGACCCTGTCACTACATAAAACACAAAATAGGGCTGGGGATGTGGCTCAGTGGTCAATCCCTAGTACCAAAGAAAAGAAAAGAAAAAGAAATGCATACTTTGGGAAGACCTTTTAAAATGTTGATGGCGTGTGAAACTTTGTTCATAGTTAGAAGCCAGATGAAACAGAAACATGTCTACCTTCCCCGAGGAGTGGAAGGGGTTTAATCCTCTCCTGGATTTAACCAGAAGAGGAACAGGGAGCTGGAAAAGAATAGAGATTCCCTTCTAGGAAGGTCATCAGGCAGATTCATACACTTACATTTAATAGCCTTTGTGTATGCAGTTCTTATTTACAGGTACTATATGTTTTGTATTAATTGCATCACTTCAACTCACCATAGCCTTGTGATTGTGATGTATACTTTCATTACTCCATTTTACAGACAAAGGCACTGAAAGATTAACTTGCTCAAGGTTATACAAGTTTTAAATTGCAGAAAGAGCAGTTTAACCCGAATCTGTGGGCTCCTTCATGAGTCTTATCCATCATCCTATATGGTGCAGGTTTAGTAAACATCACTTATCATACTTTTGAGGTAACAGTTTACAGGTGCTTTCTCCCACAGGTGTCTGCACAGCACAGTGTTCCAGAACCCAGTATCTGGCATGTGATTCAGCAAGGTTTGTAGCCCTGAGGGTTGGAAGGCAGTAGTGTTTCTATGCTGGGATCTACTGGCTCCCTGCTCTTAGATCCAAATTCCTTGGGAATGTTGATATCTCCATAGGCTGAAGGTTTGGGGTCACCTGTCTTCATCTTTGCTCTTCAATCCATTTTCTCTACCTGCTGGTAGGTAAGGTATCTACTCATATCCCATATATATCTAAGGAGTCCATGAATGGTATTCAGTGGTTATTTGCTTAAGAAAAAAATATTACATCCTTATTTTTTAGTCTTTAATTGAAACATTTCCTTCAATAAAGATAACCAACAAAATACAGTTATATTTACCCATGACTTTGTCACCAAAAGAAATCAGATATTTTTATATAACATTACTATATCTGCTGTAGACTTGCTATGGTTTGATTGTGTCCCCCAAAAGTCCATGTGTTGGAACTTTGGTCCCTAAGTTCAACAGTGTTGAGAGGTGGGAACTTTGGGAAGTAAGGCACAGTCACATGAATGGATTAATCATGGGAGTAGTTTTGTTGTAAAAGTGAGTTCTTTGGTTAACTTACTCTGTCTGGCCATGTGATACCCTTCATCATATTATGATGCAGCAAGAAGACCATTACCAGATGCTGAGCAGATACTGGTGCTGTTCTCTTGGATTTCCAACCTCTAGAAGTGTGAGCAAAATAAACCTGTATTCTTTATAAATTACCTAGTCTCAGGTATTTAATTATAGCAACAGAAAACAGACTAAGACATCACTACTTTAAAAGTATGACAATTATTAGAACTATCATTAGATCTTATAATGTTATGCATTAAAAAACAAGTACAAATTTTTTTAGCCGGGCGCGGTGGCTCACGCCTGTAATCCCAGCACTTAGGGAGGCTGAGACAGGAGAATCGCGAGTTCAAAGCCAGCCTCAGCAATGGCGAGGCGCTAAGCAACTCAGTGAGACCCTGTCTCTACATAAAACACAAAATAGGGCTGGGGATGTGGCTCAGTGGTCGAGTGCCCCTGAGTTCAATCCCCAGTACCA
>CM053401.1:77599280-77622190 GCA_028644305.1 Xerus rutilus | reverse complement strand
CAAAACAAAAAAAAAAAAACAAGTACAAATTTTTAATTTTTGCAAAATAATAATATGTATATTCCAACATACTTGGTTGCCTTTGTATTCTAACATACTTAATTTTGTGCATTATAAAATAATTTTCTGAGAAGAGATCTACAGTCTTCACTGGACTGCCAAAGGACTCTGAGTCACAAAAAAAAGGTTAAGAGCCCATGAGAACTATGAATTTTTTAATTTAAGACCATTTGTAATAATTACATATTAAAGTAAAATTTCTTTTGTGCTGAAAAAAGAAAAAGAGAGAGAGAACCCATGAGGAACATTTCTGAATGGCCCTGGAGACACTAATATCACCTTTTACTGTTTTATTTACTGTTTCCCATATCTTTGCAGATGCTGTCCCTACCCCTCTCCCTGGAACAGGGCTCTGCCCCCACCCCCTTCCTATCCTGCCACTATCTTGCTGGCTTCTGCTCCTCCTTCAGATCATCATCAGATCATCCCCATCAACAAGCCTCCCCTAGCCTTGCAATGGGTAGCTCCCTCTCTTTCCCTCAACTATTCCTTCACCTCTACTCAACTCGCTCTCTTTTGCTTCAGGAGAGGTGCACTTCCCTTGCACCCCTTCTAGATAATCCTGAAGCCTTCTGGGTTTTCCCTAGCACTTGCCAGTTTGTATGAAATTGCCCATTAGTGCTGCAAGCCACTACAAACAAGCAGAGCTGCCTCATTTTACTGAACTAAGGAGTCCAGCTTCTTGGAATGACAACTTCCTTTGGAAAATGGGTAAGGTCTATGTGATGTGTCCAGTTTCTACAAATAAAGGTGGGTGAATTATTTATTCAAAGGAAAATCTTCGCCTGCAGAAGTTATGAAACTGCAATGCGCCAGCAAAGCCTAAAGGGGAAAAAAAGAAAAAATATAAATTGAAAGCTCACTTTTCTTTCCGTCAGTTCTTTACTTCTTCCCACTCAGAGTTGTTCACTTGTAGCTTCTTTCATATGAAATTACAGTAAAACTTGTGATGAGAGTACGTTTTTTGCATTTCTGCTAAACTGTGTTCACGTTCCGTTTTTCTGAGAGTAAGACGAATCAACAGCATCCCAGATTATTTAAAAGTCCAGGAAAATGTTTGAATTAGTAAGGGAGAAAGAAATTTAAGAAGCTAGGGTGATAAAAAGAGTTAGAGGCGCCATCTACTGGAAAAGCTGCAACTGCAGCATTCAGACAAAATGGTTCTAAAGGAATGGTCACAACTTTTGAAAAGATCTCCACCACGCAGTAGACCTCAGTTCAGAAAAACCATTCTCCATCAACACCAGCGTTCTTCCTCACAAGTACAATCCAGAACAGTTTCAGGACCCTTCAATCTCTGAAGGTCTACGCAAAAGAATCACTGCACAAATTACCAAGATATTCCAGCTTGGGTGCCAGGAAATGATCTTCATCTCTGGGTCCAACTTCAGGAAGACTCATTCTCTGTTGAAATCGAGGTTCTCTGGGAAGAATTATTTCAGTGTTTAGTTGGTGATCGTCCTCAGTCCAGACAGGGTATGTGTCAGTAGCCCTTATATGACAAAGCTCTGAAGGAAGAATTTGAAGTCAGTGCTTTGTTGGTGTGTGCCTGCAATTTATTTCTTACCTCTCATAAGAAAAATCGACTTCCGTGTCTAAGACTTGCAAAGATTGATTTTTAGAGGGAGTTAATGACAGGAGTGAGTTTAGTCTGCTCTCCACTGTAAAGTGTGGAGAACCATCTCTGGGAAAACAGCCTTGAAAAGGCCTGGGGAGGCTTAAGTGGGTCCAGACATTCCTTGGGTCTGCAAAACCAACCCAAGACAATTTTCTTCATTCAGATTATTCTGATATGCATACTATCATGTGAAAACAGCTACTGTGCTATTACAGCTTCTGGGGAAATCTACTGAGTTGAAAACTAAATAACTTTCATACTGAAGATTGGTAGAACAAAAATTGAATCAAATTTATAGGAACCTTCCTTAGGAAAACCAAGATGAATGAATAAATGCCAAGAGACCAGGGAAAATGTGAAATACCAGCATGGTAATTCCATGGTATACCATGCTGAGGTTGCAATGGATAGTTAGCAAACAACAACCATTTATACCTTTCCTTCTCATCTCACCATATTGAGGAAATGGTCTCATTTCCAAATGAAATCTCTGGAATGAAGTAAAACTGAGTTAAACTCGACTCCAATACAATCAAGTTAATGGAGACCTAAGGTTAATAAAGACCATGGTGGAATACTAAGGTTTTTTTTTTTTTCCTTTTTCTCTTTGTACTAAATAAAAGATTATTGGCTCTGAGCACTTTTTTCCTTCTCTGGCCTTCTCAGAGATTTTGGATTACTTAAATTTTTTATGTGAATGTTTTGACCTATATTTACCAATTCTAGATCAAATTCCCTCAGTAAATCCTTAGTAGTATTACTGATGGACAAAGCACCATTTGTTCCGAGTTATGATAGCATACTGAGTGATTACAATAGACAATTTTAAAAGATTAGGTTAATGCTGGGTGCAGTGGCACAAGCCTATAATTCCCAACAAATTGGGAGACTGAGGTAGTAAGATGGTAAGTTCAAGGCCAGCGTCCAGACTTAGAATTCTGATTTTCAAACTCTAGAATAACACCAAAACTTGATGTATGAAAAAAATGTGCGGTTTTTTTGTTGTTGTGTTTGAGTTTTTTAAAAATTCAAATAGCTCCTTGATGATAATTTCCAAGTACTCAATGAAAGGATCACTTCCAGTAAAGTCTCCTCTCAAGGACTGTATGTAATCATTTTAGGTATAACTTAGCAAGAAACAGAGGCAGTCATTATTTGAGCTCATGTTACAGGACTTTCTTTTCTTTTTTGGTATTAACAGAAATTTATTATCTCACAGTTCTGAAAGCTAGAAATCAGAGATCAGTTTAAGCAGGATTGGTTCCTTCACAGGGCTTTGAAGAAGAATCTGATCCTCATCTCTTCCCTAGGTTCTGGTGGTTTGCTGGCAATATTTAGCATTCCTTGGCTTAGAAAATTTCCATTACTTTCAATTTTGCCTCAATTCTGTTTCTGGAAAATTTATTATTTTTTAAATTGAAAAAATGCAGGGGCTGGGGCTATATAGCTCAGTGATAGAGCACTTGGCTCGCTCATGTGAGGCACTAGGTTTAATCCTAAGCACCATATAAAAATAAATAAATAAATTTGTAGATGTGTCCATCTACAACTAAATATATATATACACACACACACAGTACTGAGGATTGAACCCAGGGGTGCTCTACCTATAAGCTACATCCCCAGCCCTTTTTATTTTGAGATAGGGTATAGTTAAGTTGCTGAGGCTGGCCTTGAACTTGGGATTCTTTTGCTTCAGCCTCCCAAGTAGATGTGGTTACAGGCATGCCATGCATGCCTGGATTATTCCACGAAAATTTAGCATTTGGGATGAGATATAGAGCTTTTTGTTTAAAGTTCTTAACATTTGGAATATTGGAAAACTTGTAAGAAAAAAGAACCAGAACACTTGTATCATTGAATTACTGAATTTTTTCAAGAAATTGCGTCAAGATCCGATGATAAGCCGGGCGCGGTGGCTCATGCCTGTAATCCCAGCACTTTGGGAGGCTGAGACAGGTGACTCGTGAGTTCAAAGCCAGCCTCAGCAATGGTGAGGTGCTAAGCAACTCAGTGAGAACCTGTCTCTAAATAAAACACAAAATAGGGCTGGGGATGTGGCTCAGTGGTTGAGTACCCCTGAGTTCAATCCTCGTACCAAAAAAAAAAAAAAAAAGCATCAGCCATGGTAATGAAGTGTTAGAAAATACAAAGCACAAGGCTATCTTTGTGTCTGAGAGCATGCCATACCTAGAATACAAAGCCATGAACTACTGTTAGAGCCTTCAGTTTGTGATAAAGGAAGAATACGTGAACTTAATGCATACTGAAGTGGCCAGTCACTGTTGCAAATTATTATGTATTATTTATCATGATAGTATGCAAAATGCCAAGATACATAATATTCTTTAGTTTTCTCTTCCCATCCATTGTGAAATTAACAACACTAGGCACTTGATTTATTTTGAAAGGTGTTATACAATGGTATAATATGTATAGATGTAATATATTGCATATGTACAATTTACAAGTGACAATAACAAAAATCAAAGCCACAGATACATGACCCCAGTTAAGAAACATTACCAGCACCTTGGAAGCTTCTAATGTGACCCTCCCTTCTGGAACCCTCCCACCAAAGACATAATTGCTTACCTGAATTTTATATTAATTATTTTCTTCCTTTTCTTAGCAAATGTGCACGTACAAATCCCTAAAATGTTTTGTCTTATGTATTTTTAAATTTTATATAAATGGAGTCATATTGTACGCTTTTGTGACTTCTTTCACTCAACACTTTTTGTTGTGCTGGAGATCAGTGAACAGTTTTATCCATATAATTCATTCATTTTCACTGTTACATAATGTTCAGTTATTGGAATAAACCATTAGGTATCCACTCTTATTTATGAATACTTTAGTTGTTTCTTTTTGACATAGGAATATTGTTGTGTGAGCTACTCTTGTAGCTCAGTGGTAGAGCACTTGCCTAGCATGTGTGAGGGACTGGGTTCAATTCTCAGCACTGCATATAAGTAAATAAAATAAAGGTCCATTGACAACTAAAAAAAAAAAGTATATTTAGCTGGGCGTGGTGGCACACACCTGTAATCTCAGCACTCTCCAAAGCTGAGATAGGAAAATGGCAAGTTCAAAGCCAGCCTCAGCAATGGCAAGGCGCTTAGCAACTCAGTGAGACCCTGCCCCTAAATACAACACAAATAGGGCTGGGGATGTGACTCAGTGGTTGAGTGCCCCTGTTGTGTGAAAGTTCTCATACATATCTCTTGGAGTACATGTTTTTCTAGGTATATAGCTAGAAGTGGAATTATTGGTATTGTGCATGTTCAACTTTGCTAGGCAATTTTTTTCCTTAACCCAGGGTCTTGCTATGCTGCCCAGTCTGACTTTGAACTCCTGAGCTCAAGCAGTTCTTCCTCTTCAGCCTCCTGAGCAGTCAGGACTACAGGCATGCATCACTACTCCCAACTACTAGGCAAATTTTTAACTGTTTTGATGTGGTTAATGACTGATAAAAAGTTTGTAGTTTTGAAAACAGACAAGCTTCAGATGAAAGGAAAAGAGTAAATGGATAATTTGGAGAGAAAAAAAACAATAATCATAATTATAGACAATAATGCCTACATGTGCAAGGCAAGTGCTCTAAGCAGAATGCCTTTGTTGATGATTCCTCTGACTGCAGTGAACTTATTCATCTAAAACATGGTCAACTTCCTTAGGCTGCTCTGTTTCCATTGTGGGTTTTCAATAATTCTGTGTTCTAGAAAATCTGAGTCCCAAGTACAAATGATTCCAAGCCAAAGAGGCTCTGAATAAGCCCATTTTCTCAATCCTTTGGAAGCAAAACTAACTCAGGTAAGTCTAGGTCTTCCATTAAGAAATACAACCAGGGCTGGGGTTGTGGCGCAGTGGTAGCGTGCTCGCCTAGCACGCATGAAACACTGAGTTCGATCCTCAGCACCACATAAAAATAAAATAAAGATATTCTGTCCACCTACAACTAAAAAATAAATATTAAAAAAAAAAAAAAAGAAATACAACCATTCAAAGCCAGGAGCAGTGGCTCAAGCCTGTAATCCCAGCACTTAGGGAGGCTGAGACAGGAGAATCGCGAGTTCAAAGTCAACCTCAGCAATGGTGAGGTGCTAAGCAACTCAGTGAGACCCTGTTTCTACATAAAACCCAAAATAGGGCTGGGGATGTGGCTCAGTGGTCGAGTACCAGTGAGTCCAATCTCCAGTACCAAAAAAAAAGAAAGAAAAGAAAAGAAATATAACCATTCAGGGCTGGGGTGTAGCTCAGTGGTAGAGTGCTTGCCTAGCATGTGAGATTCCGGGTTCAATCTGCAGTACTGCAAAAGCAAAATAAAGATCCTACAGACTTACTAGGAAATCCATGGCTGTAATTCAGTGCTTGAATCAAAGCTAACCTTAAAAATGCAATTGATTGACCAACTTTTTAGTCACTACATTCAATTAATTACCTCTGCCTTTCATGCTACAAATAAATTGGTATAATCTTTTGGAGGGCAGTTTGCAGTTACCTGTCAATATTTAAAGCTTTTGACTCCCAAAATTACATGCAAAAAAATGTTTTGCTGAAATACTGGCACTAATATGAAAGATATAAAATTAGGATATTCACTGTAGTTTGAGAGTAATCAAATACTGCAAACACATAAAATTCTACCAATAGAGGAAGAATTAAATTATGGCATATCACACAAACATAATGTAGCTATTAAAAAAATGTCCTACATAGAAGGATCACAACTTCAGTGCCAGCCTCAGCAACTTAGCAACGCCTTCTCTTAAAATAAAAATAAAAGAGCCAGAGATGTGGCACAGTGATTAAGTGCCCCCGTGTTCAATCCCTGGTACCCAAAAGAGAAGGAAAAAAAAGTTATCCTAGAGAAAAGCAAGTCATGGAACAACTTCTATAGCATAATTCCATTTTTATTTAAAAATACATGTAGATTTGTGTGGCTTAGGAATACAAAATAGGAAGACCACTTAATTATTAATAGTGGTTACCTCTAGGGGAAGGGGCTATAATAAGAATTAAAAATTTTTTTTTTGTACCAGGGATTGAACTCAGGGGCACTCAACCACTGAGCCATATCCCCAGCCCTTTTTTGTATTTTATTTAGAGACAGGGTCTCACTGAGTTGCTTAGCATCTAACAGTTGCTGAGGCTGGCTGTGAACTCTCAATCCTCCTGCCTCAGCCTCCTGAGCTGCTGGGATTACAGGTATGCACCACCGTACCTGGCAAGAATTAATTTTTTTTGAAAGATAACACTTAACAAGGGGGAAAAACACATCCGAGAACTGTCATCTATAGAAATGAACAACTAGATTCAACCTGAGTTCCTTAAAGGAAATAACTTGGTTTCGTTTTATTTGTACTTTTAAAACGCTAGGGAGCAAATCCAGGCCTCATATGTTTAGGACATTTTTTTAATTCTTGCTTTTTGCTGAGGCTGCCTCAAGTGCTCTACTACTGAGCTATACTTCCATTCTAGCAAAGTATCTTTCTCACAGGTTCTGTATGAATATTCTAGCACTTAGTCAGGCATGGTGGCACACACCATGCTTCTGGGGAGTCTGAGACAGAAGTATGGCAAGCTCAAGTCCAGCCTCTGCAATTTAGCTAGACCCTATCTCAAAATAAAATTTGAAAAGGGATGGGGATGTAGTTCAGAGGTAGCACCCTCCTAGGTTCATTCTCCAGTAATGCAAAAACAAAAATAAAAAACTAAACAAACCACCCCACAATCATAGCACCTAGCACAGCATTTGAGTAACACAGAGACCAATTACTCAACTAGTATGTGCTAGGTGGAAGAACACATGCAACACACACTCACATACACACTCTGTTTTTAGGTGTCTGTAGACTAGTGGGATGCATTGTAATTGTAGATGGATTATTAGTTACTACTCCTAGTAACCAGGGAATGACTACTTTACTCAATTCATCTTGTGTAGACTTTTTTTTTTCTTTTAATACTGAGGATTGAACCCAGGGATGCTCTACCACTGAACCACCTCCCTAGTCCTTTTTACTTTTTAGTTTGAGACAGGGTCACACTAAATTGCTGGCGCTGGCCTCAAACTTGGGATCCTCCTGTCTCAGCCTTCCCAGTTGCTGGGATTACAGGTGTGTGCCACTATCCAGTATAGAGACTCTTTGAAGGAATGCTGTGCTATGTAACTTGGTGCAATAAAAGAAATGTTCTATATCTGTGCTATTCCATATGTGGTAGCTACTAAACTTCCATTAGGTTTTGAACATTAGAAATGTGGGTTAATGCAACAAAAGAACTGCATTTTAAATTTGGCTTTAGTTAAATTTAAACCAATACATGGAGCTAAAACTGACTGAACTATTAGGAATAGAATAAACAGGGCTAGAGAATGAAATACAAAACGGAAGAGCTAAGATAGCAGTTGGGCAAAAGCTAATGCTCCCACTGAGAATCTTGGAAGGAACCATGCTAGGTAAAGAGGTAGCCTTTACCTTCCTCTTTCTGTACCCTCAATGTGTACTCCCTAAGAGCATAGGCACCTATCTTTTGTTTCTTTTTTTTTTTTCTTTTTTTGGTACCAGGGATTAAACTCAGGGGCATTTGACCACTGAGCCACATTACCAGCCCTATTTTGTATTTTATTTAGAGACAGGGTCTCACTGAATTGCTTAACACCTTGCTTTTTGCCGAGGCTGGCTTTGAACTTGCGATCCTCCTGCGTCGGCCTCCCAAGCTGCTGCAATTACAGGTGTGCGCCACTGTATCCAGCTTCTTTTATTTCTATTTGCATTTATTTTATGTTTAATGTATAAATATAATATAATAAATATATAAATACACACACAATAGAGTATTATTCTACCATAAAAAGAATGGAGTTATAATATATGCTATAACTTAATGATGAAAACATTATGCTGAAGCAAAAGACAGATACAAAAGGCTATATATTAAGCTGGGTGCGGTTGTGCACACCTGTAATTCCAGCACTTTGGGAGGCTGAGATAGGAGGATCAGGAGTTCAAAGCCAGCCTCAGCAATGGTGAGGCCTAAGCAACTCAGTGAGACCCTGTCTCTACATAAAACACAAAATAGGGCTAGGGATGTGGCTCAGTGGTTGAGTACTCCTGAGTTCAATCCACAGTACCAAAAAAAAAAAAAGCTGCATATATGATGCCATTTATATGAAATGTCCTGAATAGACAAATCCATAAAGGCAGATGGATTATTAGTTACTACTCCTAGTAACCAGGGAATGACTACTTAATAAGGTACAGGTTCCCTTTTCAGGGTGAGGAAAAAGCTTTAGAACTATATAACAAGTGATGGCTACACAACATCATGGATATATTAAATGCCGCTATATGTACATCTTTTTTTTTAAATTTTTTTTAGTTGTTGATGAATCTTTATTTTATTTATTTATATGTGGTGCTGAGAATGGAACCCAGTGTCTCACACATGCTAGGCAAGTGCTCTACCACTGAGCCACATCTCCAGCCCTGCTAATGTACATTTTAAATTCATTTTGTTAGGTGATGTTTACTGATTAAAAAAAAAAAAGCAGCAGAAGAAAATCAGATACACAAGGTGTTAGAAAAAAAGGATCTATTTACAAACCAAAATGCTCCCAGATTCTAGCTGGAGGGAGAAGGAAGGAGGTAGCATGTATGAGAATGTCCCTTTACAGCCTAACCTCAATCTTATGGAAACCCTGAGTACCAGCTCATAGGGTCAGCCCCGACTCCATGGCTCATCCCTGTCCCACTCCAAGAAGCAATCCCTCCATTGGTTACTGCCTTCAGTTTTCTTGCCAGTCATCCTGTGCCCAGGGAGGCAAAGGTGAAACATACTCAAAGTCCGGCCCTTTATAGCGGAGGGCATGCAGGAACATCACAAGGTCTTGGGGCAAGGGATCCTGTCGCACCAGCCGGCATTCTGCACAGAGTGGGTCTGTCTCTTGATTCATAACATCTGTTTCAGGTGCCTTTCCTCGTGCCAAAGCCACTGTGTCCATATTCTGAGGGACTGCTTCAACTACTCCATCCATCTTCTGGGTAGCTGTGGCCAACTCTTCTAGGCTGTCCTTGGCCAACTCTGAGGAGGGGGCTGTAGAGTCTGTGAGTCCTGGGGGCATGTCACCATCACAGAGATCTAGTACGTCCAGGCTCTGTTTGGCTTGGTGCTCTGCCACCAGGTCCCGGAGCAGTTCCTCATCTGTCTTGGGAATATGGCCACCCCTTCCTCGAGAGGGGCCCCAGGCCACTGAATTGTAGATGGGGTCATTGAGAATGGGGTGGCCCAGGAATTGAAGATGGACTCGGATCTGGTGGGTACGGCCTGTAAGTGGCCGGCATCGTACCACACTGGAGCGGCCATTGTAGCTCAGCCTCTGGAACACAGTCTCACAGGGCTTGCCCTGGGGATCTACACGGCACACCCCTACCTTGTAAGATACCACTAAGATGGGCTCTTTGCAGGTCACCTCCTTGGCAGGGAACTCCCCTTCCACACGGCATACATACTCCTTTTCCAGCTAGGAAGAGGAGGGAAGAGGGAGAAAGTCAGCACAAAGTCTAAACTAAAGGAATCCAAACCATCTATGGAGTGATAGGAATACACCAGTGTCAGAAAGAAGAGGATTCAAAACTCAGCTCTACCACTTACCAGTTTCATGATCCTGGGTATATATATATTTTTTTAATATTTTTTTAGTTGTAGATGGACACAATGTCTTTATTTTATTGGTTTGTATGTGGTGCTGAGGATCAAACCCAGGGCCTCACGCATGCGAGGCAAGTGCTCTACCACTGAGCTACAATCCCAGCGCCCTGGGTATATTATTTAACCTCTTTTAATCCCAATAACTCAGCTAGAAAACATGAGATTAAAAAAAACTTATTCCTCACTGGGCACGGTGGCACACGCCTATAATCCCAGTGGCTTGGGAGGCTGAAACAGTACGATTGCAAGTTCAAAGCCAGCCTCAGCAAATTAGCGAGGCCCTATGCAACTCAGTGAGACCCTGTCTCTAGATAACATACAAAAAAGGGCTGGGAATGTGACGCGGTTAAGTGCCCCTGAATTCAATCCCTGGTACCAAAAAAGAAAAAGAAAACCAAAAACATATTCCTCCCAGAGCTATCATAAGCATTCAGTAAATTGGGCTCTAATGTGCTTGATACTAAGCCTGGCATACATTCAATAAATCAATGCAGAGTATGCACTTAAAATAGTCTAGATCCAGATGCAGAATTCCAACCCTCAAAACTACAATCACTATCAGTAAACTTTTACACAAACCTCTTCCAACTTCAACCAAAATTTTCCCACCAAACAGGCTCTCCCCAGCATCTTTTTTTTCTCTTCTTTTTTTGTGGTGCTAGTGATCAAACCCAGAGCCTAAGGTAAGTTAGTCAAGCCCATGCAATGGGTGTAGCTCCTTTAGTTGGTGCTCCTTGCCCAGGATGAAGATGACTGTGTTGGGTTGGAAGCAGGCAAGGGATGGACAGGAATGGAGAAAGACAAATGCTCTACCATTGAGCTAAATCCTCAGCCCCTCTAAAATCTTAAAAACCTTCCCTAGTCTCTCAGCACCCTAAAACTTCAAAGCAGCAAATGAGTATAAGCTCAAGAAAGGCAGCATATGAGTATAAGCTGGACATGGTGGTATACACCTGTAATTCCAGCGACTGGGAACTTGAGGCAGGAGGATCCCAAATTTGAGGCCAGACTCAGTAACTTAGTGAGACATTGTTGTCAAATTTTTTTTTTTTTGGTATTGGAGATTGAACTCACGGGCACTCGACCACTGAGCCATATCCTCAGCCCTGTTTTTTTGTGTTTTATGTAGAGACAGGGTCTCACTGAGTTGCTTAGGGCCTCGCCATTGCTGAGGCTGGCTTTGAACTCGTGATTCTCCTGTCTCAGCCTCCCTAAGTGCTGGGATTACAGGCTTGCGCCACGGCGTCCAGCTTGTTCTCAAATTTTTAAAAAAATAAATAGAAAGAGCTGGGGATGTAGCTCAGTGGTACAGTACCCCTGAGTTCAACTGCCTTACTAGAAAAGAAAAGGAAAAAGAAATGGCAGTGTATGCCATCTCTAAAGATCTTTTGAAACATACAGGGTAATCTGTCTTTGATACCTTAGGTGCCAACTTTCAAGTAGGAAGCTTGGCCAGATAAAGAAGAAGGTGTAACAGAATTCTGTTACACCTTGCTGACACAGAGCACTCACGAGCCCAGGAAGTGGCCTACAGGAGAAAAAGACCTGGCTTACCTGCCGGTCCCGAACCTGCTCATGAATTCTCTCAGAGACTACTGCTGTCTTAGCAAACATGAGCACTCCTGAGGTAAGGCGGTCAAGCCGATGCAATGGGTGTAGCTCCTTCAGTTGGTGCTCCTTGCCCAGAATGAAGATGACTGTGTTGTGTCGGAAGCGGCCACAGGGATGGACAGGAATGGAGGAAGGCTTATCTACAACCACCACATCTTCATTTTCAGCTAGCAGGCGAACAGGCTCTGCGGTGACTGGTGGCTCATGCCTGTGCACTGTGTTCCGCAAGAAATCATTGTCCTGTCAAAAACATAGGTAAGCTGTCAGCCTGGGACCAGCAGCCTATAATCAGTCAACATCACACCTCTCTCTCCTTTTTCCTTATTGATACAGAAGGGTCACAGTACCTGCTTAAGCAGAAAAAGAAAAGTTTATAGTATGATCTCATTTTGTAAAAATACAGACACACACAGATAGCAGGCATTGAAAAAGTATGATAAAAATAATAAAGAGTATATCTCTGAAAGGTTAGACTATAGATGTCTTTGGTTTTGCCTATTTGTTTATTCTCTACATTAAATTTTCATTATAAAGCTATTTTTTTTTGGTGGTCCTGGGGATTGAACCCAGAGTTTTGTGCATCGAAGGCAATGACTCTACCAACTGAGCTATATCCCCAGCCCTAAAAGCAATTTTTTTTTTTGGTACTGGAGATTGAACTCACTGGTACTGGACCACTGAGCCACATCCCCAGCCCTATTTTGTGTTTTATGTAGAGACAGGGTCTCACTGAGTTGCTTAGCGCCTCACCGTTGCTGAGGCTGGCTTTGAACTCGCGATTCTCCTGTCTCAGCCTCCCTAAGTGCTGGGATTACAAGCGTGAGCCACCGCGCCCGGCTAAAAGCAATTTTTTAAGTGAAGTTAAAACCTCCTTGAATCATCACTTCTTATGACCCTGAACCAACAAAATCAAGTTAAGTCCACAGATATGGGATCTACACTAGGATTTGTCACAAGCTTTCTGCAAGTTGTTGGGTAATTCAATTTCTCTAGAACTCAGTTTCCTTATCTATAAAATATGAGGGTTAGACCAGATCTATACTTTACAAAATTGGGATGGGAGGGGAAATCCCTAAGTTTTGGAATTGCCTTGTGTTACTGAGGGAGGTGCCTGGTATCTCTTTATGTGATAGAATTTTAAAGGGGTCAAAGCACCTGTCTAGACAATTCTGGTCTCTATCCTTGACATCCCACAATGTATTACTTATCAGGATGTATGATAAATAGTTTAACAGTAGTTATAAGAACACAAACTTTGGAAGTGGCACCGTTGCCTTACCTTTGTGAAGCTTACCTTAGTTTCCTCAGTTTTCTTAAAAGTAAAATGGGGTGCAATATCAACTGCACAAAGCTGTCATTAGAATTAAACGTTATAGTACATAAAATGCTTAACTTTGTGCCCAACACGCAGTAAGGAGGCATAAATGATAGGCCCTATTATTACTATTTGTACAGAGACCTAAGATGCAGGGTAGAAAGTGGGTAGTGCCCTTGTCACAAGACAATATACAAAAGGAATTATGAGAATTCCAACTTATGTTCCTTAGAAACAAGGAAGCCTCTTTGATGGGGAGGATAAACAGGTTGAGTTCTGAAGCACAAACAGGCTGTCTATTTGGGCAGACAGGAAGCAGAGGCGAAAAAAGAGTGTTCCAAGTGAAAAGGAGAGCATTCTGAATTACCATTATTTTACTTCCACACCTATATACCAAGTCTGAAAAACAAAACCAAAAACCCTGGCTCCTTTTTTTCGCCCGCCTTCTGGCCAGCCCCATCAGGACTGCACCTTGAGCACAATGCTGAGGTCCTGTACTGGCTCCTCATTGAGGTGCAGGCGGCCGGCCCGGATCGCGGCTTCGTAGTAGGCGAGCGGCTGGGCTCGGAACTCTGTGCTGAAGACGTGCATCAAGCTGTGGCCCACCCAGCGGCCTTTGCAGTAGGTCCGGAAGTCAAAGTAATAGGGCCGCACCTTGCGCAGGCCGCCCTCGAAGTAGTAGCTGGTCTCTGCAAAGTGCTCATCGCCGAAGCTGACCCCAGTCCGCCGTTTCTTTGGGGGCGGCACTATGCGCTCCCGGGTTGCGCCCCGCCGCTTCTTCCGCTTGCCTGGATCTGGGGCTAGAGCTGAAGGCTGCTCTCGGTCTCCTGGTGCCTGCACCCCGATCCCTCCGGCCGGCTCCACTACTGGGCCCCCGGACTCCGGGCGCCCTGGAGGCGGCTCAACCCCGGCGTTGCTACCAGCGTCTCCGTTTTGCTGAGCCGGAGGCCTCAGTCCCTCTGCTGTCTCGGCTCGAGTCGCCAGCGTTTCCGCCATCGGACCCCTATAGCTACCCCAAGTCCAAGCAAAGCTGAGGGGGCGGAGGTCAAAGCGCCACTGCACCACAAACCCGAGCCACCGGCTGCGGCCCAGCCACATAACCCCAAGGCAGCCGCTCCGGAGTCGCGATCTGAAGGCGTCACTCGGCATCAACCAATCAGAGAGGCCCAGTTCCGAGGCGGGGTCGGCGATTGAGTGAGTGAATTAATTCAACAAATTGAATTACGTCGGAAGAGTTGACAGAAGTGGCGAGTTGTGAGGTTGCGAGAATGTCTCACCAAAAGCGGTCTTACGTTCTCCTAAGAGGGAAACCTGACGTTATTTCATAAAGAAAATATTTGGGATTGCTCTGTGTGAAAGCCATGGCAGGAGTCATTCGTGTACGTTCCATGTAGACGATGTGCTTAAAATTCCTTGGATCTGGAGAAACGCTTGAAAGGAGCTTTATTTGAAATAAAAACAAAACAAAAAACCCCAACCAGAATGAAGATTACCAACTTCTGTGAATATACTAAAACTCATGTATACTCTAAAAGGATTGAATATTATGGTATATGACGTACCTCAATAAATACCCCCCTCACAACACATACAAATGTTTTTTACACTTGTCTGTCCCTCTGACAGTGTGAGAAAGATTCAGAATTTCCCAGTTGCCTCCAATGTGCTCCCATCCTGATCCACGGGGGTTTTTTTGTTTTTGTTTTTGTTTTTAGTACTGGAGATTGAACTCAGGGCAACTCCACCACTGAGCCACATCCCCAGCCCTATTTTGTGTTTTATGTAGAGACAGGGTCTCACTGAGTTGCTTAGCGCCTCGCAGTTGCTGAGACTGGCTTTGAACTCATGATTCTCCTGTCTCAGCCTCCCTAAGTGCTGGGATTACAGGCTTGTGCCACCGCGCCGGCTTAGAGAGGGTTACTGAAGAGATATTGTTGCCTCATAGAACTTGCAAATGATTTGGAGAACAGGCTCAGAAAATAGGGCCAAATCGAGGGGAGCAAATTTCTCTGAGAACTAGCCACCTGTTGCCAGAGGAAAAAACCTAGTTGAGATGCTACAGCTGCCAGACACCCTGTTGTGACAAAGGTCTCCTTGCCTTGCAGCACCCTGCTATGTCTTAGAAATCCCTAAATCTCTCTTCATCTTTGTGTCCCTCTCTCAAGGTTCAAAGTCATGCAAGGGAGCCTTACATCAGCCAAGCCTGGGTCACACAGCTGAGTCTTCACTTCCAGGCTGCCTGGAGATAGAAAAATCCGACCTTTGGTTTCCAGAATGGGATTCCTCCAAATAGGCATTCAGAGGCTATGGTATCAAAAAAGGTACAAATGTCCAGTCTAATTCAGGAAAATGAGCATTAACCTTCACTTGGCCTTTATGATACAAAATGCTAGTGTTGATTTAGGGCATTCTTATATGTGTTAGCACTCTAAGGAGTAAGAGAAGACTTTTTTGGTTAAATTATTTCTGTTAATCATCAGTCTCATCAAACTAACTGAGGGACTGCAGACTACTCTTACTCTAGAGCAGCAGGAAGTATCCACAGCTATAGAAATTCCTATGCTAAAAAGCCCAATTCCCAATTCTCTCCTCAAATAAGGGGTTGGTTGTATTTTCCATTGATTGTGGGTATATTAGAACAAAACTGTTTCAAAGTGAAGCCAACATTTCTCAAGTAGTCACCTTATTAAGAAATCCACAATGAGGGTAGGGTCTGAGAACAAGAAGGTGTTCCTAGCTGGACTTTCTGCTTTATGGAGTTTTTTTTAACTTAAAAAAAAAAGTGTGTATATATATACACTGAGGATTGAGTCCATCGGTACTCCACCATTGTGCTACATCCCCAGGACTTTTCATTTTTTTATTTTGAGACAGAGTCTCAATAAGTTGCTTAGGGCCTTACTAAGTTGCTGAGGCTGGCTTTGAACTTGTGATATTCCTGCCTCAGCCTCCCAAATTGCTGGGATTACAAGTGTGCACCACCATGCCCAGCTTCCCAGAACTTTTTTTTTTAATTTATTTTTTAGTTGTAGGTGGACAGAGTATCTTTATTTTTTATGTGGTGCTGAGGATCGAACCCAGTGCCTCACGCATGCTAGGCAAGAATGCTACCACTGCGCCATAACCCCAGCCCTCTCTAGAACTTTTTATATTTTATTTTGAGACAAGGTCTTCTTTAATTGACAAAGCTGGTCTTGAACTTGCAATCCTCCTACTTCAGCTTCTCAAGTAGCTGGAATTACAGGCGTGCATGATTGTAATTGGTGAGCAACGGATCTTGTTGCCACCTAGTACCATGCTTCTGTCAGTAAGACCTCAATAAATTTCACACTTTGCATTCTTGGATCTCTCTGCCTTTTTTCAATCTCATGACATCTTGGGCGTGGTCTTCCTTTACTGGGACCACGTTGTTTTGGAACAGAATTGGGAGAACCAAATAAGTTAGTTCAAGTAAAACACTCAGAAAAGTGTTTGGCAAAACTCAGGAGATAGAAAACAAAAATCGTATCCCCCAACTCTTTCTGACCTACGAAATGAGAATTTGTACTTCAACATCATCCTAGGGAGTTTGTCTGTATATTAAAGCTTAAGAAGCACTGGCATAGACAATGTACATTAAACATTCGTTGTGCTCTATGGATATCCAACATCTTCTAAACCTCCACAAAGTGGATCCAGAAACTGGCCTTCCCATTCCCTTGAACCTTGGGCATAGGAATTTAACCTGGGCTCCATTTATCCATTCATCAGGCAGAAGTTTTGGTTCAGACGCACACAGCAGCAGAAAGAGGCTCAGAGTGGAACCAATGTCTAACAAGGTAGCAATGGAGGTATCTGATTTGGGGAATTAAATGGGGAAGTTTCCTGTATCCAGTGCCCAGTCAATGTTGACAGCTGCAATTTCTATGGTCACGGCAATGGGGAATTCCCTGAGCATTCCCTCAGTGAGGTTTAGATACCCTGTGTGGCTATATTGATCTGAAGCTTGATTCTGCCCCTTGAGATTCTGTGAACTACTTAATATACCTCAATCCTGTGCTATACAATAGAGTCCTCCTTAGCCACATGTGGCTATTTAAGTTTAAATTAATTAAAATAAAATTTAAAGTTCAATTCCTCAGTTATACAAATCACACTTCAAGTGCTCAATAACCCTATGAAGCTAATGGCTACATTGTTGAACAGCTAAGAACATTTTAATCATCAGAGAAAGTTCTATTGGACAGAGATACTTTAATCAATTCCTTTTATAGCTTAAACTGGCTGAAATTAGTTCTGTTGTTTGAACTAAGAACTGCAACTATTTACTATGATAAGGATTTAAATTTTTATTTTAAGAGCAATAGGAAATTGTCAAAGAGTTTTTAGGGTATGTTTGGGGAGAGAGAAAGAGGAGCAGAATATGAATGAACAAGAGTGAATTGCTTTTGAAAGGATCACCCTCGGGGCTGGGATTATAGCTCAATGGTAGAGCATTTGCGTTGCATGCATGAGGCACTGGGTTCGATCCTCAGCACCACATAAAAAACAAATATATTGTGTCCATCTATAACTAAAAAAAATATTTAAAAAAAAAAAGATCACCCTCCTTGCATCATGCAGAAGTGACTGAAAAGAGAATCACAGGTTTAATGGTTTAGCTCTAGTTCAGCATGATCCTTGACCATAGGGTTGTAGTTTCAAACATTCACACACTGTTTTTGAACATTTGCCAGGCTTGGTTCTAGAGATATGGAAGTCAGAAAGACAATTCCTGCTGGGCGAGGTGGCACATTCCTGTCATCCTAGTGGCTGGGGAGATAGAGGCAGGAGGATTGCAAGTTCAAAGCCAGCCTCAGCAACTTAGTGAGACCCTGTCTCAAAATAAAAAAGGGCTGGGAATGTGGCTCAGTGGTTAAGCGCCCCTGGTTTCAATCCCTGGTACCAAAAAAAAAAAAAAGACATAGTTACCAATCTCAATGAAGGCCTAGGCTAGTTGAGGAGACATTAAAAAACATTAATGTTAATCACACTGCAGTAAGCATAGTCTGAGATAAAGAGCTGCTGATTGGCCTCACATAGCTTCCAGTGTGAGCAGTTTCTGGGAAAGGAGAAATCACAAAGGTTTTTAGTTTTAGTTAATCCAGGATATGTTTGGGGTTTGTTCATCCACACATGAATCAAACTCAGAAGATATGGGTGAACTGGTAGGGCGCCAATTTGTTAATTTACAACTGTAAGTTTAAATTATAAAATGTGCTTTTTCCAGTGACTGAGATGTTTGTGCCCACTGTCCGAGGCACATCCATCCTGACATCAAGATACCTAACAGGAATTAGGAGTATACTGAAAGGTCAAATTTGAAATCAAGAGTTTGGTGAGCATAAAATCAGAGAAAAGAGCTTAAGTGAATCATGAAGCCATGAAGTAGCTTGATGAAAGATGAAACACTCATATACCTACTCCAGTGCTTGCCCTTTCTGTGAATCAGATACTGCCAGATACATGCATCTTTTTCCATGAATAAGCATAGTCAAAATCTTGTCCATGATTTGCTCCTTTGTTTTCTAACCTCATCACTTTTCTTTCTTTTTGCATAATATTTTAAAAATTTTTATAGAATATTACAGTGGCTCATGCCTGTAATCCCAGCAGGTACAGAAGCCGAGGCAGAAGGATCCTAAGTTCAAAGGCAGCCTCAGCAACTTAGTGCAACCCTAAGCAACTCAGCGAAAACCTGTCTCTAAAATATTAAAAAGGGCTGGGGATGTGGTTCTGTGGTCAAGCACCCCTGTGTTCAATCCCTGGTACAAAAAAGAACAAAAGAGCCCGGTGCAGCGGCCCAAGCCTGTCATCCCAGCACTTAGGGAGGCTGAGACAGGAGAATAGCGAGTTCAAAGCCAGCCTCAGCAATAGCGAGGCGCTAAGCAACTCAGTGAGACCCTGTCTCTACATAAAACACAAAATAGGGCTGAGGATGTGGCTCAGTGGTTGAGTGCCCCTGAGTTCAATCTCCAGTACCAAAAAACAAACAAACAAAAAAACACCAAAAAAAAAAAGTTATGTGAACAGTAGAGTACCTTGCCTTGTGCTTGTGGTAGTACTTTTACATGGTGATAGTTGTTGCTACCTACCATAGCCACACTGATTGGATTTGGTCACACTTAGAGAACATGCTCAGTCAAGTTACTGCTACTAATGGCTGATACCTTTCATCACAGTTTTCTTTGGAAGACAGTAACAGTCCTGAAAACTGGAGACAGTGAAGAATTATTACTCAATAAATATGATGATATCTCTTGAAAGATATCCAAGGTCATCTTTTATTTGTTTGTACTGCTGGGGAATCAAACCCAGGGCCTTACGCATGCTAAACAAATGTTCTGACACTGAGCTATACACCCGGCCCCCAAAAGTCATCTTTTTAAAAGTTTCTGACACAACACATTCTTATGTACTGTGGCCACACTTCCATCATACCTTCTTACAGCTTTACTGTTATTTGTAAATTTGTCTGCTTCCAAGGCCATCCCCATCTCTGGGACCCATACCAAATCTTATGTACGTGTCTTTAATTTACGCTTAACACAGGCCTAGAACACAGCAGGAGCTTGGCATCTATTGACTAAATGAAGGAGGGAAAACCTCACAATTCAGTGAATGGGGGATGGGTCTCCTGTGACAGTAAGAAGCCACTGATATACTCTAACTTGAGCAGCAAAGGGATGAAGGAGACAAACGCCCGCCCGGAAAATTGCTCAGGGGACCAAGAAAAGTCAAAGGTCTGGAAAACTGGGCTACTGTATCCCCGCAGGGGATAGGAAGGTGATGCTAGAACTTCCAGCTCTTAGAGGAATCTACCCCACTCTCGGGCGGGAAAAGGGGAGGAGGCAGGGCTCCCGACACGTGACTCCACTGTTTCCAGGCAACCACAGCCCCGCCCACCACTTCACCGCCTTCTGCTCCAGGCTTCCTCACGAGCTCCCCTAAACCAATCGACTCACACAACGTCTCCAGGTCGGATAGTAATTGGAGGTCTGCTGGGCTTCGTCACTTGGAGACTCCGCCCCTCCCTGTTTCTTCCTGGTTGCCAGCGACAGACCTGAGCCGAGCGTTCCCAGGTTGCTGGGCAAGTGATTGCGGCAGGTGAGGAGGGATTGGGGTGACCAGCATTTTGTATTCCTTGCTCTGACCCCAGAAAACCAGAGAATATCGAGGACCTGGTTCGTCGTCACCCGCAGCCAATCTGTAAGGCCGGATCGACTGAGGCCTGGGGTTTGGACTCAGGGTAACTTGAGGGGTTCCAGACATCCTGGGGCCAGGGCGTCGCGATGCTCCAGTGAGAGCTAAGTTTTGGTTGGGTGTGTTCAGAGGACTTCGGAGGGAGGGTCCTCATTTCACCTGGGACCCTGTGGCATATCTATTTTACCTCGGGCCTTTGCTCTGACTGCTAGGCTCTGTCGCTTGGGATTTTTCAGACCTTGCACTGACCTGCCTTATCGCAAAGACTCCTTTTTTCTTTTTCTTTTTTTCTTTTTTGTACTGGAAATTGGACTCAGGGGCACTCGACCACTGAGCCACATCCCCAGCCCTATTTTGTGTTTTATGTAGAGACAGGGTTTCACTGAGTTGCTTAGCTCCTCGCCATTGCTGAGGCTGGCCTTGAACTCGCGATTCTCCTGTCTCAGCCTCCCGAAGTGCTGGGATTACAGGCGTGCCGCGCACCAGCTCTTTTTTCTTTTTTAATGTACTGATTTTGCGGGTATTGGGGCTGGTCTTCCCACATGCTAGCCAAGCGTTCTACCACTGGAATATATCCCCAGGCCTTTTGGGGCTGGCCACCTGAGTAGTTGGGATTTCAAGTACGCGCCACCGCGCCAGACTCTTAAGAACCTTCTTAAGAGAAGGTGTCGATCTGGCCTTTAAACCTAGATGATTATGCAAGCCCCCAGGTTCGGTGCATAGCCTTTCCCATCTGTCCTTGTTTGGGTTGCTTTTGTCGTCTTAAACAGGCAGAATACTGGGTATATAAGTAATGTGCCCTTAAGCAGCTATCCTTCTGAATCTGTTTCTTCATCTATAAAATGATGAAAATGCCTATTTTTCAATGTTTCTGTTAAATGCTGACTACCCAGATTTGAGCATTCCATGTTGTATACATGTATTGAACACTATACCCCATAAATATACACAATTAAAATGATTATTTAGCTGGTCATGGTGGCACAGGCCTGTCACCCTGGCGACTCAGGAGGCTGAGACAGAAGACAGGAGAGTCCCAAGTCTGAAACCAGCTTCAGCAATTTAGCAAGGCTCAAAGCAACTTGGTAAGTCTTTGTCTCAAAATAAAAAAAATAAAAAAGGGCTGGAGATGTGGCTCAGTGGTTAAGTACTGCTAGGTTCACACCTGGTATCAAAAAACAAAAAAGAACAACAAAAAAATAATTTAAAAGTGAAAAGGATGAAGTAGGAATAAGGAAAAAAGGAACATAAATTAAATACATAAATAATTTAGCTGCTACATGTAATGAGCACATGGCCCTTGTACTATGAGTGTACCCTCTGACAGACAGTCATGCGGCATTTTTATTATCTCCATGTATATGGGACTGTGCAAGTGCCTGTCTGTGTCCTGTTGAAAACATTTTAGTTGGCTAAGGATAGAGTGGCTGTATTTTGGAGATCTTTAGAGAAAAGCACAGCTGTTTGTTCACACTGAAAGCATCCTAGAAATTCCTGTGTGTGTGTGTGTGTGTGTGAGTGTGAGAGAGAGCAAGAGAGACAGACAGACAGACAGACAGACAGAAAATATATGTAATGTACATCAGGGGTGGTGGCCCACACCTGAAATCCCAGCTACTTAGGATACTGAGGCAGGAAGATTGTGAGTTAGATGCCAACCTGGGCAACTTACTGAGACCCCATCTCAAAAGCAAAACACAAACTGGGCTCCATGGCCACCTATAATCCTAGCACTTTGGGAGGCTGAGACAGGAGAATTGCAAATTCAAAGCCAGCCTCAGCAATGGCAAGGTGCTAAACAACTCAATGAGATCCTGAGGGCTGGGGATATGGCTCAGTGGTCGAGTGCCCCTGAGTTCAATCCCCGGTGCCAAAAAAAAGCAAAACACACACAATGTAAAATGTACCATTTTAACCATTTTTGTGTGTACTGCGTAGTGGCATTTATATTGTTATATAACTATAACCATTATTCAGCTCGAGAACTTTTTCATCTTCCCACCCAAAAACTGTATCCTTAAGAGATAACTTCCCATTTTCCCTTCTCTCCAGCCCCTGATGACCACCAGTCTATTTTCTGCTTATCAGCTCATATGAGTGGAATCATACAGTGTTTGTTCTTTTGTGTCTGGGCTTATGGAAAGTCCATTTTTATTTTCGTTTATTTTTATTTTTATTTTTTTTTTGGTACTGGGGATTGAACTCAGGGGCACTCGACCACTGAGCCACATCCCCAGCCCTATTTTGTGTTTTATGTAGAGACAGGGTCTCACTGAGTTGCTTAGTGCCTCGCCATTGCTGAGGCTGGCTTTGAACTCGCGATTCTCCTGTCTCAGCCTCCCTAAGTGCTGGGATTACAGGCTTGAGCCA
>CM053401.1:77556729-77599180 GCA_028644305.1 Xerus rutilus | reverse complement strand
GTTTACTTTTTATTTTATTTTCGGTACCAGAAATTGAACCCAGAGGCACTTAACCACTAAGTCACATCCCCAGTCATTTTTATTTTTTAATTTGAAACAGGATCTTACTAAAGGGCCTCACTACGTTGCCAAGGCTGGCCTCAAACTTGCAATCCTCCTGCCTCAGCCTCCCAAGTTTCTGGGCTGGAAATTCCATTTTTAAAGACAAACTTCATTATGAACAAATTGAATGCAGAGCTAGAAAGGAACTCAACTGCCCTTTTATCATCTTTGTGTATAATACGAATCCAATGGAAGATACTTAAAATTTTTTGCTAAAAGAAACTTCTTAAAATTCTATTACCTTTCTTTAATGGATAAATAAATATGTGAGTGCCACACACTTACACTGTATCCTTAAAACTAGTTCTTACTCACTTTATCTTCTGTTTTCCAGCTTAAATCCCCAATGAAAATGTTTGAGAGTGTTGACTCTACAGTTACAAGATCTGGCACGGATCTCTGGGCCGAAATCTGTTCCTGTCTGCCAAATCCTGACCAAGATGTTGCCAACAATGCCTTCTCGGACTCCTTTGTGAATTCTTACCCTACAGGTGAAGGCCAGAGGGAGGCAGCAAACTTTGCTGTCCAGCCAGCTGTAAAGCCCTGGGCTCCCTTGCAGGATTCAGAAGTATATTTAGCATCTCTAGGTAAGTTAGCTTGCTGGCAGACCAAATCAGAAACCGGTGGTTTTAGGGGAGCATGCTCAAGTTCTTTTGAATCAAACTTGGTTTCCTCTCCACCCCTGCTTTTTTTACGTCCTTAATACATGTGTCTGTCAGATGTAATTCTAGGGGGTGTTTCAGTTTTGTTATAGGAAAGGATCACCCTCACTTTTCTTGTACATCGCTTGGAACAATTTTTGTCACCTCCTACCTCTAACCATTTCATCTAAATTCTGTATTTTAGTTTTTGTTTTGGCAGTATGGAGGATTGAACCTAGGGGTGCTATACTATTGAACTAAATTCCCAGTTCTTTTATTTTTTTATTTTGAAACAGGGTCTGCTAAATTGCCCAGACTAGCCTCAAACTTGTGATCCCCTTGCCTTATCCTCCCAACTTGCTGGCGTTACAAATGTGCACCACTGCACCTGACTTAAATTCTGTTTTATTTCTTGGCATTCTATGGAACCCTCTTGCATATATTCAGATAACTTAAAAGTGTTAAACTTTATGCCATCCTGATAGAAATGTTCATGACCCCAAAGCTACATGGAGATTTCTAATATTAGAGTTGAAAAACTTATATTATGTAGATTGATTGTTGGAAATGGAAGTAGGATGACATAAATTCATTCTATCTCTTATTAGCCATTTTATTTTTAAAAATGTTTCCTGCATACATTTTCAGTAAGTATCTAGAGAGATTCCAAACATAGGAATGAAATTCAGATTATCTCATGCTAGGAGAAAGAGAAATGTCAGTCTAATTTATTTATTTATTTATTTATAATCTATTTATTTATTTATTTTAATGTATTTTTTTTAGTTGTCAGTGGACTTTATTTATTTATATGTGGTGCTAAGAATTGAACCCAGTGCCTCACACATGCTAGGCAAGTGCTCCACCACTGAGGCACAACCCCAGCCCCAGTCTAATTTTTTTTTGTTTTGTTTATATTTATTTTTTAGTTGTAGGTGGACAGAATAGCTTTATTTTGTTTTTATGTGGTGCTGAGGATCAAACCCAGTGCCTCATGTGTGCTAGGTGAGCACGCTACCACTGCACCATAACCCCAACCCCTCTAATTTTTTTTTTTTTTTTTTGGTACTGGGGATTGAACTCAGGGGTACTCGACCACTGAGCCACATCCCCAACCCTATTTTGTGTTTTATGTAGAGACAGGGTCTCACTGAGTTGCTTAGCGCCTCCCGGTTGCTGAGGCTGGCTTTGAACTAGAGATTCTCCTGTCTCAGCCTCCCTAAGTGCTGGGATTACAGGCTTGAGCCACCACGCCCGGCTTTTTTTTTTTTTTTTTTGGTACTGGAGATTGAACTCAGGGGCACTCGACCACTAAGCCACATCCCCAGCCCTATTTTGTGTTTTATGTAGAGACAGGGTCTCACTGAGTTGCTTGTTGAGGCTGGCTTTGAACTTGCGATTCTCCTGTCTCAGCCTCCCTGAGTGCTGGGATTACAGGCTTGTGCTACCATGCCCAGCTTAATTTATTTTTTAACTGATACATAAAAGCATATAAACTGTACATATTGCCTGGCATGGTCATGCATGTTGTAATCCCATCTACTTGGAAAGCCAAGGCAAAATGATTACAAGTTCAAGGCCAGCCTCAGTAACTTAGACCTTGTCTCAAAATAAAAAGTTTTTTAAAAAGGGCTGGGGATGTAGCTCAGTGGTAAAGTGTTCCAGGGTTCAATCCCAGTTTTAAAATATAAAAAATAAAACTGTACATATTAATGGGGTAACATGTAATGTTTTGATATATGTATACATTGTGTAATATTCAAGTCAAGGTAAGCATATCTATTCTCAAGCATTTATCATTTCTTTTTTTCTTTTTTTTTTTCTTGGTACTGGGGATTGAACTCAGAGGTACCCGACACTGAGCCACATCCCCAGCCCTATTTGTGTTTTATGTAGAGACAGGGTCTCACTGAGTTGCTTAGCGCCTTGCTGTTGCTGAGGCTGGCTTTGAACTCGCGATTCTCCTGTCTCAGCCTCCCAAAGTGCTGGGATTACAGGCCTGCGCCACCGCACCTGGCCATTTATCATTTCTTTATAGTGAAAACTCTCAAAAATCTTTTCTTCTTATGGTATTCTTTCATTGTTGAACATCTATCACAAGACCAAATCTGCAAATAATAATTTGAGGAAGGAAAAGTAATTCAGGAAGGAGCTTTGATAAACGACAAAGAGAAGAATCAGAGCTTATATGATTGCTAAGGAATATCTTGGGAGAACAAAAGAAATTTCATTAATGACATAATGGAGGAAAAAAGATCAGAGAAAAACAGTTCAAATAATGGAGAATGAGAAAGATGAGGGAGTAATGTGAAATTTGTGGGGAAGCCACCAAAGATAGAATAGTAATGCTTGCAGCCATGACTGAAGGGGTTGAGAGTTCTGCTTTCGGTAGCCAGAGCACCTGCTTAATGATGATAAGGAGAAACAACAACAGTCTGAGAAAGCTAAAGAACCAGGTCCATTGGCTTGTTGGTACTGTGTGACTGGGGTTATCAGAAATCCTCATGGATCCCAGCACTTAGGGAGGCTGAGACAGGAGAATTGCGGGTTCAAAGCCAGCCTCAGCAACAGCGAGGCGCTAAGCAATTCAGTGAGACCCTGTCTCTACATAAAACACAAAATAGGGCTGGGGATGTGGCTCAGTGGTCAAGTGCCCCTGAGTTCAATCTCCAGTACCAAAAAAAAAACACAAATGCCTCATGGAGATGATGATGACTTTGATTGGCAAAGACTGGCTTGGAAAGTTAAAACTCCACTGAATTTTTCTAAAATCAGTTCAGAAACTAATTGGTAATTAAAATTTCCTTCTCTGGAGAAAATGAGAGCCAATTCTGTTTCTTTTTTTTTTTTTTTTTTAAATGTTTATTTATTTTTTAGTTGTAGGTGACAGAATATCTTTATTTTATTTTTATGTGGTGCTGAGGATCGAACCCAGTGCCTTATGCGTGCTAGGCGAGCACGCTACCACTGCGCCATAACCCCAGCCCCCCAATTCTGTTTCTTAGGGAAGGGGCTGGGTGACAATGGCAGGCAGGTTTGGAATATGTAACCATGCCTATGTCTGCCTGCCCTATAGAAATCATACCTCATCAGGAACTCAGCACACTTAAAGAGGGAAGGCCTTTTCTAGCCAAAAGAGTACTTTTCACCATGACAACCAAGGCCAGACAATATGAAGATTGTTTTTATTGCCAGATAAATATGTATCAAAGAGAATTCACTGGTAAGAGCAATCATTAAAAATATAACCAATTGTGGGGCTGAGGATATAGCTCAGTTGATAGAGTGCCTGCCTCGCATGCACAAGGCCCTGGGTTCAAATCCCCAGCACCGCCAACAAAAAAAAGTGACCAGTTGAGCTAGGCGCAGTAGCTGTAATCCCAGCACTTTGGGAGGCTGAGACAAGAAAATCATGAGTTCAAAGCCAGCCTCAGCAAGGGTGAGAAACTAAGCAACTCAGTGAGACCCTGTCTCTAAATAAAATACAAAATAGGGCTGGGACCCTGTCTGTAAATAAAATACAAAATAAGTGCCCCTGAGTTCAATCCCTGTTACCCCCTAAAAATGTAACCAGTTAAACATGAGATATGCATAATCCTTTTTATATCCTTAAGGAAAAAATAAAACCCTTCAAATGTTAACATTTATAAACTGCAGGTTTTTTACACAGATGAACTCTTGGTGATAACTTACAGGAATATAGGTGCTTATTGTTTTGATCAGTGGATGTTAGCTGATAGGACTTGTTTAGAAATGAAAACAGGATTGTGTATCATATAAGTTTCTGTTGATTCTAGGCTTAATGTCCATTCTCCCCTCCACATACACAAAAAGCCATTATTTACCCATGCATAATCATGCACTGCTTAATGGAGATGCGTTCTGAGAAATGTGTTCTTAGATAATTTCATAATTGTGTGGACATCATAGAGTGTACACACCCCAACTAAGATAGCTATGTTATCAGTAGATGACATAATCTTGGTGTTTTTTTTGGGGGGGGGGGACTGGGGAGGGTACCGCGGATTGAACTCTGGAGCACTCAACCACTAAGATGCATCCCCAGCCCTATTTTGTATTTTATTTAGAGAGAGAGTCTCACTGAGTTGCTTAGTGCCTTGCCTTTGCTGAGGCTGGCCTTTTTTTTTTTTTTTTTGGTATCAGGGATTGAACTCAGTGGTACCCCACCACTGAGCCACATCCCCAGCCCTATTTTGTATTTTATATAGAGACAGGGTCTCACTGAGTTGCTTGGTGCCTTGCCCTTGCTGAGGCTGGCTTTAAACTTGTGATCCTCCTATCTCAGCCTCCCAAGCTGCTGGGATTACAGATATGAGCCAGCGCGCCCAGTAACCAAAGCATTTTTATGCAGCATGTGACTATATTACAGTTGAAGGAAAGACCAAATTAAGGAAAAAGGTAAATGGTGATATTCCTTCTTGTGTTCTTCAAAAGAGAAAATCTGTTCAACAGTTATACTTAAAATGCAAAGAAGAGTAATTAAACATCTATCATCAGGAAGCCATATGGACTACTCTCAGAGGGATTACAAGATGTTTGTTTTTATTAGGCTTCAACATCCAGACCACAAACTGAGCAACTTTTTAAAATGTTGGGAGATCTTTTTCTTTAATCAAGAATTTAATCACATAGAGATCTTAAAGGTCTCATCATTGAGTTCTCATCGAGTCAATTTTAGTGTCTAATGAACCATTGGATCTCTCATCATTTTCTCTAATTCTTTCTCATGAGGGTTGGAAAACCACTTCATGTCACTGTAACAAGAAGAAAAACCATTTACTCCTCAGAGACATGACTTTCAAGGAGTCGGAAAATAGACGATAGTATACACATGTCATAACGGGGAAAACAAGCATTCCTTAGAGAGATACCTGCTGGGCTTCTGTGATTTCAAAGAAAACATGCCATTGATTTATTTATGAGAACCCGTGGCTTTTCCCTTTTCTTGGGTTAAATATTTATTTGATATAATGCAGAATGAGGACATTATGAAGGAAAAAGAAATGTATGTTCAATTCCTTTTTATGTGTCCTTTAAAAATTACCTCTTGTACAGGAAATGTGAATATATTCACGAGTGGGAGAACTGGTAAACTGGCATTTCATTTCATACTCATTCTTTGTTAAGCACCATTTTCTCTTCTCTTTAGAGAAGAAACTACGAAGAATCAAAGGTTTAAATGAGGAAGTCACTTCCAAGGACATGCTTCGAACCCTGGCCCAAGCCAAGAAGGAATGCTGGGATCGGTTCCTCCAGGAGAAGTTAGCATCAGAGTTCTTTGTAGATGGACTTGATTCTGATGAGAGGTAATTGATTTCCAGTCCAATTCCAGTCTGTTTCACTGAGAGCACTTCTTCTCTAGAGAATTCAGGGACAGTGACATTTGAGTCCTGATATTTGTTGAGATCGACATCAATTCTTTTAAGCTAAACTCAGCCTTTGTAAGGTTACTCAGTTTGCTCTTAGCTTAGCAGATTTTTGAGAATTTTTCTGTAAAGCAAATACCCTGGCTGCATATTAGTCACAGATTGAATAGAGTTGAGACCATCATCTTCATTTTTAACTAAGTAATACACTTGAGAAAGTAGTAATCCACCAATCACTGGAATCATGTCTTCTTTTTTTTTTTGGTACCAGGGATTGAACTCAGGGGTACTCGACCACTGAGCCACATCCTCAGCCCTATTTTGTGTTTTATGTAGAGACAGGGTCTCACTGAGTTGCTTAGCGCCTCACCGTCACTGAGGCTGGCTTTGAACTCGCGATTCTCCTGTCTCAGCCTCCCTAAGTGCTGGGATTACAGGCTTGAGCCACCGCGCCCGGCTGGAATCATGTCTTCTTACTTCTGAATCTCCATTGCCTTACAGAATTTCTGTCATATTGTAGCTACTCAATAAATTTATGTAGGCCAAATGAATAAATTTATTAAGCAGCTACTATGTGAAAGTACTGTGCTTGGTGTCATGAGAAGGTTGTAAGGAAGTTTTAGCATTGTTTTTTGTTTTTGTTTTTGATTTTTTGGTCCGCAGATAGGGACCAAAAAATATATATAAAGATATATATAAAGATTACGTAACAGGGCTGGGGTTGTGGCTCAGTGGTAGAGCACTTGCCTCACATGTATGAGTCACTGGGTTCGATTCATAGCACCACATATAAATAAATAAAATAAAGGTCCATTGACAACTAAAAAATACTAAAAAAAAAAAAAAAAAGATTATCTAACAATAGGAGGCAGCGTAAGAGAAGAGCTAGATGAGTGGAAGTGACAGAATGTACTTTGGAATTAAGAGACCATTGAGCTCCCTCCTGCCTCTGGTGTTTATACCAGGGAGGGAGGGCTTGAATAATACCTGCAGGTGGTTTGGATATAGACATTGTGCCACAAGAAGTGGTTTGGTACTTAATACTTGGGAATTCAACTCTACCACTTAACTTGTTGTGTGTTCTGGGATAAATAACCTGTGTGTGCTTCAGTTTCCTAATCTGTACAGTGGGATTAATAGCTTTTATCTCATAAGGTTGCCATGAGGGTTAAATGAGTTACTCTGTGTAAAGGCCTTAGAACACTGGCTGTCACATGTTAAGCACAATATAAATATTAGCTATTGTTAATATTATCCTCTCTAGCAGAATTTTCAAGTTTGGTAAGAATTTATTCAAAATAAAAAATGATGGAGGGACTCCATTAGTACATACAATTTTTATGTAAGTGTTAATTTTTATGTTTTTTATCAATTAAAAAGAAATTTAATTAAAAATGCATGGGGGAGTGAAAAATTGAATTTAACCAAGGTTTATGCTTTCATCAGTTAAAAAAAAGAAATTTAATTAAAAAAATTCATAGAGGAGTGAAAACTTGAATTTTAACCAAAGGTGTTAAGGGAATATGACTTAACCTAAGTTTGCAAGACATCATTAATATTGATTTTGAGAGTCCTATCATATCAGATGAAGATGCTGCTGCTAAAATCAAGGACAATATGTGAATAAAACTTCATAGTTATATTTTACTTTTTAATTCGCAAAGCGCTTTCACTTATATTATCTCAAATATTGGATCAGCATGCCCCCAAATCCTTCAAAAATTAGCATGGCCTCTAAGGTCAGGCCAACTACCTTCTGATGGCTCATAAAATAAAGTTTGTTCTTTTCTCTCTAAAGGCTCAACCTAATTGAGCTATAAATTGCCTCAAATATAGGCTATTTGAAGATGTATAGATTCTGACTTATTAACAATTTGGTATTTACTTATGGTCTCCCTCTTGCATATCTCCCTACAGTCCACTTCTGAGAATAAAAAAGACAAAACTTTTTCCTGTGTAATTCTCCATAGGAATTCTCTTTCTTTAAAATCAGATTGGCACATTTCTGTGTATTTATCCATACTTAAAATAAGGGGCTTTCCTTTTTCTATAGAAATTATTATTTGAATAAATCTGTGAAAGGATAGTTGATGAAGATTAAATGCCCCGGTCACACCTGATTCCCCAGAGCCACGGGCATGAGAATCAGTCAGCTGCTTGCTCTGCCCTCTGAAGTTTGGATCTGATTCTCATGCCTACATCTGTGGGAACGCTTCTATCATCCTTCAGAACAGGCACCAGGAAACAGTAGCTATGCATTTGTTTTCAAACTTCAAAGTTTATGTTTTAAGCAGAGGCCATTTTGCAGTGGACTCATGTGGGTCTTTGCATTTGTGAAGGCCAGGTAGATGATGCCCTTCCTTGTGTGCTTTTGGTAAGGAAGTAATGGCTAAGAAATCCAGCTGTCCAAAGCACAATTCCCCCATACACTGACAAATGTCTAAAATCTACTGTTATGGCTTTGGGCTATTAAAGAGCATAGAAGGAGGTTTACATTATTTCTTGTCATTTATATTTTACTGTGAATGTCTAATAATTGTAAGGTGTAGGAGCCTGGGTACTTAAGGAAGGTGGGAGGGCGGCTGTGAGCCTGATGATCATACTTATCCTCTCTCTACATAGGCAAACACAAAGAGCCCTCTGGCATAATGGCCATTCCTTTGTGGGGAACATTTGCAGCTCAGATGTTTCTATCTTGGGGACTTGCTATGGGATGAAATAAACAAACAACACACACGAAAAATTGCATGTGCTACAAATAAGCACTATATATATAATTGAGCCTCAGCTGCCTCAGGTATGAGAGATTTAAAGATGCTCACTTTTCTGCCTTGCTAATAATTTGATATTTATTTGAGTGTTTCCTCCCCTTGACAATTTCTGTCCTCTTCAGTTTTGAGGGAAAAAGGATAAGACTGAGGCATAGGCTCTTCAGCTATTCTCATCAAGCCTTCAGAGGCTCTGCATTTGAAGGGGGCCTGGTGCTGCTTATAGCCAAAGTGCCCACTAGGGGGTAAATTATGCTGTGGAGCTGCCAGGATGCACAGCTGTCAGAGGAGTATTGCTGTTCTCCCCATGTTAGCGGTGAAAAACAATTGTAGAAAGAGATTGGTGGTGGGTGGAGAAGGCAGTATTTGAGTAACTGAGCTAATCATTATGTAATTAATCAGTGAGGTCTGATACAGCCACCTTTTTCTTCTGCTCTTTTGCAGCACCTTGGAACATTTCAAGAGGTGGCTCCAGCCAGATAAAGTAGCCATCAGCACAGAGGAGGTCCAATATCTGATTCCTCCAGAGTCACGGGTTGAGAAGCCAGTGGTGGCCGGGGACAAGCCAGCAACAGCAGAACAATAAATTACATACACACAAGCTGAGCAGCTGTCTTGGGTCCAGAGGGAACAGCAGAGAGCTCAGCGGCGGTGGCAGTAAGGAGAAATCCAGGGAGGGTAAAAGCCCAAACCTCCACTCCACAAAGCAAACAGCTGCAGGCCCCTGAGGACTTGCTTGGGGCTGGCATGTGTGACTGTCTTGGATGAAGTGACTGACCCAGTGAGTGCTGGATCAGAATACTGCTTTCCTCTGTGTCTCAGCTTGACTGAGCTCTGTTGCTGGTTAGAAGTCTGATGAGGATGTGGTGAAGGACTGAGTGTAAAAGTACTTGGAGACACTGGTGCCCTTGTGTATAATGTTAAATGAGCCATATTTTTTCTTGCCTCTTCTGTATCCCAAGTATTCCCTTGGTAAATTGTCAAGGGTGAGTGGGGCTAATGAGAGTGAAGTCAGCTGCCTCGAATCCAAGCCCATACGGGGCTTCCGTAACAAATCTGTAGGAAATAGAAGGACTCTGGAGAAAGAGACTGAGCTTTTCTTTTGTCTGATTTTTGCCTTGTGGAGAAAATGAGTGAAAGAAGTGTGAAAATGTGAGTGTTTATATCTGTGTATATACATATTTTTATTTCATGCATGGCTTCTCCCCCAACTTCTTCCTGTGCCAGTTTCCAAATTAGACTTGTATATATGGTTTAGTGCTTGACACTACTCCTGAATACTTCCACACTTTTTCCTTGTCACAACTTCCCTAGCTGAGCCTGCACTTTCTTCCTTGTTTATCATACTCTTATTCATATACACATACAAAATATCTGTTGTTCATATAAAACTTTTCTCATCAGAATAACTGTGTGCGGTGTTGTTGATTGGATTCCTCCCAGAGGGATGTTCCCAGGCAGTGGAAGGTAAAGATAAATGCATGCCAGTGCAGGGCAGCTGGTAACCGTTGCCCGTCTCCTGTTTTTAACACGAGCTCCCTGAGGGTAGGATTCTGAAGCCATGGCCCCAGTGGAGCTTCTTCCTAGGTAATAGTTTCCAAATCCCTAATGATGAGCAGAGAAGCTATAAAAATCTTCATTTTCTTTCTTTTTTTTTTTTTAATTTTTTTAAGTTGTAGATGGACACAATGTCTTTATTTTATTGCTTTGTATGTGGTGCTGAGGATCGAACCCAGGGCCTCACGCATGCGAGGCAAGCGCTCTACCGCTGAGCTACAATCCCAGCCCTAAAAGTCTTCATTTTCAAATTAAGTATTTGCCAAGTGATTCCATGTATTTGCTTAATGATATGAATAGTTTCTTATAATCTCCAAATATGTTTTTTTTCCTCTTTTTTCATTGACTAATGGTATTGTCTTTATTCTTACACTCCCCCCTCTTTGGTGGTACTGGGGCTTGAAACTGAGCCCTCTACCACTGGAATACATCCCCAGCCCTTTTTATTTTTTGAGAGAAGGTCTTGCCAAGTTGCAGAAGCTAACCTCAAACTTGAAATCCTCCTGCCTGAGTCTCCTGAGTAGCGGCAATTACATGTATGTGCCACTATGCCCAGTGATCCATGGGTACTTTGAGAAAACCAGAACACTGCCTATCATCTGGCCTCAGACCAAGCTTGGAGCTTCCGTCTCTACCTGGGATTCAGATACCCCCAGACCTCACCCTTCTTCCAGGGCCATCTGACGACTTTGAGCTGGATGGATAGGTTTAAAAAAAAAAGACTTGAGATTTTCCTTCACTCTACATAATGAAACATTTTTTCTTCCTCAGTAACAATTAAAGAAAATAACAATGAATCCTAAACACTCTCCACAAGATAGCTGGTCCTAGGATGGTATGAGTTTCTGAACCAGAAAATAGCGTTTCTGTTAATCAGGCAAGAATCTAGCTTTTTCTTTTCCCTCTCTCTCATTTTCTGCCTCAGAAAAAGACATTTTAGTAAGAGAAGTAAGGGTGTTGATCTAGAGGAAAACCTGGTGGAGGTGTGGGAGGAAGGCCCTAGTTCTCCAGCCACCTTCTTGATTAACTCTTTGAGGAGATCTTCACAGAAAAGTATCCCCATGAGTTGTAACTATGATTACAGTTGGTTTTGAGGTGACAACTTAGTGACAGCTCTAAAAAGGTGAAACCCAAATTACCAAAACCAAATTTGATATTAGCTCCCAAAGCTAATTAATTATATTTATATTATATTAATTAAATATATATTAACATATTTAACTTCAGCTATCAATATATATTTAACTTCGGCTATCAAAGTGGCACTAAATTTGAAACCAAGAGTCTTGGGTGCTATCTTGTTTTGTGGCTTACTTGTGGTCATAAATAAGTCAAATGACCTCTTTGTATTCCAGTTCCCTTAGTAATTGGACTAGTCATAGGAAAAATTGTATTGGCCCCAAATGCTGATCTGTTTCCTTTGGCCTTTTAAACTCCAAGGAACACCAGTGAGTATCTCTCAAATCAGATTTATGAGTTGGGAGAGCCTTATCACCCATAACTTGCTTTTTTCCTTCTGTCCTTAGTAAAACTGACAGAAAAAAACAAATGAAGCAATATTTAAGGCTAAACCATAGAGCCAACGGAGGGTAATTACCAACAGAAGCAAAGCAGCAATGACCTGGTATGCCCAGAGAAGCTTGGGTTGGAGCCAGGGAGATAAGCGAAGTGACTGTCACTGTTCTTTCTAGCACATGCTCTCATCACCCAGTGCTTGGCAAGGTCAGCGAAGGAATGGCACAGGCTTATATCCAGTACCTTTTCCAGAAATAGGCTCTGGATGTAGGAATAGCAAGTAAACATCCCACCAGCTGTTGCTGAGGTGTGTCCTTCCCAGGCAGGCCTGCCCACCAGGATGATTGCTGGAAGAGGGAAGAATTCTGGAGCCACTCCCTGGCCCTGTCTTGGAGTGTCCTCCCAGCCTGAGAACAGCCCAGTCCATGAAACAGCCAATATTTTCTTGAAAATTTGAAAACTATCCCAACCAGCTTGGGCCTTGTTTCACATTACAAGATTTAAGATAGGTCCCTGACGTAGCTGTTATAGGTATGTAGAGCTGTTTGAGCCTCAGAGTGGTTTGAACCTTGGAGTGGTTTTTTTTTTTTTTTTTGATACTAGGGATTGAACCCAGGGATGCTTTACCACAGAGCAGCATCCCCAACCCTTTTTAATTTAAGACAAGTTCTCACTAAGTTGCTTAGGGCCTCACTAAGTTGCTGGAGCTGGCCTCGAACTTGTGATCCTCCTACCTCAGCCTCCCAAGTTGCTGGGATTACAGGTGTGCACCACTGTGCCTGGCACAGAATGGATTATTTAAGTCATCTAATCATAGATATTAGTTAAGCCCTTGCCATACTCCAGGTACTGTGCATAGTGCTAAATAAAACAAAACCCTGCCTTCCTACATAGAATGATAGAGGGGCAGATGGGGCCTACCTGATGACACTGAGGAAATATAAGCATAGGGTACTTGAGAGCACCTGGGATGGAGAAATGAGAGCTGGAGGCCAGTTGGGGGGTGGGGGGTGGAAAGGAGACAGTATTAGGGAAGCTGAATGCGAAAAAATGGGTAGAAGCGAGAAGAAATACAGGGATAAGACCGTGGGGATAAAAGAGAATTCCAGAAGAGAAAAATAGCAGGTACAGAGGTCTAAGGGCAAAAGAGTTTGAAGGATCAAAAGTATTTCAGGGGCTGAGGTTGTGGCTCAGTGGCAGAGCGCTTGCCTCGCACGTGTGAGGCACTGGGTTCGATCCTCAGCACCACATAAAAATAAATAAACAAAATAAAGACACTGTGTCCATGTATAACTAATATATATATAAAGTATTTCAGTGTAGCTAAGAGCACAGAGAACAACGAGGAAGCACTGGGTGTGGTGGTGCACGCCTGTCATCCCAGCCATCCCAGCGGCTCAAGAGGCTGAGGCAGGAGGATCGAGAGTTCAAAGCCAGCCTCCCCAACTTAGTGAGACCCTGTCTCAAAATTAAAAAAAAAAAAAAGTTGGGATGTGACTTAGAGGTTAAGAGCCCCTAGGTTCAATCCCCCATACCGAGAGAGAGCAGGGAGGGAGACAGAAGGAAGAAGAGGGAGAGAACAAAGGAGGAAGTAAAAAGAGGTGAGGTTGGAAATTAATAAGGTGACATAGGATGGGCTTTATAACCATGGTAAGGAGTTGGGAATGCATTATAGAAGAACAAGGAGTGTTATGGTTTAGATATGAAGTGTCTCCCAAAAGCTCATGTGTAAGACAATGCGAGAAAATTTAGAGGTGAAATGATTGGGTTATGAGAGCCTTAACCTAATCAGTGCATTAATCCACTTGAATGGATTAACTGGGTGGTACCTGTAGGCGGGCAGTGTGTGGCTGGAGGAGGTGGGTCGCTGGGGCATGTCTTTGAGGTATATATTTCTTCCCTGTGAGCCAAGTTTGATGCCTTCCACCACACTTCTGCCATGGTGTTTTGCCTCCATTGGGCCAAGAGCAATGGAGCTGGCTACCTATGGGCTGAGACCTTTGAAACCTTGAGTACCAAATAAACTTTTCCTCTCAAATTGTTCTTGTCAGGTCTTTTGGTCACAGCAATGAAAAGCTGACTAAAATGAGGAGTTAATGGGTCATTTTAAGAGGGTCAGAGACAAGATCAGACTTAAATCTAGAAAGATGGTTAATGGCTATTGTGGGCTTGACCTGATTAAATTAATTGGGGGTGTACACATTATTCACACTTGACTACACAAAGTGTATGTATGATATGTCTACATGAAGTGATGTGATTCAAGAGCTCATGGTCTTTCTTTGGCTTTATTTTCTACCTTGATTTAAGTTATTTATTTATTTTTTTACTGTTACATATCAAATAGAATCCTGTATGGCAGATTGTATTTTCCGACAATGGCCATGTCGGTACATCGCATCCCACACATTCATGTTACAGTGTGATGTGGACACTCCTCCACTGAGATGTTGGGTCAAGATTCCCTCCCTTTGAGTCAGTCAGACCCATGGAACTGGCTTAATAATAGAGTATAGCATAAATAATGTGACTTCTGAGGCTATATTATAAAAGCTTTGCAATCATTCCTCTGTCTCTTCATTCAAATGACTTCAGCCCTCAGCTCTTAAGCCTGCCAGTTTGACACTAGCAGGTGGAACAAGAGACAAGTGGTCTCTGCAAAGTGCCTCAGATTCATGAGCAAGATAAATGTCATAGCTTAAGCCATTGAGTTTGGATTTGATTTGTTACTCAACCATAGATAACAGATAACCACGATCTAGGCTTCAGATTTTATGTAGCTCATTTCAAGTATTTTTTTGTGCAGTCCCCCTTTCCTTTTTTTTAGTTGTAGATGGACACAAAACCTTTATTTTTATGTGGTGCTGAGGATTGAACCCAGTGCCTCACGCATGCGAGGCAAGTGCTCTACCACTGAGCCACATCCCCAGCCCCCCTTTTGTTTTGTTTTGCTTGGTTTTGTTTTGTTTTTGGTACTGGGGATTGAACTCAGGGGCACTCGACCACTGAGCCACATCTCCAGCCCTATTTTGTGTTTTCTGTAGAGACAGGGTCTTACTGAGTTGCTTAGCGCCTCACTGTTGCTGAGGCTGGCTTTGAACTAGGGATTCTCCTGTCTCAGCCTCCCTAAGTGCTGGGATTATAGGCTTGCGCCACTGCGCCTGGCCCCCCTTTTGTTTTTGATGGCTATAGAATTTTAATACCTGTGCTGGCTGCAGTATAGAGAGAAACATCAGATACAGGCATCAGTTATGAAAATGGTTACAGCTAAGAAAGAGATAATAGTGACGTGAAGATTTCTGTGTCCATTAGGATATAGAATGCTGCAAGAAAACAATGTCACTCACACCCTAACAATGAGAAACAGCCAGATAATCTATGTAATCACAGCTTTCCTTGAGCCCACCAGAACCTAAAATCTCTCCAAGAAGAGAAAGGGATACATAACTGCTTCAACTTTGGCAAAGATGTGGTTCTCATACAAGTGGGTTAAAAGACGTCCACAAAAATGTTAACAAAAATATAAAGGATACCTTGGGCTATCTTGTCAATTTAGAATAGATGGACAGTATTCCAGACATTGGAGAGTCTGTGCTCACAAGCAGCCTTTTTTCCACAGGCTTCCCCTGGGACTCATGAGAGAATGTGGGGACAGGGCAGAAGACAGGAGAGAGCTTTCCTCCTTGGTGGCACAGGCATGCAGGAGTTGATCAGGGTGCCTGCTGGGAGAAGGCAAAAAGACTAAAGTGCTTCCCCATTCCTCCTCTCCTGTGAGCAAAAGCCTTCAGTCACTGGGGAAGAGGCAAAAAATTTTCCCTTCAAGAAGGGGATTGAGGGCTGGGATTGTGGCTCAGTGGTAGAGCGCTTGCCTCGCATGCGTGAGGCACTCGATTCGATCCTCAGCACCACATAAAAATAAATAAAGATATTGTGTCCATCTACAACTAAAAAAAAAAAAATTAAAAAAAAAAAGAGGATTAAAAATGAGCTAGGGGCTGGGGTTGTGGCTCAGTGGTAGAGTGCTTGCTTGGCACATGTGAGGAACTGGGTTTGATCCTCGGCACCACATAAAAATAAAAGTATTGTGTCCATCTACAACGTGTGTGTGTGTGTGTGTGTGTGTGTGTGTATAAAACAAGAGCTAGCTGCTTCTAGTGAGGATCTAGACCTTCTCACCCTTCTTGAATGCAGGCAAAGATCCATTGATTCCGTGGGAAGAATAGACAAAATGCTTTACCCCACGAGTAGGGGCAGGAAATTGTCTTGGGCTAAGATTCAAGCAATGGTTTGCTCATTTGGGGGGAGAAGCACGAAAGTATGGCCCACCCAAAATCAACCACAGATATATGGCAGAGTTTGGCTGTCATGGAGAGGAGGAGCAGAGACACTGAGAAAGTCCCAATTTCTGAAGCTTAGGAGCATAGGACCTGCTTAAGACTAAAGCTGAGCCAGGCATGGTGGCACATGCCTATAATCCCAGCAAAATCAGGCAGGAGGTTTGCAAATTGAAGACTCAGCAATTTATTGAGACGCTGTCTCAAATAGAAAGGAACAAAAAAAGAATGATGGGGATGTAGCTCACTGGTAAAGTGCCCCTGGGTTCAATCCTAAGTAACAACAACAACAAAAAGACGAAATCCAAGCCAAGTTAAGAGAATCACCCCTGCCCTGCCCCTCCATGAGCCCAGTACCAAATAATAAACAAGAACAGTCTCCTGCTGCTGGAAGGTGGTGTGCCAGGGATGGCTGAAAAGCTGAGGGTAAAGCAGGAACACTGAGACATGCCTGACACTCCTGCCCCACTCTAAGAGATCCATCACTTAAGGAATTTGAAGCCTGGGGTACACTGAAAGTAATGAGAGCAACAAGGGGTTGGGGTGGTGGCTCAGTGGTAGTGCGCTTGCCTAGCATGCGTGAGGCACTGGGTTCGATTCTCAGCACCACATATAAATAAATAAGAAATAAAGGTCCATCAACAACTAAAAAAAAATTAAAAAAAAAAAAAAAAAAAAAAAAAAAAGAAAGTAATGAGAGCAACAAAACCCAAATACTGCCTGTCTCCTAAGAAGATCAACTCAAACCCACACCACCCTTCCAGACCAGTAGACTGATGGAAGAGGCATGTCCATTTCTAGGCATAAATACTATTTACTTCAGTCTCTGCTGTTCTACGCACCATAGACATTTAGTAAAATACAAAACACAAAAAGACAAGACAAATTTCAATCCATTGTCAGAAGATAAATCAACAGAACTAGATTCACAGATGACACAGATATGGAACTAGCAGACACAGACTTTAAAATAAACCAAGTTTCCAAGAGTCATGTGTGTGTGTGTGTGTGTGTGTGTGTGTGTGTGTGTAGTATAAAATATCGGTCCCAGAAGATGAAAATAGGGAGAACAGGGTTTATATTTGAAGAGATGATAGCTACATGCATGAGGGAGTAAGGCTAGTGGCGAGTGTCTAGAGAGAAATAGACATAAGAAGCATTTGGGTGAAGAACCCTTGGGACTTGGTAACAGAGTGAAGTGCACGAAAATGGGAAGAGTGAAGTATGGCACCTGGATGTCTGTCTTGGGAGCTCTGGACTCTCACAAGTTGGTAGTGGGTGGTTGTCAAATGGTGGTGCAGGGACTAGAGAGGGCTAACTCCAGCGTGTGCTCTCTATTGCTGCACCACGCTGCCTCCTTCAGGCCAGACTGCAGCAACAGGGAGCACCTGCTCCGCTATTTCCCACCCTCCAGTCCGGGTTTACTAAAGGCTCAGTGTACTGCCCCATGAATCAATGTGAGGCGGAGGGATTCTTATCTCTCCTGTTCTGCCCCCCCTCCCCATCCCATGTGCTATGTATCATACTTTGTTCTGAAGCAAAGTTTTTCTCTTCCCAAATTGACTCTCTTCTCCTTTCATGCTGACCTAATCCACTTTTTTTTTTTTTTTTTTGGTACTGGAGATTGAACTCAGGGGCACTGGACCACTAAGCCACATTCCCAGCCCTATTTTGTGTTTTATGTAGAGACAGAGTCTCACTGAGTTGCTTAGGGCCTCGCCTTTGCTGAGGCTAGTTTTGAACTCGCGATTCTCCTGTCTCAGCCTCCCAAAGTGCTGGGAGTACAGGCATGAGCCACCGCGCCCGGCTCCTAATCCACTTTTAAAAGAATTCACTCTGAGCCGGGGATGTGGCTCAGTGATCAAGTACCCCTGAGTTCAATCCCCTGTACCAAAAAAAAAAAAAAAAAGAATTCACTCTGGCAGATGAGAAAAGTAGAGAAAGGTGGGGAGGATTATGTACGCATGTGTGTATGCACAGGAAGGGAGGAGAGTTACTGAGAATTTATAAGTATTCTAAAGAACAGGTAAACCGGAAGTGGTGGCTCAGGCCTGTAATCCCAGCGCTTAAAGAGGCTGAGACAGGAGAATCGCGAGTTCAAAGCCAGCCTCAGCAAAGGACGAGGCGCTAAGCAACTCAGTGAGACCCTGTCTCTATATAAAACACAAAATTTGACTGCGGATTTGGCTCAGTGGTCGAGTATCCCTGAGTTCAATTCTCAGTACCAAAAAAAAAAAAGAACAGGTAAAAAAAAAAGATTGGTTTTGGTTCTTTAATTATATGTCCTTTTTGGATGAAATTATCAACTGTTAGTTCAGCAGAATGTCATAGTGTCTGATCAAATCAGAGATCTGGAAGACAGAACGTAGGCTATAGGCTGGGTACAGCAGAATAGACTCACAGTGTTTCCAACAACCATCCCACAAGTACACTCATGTATTTTTTTTTTTAAATATTTATTTTTTAGTTGTAGGTGGACACAATAGCTTTATTTTATTTTTATGTGGTGCTGAGGATCGAACCCAGTGCCTCCCGCGTGCTAGGCGAGCATGCTACCACTGCGCCACAACCCCAGCCCCTACACTCATGTATTGATAAACTGACATGCTGATTTTTCTTCCTTCTCCCTCCACACTCTTTTTTTCCTCTGTCCAGCTCAACATTTTCATCAATGATTTGATGAATCAGTAGAAGTCATCCTTACCGAAAATGAGAGGGATAGGTAATTGAATAAACTGCCATCAGAATTCCAGCATTTTCCTATAGACTGGAGCAATGAGACAAAATATGAAGCCTAATACAAATAAATGCAAAGTCCTTCATTTAGGAACAAACTTAACTACATAGAGGACAAAGAAGACTGTGTGTTAGTCTGTTCTAGTAATAGAAGCTAGACTCAGTCTAAATGAGCAATAAAGGGACACTGATTGGGAAGGTCAAAAAAGGAACTAGCCTCAGGGTCATCAGGATCCAAGAACTCTAACACTGTGTTTAGTCTTCTTTTCACTCTTAACTCTTCTGTGGATTGGTATAGCACAGGGAGCTTTGAGCTTGCATCATCCCAGTTAATAACTCTGAGGAAAGAGCATGCTTTCCAACTCCATATAGTAAATCCCAGGGAAGGACTTTAATGGCCTGGGTCACATGATCATCACATGATCATCACTAGAGCATTGACTAGGACATAGAGAAGACCTATGGCTAGGGATAGAGCATATTGTGCTTAACGATCCTGCCAAAACCACCTGAGAATGGGAAGTGAAGGAGCATTACTGTTACCTGAAGAAAGCAAAAAGGATGGGCACAGTGGCGCACGCCTGGATCCCAGCAACATGGAAGGCTGAGGCAGGAGGAGAACAAGTTCGAAGCTAGCTTCGGCAACTTAGTGAAGCCCTAAACAACTTAGCAAGACCTTGTCTCAAAATAAAATATAAAAAAAAAGGGCTGAGGACCCCTGGGTTCAATCCCCAGTGTGTTATGTGACTGCCAAAAAAAACTTACATTGCTAAGAATCAAGAATGGAAATGTAGGGGCTGGGATTGTAGCTCAGTGGTAGAGCGCTTGCCTCACATGTGTGAGGCACTGGGTTCGATCCTCAGCACCACAACAAAATAAATAAATAAAGATATTGTGTCCACCTACAACCAAAAAAATTTAAAAAAAAAATAATGGAAACATAAGGGCTGGGGTTGTAGCTCAGTGGTAGAACGCTTGCCTAGCATGTGTAAGTCATTGGGTTCGATCCTCAGCACCAAATAAAATGAAGGCATTGTGTTCATCTACAACTAAAATGATAATAATAAAAAAAAAAAGAATGGAAATGTACTTGGGGCCATAGTAAGGTAAAAATACATTCTGCACTGGTCATACCACTCTGAAAGCATCATCTGGGCACCATACTGTAAGAGGGACATTGACAAGCACAGTGCTCTCCAGAGGTAAGGAGGCTCAAAAGACCAAGTAGTAATTCAAAGAAAGGACAAGGCATCCGGGTGTGGTGGCACTACACACCTGTAATCCCAGCAACTTTGGAGGCTAAGAAGGAAGATTACAAGTTCAAAGTCAGCCTTAGCAAATTAGTGAAGCCTTAAGCAACTTAGTGAGACCCTGTCTCAAAATAAAAAATAATAAGAGCTGGGACTGGGGTTGTAGCTCAGTTGGTAGAGTGTTTGCCAAGCATGTGTGAGGCACTGGGTTCCATCCTCAACACCACATAAAAATAATTAAATAAAGGTATTGTGTCTGTCTACAAGTAAAAAAATATTTAAAATAATAATAAGAGCTGGTGATATAGCTCAGTGGTTAAGTACCCCTGGGTTCAATCCCCAGTACTTAAAAAACAAAAACAAAAAAAAGGACAAGGAAATTACATTGTTTTGCCTGAAAAAGGGAAGATGTAATAGTGAGATAGTTGGCTTTAGAATATTTAGAAGAGTCTTGGGTGGAAAGCTGCGACTCCAAAGTACAAACAAGGACCAGTGGGAGGAAGTTTCTGGGAGACAAATTACCATTCAGTGTTAAGAACTTCCTAATAGCTGTTTAACAATGGACCAGGCTGCCTAGTAAAACAGGGAGTTCCTTGTCTCTGGAGGTGTTTAAGCAGGTGTCAGAGAAGTTGTAAAGGGAATTCCTGCATTGTGTAGAAGGTTGCATCAGGTTACCCCTAAGGTTCTTAGGTTCTTGGCAATAATAACTGTATTAAAGCCTATGGTTGCTCACTAGAGATCTACGGGGGGTTGCTACTGGTAAGCCAGCCCTGGCTTCCCCAGTGTTTAGGAGGGAGAGCTGGTGAGCTCTCCTTTCCTCTTCCTAGATGATGATGACCCCTTTCCACAAATGTATAAACCAACAGTCAGATGCAGAACCTTCCAACAACACTTATGGGCTGGGAAGATCCCAAAAAGTATGCTCTTGTGCCATTTTTTGGTCTCTAAATGCATACATGAGACAAGAAATTGGATGTAAACAGTTCATTTTATGGGGTGAGCAGGAATGAGGGAACAAGAAAAATGAGAAAAGGAAGTATGCATCAAGTGGGTAGATAGGAGTCAGTCTTGCTGAGGCTCCACAAAGGTACAGCTCAGAATTTCCCCACTGAGCATGGAGAAATCTGTAATTCCCTCAATGCCCATCCTTCACTGATTAAGTTTTGCCCCTTGGGGATGTTAAGCCCCTGCCACTTCCAGGCTGCCCTAAAAGGGACGGAAAAAAAAATATCTCAAATAGACAGGCACTATGACACATGCTTGTAATCCTAGCTACTTGGGAGACTGAGGCAGGAAGATTTCAAGTTCAAGGCCAGCCTCAGCAACTTAGCAAGACCCTGTCTTGAATAAGAAGTGATAAGAGCTGGGGATATAACTTTGTGGTAGAGCACATCTAGGTTCAATCCTTAGTACCACACACATATACACAAACACACACACAAAAGGAAGGACTCAGGAAGAGAAGGAAGAGAGGTAGGAAGCTGTTCCATAAGTGTGTACCACCATAACTGCAATTAGATGCAGAGGTGAGCTTCAGGGATGTGGGGTACCAACTACCTCTGTCTCTTTTCCCCCCAGTCTATGATCCACCTTCCAGGGCACTGTGTGACCTTTGACTTTCACATTCCAGTCTCTGTGGCCCAGTGGGTAGTGTGGTCCTCCTGGGTTGGCTAGTTCAGCTGAACCTACTTTGAGTGTCTGCCCATAGCTTTCTTGCACAGGAGGGCCCTGCTCCCCCACGAGGCTCTCTAGGTTGAGGGCACCAAGGATGTGGGTGGTCCAGGCGGGCACCTGCTCAACTCAATACCTACATGTGACCTTGGAATGTGGTAACTTTAGGGACATTGACTCCATTGTCCCTTCTATGCTATAGTCAAGGTGAAAACAGGTCAAAAGCTGGATAGGCCCCAATGGCCTAATTATTTTCAAAGAAGAAAATGCTAAGAATAATCAAGAATTTAAAGACCCTGAGAGGCTTCACTCAAATCTCAGAGATACTTCAAGGATGAGAAATCATAGCATTAATTTTGGAGGCAGAATTCATAGCCAGGCCCTGAAGACCAATCCAACTACCCCACCACATGGTTACTTCTCTATCCTGCTTTGGTCAGAGCTCTAAACTGTCTTTCTTTCTTTCTTTCTTTTTTTTTTTTTTTTTTTTAAACATTTATTTTTTAGTTGTAGGTGGACAGAATATCTTTATTTTATTTTTTTTTATGTGGTGCTGAGGATCGAACCCAGTGCCTCACGCATGCCAGGCGAGCACGCTACCACTGCGCCATAAACCCAGCCCCTTTTTTTTTTTTTTTTAAATCTTTTTTTTTTTATTTTTTATTTTTTTATTTTTTTAGCTGTAGATGGATACAATGTCTTTATTTTATTGCTTTGTACGTGGTGCTGAGGATCGAACCCAGGGCCTCACGCATGCGAGGCAAGCGCTCTACCGCTGAACTATAATCCCAGCCCTCTTTCTTTCTTTTTTGGTACTGGAGATTGAACTCAGGGGCACTTGACCACTGAGCCACATCCCCAGCCCTATTTTGTGTTTTATGTAGAGACAGGGTCTCACTGAGCTGCTTAGTGCCTCGCCATTGCTGAGGCTGGCTTTGAACTCGCGATTCTCCTGTCTCAGCCTCCCTAAGTGCTGGGATTACAGGCTTGCGCCACCGTGCCCGGTTTAAACTTTCTTCCTCCTTTCCTCTCACCTTCTAATCCCACACTCCTGTTTGGTACTATCTGTCCAGCTGTCTCTTCTTTCCTTTCATGTTAATTACCTCCAGGGACTTCCTCACTTCTGAAGTTCACGTCCATTACTCTCTAAATTTGCCTCATTTTTTTTAAACCATCCCTGCTCAGTGTTCTGATGCCCATTTCACCTCCTGGGCAAGGTGAGGCTGAGAGTAGGTATTCAAAATGAATTTGAGGTGAAATGGAATCAAGGATGTGTGTGTGTGTGTGTGTTAAGATGGGGTTCGGTTTTACAATTATTAGCTTAAGGAACATCCTATCTTAAAGTGGCAAATGTCCAGCCAGACAAAAAGCTGATTAACAAATCATCTCAGACACCACTGAGACATCAGAGAGGAAAAGATAAAGAGAAACCTACTGAACAAGGTAATTTACTGGGATGGGAGCAAGGGCCTCATTTTTTACCATCTCTGTTCCTGATGCCCATTTCACCTCTGGGGAAAGGTAAGGCTGAGAGTAGGAATTTACAATGAATTTGGGGTGAAATGGAATCAAGGTTCTTCCTGGGGCAAGGAGACTGTGTTTGTGTGTGTGGCTTCCCTCATACCTCCTGATCTCTGACTCTCCCTGCTTCCTCCCTTGCCTCCTCTCCATTATTCCTTCAGTCTCTCTCCCTAGGTTGACATGGGTTCTCTGGGCCTCCCTTTGTCTCTTCTTTCTTTTTTTTTTTTTTATTTTTTTTCTAGTTGTAGATGGACACAATGTCTTTATTTTATTGCTTTGTATGTGGTGCTGAGGATCGAACCCAGGGCCTCACGCATGCGAGGCAAGCGCTCTACCGCTGAGCTACAATCCCAGCCCCTGTCTCTTATTTCTTATTTCCATCTCAGACTGTTCTGCTTTATTCATCTCTCAGTCCTGCATGGCCGAGGCTCTGCCACCAGCTCATTTTCTTGCATATTTATATTCTCTGTGCCTGTAAGTATGCTTGTTTCAATTTGACTCTGTCAGTGAGTATGCCTACGACTGTATCTGTCTATTTGTCTGTCTCTGAATGTCCGTCTGTATTCCCAGAGGCTCTGTGACTCCAGAGGCCCTGGCAGGAGTGGCTTTTCTGAGAACAGAGCCTGGGACAGTCACCAATGTGCTGAGTAGTGGTGGCTAAGGACATTTCCAGCCCAGCAGTCGTCATGGTAACAGCCAGGGTGGGCCAGGCAGGGGATGTATGCAACCACGTGGGCTTGACCTTTCTGTGGGTGTCAGGTTTGAGTGGGAGCTGGGGGAAAACACCAACAACTGCTTCCCCTCTGGCCCAGCCTGGCAGGGCTTCTGGGTGTGGCTGAAAGGAAGGAGAGAGGGAGGGAGGAAATGAGAACTGGGACACTTGGCGAGAGAATGGAGACAGAGGCAGGTTTAGCCATAGCCACCTAAGGAAAGAATGGGTAAAGAGGGAGCAGGAGCACAGGCATGCACGTTCGCACGCATACACATGCTCCCAGGGTCTCACCAACAGACTCCCGCTGTGAACTGACCTGTGGAGGGCAGGAGACATCATTCCGGGAGGCTCAGCTTTCACCTTGCCAGCTGCAGCTCTGGAGAGTGGGTATTAAAGGTCAGTTCCCCACACTTAGAGCTCCCCCAGATCTTTCAGATCAAATGTCACTTTTTCCATATTGCAAAAAGTGTTATTGCTCTAAGGAAAATAGGCTAAAATAAAAAGAACCAAATAATTTTTTTTTAAAAAGGGAATCTTATAAACGCAAAAGTCCACTCAGAATAAAAGGCATTCCAATCCTCTCCCCACAACCCCCATCTCTGAAGAAGGTTCCTCTCAGTTGCTTCTTATGCCTGCCAAGTCAGGGGAGGGGCAAGCCTGGGCCCAGCGTCCACTTCTCTGACAAGGGCACAAGACAGGAAGCCTAACTGGTTGTTAGCTGAATGTGAAGGGGCTTTGGACTCCCAGTCCCTCATCCAGACCCACCAGTGAGGAACTCATTCTCTTCACTCCTCTTTTCTTTTTCTTAATATTTTTTTTAGTCGTTGATGGATCTTTATTTTATTCATTTATTATTTATATGTGGTGCTGAAGATCCAACCCAGTGCCTCACACATGCTAGGCAAGCGCTCTACCACAGAGCTACAGCCCCAGCCCCGACTCCTCTTTTCTTTTTTCTCTTTTTCTTTGGGGCCAACATTCTGGCAACAGGAAAAAATGCCCATAGATGGTCCCGTGACTGCTTGAGGGAGAAGTGAGGGGTTCAGGGCAACCTCAGGCTAGCTCCATGGAGAACACAGTTCACCTGTGGATCTCATTTTCACACTGTCAATCACAATTATGCAAGCGATATCAAGCTTTCTGGGTCACACTGCTATGGAAAACAAGACCACAGACTCAGAATATAAAATAAGATCTGTGTTTTACCGAAAATCTGTGAATCTGTGGTTCGGAAAAGACATGAAGGGGAGTACTCACCAGCCCACAGGTGGGTGACAACACACCAGCAATACAAAGTTCCTTTTATGTAAGAGAGCAACCCAAAATCCCTTTGGGGAACTGCCTTCATGCCACTCAAAGGAAAGGGATCATTGGCAGGAGAGGGAACAGCAAAGCGTGTGATCCTAAGTTAGCACACTTCAAAAAGTAATTTGAGGGCTGGAGTTGTGGCACAGTGGTACAGCGCTTTCCTAGCATGTGTGAGGCACTGGGTTCAATTCTCAGCACCACATAAAAATAAATAAAAATAAAAGTTCATCCACAACTAAAATATATATATTTTTAAAAAAAGTAATTTGAGGGGCTTGGAGTATAGTTCAGTGGTAGAGAACTTGCCAAGAATATACAGGTCCTGGGTTCCATCCCTAGCAACACACACACACACACACACACACACACACACATACAGGGCAGGGAAGGGGGAAGCAATTTAAACCAAGAACTTTTTGCATAGATTTGAAAGTGGTCCCAGATTGCCAGATTGGTGACAATCCAGCCTTTTTGAGACTCTAGTGTTCTTTGTGAATCACAGGTTATGTGTTGTGGGTCTCTCTGGGAGTTGATGATGATCACTCTACAGTTTTCTTCTCTGGGTTCTGAGAACCTTCAGACACATGTGCCCACCAAAGAAGTGTACAGAGGATGGGAGGCTACTGGTTCTCTGATACTCCACACACAAGGCCCAGGCTCATGCCTGGGCTTCTCCCTGGGTCTCAGGACATTGTATTACACCATTCATCTCCCCTCACTGCAGCCACTTCCCTGCAGTTGACTCAGAAGCAGACTTAAGTTCAGTGCTTAATTTTTTCCCTATTTTGTTCTAAGTCCCTTCCCCCAGCTCTGCTCTTTTTTTCTGCCAGCTACTTGGTTAATCTCTGATCCTTTCCCCCAGCTCAGCACCCGGGGCTGGATAGCTTCCTAGAGGTTTTGTTTGTTTGTTTGATTGATTGATCGATCGATCAATTCATTCATTCATTCATTCATTCATTCATTCATTCATTCATACTAGGGATTGAACACAGGGGCACTCTACCATCGATTTACATTCACAGTCCTTTTAAAATATATTTTTAAATGATGAGACAGAGTCTCATTAAATTGTTGAGGCTGGGGATCAAACTTACAGTCCTCTTGCCTCAACCTTCCAAGTTGCTGGAATTACAGGCATGCATCACTGTGCCCTGCTTCCCCAGGAATTTTCCATAAAGTTGAGGAGCAACTGCCTGGCACTGAAAGTGGAGTAAACCAGATACGTGGGTTATCCTGGCAATTGCTCCTGCCACGACTTGACCTCTGATTCTTTGTTAGAATCCACCCTTCTCTCTATGCATGCTTGGGGCCAGGTGCATCACATCTGCTGGCTGCTTATTGAGCTAGGATAGGCCATCCACTATTTCATGCCCCATGGCTTTGCTCATTCTATCCTCCATATCCCCCCCCTTTTTTTGGTACTAGGGATTGACCCCAGGGGCGCTTTATCACTGAGCTACATTAACAGTTCTTTCTTTTTTATTTTTTGTCTTAAGACAGGGTCTAACTAAGTTGCTAGGCTGGCCTCGAACTTGTGATTCGCCTGCCTCAGCCTCCCGAGTCACTGGGATTACAGGCAAGCACCACTGTGCCCAACTCATTTTATTCCCTTTGCCTCAAACACCTTTCCTGGTGAATTCCTCTTCAACTTCAAGCCTCAATGCAAATGCCACCCTACAAATGAAGCTTTCTTCCATCCACTCTAGGAGAATCTGTAGTCTCATAGGACTTTTTCTTTTTTTTTTTTTAATATTTTGGTTTTTTTTAGTTGTAGATGAACACAATATCTCTATTTATTTTATGTGGTGCTGAGGATCGAACCCAGTGCCCCACGCATGCGAGGCAAGCGCTCAACCGCTGAGCCATTACCCCAGCCCCTCTTTTTCTTTTAATAGGACTTTTTCTTATCACTACCATAGCAGTCTTTGTTTGTACATCTGCCTCCCACTGCAGTGTGTGCCATCCAGAAGGGACTAGGTCAATAACCTGCAGACCTCTAGAACTCCACACAATGTTGCTCACTGAGTATTTGTTGATGCTACTGGCCCTCACCAAGAGAGGCCCTTGAGTCTGAGTTATGAGCAAAAGAGGGTCCCAGGCTCCCCAGAGAACACCGGCATATCGGCATGGCAGTGAGGAATGGGTGGCATGTGTCATGTGCCCTTTCTTTGCCAGATCATAGCTCATCCTGCAGTCCCACCCAGTACCAAGCTGGTTGTAAGACAGGCGACTGACTATACACCTCTAAGAAAATCACTGGCATTCCACCTGCAACAGAGGGTAGAACAGCAACACCTGGCTGGCTTCTGCATGACCCAGCCCCAGGCAGCCATCTTCTGTAGTTGTTTCTTCATTCCACAGCTTTACCAACGTCCCTTGCTGCGCTGAAGAGAGCCCTGAAGAGCACGTTCAAATGGAAAGAGAAGGCTGAGGGCATCCTTCCTGTCTTCCCTCCCTCCTCTCCTCCTGGCTCACTGCAGCTGTGCTGCATGATGTGGAACTGAGCACAGTCTTAATTACCGCTCAGCCCTGCTCATTAGTGCCTCTGGAAGCCAGAGAAGCCTGAGTTAAGAAGACTCCATCGCAACGGAGACCAGGGCCACAAGCCTCCTGGGTCCACTAGTTGCACGTCGGGTGGTTTGTGTCTGTGTGACTTGGGGTCCCTTTTTGGGCCTCCACAGGAAGACAACCCTTCCTGAGATGCGGCAGGGCTAGAGCTGGAGGGAAAGAGAGAAAGCTAGGCCCCCTCGTGTGCTGTCACTCGTGTGCACAGAGCATCTCAGGGACAGCATATGGTAGAACATGTGAAATGCCACTGTGATCAGAGAAAGATGAACAAATGATTAAATAAACCAAATGCAGCAAAACCAGCACACTGACAACTTACCTGCCTTTGGAGGGACTTAAGCAATGAGACTGCTGTGCTGTTCAGCACACTTTTTCCTGATGTAGGGAAATGGAATAAGGAGCTGTGAAGTACCTGAAGATGGAACAAAAGGAAGCTGTGTGGAGGAAGGGAGAGAGGTGGACCCTAGAAATTATACACTCACAGGTCTGACTTCGATATCTAGCAAAACTGCTTCAAAATATCAACTTGTAAACACACTCAAAGATCAAATGAGATATTGCATATGAAAGCACTTTTTGAACTGCAAAGGGCTTTGGAAATATAAGGTGTTATTCTGTAATATTTCTGCTCAGTGCAGACTATAAAACAGATGCTACAGGGAGGCTGGAGATTTATGATAATGGCTTATCACCCACAAGGTACTCACACAATTTGAGCTGTTTCATTTAATTAGTCATTGCCTTTCCTTGTAGTCTACAGCAGAAGCCTTCTAAGTGGCTTCCCACCTCCTCTTTCTCCCTAGCTCCACTCATTGTACATGGCACTGCTGGGTTAATCTTCCTGATGCATAGCTTTGAACATATACCTGTAGTTTCTCTTGCTGACTGCATGCAGCCTGGAGTCCTTTGCTTAGCAAATAAGATCCTCTGTGATCTGGTCCCACAGGACCTTCACAGCCTTATTTTCTTCCTTCCATCTGGACAGAAATGGGTTCAGGAAGATCAAGTCCACAAGACCGCACAATACCAAGTGGTAGATTCTCAAGTCAAGCCCTCACACCGGGATGCCCAATTCCAAGACCATTGCACTTTCTAACCCTCTTTTTCATTTTGATTTTGAAAAGGACTGAATCTTTGTTTCCCCCCACCAAAGAAAAAAAAATTCATGTGTTGAAATGCTAATTCCAATGTGATGGTATTTGGAGCTAAATGAGAGTGGAGCCCTTACCAATGGCATTAGTGCCCTTATAAGAAGAGGCTGGAATGCCAGGTGTAGTGGTGCATGCCTGTAATCCCAGTGGCTCAGGAGGTTGAGGCAGGAGGATCGCTGGTTCAAGGCTAGCTTCAGCAATTAAGCAAGGCCCAAAGCAATTTAGTGAGACTATCTCAAAAAACACACAAACAAGCCAGGTGTGGTGGCACACGCCTGTAATCCCAGCACTTTGGGAGGCTGAGACAGGAGAATCACAAGTTCAAAGCCAGCCTCAGCAACAGCAAAGCGCTAAGCAACTCAGACCCTGTCTCTACATAAAACACAAAAATGTGGTTCAGTGGTTGAGTGCCCTGAGTTCAATCCTCAGTACCAAAAGGCAAACAAACAAACAATACACACACACACACACACACACACACACACACACACATATATATATGCTATTGAAGTGGAATATTTTCCATGCATCAGTATATATATATATGGCTGGGGATATATGACTCAGCAGCTAAGCACTCTTGGGTTCAATCCCCTATACCAAAAAAGAAAAAAAAAAAGAGAGAAGCTGGAGAGGAAGATAGTTCTCTCTCCACTTTGTAAGGATACAATGAGAAACTGACAGTATGAAACCAAGAAGAGAGCCTTCCCTAGAACTTGACCCCACTGCACCCCTAATCTAGGACTTCCACCTTCCAGAACTGTGAGAAATAAATGCTTATTGTTTTTTTTTTTTCATATTTATTTATTTTTTTAGTTGTAGGTGGACAGAATATCTTTGTTTTTATGTGGTGCTGAGGATCGAACCCAGTGCCTCACGCGTGCTAGGCAAGCACGCTACCACTGCGCCACAATCCCAGCCCCCATAAATGCTTATTGTTTAAGCCATCCAGTTTATGGCATTATTATAGCAGTCTGAATGGACTAAGACAGATTGCTACAGATGCAACAAAGATCTTCCAGAGCCGGGTATGGTGGCACACGCCTGTAATCCCAGCACTTTGAGAGGCTGAGACAGGAGAATTGCAAGTTCAAAGCCAGCCTCAGCAATGGCGAGGCACTAAGCAAGTCAGTGAGACCCTGTTTCTACATAAAACACAAAATAGGGCTGGGGGTGTGGTTCAGTGGTCGAGTACCCTGAGTTCAATCCTCAATACCAAAAGAAAAAAAAAAAAAAAAAAAGATCTTCCAGAGACCTCTTCCTCTTCTTTGGGGAAATATCCTGAGGACAAATTTCCTAGGAGTGGGATTACCTGGTCTAAAGATATTAATTTTTTTTCCATACTAAGGATCAAACCTGGGCACTCACTACTGAGTTATATCTTCAGCTCTTTTCATTTTCTTTTTTGAGACTTTGTCTCACTAAGCTGTCAAGGCTGCCCTCGAACTTGTGATCTTCCTGCCTCTGCCTCCCAAGTAGCTGAGATTACAGACTTGTGCTGCCACACTTGACTAAAACATTAATATTTTTAATGGTTATGTGAATTGACACAATGCTTCACAAAAGGGCTGGGTTGATTACTATTTTAGCCAGTGATGTATATAGATACAGGTTTCACCAGACCCTCCTCTCCACTGCGGTTTACCTTTGAACAAATTGGTAATTGAATAAGGATTTTCTCTGTTTTCATTCAGATTTCTCTTGCTATTGAGGTGGAATATTTTTCATGCATCAGTATACTCTTGTGTGCCTTGTGTGAATTTTGTGTTTATATCCCTAATAACAATTTAAGTATTTATGTTTAAGAAGATTCAATTTTAAAAAAAGAAAAGAAATAGCAGTCTTTTTTTTTTTCTTCAATTGTCTAAAAGGGTTCTTTAAGCCTATCCTTTCCCCAAAAAGAAACTACATCTGTCATTATTCACCCCGATTTTTTTTAAAATTTTTTTTAGTTGTAGGCAGACATAATACTTTATTTTTATTGATTTATTATTTTTATGTGGTGCTGAGGATCGAACCCAGTTCCTCACCCGTGCTAGGAGAGCGCTCTAACACTGAGCCACAACCCCAGCCCCTTCACCCCGACTTTGAGGTAAGATAACCTTTGGTAATTTTTGTATAGTCTCCTTGTACATCTTCCACCTTGAACAGGCCCTAGAGTTTTATTTCTCTACTATTGTATCTCACAATACAATAGTAGATATGTGAGATAGCTCCAAACCTCTGGGATTTGACATGTACCGTCACAGCAAGAACTGCCATTAGGGCTTATCACCTCTATGAATTCCTGATTTCATTTCACTTTGTTTTTGCCCTCTGTGGATGTTGTAAATTTTCTTGCCCGCTCACCAATGCATTTTGGGGGTGGGGGAATAACTGGGATTGAACTCAGGGACACTCAACCACTGAGCCACATCCCCAGCCCTATTTTGTATTTAGAGACAGGGTCTCACTGAGTTGCTTAGCACCTTGCTTTTGCTGACAGTGGCTTTGTACTTGAGATCCTCCTGCCTCAGCCTCCCAAGCTGCTGGGATTACGGGCATGCACCACCATACCCAGCTCACCAATGCAGTTTTTTCATTTATTTATTCTAATTGGATTTATATGTCAGCAGAATGTATTTTGATTCATTGCACACAAATGGAGCACAACTTTTTGCTTCTCTGGTTGTACACAATATTGAGTTACACCATATGTGCAGTCATACATGAACCTAGGGCATTGAGTACATTTCGTTCCACCACCTTTCTTGCCCCCATGTCCCATCCTCTCCTTTGACCAAAGTTTCTCCATTCTTCCCATGCCCCCTCACACATTATGGATCAGCATCCACTTATCAGAGAGAACATTTGGCCTTTGGTTTTTTGGGATTGACTTACTTTGCTTAGCATGATGTTCTTTAACTCCATCCATTTACCTGCAAATCCCATAATTTTATTCTCTTTTAATGTTGAATAATATTCCATTGTGTATATATACTGCAGTTTCTTTATCCATTCATCTATTGAAGGGTATCTAGGTTGGTTCCACAGTTTAGCTATTGTGAACTGTGCTGCTATAAACATTGAAGTGGCTGCGTTACTGTAGTATGCTGTTTTTAAGTCCTTTGGGTATAGACCAAGGAGTGGGATGGCTGGGTCAAATGGTGGTTCCATTCCAAGTTTTCTAAGGAATCTCCATACTACTTTCCAGATTGGTTGCATTAATTTGTAGTTCCACAAGCAATGTATGAGTGTGCCTAGAAAAGGCAGTCTTGAAGAGCTGATACAGTGGACTCTGAAATCAGAGTAGAGATCCCTGTCTGACAAAGTCATGTATAAAAACCTCTATTCAAGGTAAGGCTTTAAAAAGAACAAGGTCAGCTGGAGGTGTAGCTCAGTGGTAGAGTGCTAACCTGGCATATATAAGATCTTGGGTTCAATCCCAGCACTGCAAGAAATAAAACAAAAAAGAATGAGGTCAACTAACTTAAAATACTAGTCTAGACTTAAAGGAAGAACTTTGGAGGAAAGCACCATCCTAGAATTAGACAATATATTCCCTGACACTGTCAATATTTCCTAACATTAGCATTTGTTACTTAATTTCATAGTTGTTTTGGTGACTATATAATTGTACTGAAAAAGCAATGTTTTATTTTTTTACATTGTGTTTTGAAATATTTTACTTATTTCTTTAATGAGATTGGGAATTGAACACAGGGGTGCTCTACCACAGAGCTGCATCTCCAGCCTTTTTGGTTTTTGAGACAAGAGTCTGCTAAATTGTCGAGGATGGACCTACCTAACTTATCTTAGCCTCAGCTTCCTGAGCAGCTAGGTTTACAGGTGTGTACCACCATGCCTGGCAAAATTGTATTTTATTTTTGGTACTAGGGATTGAACCCAGAAGTGCTTAACCCCTGAGCCACATTCCCAGAACTTTTATTTTTATTTTATTTTATTTCTTTTTTTGAGACAGGGTCTCGCTAAATTGCTTAGGGCCTCACTAAATTGCTGAGGCTGGCTTTGGACTTGTGCTCATCCTGTCTCAGCCTCCTGGGATGCTGGGATTACAGGAGTGCACTGCCATGCCCAGCTCAATAGTTTATTTTTTGACTAAATAATATATGCTTTACAAAAGTCAAGAGATATAAAAGAGTAGAAGGTGAATACAATGTCTCCCGCTTTTCTTGTCTTTCGGTTACCTTATTTCCCTTCCTGGAGACAGATGCTATTACCAATTCCTATGTGTCTTTCCAGGGATGTTCTATATATATAAACCTTCATGCGCATTTCTAGTAGAAATGATAGCACATAATATATCCTGAGCCATACTTTGCTGTTTTGGAGAACATTTAGTACATAGAAAGCTTAAATACATTTTTAAAAAACTATAGTGCTGTATGAGTGTGTTCTACTCTAGAACTCAATGAACAAAAACAAAATCCACATGTACAAAACAAATTTTCAAAGAGGTATTTATTTCACAGAGTATTTCTGTAGACAACCTCTAAATATTAAGCCATATTCATGGTGCAGTTATAATTCACTTTACTGAAATTATGGTTATATATTTATGACAAAAATATTCTATGAAAATCAAAGGCCATTTAAGCTGGCAATTATTTATTAAGCAAATTGATTGTTAAAGATTACGTTTCAGTCAAAATGATATATCCTAGCTTGGTAAGTATCTATATGCTTGAAAAAGTTTATCCTATGTAATTCTTATATTTTTAAAAAGTCACAAATGTAATAATTCTGCCAGTTCAATTTGCATTTTGTTTAACAAATATCAAAATTGTGAAGCCTATAGGGAAGTACTTCTAATGTTAGTTATTTGAAATATACAGGCCAGGTTCATCTGGATTGCTTGGTAGAGCCAAACCTACCAAGATCGAGCTTCCTAACATGGCATAAGATGTGTGTTTCTGCAGAGATGCAACTTCTACTCTGAATTACATCAAAAGGCATAACCTCCAAATATCCTTCACGTCTTTCAATTACTGACCCTAGGAAAAGCATCTATGGGTTTACTGAATACAGCCCAGAGCTTTCAGCCCATGCCATCCTTAGGGGTATGAATGTCACCTGTTTACTACCAGCTGTGTAAAGAAGCTTCCTTTCTTGTCCCCAAATTATTTGGGGGCAATAAATGCTACTATTGTGGAATAAGTCATTGTCCACTCCATCTGCACTTCGGATGATCTTCTAAATTCTGATCTCATTTCACCTTGGACGTATCTTTTCACACTTGAGGTCTTTGTCCCTCTCATGCCTTTTCACAAGAGAGCTAGAAGGTATCAAAGTCATTATAGTTGTTCATGTGTTACTCACGACTCACTCTCATCGACTCCAATGCTTTGGTCAAAAGTTACTACCTTCTACCCCGACTACTCTATGGAAAATGGAAACATCCCATCCTCCAGCACCCCCCTTAGTCATCTTATCCTACTCCATTTTAAAATATTACTTGGCACCTTCTAACATAAAATATGCTTTTAATTTAGTATGTATATTTTCACTGTACACACACACACCACTTGAATGTAAGCTCCACTTTGTTAATTTGCTAATGATTTCCCAAGTTTCTGGGGTATAGCAGGATCATGAGGGTCAAATAAGTGCCTATACATAGCCTGCGCTGAACAGCACCTGGTACAGAATCTATGATGAACTAATAGCAATCTCCTTCTTCATCTAAATGTCAGTCAACAGAACATAAATTACGACAGGCAATGAAATACTAGAAATCATTAAAATGATAATTACAAAGAATGAGCAGTATGGAAAACATCTAATAACTAACATTAAGTGCAAAAAGGCAGACTACAAAATTGCCTATGATGAAAACTGGATAAAAATAACTCAAACTCTACAAAAAGGGGGAGACAAGATGGTGAGCTCAGAGTGAGGAGCTGTTAAGCAGGAGGATGCACCTAGAAGTGGATTTTAAGAACAGTTTCTCTTCAAAACATCTTTCTTTTTCTATACCACTTGATAAGCATCTTGCTACACAATGGCAGTAAAATGGGTGATATCAAAGAGGATTATCTTGAAACACTTCCTTTTAAGTCAAAACAAAACCTTTTTTTTCAGTGCTGGGGATTCAATCCAGGGATGCCATATTACTGAGCTATACCCCCAGCACTTTTTATTTGTTTATTTTTTATATATATATTTTTTTTTTAATTTTTTTTTTTAGTTGTTGATGGATCTTTATTTTATTCATTTATTATTTATATGTGGTGCTGAGGATCGAACCCAGTGCTTCACGCATGCTAGGCAAGCGCTCTACCACTGAGCTACAGCCCCAGACCAATTTTTTATATATTTTTGAAACAGAGTCTCACTGAATTACTCAAACTTTCAATCCTCCTCCTTAGCCTTCCAAGTAATCAGAATCACAGGTGCATGTGAGCTTTTCCTTGCTGTGACCAAAATGCTGATATAAACATCTTACAGGAGGAAAGATTTATTTAGCTTCATGGATCCAGAGGTTTTAGCTCATGTTTGATTGACTCCATTACTCCGGACCCAAGGTGAGGCAGAACATCATGGCAGAAGACCATGGCTACTCAGTTCATGGCAGCTGGGAAGGAGAGAGAGAGAAAGAGGGAGAGAGAGGGATCAGGAACAAGATATAGTCCCCCCATGGGATGCCCCAGTGACCTACCTGCCTACAATTCCACCACTTCCCAGTAGTCCATTCAAATTATTTTTTAAAAAATTTTTTAGTTGTAGATCGACACAATGATTTTATTTATTTATCTATTTATTTTTTATGTGGTGCTGAGGATCGAACTCCATGCCTCACACGTGCTAGGCAAGCACTCTGCCACTGAGCCACAACCTCAGCTCCCATTCAAATTATTAATCCATCATATGGATTCATCAACTGATGAGGTTAGAGTCCTCATGATCCAATCATTTCCTAAAAGCCCCATCTCTGAGCATTGCTGCACTGGGGACCAAGCTTCTATACATGAGCTCATGGGGGACATTTCATATCCAAACTATAAGAGGTGTATGCCACCATGTCTGGCCAAAACAAAGCTTGCTTTGTACTGGGTCTGTAATAAATCTACATGTTCTCTTCCAGGTTACTATCATTGCAAAGTAGAGCTTGCTTTGACATCTGATGGTGAGATAACAGTATGTCACTACCCTTCTGTGGACATTTCTTATGGATTCATGGAACCTATCCCTTGACCAGATCCTGTGCATCATAATAAAGAAAAACATTATCAAGTGCTGAAAAACAGATCAGAAGGAAAGGCAAGCGCTTTGAGCAAGGACCTATGATTGGATAATTTAGCAAATACTCTTCACTATTAAGCTCCATTGATATCCTCCTGGACAGTATCACAAACATCGTAAGAAATCAGATTCTCAGGCTGGAGCTGTGGCTCAGTGGTAGAGCACTTGCCTTGTATGTGTGAGTTACTGGGTTCGACTCATAGCACCACATAAATATAAATAAATAAAATAAAGATATCGCGTCCATCTACAACTAAAAAAAATAAAATAAAATAAACCAGATTCTCTAACAGACAGATGTTATTGAGGTTCTTGAGGCATCAAAGAGAAATATTATCTTGTGCCTTCATTGCCATTAAAGAAATTGCAATCTGGTGTATTCACTAATATGTTAAACTATAAAATAATAAAATATCTTTTCATTTAAAAAAACCTATACACAAATTAAGTGAGTTCATAGTTCTGATGGGAACGAGGATTGATTCACCTAAATGCTTCTTCAATTTTTGTAATTTTTTTTTTTTTGGTCACATTTTATGTTTTTCTTTTTTGGTACCAGGGATTGAACTCAGGGCTCTCAACCACTGAGCCACATCCCCAGCCCTATATTGTATTTTATGTAGAGACAGGGTCTCACTGAGTTGCTTAGCGCCTCGCCATTGCTGAGGCTGGCTTTGAACTCGCGATTCTCCTGTCTCAGCCTCCCTGGGATTACAGGCGTGCGCCACCGCGCCCGGCCACATTTTATTTTGATACAATTTCAAACTTACAGAAAAGTTGCACAGTTTGAGACAGATTAATCAAGGTTGCCATATTTGTTTTTTCTCTCTTTCTCTTTTCGTCGTTCTTCAGACCTCTTACATCTGCAAACACTGACAAACCACCCACCCAGTCATCTTGCCAGTGGACAGCCTCCCTTAAAACATCTGGACAGAGAAAGTAGTATATTGCATCCTGAGATTGTGAGATGGAGCCACCCTGAGGGGCAGCTGCTTCTACCTCTGGACTGAAATCCTGCATGCATAAATCCACTGAGCTATCCAAGGCTCTGAAAGCTTGTCCCCTGAGTTTCCCTGGGGAACAAACTCAAGGGAAGGCACTTAACTGCCTCTTGGCTCCCCATCCCAAGTCTGTTTAAAATGATCTTTCAAACTGCTGAGCTCTGAGGTGGTTAAACAGGAGTCTATTGTGGGAATTCCTAGGCTTAGAGCCACCTTTACACAAGGATTATTTGTGGGGATGCTTTATTTATTGTGAGGGGAACAGGTCTGTGCTGGGGGCACAGGTCTGTGCTGGGGGTTCTGTAGTGATTGTTACTGTGGTAGCCAGCTAGGAGGATGAAAGGAGTTTCCCATTAGCTTGTGGATAAAGCCTGCAGGCGCATGACCAACTCACGCCCCATCCACAATCACCAGGGTAACAGCCTCTCACTCTAACCTCTGTCCTTCAGAGTTAGCAGACCCAGGTCACTTCTCTACTCTTATCTGAGGCTGGACAAGCCCTGAGAACAGAACAGATTCCACATGCTGCACCTATGGGAAGGAATTTCAAGTCATCCTCCTCCCCTACTGGCCTTGAGACCCAGCTATGGTCCCAATCAAGCCCCAGGATTAGAGATGGCCTTCTCCTTTCTACTCTTCCCCTCACACTGGACTCCCCTTCCTCCTGGGGTGTTATTTCTTAACTTTGTGATTTGGAGGAGTCAACCTCTTTATGAAAATGAGATAGCAAAGCTGGGCATGATGGCACATTCCTATAATTCCAGCAGCTCAGGAGGCTAAGGCAGGAGGATCGCGTGTTCAAAGTTAGCCTCAGCAACTTAGTGAGGCCCTAAGCAACTCAGCGAGACCCTGTCTCTAAATAAAATATAAAAAAAGACTGGGGATGTGGCTCGGTGGTTAAGCACCCCTGAGTTCAATCCCCAGTACCGAAAAAGAAAAAAGAAGAAAGAAAGAGAAAATGAGATGATGACATTTACCTTGAGAAATGGCAGTGAGGAAGAAAAGAGAGCTTGCATGTGAAAGTACAAAACTACTCACAACAAAGGGAGACAAGTCTGAATCCCACCAATAGAAGCCAGAGTTTTATTTCTATTTATACTTTAGACGTACCCTGTGCTTAAGGCCAAAAGCTGCTCAATCAATACTGACTGCTAAGGCTGATTTCTGTTGAAAAGGTTGTTTCCCATTTTCATCTATCAGATTAACAAAATTACTGAAGATAGGCCGCAGGGAATGGAAGGAAAGTCCCTCTCATGCACTAGAAGTGTCGGGTAAATGGGTACAATCTTGACACCTAGGTGCAACAATGAAGAATATTCAGGACTTGGGGCTGGGTTGTAGCTCAGTGGTAGAGCACTTGCCTAGCATGTGTGAGGCACTGTGTTCGATTCTCAGCACCACATATAAATAAATTAATTAAATAAAGGTCTATGAACAACTAAAAATTTTTTTAAAAAAAGAATATTCAGGATTCTTGCTTTGATTAAACAGTTTCCCTTGTAGGAGTCTATTAGAAATATCCACAAAGCCAGATGTGGTAACATGTGCCTGTAATCCCAGAGACTCAGGAGGCTAAAGCAAAAGGATCATAAGTTTGCAGCCAGCCCGGAAACTTAACAAAATTCTGTCTCGAGCTGGGCACAGTGGTGCACGCCTATAATCCCAGCACTTTGGGAGGCTCAGACAGGAGAATTGCAAGTTCAAAGCCAGCCTCTGCAATAGCGAGGCACTAAGCAACTCAGACCCTGTCTCTACATAAAACACAAAATAGGGCTGGGGATGTGGCTCAGTGGTCAAGTGCCCCTGAGTTCAACCCACAGTACCAAAAAAAAAAAAAATTCTGTCTCAAAATAAAAATTAAAATGGGCTGGGAGTGTAGCTCAGTGGTAGAGTGTCATTGTCTAATCCCAGTACCAAAGAAATATTCATAAATATGCACAAGGTCTATGATAAAAGCATTCATTGCAGCATTATTCATAATAGAAAAGTACATAGAGATGATCTGACTAGAAGTAGTTGGGCATGCATAACTGAGAGCTGAGGCAGGAGGATGTCAAGTTTGAGGCCAGCCTAGAAAACTTAGTGAGACCTGCTTCAAAGAGAGAGAGAAAGAGAGAGAGAGAGAGAGAGAGAGAGAGAGAATGTCTAGAATTAGGGAATTAGTTAAAGAAATTGTAGAGATGTAATGTGACTGTTCTAGAGGATATCACGTAACTGTCAAAAGTAATGATGATGGAGATTGTTAAATACCAACATGGAAATATTTTATGCTTTTAAGCAAATATAGCAAGTAGAAAAATTTTTTTTCAATGATCTAAAATAGTGCCTAACCTATATTAGATAATCAACAATTATTTGCTCAGTTGAAAGAGTATGAACCCAGCTTGTTTTTACAAAAATACCACTGCATACAGACTTAAAAACAAGTCCCCAATTTTCATGTACTTAGAAAAAGTTCTAGAAGCCACTGTGCTCACCTCTGGGGCATGCACCGTTCTCACTTTCCCTGGCTATGTTCTACACAGCACACACTATGTGAGAGTAGGCTGTACCAGGCAGCTCACAGGAATTGTTGGAGGGTCTTTCCTTCTGCTCTTTCATTGGGAGAGCAAAGTAAAGCCCAAACCTCCCCAACCACCAGTCAAGGTAAGTTGCAGGTTCAGAGAAAGCCAAGGGCAAGATGTGTAATTCTTGAGACACTGTTTGATTAAATACCTAAGAAGAGACACCACAGCATGAGCTCCTAAGGACCTGGGCCTTGGGCAGCAGGCCAGACCTTGGTGGTTTCCAAGGCCTAGAGAATGCGGGCTGGAGCTAGACGGTATTCTCTGAGCTAGAATTGTGGTCCAGCAGCTGAGTCCTGAAATCCCCAGGTCTCTATGCTCAAAGGTTGAGGAGGAAAAGCTCAATGTCAGGCGAGGTTATCTCTGAGGACTTTGTGAGGCCCCACTGGCCTGCCAGGGTGAGGTCCAAGGAACACTGGGGTTTGGATAAGAGGTCACTTAAAAATAGCCAAGTCAGTTATAGCAGCTGAGGAGGACTGGCAGGCCTCCCTGAGATTTTGAAATGGGTACAAAGCAGTGTGGCTTTGGAATATCCAGAAGGAATTTTTCAAAATGTAAGAGACCTATTTTAGAAGGACTCAAATCACCTGTCATTTGCCAGAATGAGGTCTGTGAGACTGTAGTGTAGTCAAGACAGCGTACACACTCCTAGGTCAGTCAGAGCAAAGAGCACCTTTTGGTGCAGGGTGAGGGGGAAGAGGCAAAGGTCAGTGTCAACCCCTCCAGGCTTTCAGAGGCAAGGCAGATCCCAACGGGTTCCCAACCTGCTCCAAGGGATCACTTTCAGAAGGTAAGGCCTGGAGGTAATTTATCACTTTCAGAAGGTAAGGCCAGTAGGACAGCTTAGGAGCTTAGGTCAGGATGGCAGGGAGGCCGGAAAGCTGGAAGCCTGGGGCATCTCTGACTTACGAGCCAAGCATTCTTTGTAAAGTCCATCACAGTTGCACATGTACAGATGGTATCACATTTGGTCCTTGCAACTTCCTGAGAAGGGTATTGATTGATTCATTGATCAATGTTTTTATTTTCACCTCCATTTCTCATATTCATTATGATAATTAACATAGCATCCAATACCCCAAAGAGAGAGAGAGAGCTAAAGCACTTATAATACCCAACTGTGACATGCAGACGTTTGTTTTTGGTACCATGGATTGAACCCAGGGGTGCTTTACCACTGAGCTATATCCTCAGCCCTTTTTATATTTTCAGATGGGGTCCCACTAAGTTGCTTAGGACCTAATTTGGCTGAGGCAGGAATTTGTGTTCCCCCTGCTTTGGCCTCCTGAGTGATATGCAGTGTAATACTCTCTTGCAATACGTGGCGGTGGCTGTGAGCTCCAGGTCCCAGTCAGCTCTGGGATAATGAGGGCAAACAATCAATACTCTACAGTGTACTGTGTTGCTAAGCTGTGATGTTTGGTAGATTAGGTATATTACATGAATTTTCAGCTTACAGTATTTTCAATTTACTTGGGTTTGTCAGGACAGAACCCTGTAATAAATTGAGGAGCTCTTGTATATTAATCTTATTTTATCATATATATATATTTGGTACCGGAAATTGAACTCAGGGGCACTCAGCCACTGAGCCACATCCCCAGCCCTATTTTGTGTTTTATGTAGAGACAGGGTCTCACTGAGTTGCTTAGCGCTTCGCCGTTGCTGAGGCTGGCTTTGAACTCATGATTCTCCTGTCTCAGCCTCCCAAAGTGCTGGGATTACAGGTGTGTGCCACCGCTCCCTGCTTAAGTACATTAATATTAATGTGCGTCAAGTACATTAAGAGCAGCTTGGTGAGAGTTTCCAAAGGTATACATCTGTGTAACCACCATCCCAATGAAGACAGAGCATTTCCATCCTCCTAGAAAATTCCCTTCTGCCGCTCTGATGTCAATCTTCCCACCCACACTGGCCTCAGGCAAACACTGATCTGCTGTCACTATATAGCTTACTTTCTGAATTTTCTAAAATTTCATGTAAATGAAATAATATAGTACATACGGTTTTGTGTTTGGTTTCTTTTCACTCAGCATAATATTTTTTTTAAGTTTTTTTTTAGTTATACATAGACACAGTGTCTTTATTTTGTTTACTTATTTTTATGTGGTGCTGAGGATCGAACCCAGTACCTCACACGTGCGAGGCAAGCGCTCTGCCACTGAGCCACAACCTCAACCCCTCAGTATAATAGTTTTAAGATTCATAATAATTAAAAAATTATTAGCCGGGCGCGGTGGCTCACGCTTGTAATCCCAGCACTTAGGGAGGCTGAGACAGGAGAATCACGAGTTCAAAGCCAGCCTCAGCAATGGCGAGGCACTAAACAACTCAGTGAGACCTTGTCTCTACATAAAACACAAAATAGGGCTGGGGATGTGGCTCAGTGGTCGAGTACCCCTGAGTTCAATCCCCGGTACCAA
>CM053401.1:77534948-77556629 GCA_028644305.1 Xerus rutilus | reverse complement strand
AATTATTGACTTGTCTTTAATTATATTGGACATACCATAATTTATGTATCCATTCTCTTGTCAGTGGATACTTGAATTGTTTCCAGTTTGGGGCTATTGTGAATAAAAGCACTATAAACATTCATGTACAAATTTTTCTGTGAATATACATTTTCATTTCCCTTGAATAAATAACAGAGTAGAAATATTGCTATGTAATGCATGTTAACATTGTAAAAATCTGCCAATCTGCGAGGTGCATTGATACATCCCTATAATCCCAGCTACTCAAGGGGCTGAAGCAGGAGGATTGAGAGGGTGAGGCAGGAAGATTGTAGGTTCCAGACCAGCCTGGATAAATTAGTGAAACCCTACCTCAAAATAAAGATGTAAAAAGGGCTGCGGTTGTAGTTCATGGTAGAGTGCTTTCTTATCATGCACAAGGCCCTGGGTTTGACCCTTAGTACTGCAAAAATAAATCAAAACAAAACAAAAACTGCAAATCTGTTTTCTAAAGTAATTGTCCCACCAGCAATGAATAAGAGTTCTAATGATGCCATATCTCCATCAGTACTTGGTATTTTCAGTCTTTTTAATTTTAGCCATCCTGGTGTGTATGTATCTCTCTGTGGTTTCAATTTGCATTTTGCAGTTGGCTAATATTATTGGGCATGTTTTCGTTTGTTTATTGACTGTATATCTTCTTTAATGAACTATCTGTTCAAATTATCTGTGTATTCATTTTAAAAAATTTTTTTTAGTTGCTGATGAATCCTTATTTTATTCATTTATTATTTATATGTGGTGCTGAGGATCGAACCCAGTGCCTCACACATGCTAGGCTCTACCACTGAGCTACAGCCCCAGCCCTGTGTGTATTCGTTTTTATACTTAAAAATTTTATATTAAACATTTCATTCAACACATTTTTACTGAAGTAGTTGAAGTAATCACCTTTTTTTTTTTTTTTCATTTTTATGGGAAAGGAAAGTAAATCCTGAGGAGAAGCATACACAACTTTTCTTACTATAAAGAACCAGCAACTTGTGGCAACAGCTCCAAGTTATTCTGAGCAACAGTCTATACTACCAAGGGGTGGACTGTCACCCTTAAGCTATGCTGAGTAACATCTACATATCAACTAGGTTTTATTCAAGATACCCGCATGTTTAAGAATGAACCAGAGTCATCATTTTAACATCCTGATCAATAAAAATAAATTTTAAAAATCAGACCTGCACCTAAATTAATGGGAAGGTATCCCATGTTCATGGATCAGTAGACTTAATATGGTTAGGATGCCAATACTAACCAAATTGATCTACATATTCAGTGTAATCCAGAGCAAAATCACAGCTATATTTTTTTTAGTAGAGAAGGACAAACTGATTATGTAAGTTATATAGAAATTCCAGGGACCCAAAAGAGTGAAAACAATCTCAAAATAGAAGAGCAAAGTTAGAGGGCTCATAATTCTCAATGTCAAAACTTACAGCAAAGCCATAGTAATCAACACAATGTAATGCTGCATAAGGGGCAACAGAATAGAACTGAGCAAAGAGCCAGGTGCGGTGGCGCACGCCTGTGATCACAGCAGCTTGGGAGTCTAAGGCAGGATGACCATGAGTTCAAAGCCAGCCTCAGCAAAAGCAAGGCTCACTAAGCAACTCAGTGAGACCCTGTCTCTAAATAAAATACAAAATAGAGCTGGGGATGTGGCTCAGTGGTCAGGTGGCCCTGAGTTCAATCTCCCCCCCAAAAAAAGAGAATTAAGAGTCAAGAAATAAGTCCTTATATTTATGATCAATTGATTTTCAACCAAAGTGCCAAGACAATTTAATGAAAGAAAAATTAGACTTTTCAACAAATGGTGTTAGGCCAACTGACTACCCAGTTGCAAAGGAAAAACGCTGAACCCCTACTTCACACCATATATACCATATATTTCTTAGAATTAATCTGGGAAGAAAATGAAGTAATAAATATTTATGACCTTGGGAATGGACAAAAGCACAAATGGCTAAAGAAAAAATGGAAAATTGAACTGCATAAAAATTGAACACTTTGTACTTCAGAGGATACCACCAAGAAAGTGAAAAGACAACTTATGGAATGATAAACATGTTTATAAATCAGATATCTGACAATGAACTCCTGCCTACAATATATAAAAAACTCTTATATTTCAATAATAAAATAACAAATTACCCATTAAATTTGGCAAAGAATCTGAAAAGACATCTTTGCAAAGAAGGTATGAAAATTACCACTAATCATCAGGGAAATGCAAACCAAAACTATAATGAAATATCCCTTTACACTCACTAGGATAACTGTGATCAAAAAGACAGATAATAACAAGTGTCGGCTAAAACGAGGAGAAATTGGCACCCTTATACATTGCTAGTGAGAATGCAAAACAGTGCAGTTGCTTTGGAAAATAGCCTGGCAGTTCCTCAAAAGGTTAAACATAGACGTACTGTGTGAACCAGTAATTCTCCTCTGGATATATACCCAACCTATTAATCTTCTGTCTCTGTATCAAAATACCAGAGGCAGAGAAATGGTTTATTTCGGCTCATGGTTTTGGAGATTCAAGTCTATGATTAAGTGGCCCCATTGCTTTGGGCCTCTGGTGAGGCAGCACACCATGGCTAGAGCACGTGGCTCACTTCATTAGCCAGGAAGCACACAGAAAGAGAAAGGGCGGAGAGCATCACAATTACTTAAAGACCTCCCAGAAGGCACCACTTTCTTAGAGCCCATAGCACTTCTGAATAGCACCACTCTGGGGATGGAGCCTTTAATGCATGGACCCTTGGGGAATATTCAACATCCAAACTACAGCACCCAAGAGAAATGAAAACCTCTGTCCACACAAAAACTGGTACATGAACATTCGTTGTATTATTCATAGTAGTCTAAAGGGGAAACAACTCAAATATCTACTAAAATGCATACAATGAAATATTATTTAGCAATAGAAAGGAATGAAGTACTAATTGATATATACTACAAGGATGAACCTTGAAAACATTGTGCCAGCTGAAAGAAGCCATTCACAAAAACCCTATATTGTACATGTCCATCTACATACAATTTCCAGAATACTTAAATGTGTAGACACAGAAAATTTGCTTGCTTAAGTATGGGTAGAGAGTTTAGGGGGAACTAATGGACTCTTCTTAATAAAGACATTCTACAATTGTGTAAAACTTTGTGAAAATACTAAAAATATTGAATTTTACGCACTAAACTATTAGATTAACTGTTTTAAAAGATGGCACAAATGCCCAGTTTTATATTTTATTAAACATTTTCTTAATTGGCAAATGACTTTATAAATATGGTTACGGCATTTTTTATAGACTAAGTAGCTTTGTTGCAAGTCCACAGAGCAGAATGCAAAACGATCCCATTTATGCAATATGCTTCATATTGGTTGTTATTTGTTGAAATTAAATCAGTGTGGTACATTGATCCTGCTTCAAAGGCAGGGATAGAAAGGATTTCCAATATGAGGAACAATGTATGGATGGAAAAGCAGAAGACAATAGGCACAGAATCGGATATGAAGTAAATGTGTTTTCTTCAACATTCTATCCACATTGTTCTAAAATAAAAGAACTTTCTAAACATTAACACATTTTTTAAAAAAACTAATGAAAATGATACAATAAGTAAAAAATGCAGAATACATTCCTCAAAACTCATTTATGCACATACATGCACACACACACAATCTGGCAACTGATGGGACTTACAGAGACAGTTGTTGGAGGAAGCCTTCCTGTTTCCTCCAAGGGACACTTCTTGATTCGCCATCTCCACTCCCCTGAACTGCTTGCACCCTCAACCCAGGGGCAAAGGAGGCAGAAAAGCTGTGCGCACTAGATTGTCTATTCTTTCAGGAGTGTCTCTGTATGTTGGGGTAGGGGGGCTTCCTGGGGAAGGACACTCAGGAGTGTGGCACTGGGAGCTGGGCCCAGGAGGGCAGCCTCTGCAAGCAGCACCGCCACCTTGTGGCTAGGGATGGTCTCACCTCTAAGGCCCCAGTGACCCTCAGTGGAACTCTTCCGTATTTATTGGAAGAAACATTAGGTAATTCAGTAGCATTCTTTTGAATATTATTTTTATTGTTTTGTTCCTAATATAAAAGTAATTTATCTGGGCTCAGTGATGTATGCATACAATCCTAGCTAATCCCAGCTACTTGGGAGACTGAGGCAGGAGGACTGCAAGTTGGAGGTCAGCCTAGCTATGAGAACCTGTCTCAAAATAAAACAGTAGTAGAAAAAAAGGAGAGGAATGTAGTTCAGTGCTTGCTTAGCATGTGAGAGGCTCTGAGTTCAATCCCTCGTAGCACTCTCTCTCTCTCTCTCTTACACACACACACACAAAATAATTCATCTTCATGTTATAAAACTTAAAAAATATATAAATAAAGAAAAAGAAAATAAGAAAAATTGCCTGTAAATCCAAATCCCAAAGATAGCCAAGGTTAGCACTTGAGTGTGTATTTTTCCTAAGAGTTTTTTCTTAACAAAAATGGTATTATACAGTTACACATTGGTTTTCATAAACTAAATATATTGTATAAATATCTCCCCCTTGTTAAACATTATTCTGCAACATCTTTGTTTTAAAATATTTTATTTATCTATTTTTATGTGGTGCCGAGGATCGAACCCAGTGCCTCACCCACACTAGGGGAGCACTCTACCGCTGAGCCACAACCCCAGCCCAACATCTTTTTTAGTTAAGGAAAATTTGAAAAACATACAAAAGCAGACAGTCTAGTATGATGGGATCTCATATACAAATCACCAAGCCTTGACTATTAATAACATAAAGCTGATGCCACCTCATTTTTGATGGCTGCATTGTATTCTTTTCTCTGGGAGAATATGCCATAGTTTATTTAACCAACTGTTATTTAGCATATGGTGCCTTTTTTTTTTGAACTCTGATAAACAATGTTAGGATGAACATTCTTGTTGCTAAATCTTTTTTTTACAGAAATTCATTGTTGTTTGCTTGATTTAATTCCTAAAACAAAGTGGATATAAAATTTATAAGGTGTTACATACAAGATATATGAACAAGCTGGGCACAGTGGATCCAGGCGCGGTGGCACACACCTGTAATCCCAACACTTTGGGAGGCTGAGGGGAAAATCCTGAGTTCAAAGCCAGCCTTAGCAATGGCGAGACGCTAAGCAACTCAGTGAGACCCTGTCTCTAAATAAAATACAAAATAGGGCTGAGGATGTGGCTCAGTGGCCGAGTGCCCCTGAGTTCAATCCCCGGTATGATATATGAAGATTAAAAAAAAAAAAAAAAAAGATCTATGAACAGCACGTTCCAGAAAGGCTGAATTAGGAGTTGTTTTTGGAGACAAGGTCTCGCTTTGGCCTTCCAAATAGCTGGGATTACAAGCATGCCACCATGCCCAGCTAGGAGTTTTTCTAAATGTAAAAAATTAAGGACTTTCTACCCATATGATAATGAAGAGAAACTGATAAAGAAAACTTAACAATGATAAAAAGAAATCACTGGGGTAATGGTCCACACCTGTAATCCCAGAGGCTCTGGAGGCTGAGGCAGGAGAATTGAGAGTTCAAAGCCCAGCCTCAGAAACTTAGCGAAGTCCTAAAGCAACTCAATGAGACCCTATCTGTCTCTACATAAAATATAAAAAGGGTTGGGGATGTGGCTCAGTGGTTAAGTGCCCTGGGTTCAATCTCTGGTACAAAAATTTTATTTTTGTTAGTCACAACTACACCCTATGCTTTTCCTTTTTTTTTTTTTTTTTTATGGTGCTGGGGATTTAACCCAGGACCATATTCATGCTAGGCAAGAACTCTACCAACTGAGCTATATTCCTGGCCCCTCCTTCCAATGTTTTAATTTAAAATGTTTGATTTTAATTTTTAAAAATTTCAAAAACACAGAAAAGTTGAAAGAATACTATTGTGAGCACTCATATCTACCACAAAGCTTCCACATTTTAACATTTTATTACTTTGTGCTCCCTCCCTCTCTCCCTCTCTCTCTCTATATATATATATATATACATTTTTGCTGAATCTTTTGAAGATAAATTACAAACATCAGCCGGGCACGGTGACACAAGCCTGTAATCCCCGCACTTAGGGAGGCTGAGACAGGAGAATCGCGAGTTCAAAGCCAGCCTCAGCAACAGCAAGGCGCTAAGCAACTCAGTGAGACCCTGTCTCTACATAAAACACAAAATAGGGCTGGGGATGTGGCTCAGCGGTCGAGTGCCCCTGAGTTCAATCCCCAGTACCAAAAAAAACCAAAAAAACAAAAAACAAATATCATGTTCTTTGACCTCTAACTGTATATATCTCCTAGAAGAACATTTCCCTATGTAACTATAAAACCATTATCCCACCTAAGATTAATAATACTCCTATAATATCATCTAATATTTAGTATATATGATGATTTTCCCAATTTTCCCCAATTGTAGCTTTTTAAAAAAAAATCAGATTTAATCAAGGATCATGAATTGTTGTATCTTTTCATTTGGAATAGTCACTTCTTTCTTTTTCTATGACATTGTCATTTTTAGGACTCCAGGCCAGTTTTCTTACAGACTGGTCCACACTGTGGATTTAGCAATTGTTTTCCTCTTGGTGTTATTTAGCTTGTTCCTCCCGCAGCCCTACCCCCGTGTTTTCTATAAAGTGGGAGTTAGTCCAGAGGCCCTCTGGAAAGTGTTGTACTGTAGCTGGTAGTATTATTGGTCCTGATTATATCCTATACTTCCCTGTCAGGTGATCATACATCCCCACTCTTTGCTATTTGACTTGTGGGACTTCTTTTTGCAGAGGGAATAAACTTCATTGCTGCATTAACAGCAAGCCCTGCCATATGACCTCATACTTTGGCCATTGAAATGTGAGTGGAGATGACTCTGCTCTTGCCGGCAGAAGCCTAAGAATTGAGGAGGGTTTCCACCACTTTGTTTTTCCCTCTACCATGCAGTTGACATGTTCCAGATGGAGGCTGTGTCTTCTGCCTAGATCCCATGGTGATTGTAATGCAGAACAGAACCATCAGTGACCACAGCTGACATACAATGTGCTTGAGAAATAAACCTTTAGGTTGTTTGTTTTATTTATATATATATATATATGTAATTAAGGAAAGCTAATTAAAATATAAACATATATGAGCACAGCTATTTATTTCATCACAAGAAATCCTTGCAGCATTCATGGATTTGAGGACAGGACTCTAACATCTGGGTCTTCTAGATTCACACCAAATGTGTGTCCCTATATCCACAGCTGCCCTCAAACACCTCAAGAAATGTCTTTGGGGACCTGAGTCTGGGCCAGTCTGTCCAAGTTGACTAAAGAGGTAGGATGGAGAAGATGGGGTCTGGAACAGTGCCTGGTACACATAGTGCTCCAGTATTTTGTAAGATAAATGAGTGACTTGTTTGCATCTTTGCATAGGGATTTTCAAGAGCCAATCTATGGCTTGTTGATGATCTTATAGATATTTCCACTGGAAAAGAGCAAGATGAGGAAAATAAGGATTATATAATGAATTTCAGACTCAATTTTATTTAATTTTAAAGACTTTTAAGTCTAGGCATGGGGCATACAACTGTAACCCTAGCTACTCAGAAGACAGAGGGAGGAGGATTGCAAGTTCAAGGCCAGCCTGGGCAATTTAATGAGAATCTGTCTCAAAATAAAAATAAAAAAGGTTGTAGTTGTAGCTCAGCTGTACAGTGCATACCTAGCATGTACAAGCACCAGGCCCTGGGTTCAATCTCCAGTATAGCAATTAAAAAAAAAAAGAATTGTTAATTCACTTGACAAATTATTTATTAATTCCAAAGAAAAAAATGATAATTTAACAGTGGAGAGACCTGGTAGCCACATTTTAACAACATAATGGTCAAAGTTAACATCTCTTAAAATAGGACAAGCCAATGTTATGCACTAAGAAAGAACATATCATTTTTGTGGTATTTTTGGCAAAAATGCATTACCCAAATATAATCATGAGAAAACATCTGACAAACTCCAACAGGGGAATATTCAGCTTTATAACTGGCCTGCATTTTTCACACACACACGCATGCACGCATGCACACACACACATGCACACACAAAATATCAATGTCATGGAAGGCAAAGAAAGGCAGAACTGCTCTGGATTGAAGGAGACTAAAGAGACATGATAATTAAAAGCAATGTGTGATCCTGGAGTGAATACTGTACCAGAGAAAACAATAGCTAGGAGAGGAAAAAAAGAAGAAGAGATGGAAGAGGTGAGGAAGAAGAGGAGGAAGAGCTTGGGTTATGGCTCAGTGGTAGAATGCATGCCATGCATGCAGCCCTGAGTTCAATCCTCAGCACACATGCGCGCGTGCGCGCGCACACACACACACACACACACACACACAAAGGGAGAGGAAGAGAGGAGGAGGAGAGAAGGAAAGAGGGAAGAGATGAGAGCAGACCAGGAGGAGCAAGAGGAAGAGTGGACATTATTGGGATAGTTAGCAAAATGCAAAATGTTAATATGGTACATAGATAATAATATTGTATCAATAAAATTAAATTTCCTGATTTTATAATAGTACCGTAGTACTTCAGGGTAAAGAGGCACAATATCTACAATTTAATCTCAGGTGGTTTATTACAGAATTTTATGTAGGTCTGGGTGTGGTGGAGTGTGCCTGTGGTTTCAGATCTCGCACTCTTTTTTTAATTGGTATATATAATTATAGAGAATAGTGGGTTTCATTGTGGCATATTCATACATACATATAACATAATCAATTTCACTCCCCAATACCTCCTTTTAACTCCCATCCTCCCTCCCCCATCCCTTTCCTCGTTCCTAAAGGTCTCCTTTCCCATCCCACCTCCCCACCCACCCCACCTGCAGCTTCTATGTATGAGAAAAAACATATGATACTTGTCATTCTGAGTCTGGCTTATTTTGCTTAACAGGATACTCTCCAATTTCATCCATTTTCTTGCAGATGATACAGGAGGACCTCTTGAACCCAGGAGTTTGATGCCAGCCTGGGAAACAGCAAGATTCCATCTAAAAATAATAATGATGTATATAGAGACTATTCTTGTGTGCATCCTTTCTGTGTATGTGTGTGTGTGTGTGAGTGCATGTGCGCGTGGAGTGGGGGATCATAAACCAAATATAGCAAAATGCTAGTGTTTGTAAATCTGGGTGAAGAGTATATAGGAGTTCATTTTCCTTTCCTCACAAACTTTCTGTATGTTTGAAATAATTCCAAAACAAAGAGCAGGGCACGGAGGCGGGGAGGACACGACAAGACAAAGTTTGTTATTAATCATGAAATGATGTCATTCCCATATTTTTGGAATTAAAGTTTGTTTATAAATGCAGTGATGATGATTATAAATGGTAGCTCAATGAACTCACTTGGCAAACTAAAAATATAATCATCCCTGTTGGCCCCACCCTCAATGTTTTTCCCAGTGCAAGAAATCCTAAAATGCAGTAAGCATGATTTCAAGTGTATATCCCCGAAAGGATGGACTCCTGCCTTCATCCAGAGTCAGGGTATAGCATATTTCTCAAATTGGCCCAAGGACAGTGGAGGCCTTCAGGGGCAGAAGGGACCTATAAGCACATATCTTCTGGGCACCCATCCATAGTGTATATCTGAGTACCCTGGAAAAGTGAGCCTAGTCTATTTTGGCATGTGATTGGTTGTCCAGTCTAAGACATGGTGTGTGCTCCAGAGGCAACCAGAAGGACAGAGTTGACATCACTGTCTCTTTCCGGAAACAGCAATGACAGGGTGAGAAAACCACAGCAAGTGATAAAGGCAGGTTCTAATTAAGCTCTCAGCTCTGTGGGACTTAGGCCTTGATGGAAGGAGTAGGGCTTAGCTAAGCCAGAGGAAAGGGCACTGATCTTCCCTACTGGGGATCCCTTAATACACCCAGTAGGTACTCAGAAAGTGATGATGTTGTCACTATCAACTTCAGGAAACAGGCAATTTCCACTCTGAGAATCAAATCAAATTGTTTCCTTTACTAATTCTTAGTGGAAATATTTATCTGCTCCAATGCAATCCTTGGGTGTGATAGAAGGTAGGATGAGGCCAGGTCCCTTCCCCCTTCACCATGAAGGCTAGTGTAGCCTCTAACAAGGATGCAGGACCCTGAATGGCAGGTAAGATTAAGAAACCCAACTCCAATTCCTTGGGCAGAAGCAGGAGTTGGAACTTTCTCTGTGGATAGTTGCAGGCCTGTTGTACAGAATGTGGATCCTGCCAAACCTCTGGACTCCACTAACAGTACACAAGGTTGGAGTGCTGGGGCCTGAGGTCTCACTATGAGCCCATCAGCAGAACACACAAACTCCATCAGACTATCAGGAGAAGGTTCTGCACTGAGCCTAGACAATGATCCCAGATTCAAAGGAGAGTGGCACCTGAGTTAGAGACCATGATGATAGCTGGGAGGGCAGCACTGGAGGATATGTTAAGGATAGAGATTAGTGAGCGTGGGGGATTAGAGCCACAGAACTGTGAACACTGGGAAATTGATGAGAATGAGAAGAGTTGAATACTAGGGTTAGAGCTGAATACTAGGAGATAACAAGCTGAACCATGGCTAGCATCAGATGGCAGCGGTGGGGTTCATGAAGGGTCTAGGGGAGATTGGGAGATTAGCAGAAGGAAGCCACAGGACAAAATCTGCTAATACAGCTAGAGCCCTAAAAAGAGAGGGTCAGAACATGTGTAGGGCAACCCCAGGTCTGTCCAGACCGTGTCGGTCTGGACAGCAGGTGTGGGTGTCAGAGCCAGGAAGGTTCCTGCTTATCCCCAGAATAGAGAGGTTTGGGAAGGGGGAAGGAGGAGCAGAGGCGGGTGGGCTGCACTCATGGAGTGAGGTCAGAAACGCGCTCATCAGCGGGTTTGGAGTGCTGCCCGCCAGTTCCTTGCCTCCCTGAGAGCTTGACTCTTTCACCGCAGCATCACCAGCTTAACGCAATGAGCCTGTGACCCTGTTTTTGCACATGCCTGTCCCGATGCGGACACCAACGGGAAAGTCAACTTAAAATTCCATCTAAAACATTCCATTCCGATCCCGCCGCGTGCAGGCCCCATGCGCCGCGGCTTACCGCACAGACAGCCGGAACGCGCGAGCAGAGCCGGGAGGCCGCCCAGCCCGCGGGCCTCCGCCTCTCCCCGGGAGGTCCACGCGGACGCCCAGTCTCCGCCCCGTCATCGTCGGCGGAACCGGCTGTGCGAGATCGGCGCTCTAGAGGCCAGCACGTTCCCGCAGGCTCAGCGCCAGGGGGCGGCGCAGCGAGTCGACAGAGCCGAGACCTTGACCTGACCAGGTCCCGGGAGAGAGCGCTGGGCTGGGGAACTGCCCTCGTGCACTCCGTGGCTCGCACGGGGCTGCTGGCTGGCGTGAGATCAGAATCACGCACAGAGGGCACACAGTGAGGAAGGACTCCGGGCACCGATGAGCTCGGGTTAGTGCCTGGGCCAAGCGGAGAGCCCAGGTCCTGTCGCTCGCTGGGATATAAGCCACTGCGGCCAGATCTCTAGAGGCCCGCCCTCGACCTGCGTGGCGTGGGCGAGGACGCGCTCCAGGGATTCACACCAGGCCGCCCCGGGGCGGGACAACTTAGAAGCTGCTTACTGCCCGGCGCCTACGACAGCGTGAAGCTGAGGGAAGAGTGAGAGGGAACCATTTGCATCCAAAAGAAGAAGATTTGCTGGTCCACAGGCAAGGCAGAACTGGAGCCCAATATAACCACATTCCCACCTCACGAGCATCCACACGAAGGTGGCAAAGACCCCTTTGTTGTTATAGAAACACTTGTGCTGGGTCACTGACATGAGCGGATAGCTGGATTGAGGCAGGTTCCTTTGCCAGAATGTGTGCACACCTAACATGACATAAAATGTCTGTCATTTATTAAGCACGGTCCTTGAAACCAGGACATTCATAGGTAAGCCAGATGTGGGTGTTTGCAACCTGCCTTTGCCCCCTGGAAGTAAGACTTAGCAATTCTCCCATTCCTCCTCAGAAACTACTTACACAAGGGTCTCAGTGTATCATGTGGATTTTATTGAAGGCTTATAGAGAAGACCAAAAGAAGAATAGATCTTGAACATGCAGTGTAGGGTGCAGCCTTTCATTTTGCTAGACATCTTTTCCCGTTTGCCTTTTTGGCTATTTTTAGTGGACCCTTCCTCTGAGAAACCTCTGAATGTTGCCCAGCCTTAGGCATTCCCTCTAAGATCTTCCTCTGGGCCTGCCAATACACCTGCCTTTCCAAAACTGGTACCTTTTTATTTCTTTCTTCTTTCCTTTCCTTCCTTTCCCTTCCTTTCCCTTCCCTTTTCTTTCTTTCCTTCCTTCCTTCTTTCCTTTCCTTGACCTTTCTCTTTCTCTCTCTCTCTCTCCCTCCCTCCGTCCTCCTTCCTTCCTTTCTTTCTCTCTCTTTCTCATGCTTGGAATTGAACACGGGCAAGGCAAGCACTCTACCCCATATCCCCAGCCCAATAAGTTTTTTTTTTTTTTTTGGTACTGGAGATTGAACTCAGGGGCACTCAACCACTGAGCCACATCCCCAGCCCTATTTTGTGTTTTATGTAGAGACAAGGTCTCACTGAGTTGCTTAGCGCCTCGCCATTGCTGAGGCTGGCTTTGAACTCTCTGGATTCTCCTGCCTCAGCCTCCCTAAGTGCTGGGATTACAGGCTTGCGCCACTGCACCTGGCTAAGTTTTTATTTTTGAAACATACATCATCTCTTGTCCAAGTCGTCCAGAAGTCCTCATGAGGTATTAGTCCCATTTTGCAGATGAGGAAACTGAGGCTTACAGAGGTTAAGTAACTTCTCCAACACCACATGTAATAATTGACAGAACCAGAATTCAAACCCAGGCAGTCAAGCTCTTTTTCTTCTCTAAGGTGCCTCACAGCGGACCAGTTTGAAGAACCATAGATATCTGTGATGTCTATGAGCATTCATGAGAGAATTGTTGCATATGTGGCTTCTAGGTCACAAGAATGTGTGCTGTCCTTTGCTACATTCTGTGCTTCTTCAGCATATGGACCTGAAGCACTGTTCTTCAGCTATAGCAGTGTTTGTCAGAAAGTTAAATCAGATGACAACTAGCCACACTTGTATTGTGTTGCATTAATCAAACAAACATAAGCTGGACTTGGTGGCACACATCAGTAATCCCAGCACTTTGAGAGGCCAATACAGGAGAATAGCAAGTTCAAAGCCAGTCTCAGCAACGGCGAGGTGTTAAGCAACTCAGTGAGATCCTGTCTCTACATAAAACACAAAATAGGGCTGGGGATGTGGCTCAGTGGTCGAGTATCCGAGTTTAATCCCTAGTACCAAACCAAACCAAACCAAACCAAGCCAAACCAAACAACAACACAAGCTGAGGTGTATGGCCTCATTTGAACCTCACAATCCCCTGTGAGAGTGGTACAGTCATTTCTCCTTCCTCGTTGTAAATTCCCTTTATGGAAAATTCAGATATATAGCATCTTAAAATATAAGTATTTCATACAATGTCTCAGATGTTGGACTAGTTATAATTATTATTATACATACATATAAGTGCTAAATAAATACTACATCTATCATATATATATGCTATATAGATACTACATGTATCTTCTTAGAGTGCTATACAAATACTTGCAGTATCCATGTGCCAGGCACTGCTCTAAATATATATTAACTCACTTAATAATTATAATAACCTATGAGGTAGGTACTATTATTTTTCAAAGACACCTTAAAATTGAGATTTAATATACATATAAATTTTATTTTTTTGTAATACTGGGAACGGAACCCAGGTGTGCTCTACCTCTGATGTACATCTCCAGAATTTCTTATTTTTTATTTTGAGTCAGGGTCTTGCTAAGTTGCTGAGGCTGGCCTGGACATTGAGACCTCCTGCCTGAGCCTCCCTATCTGCTGGAATTTCAGGCATGTGCCACCACACCTGGCTGTACATACAATTTTTAAAGTACAATTGTATGAGTTTTGATAAATGTATGTACTCATACAACTACCATCACAACCGAGATACAGAACATTTCCATCACTCCAGAAAGTTTCCCCTGCTCTTCTCCATCCATGCCATCTAAAGAAACTAGTGTTCTAGCCGGGCGCTATGGCCCACACCTGTAATCCCAGCACGTTGGGAGGCTAAGACAGGAGAATCATGAGTTCAAAGCCAGTCTCAGCAATGGCGAGGCGCTAAGCAACTCAGTGAGACCCTGTCTCTACATAAAACACAAAATAGGGCTGAGGATGTGGCTCAGTTAGTGGACTGCCCCTGAGTTCAATCTCAGGTACCAAAAAAAAAAAGCCACTGTTCTGATTTCTAATGCCTTAGTTTTCCTTTTTTCTAGAACTTCATATGGAATTGTAGACTAGTTTCTTTAGGCTTTTGAGATTCACTTATTTTGTAGTATGTATCAGTAATTTTCCCCTCTTATTGCTCAGTAGCATTCCATTGTTTGAATATATCATACCGTGTTATTACCTTACTTGCTGATGAACTGAGTTATTTCTTGTCTTTGGTTATTTTGAGTAAAGCTGCTATGAACATTTGTGGTCAAGTATTTTAGTGGACATAGATTTTAATTTCTTTTGGGTAAATATTTAGAAGTCGAATTGCCAGGCATAGAGTAAGCATATATTTAACTTTATAAGATACTATTAAGTAGTTTTCCAAAAGGATTGCTAAACGTAGTATTATTATACAAAAGGAGAAACGTAGGCCCAGCCAGGTTAATCGATTGTCCCACAATAATTTGCTCAACCATATGTGTTCTGAGGTCTCTTTAATTGGGAATAAATTAGAAAGAGGGGACGTGGGCTGCGAGGTGGAAAGGAAGAGATGCTAAACCCAGGGTAGCCAACCTTGTCCTAGGAAAGGAGCCTCATACGCAATAAGGACACAGTGCTGCCCAGGCTGATCCCTGGGGTTCAGCCACTCCTCGCTACCTTCTCAAGATCCCTGGCCTGATACTGTTAGCCACCCAGACTTCCGCATCGAGAAGCGGCGACCAGGAGGGCATCCTAGTAAATTGCCCTTTACTCCCGGCTCCCTGGAAACACGCGGCTGGAAAGCTTTGTCCAGAGCAATTCTCTGCGGATCCTGCAGGGGGACTCACTCCCAGCCCAGAGGCTGGTTTCTATCTCTTGGAGGGAATGTGGAGTGGGGACTCGTGGCCTTGGCGGGAGTGGCTCAGACGTCTGCTCTCTGCGGCAGACCCCAGCGGACAACAAGGCACGCGCTGGACTCTTACAGTCCTTTTCGTTTTTCTCCGTAGTGATTTTTTTAGGAAACTGCTTACATGGAGAAGTGAGAACACATTTTTTTTAAAATATTTATTTTTTAGTTGTAGGTGACAGAATATCTTTATTTTATTTTTATGTGGTGCTGAGGATCGAACCCAGTGCCTTATGCGCGCTAGGCGAGCACGCTACCACTGCGCCATAATCCCAGCCCCGAGAACACATTTTTGTTATAAAATCAAACAAATCAGCTGAAGTATCCTTTGGCTCGAATGGATGGCACCAACTTGCAGATTCTAACCCATAGTGTTGTCCACGTTGAAACAGAAATGGAGAAAATGGATTTTTAAATGTTGGTATTCTACACAGACAACCATTTGAACCAGAAAATACCATCTGACATACAATGGGCAATTGAATAGAAAGTAGACATATTTTCACCAAGAAGACGGAAACTGGAAACTGCCTTTTTTTTTTTTATTATTATAAAACTTGAAGGTATACTTTTAAGAGGCCCAATTTACCTAGCAACTTTGTGACTTTCTATCTTACTTGTCCTTTTGCTCTAATATTTTTGATTTCTTGAAAGGAAGTAGTGGAAATAATAAGTGCCCATAGTAGAAGGAGGTGAAAGCCTGGGGAAGCCTAGTGGATCCACCAGTTGTCCTCAGGTATCCGCTGCATTCCCAGGTCAAACACTGTCGAAGCTCCCAAAGCAGCGCGGGCTGCGGGCTGGCGGTTTCACTGGGGAGACAGGACAGACAAAAAGATTGATTAATGATCCCTACCGAGACCATCTGTAGCCTGCAACTATATCACTGGTCATAAAAATTCACTTTCCTAAGACCATCATCATCCCACCAAAGCTGAATTAAAAGTTCAGAAATTTAACCGTTCGAATAGGCAATAAGTAACAAGGTTCAAACAGAAAATACATGAAACATTTTCACAAGTCTCCATCCTAAAACACACTCTCAGCTACAGGCTCCCATCTGCTTTCCTCCGGTTAGTAGTGGGAGCCCAGACTTTCTTCATGCACCAAGAAGCACATAGTACTGATCTCCCCGTTTTTACACACTCTTCACGCTGTTCTGCATCTTCCTTTTTCCTTTCCTTTCCTTTTATTTTAATTTTGGATGCTGAGGATGAACTCAGGGCCAATCTCTCTACCACTGAAGTACACCCCCAGACCTTTTCAAAATTTTATTGAAACAGAGTCTTGCCAAGTTGTAAAAGGTCCTGCGTGACATATATATATATATATATATATATATAAAAGATCCTTCTATATCAGCTCACAGAGTACTTCCTTGTTTATGAATGAACCATAAATTAATTACCCAGGCTCTTATCTATGAACATTTAGGTTGTTTCCTGTGCTTCTACTATGACAAACTATAATGCAATGAATAACCTGTTATACATGTCATTTTGCAAGCAAGTTCTATGTTTAAGATAAATTCCTAGAAGTGGAATATGTCGAGTAGGACATGTGTTTTTACTTTTGACAGATACTGTCAAATAACTCTTTGCAGAGGTTGTCCCATATTACCCTCCTATTTTTCCTCATACTCTCGCCAAAGAAGTGTTACCAAAGATATAGATGTTTGCCAACTATTTTCGTTTTGTTTTGCCAAACTCTTAGTGAAAAATATTTTTGGTGTAGTTTTCATTTACTTTTTTTATTATATATGAGGTTAGACAATTTCTCATATATTTAAAGCTCAGTGTATTTCTTTTCTGTCTGATTATTTATTTATTTATTTATTTATTTATTTATTTATTTATTTATACATACCAGGGATTGAACTCAGAGGCACTCGACCACAGAGCCACATCCCCAGCCCTATTTCATATTTTATCTAGAGACAGAGTCTCATTGAGTTGCTTAGCACCTCCCCATTGCTGAGACTGGTTTGGAACTCGCGATCCTCCTGTCTCAGCCTCCCAAAGTACTGGGATTACAGGTGTGCGCCACCACGCCCAGCTCTATGTCTGATCTTTTAGAGCCTTTGTTCATTTTTTTATTGTGCTATCAATTTTGGGATTTGGTTTTGTTTATTTCTAAGAATTCTCTATATAAACAGGTTAGCGTTCTACATTGTCTTGTGATTTTGCTTTTGGTATTTTTGCTATATAGGAATATATATATGTATATATGTATATATATATATTTGGTACTGAGGATTGAACTCACTGAGCCACATCTCCAACCCTATTTTGTGTTTTATTTACTGACAGGGTCTCACTGAGTTGCTTAGCACCTTGCCATTGCTGAGGCTGGCTTTGAATGCGTGATTCTCCTGTCTCAGCCTCCCAAAGTACTAGGATTACAGGCATATGCCACTGCATCCGGATGATTTTTTCTTTTTTTAATGTGCTTAAGCCTATCATTCTTTTCTTCTGTGGTTGCTGGAATTTAGTTATAGATAGGTCTCCCCATTTGGAGGGAGGAGATTCAGTTTATAAAAACAACAGAATTTACTTTTTTTTCAGTACTGAACCCAGGGCCTCATGCATACTAGGCAAGTGCTGTACTGAGCTACATTCCTAGCCCCAGAACATATTTTATAAGACCATAAAAACAAGGCATTTATTATATGATGTTGATGCCCCACATTAATACTTAATATAAATAAATGTTATATGATCAAGATGACTGGATTTTCCCCCTTGTAGTGGAGATTGAACCAGGGACCTTCTATTATTGTGTTACATCTCCAGATATTTTTATTTTTTTAATTTTTTTATTTTTTATTTATTTTTTGGTACTGAAGATTGAACTCAGGGGCACTTGACCACTGAGCCACATCCCCAGCCCTGTTTTGTGTTTTATGTAGAGACAGGGTCTCACTGAGTTGCTAAGCGCCTCGCTGTTGCTGAGGCTGGCTTTGAACTCACGATTCTCCTATCTCAGCCTCCCTTAGTGCTGGGATTATAGACTTGAGCCACTGTGCCCAGCTTTCAGCCATTTTTATTTTGAGATAGGATCTTGCTAAATTGCCCAGGCTGGCGTTGAGCTTGTGATCCTCCTGCCTCAGCCTCCTGAGTAGCTGGGATTACAGTATGCACCATAATGCCTGGCAGAAATTACTGTTCTTTTAATTAAACGGATGTCCATATTCAGATATTTTTAGACATTTTTATTTATTATGTTCTGATTAACACAAAGAATAGAAATTTAGTTCTTTGACTAATCACCAGGTTCAGAACTAGATAGCAGATCTAGAACCTAAGACATGGGGCAATCTCAACTTAGAGTACATTTTTATAGAATGTACCTCTTCACATCAAAGAAAGAACATCCAGGCGGGATTGTAGCTCAGCGGTAGAGCACTTGCCTCACATGCATAAGGCCCTGGGTTCGATCCTCAGCACCACTTACAAAGCAATAAAAAAATAAAGACATTGTGTCCATCTACAACTAAAAAAATATTTTTAAAAAAAAGAAAGAACATCCTTGAAAAGGATTGATGCTTATAATATACATAAGGCTATTAAAATAAATATTTTAGAACATAATATTCAGGTAAGGCACAATCATAACAAATTCCAGATTCACCCTAATCCATCAAAAATCAATGCATATTTAGCAGGTGCCTGCTGTGACAAAGCACTGCCAGCCACTGTGAGGAATATAAAGAAATTGAGGGGTCATCGTTCATATTTACCCTTCAACATTTTATATGATTTTGCACATATTTATAGAATAACTTGGGAACTAGACCTTTTTCCCAAGGTATTTAGCTGGTAAGTCATCTAGAGACTTTGGCTAAGGGAGAGCACTATGAGTAACCATGTGTTTTTTGTTAATAAAATTAAAAGTGGAGGGCTGAGGATTTGTCTCAGTAGTAGAGCATTTGCCTAGTATGCACAGGCTCTGAGTTCAATCCTCAGTACAGGAAAAAAAAAAAAAAAGAGGACAGTTGTTGACACTTCCCTTTGCCAACTTGAAGAGCAATGTGGAGGAGGAGACTAGACTACAGCCTCCTCCACACTAAATCACCATGCCCTCTCCCTGCATCTACCCAGCTAGTGGAGTGAGCAGAGGTGGATATTGGCCATCTTGGCACTCCCTCTTCGTCCCCCTTTGCCCAACTTACTCCATCTTGGGTGTAAACTGTTTTGAATATTGCTTCTGGTGCAATAAGTGATTACACAAATCTTATCATATGCAATGTATTTTCAGTGCTATTCATTTGTTTTAGTATTGGGAATTGAACCCAGAACTTCATGCATGCTAAGCACATCCTTTACCAATAAGTTATGCATGTCCCCAGCTCTTCATTGCTATTTTTGGGGTAGTGATAATGAGTAGTGTTGGATGGTTAAGTCTGGAAACACATGTCAACATTTTGCATTCATTCTTATGAAAATAATTCACATTGATTTGTTGTAGCAGAGATGGAGAGCTATTTATCAGAACACTTGCTCCTCTTTCATATATATGTGTGTTGCTGGGAACAGGCTTCCCATCCAGCAACTGTATTTGCAATTTCCCTTATGTCTAGGTTCATTCGTGCAACAAATTCATGTTGAGTATAAGTAATGGTGTACCTCTTTAAGGCCAGTTCAAGAAATGTGTGTGTTTTCTCCAAGTGCTCTCTCTCTCTCTTTGGTACCAGGGATTGAACTTAGGGATACTTGACCACTGAGCCACATCCTCAACCCTATCTTGTGTTTTATGTAGAGACAGGGTCTCACTGAGTTGCTTAGCGCCTCGCCATTGCTGAAGCTGGCTTTGAACTTGCGATTCTCCTGTCTCAGCCTCCCTAAGTGCTGGGATTACAGGCGTGCGCCACCGTGCCTGGATCCAAGTGCTCTCTTTGCTGGTTTTCCTCAGAGGATGACAAAGCCCTAGGAGATGGCAGAGTTATGAGATAGAGGAATCATCAGAGCCTGAATTACTAGGCGGAAAGACCTACTGACCAGGAACGTAGCAAGGAACTGTTATGTGAGGGAGAAATAAAATTCCACTATGAAAATTCTCTGAAATTTTGGGGACTGTGTGATATAACAACTAGTGTTACCCTAACTAAAATAAAAATCTTTTTGTGACTTGTTGGATTTTTCTGGAATATAACTTTAATGTGAAATAGAGATCAGTCCTCTAGTTTAGCTATATAAATTTGATCCCTCTGTCCTCACAGAGGTTATAATTTAGTTGACTGCTCTGTTTTTAGCCTTGTATTCTTTTAGTATTTAATAACCTGAATGAACATTAGGGCCTAAAAAGGAATTTGCAGACAAACTCAAAGCTGAAAGGGATAGCATGAGATTCAATGAGAAAATCAAGATCTGAAATTATCTAGACTGGAATGATGGGTCAAAAGTAACAAGTTGGGGGAAAAAAAAGCAATGAAGATGAAATTTAGGCTGGTGTTAAAATGATATGTTTTCATAGACAGTGGTTTGAAACGATTGTAACGATCTAGACATGATTATGATTTGAAATGCAACATATGATAAGTAATTGAAGGGGGGGAAAGGGATTTTTCCAACATATACAAGGATGAAGTGATTGCAATGCTCTGTGGGATGCAGCTCACTCTCTAATTAACATAATAAAGCATCTGGGTCAGGGCAGGAGATGTAGTTCAATGGTAGAACCATGAACTACCATGTGTGAGGCCCTGGGTTTGATGCCCAGCAAACATAAAAGTTGTGGTTTTGTGCACTCTCTTGGGAGGCTGAGGCAGAAGGTTCTGCTTGAGACCAGCCTGGGCAACATAGCTTGTCTCAAATAGGAAAACAAAAAAGTACTTGGGTCAGGATGTTTTCAATTGTCATGTATATATTTACAGTGGGTTAACTTCTCCAGACATAGAAACTGACTTATATTTGAAAAACAATAATAAAACACAAATAGGAAAGAATAGATTCAAAAGATAAAAACCTACAGTTTTTTGAAAAATTTATTAAAATTCACGATTATAGAAAAATGGGGACTCATTCTATGTCAGACTCTGCCTAGGTGCTGACCTCGGAGGCAAAATGGAATACTGTTCTGAGTGAAATTACCATAACAATAATAAATCATATTTATAGTCCTCTAGAGCAGGGCTGTACAATACAAATACAATGTGAGTCACATATGTAATATTAAATTTCTAATAGCCATGTTAAGAAAAAGTAAAGAGAAACACATGAAATTAATTTTAGCCGGGCGCGGTGGCTCAAGCCTGTAATCCCAGCACTTAGGGAGGCTGAGACAGGAGAATTGCGAGTTCAAAGCCAGCCTCAGCAATGGCGAGGCACTAAGCAACTCAGTGAGACCCTGTCTCTACATAAAACACAAAATAGGGCTGGGGATGTGGCTCAGTGGTCGAGCACCCCTGAGTTCAATCCCTAGTACCA
>CM053401.1:77512428-77534848 GCA_028644305.1 Xerus rutilus | reverse complement strand
GAAATTAATTTTAGTCATATATCCTATTTAATCCAATATACCAAAAATAATGTCATTTCAATGTTTATTCAATATGAAAAATTATTGAGATATTTTACATTCCTTTTTCATCCTAAGTCTTCAAAATCCAGCTTATATTTTGCACCTACAGCACATCTTATTCAAACTAGCTACATTCCAAGTTCAGTGGCTACATGTGGCCAGTGGCTGCGGCATTGGACAGCACAGTTGTAGAAACTTCATCCACATGGTCTCATTGAATCGTCACAGGAACCCTCCGCCATAGGTATTATAAAGTCATATTTGACAGGCAACAAAATTTTTATAGAGGTGACCCCAAGACATAAAGCTGCAATGGAAGAGCCAGAGCTCATACTCAACTTGCCCAATGGCCAGTGTATCCCAGGGTTAAGTGGGTCCTTGTGGAGTTCAACAAAATTGGCTTCAAATTCTGACTCCGACATTTACTAGCTGTGTTACCTAGGCACATTTGTTACACTGAACTTGGTTTCATTATCTGAAAACTGGTGATAACAAGAATGCTCACGGGCTATTGTGGGATTAGGTGAGGTAATGCTACAAAGAGCTCAGCATAGTGCTCATCACGGAGGGAATGGTCCTTACCTAGACAACTAGCCCATGCTGCCCAGGATTTCCTTCTTCCACTGCATGAGGTTCATTCTTTTTTTGGGGGGGAGGGGTGCACCAGAGATTGAACTCAGGGGCACTCAACCACTGAGCCACATTCTCACCCCTCTTTTGTATTTTAGAGAGATGAGGTCTCACTGAGTTGCTTAGTGCCTCTCTTTTGCTGAGACTGGCTTTGAACTTGCCATCCTCCTGTCTCAGCCCCCTGAACCATTGGGATTATAGGTGTGCACCACTGCACCCAGTTTCGAGATTCGTTCTTTTTCCTTTTTGGTACCGGGGATGGAACTCAGGGGTACTTGATCACTAAGCCACATCTCCAGCCCTATTTTTGTGTTTTTTTTTTTTTTTAATATTTTTTTAGTTGTTGATAGACCTTTATTTTATTTATTTATATGTGGTGCTGAGAATCGAACCCAGTGCCTCACGCATGCTAGACAAGCGCTTTGCCACTGAGCCACAACCCCAGCCCTATTTTTGTGTTTTATTTAGAGACAGGGTCTCATTGAATTGCTTAGCTCCTTGCCATTGCTAAGTCTGGCTTTTTTTTTTTTTTGGTACCGGGGATGGAACTCAGGGGTGCTCTTTATTCAGACAGACAGGAAGCTCCTCCATAAAGAGGCAATTTGCATGCTTACACCAGCATACCAGGTCTGTTTGCTCATTTGTTACCTTCTAGAGCCTGTCTGCCCTCATGTTCTTTGGATTTCTAGATGAGGAAGACTACCTTTTTTTTTTTTTTTTTTTTGGTATCAGGGATTGAACTCAGGGTACTCGACCACTGAGCCACATCCTCAGCCCTATTTTGTGTTTTATAGAGAGACAGGGTCTCACTGAGTTGCTTAGCACCTCGCTGTTGCTGAGGCTGGCTTTGAACTCGCGATTCTCCTGCCTCAGCCTCCCAAAGTGCTGGGATTACAGGCGTGCGCCACTGTGTCCAGCTGAGGTTCATTCCTGATGTGTGACTTTTACTAAGAACCAGTGACCTGGATGATTGTTCCAAGTCCAAGTCCAAGCTCATCCTTCTACATCACAGGTGTGTTGATTCATCTTTTGGCCCAACATATTATTGTCATCTTTCAGCAGCCCAGGGTGTGATGACATAACAAACCACAAAGCAAACCTGGAAATGTTAGAAGTCAAACCACATAGTCCCATTCTGAGACACCTCAGAAGAGCTACCTTATGACCTCAGGGATCATCAGTGGGTCCCAGACTGTTCATCCCTCTTCTTCAAGCCCTCTGCAGTCTGCCAAACTGAAGGGGAGAAAGTAGGATGTCCCTCAAGCAAGAGCTGGGTGTCCTCAAGCCTCTTCCCTGCCTGGAATCCTCACTTATCTGTTGTGTCATATCATGATCTCTTCCCTCAGAGCCAGATTTGACCTCCCGCAAGCCAGTAACAGAGTGTTTTTTACCACCTTGAAAGAAATACTTTAATAAAATATGTGGTTGCAGTATCGAACCCCAAGTAGAAATATTATGATGCTCTCAGGTGCAATGACCACTGGTTAGTGACTGTCTGTCCCTCAAAGTGTTTTACTTGTCTTTGTAGAGAAATGGGTTTACCAAAGACAAGTTCTCAAAAGATTGTCACAGAATGAAGTGAATCATAGTTTATTCAGCCATTCAACAAATATCTATTGGAGCAGATGCTGTGCAGGGTGCTGAAGATGCAAGGAAGAGGAAAGAAAACAACAAAAACAAAAATCCAGAAGTGCTGCCTTTGATGACCTTATCTTCTAGAGGAGGATGTAGATATAAATCAAATATAAAATTACTAAGTATAGTAAGAGCTACAGACAAGAGGGACACAGTGACCAGGGAACAAACCTCAGAGAGATCTGATACGGCCTGCAGGTCACAGGAGGCTGCCCCGAGAAAATAACAGCAGAGCTGAAGAGACATGCATGACATGATGGATAGGTGGACAGGGAAGAACTCTCGGCAGAGGGATCATGCCAAGGTCACCATAGGATCCAAGACAGTGGAGCTCGTTATGAAGAATATCTGAGTTTGTTTGTTTGTTTGTTTGTTTTTGGTACCAGGGATTGAACTCAGGGGTACTCCACCACTGAGCCACATCCCCAGCCCTGTTCTGTGTTTTATGTAGAGACAGGGTCTCACTGAGTTGCTTAGTGCCTCGCCGTTGCTGAGGCTGGCTTTGAACTTGCAATTCTCCTGTCTCAGCCTCCCTAAATGCTGGGATTACAGGTTTATGCCACCACGCTCGGCTAAGAACATCTGAGTTTTGCGGAGCCAGGGATCAAAGCCAGGGCCTCATGCATGCCGGGCAAGCACTCTGCCATGAGCTGCACCCCAGCCCAAGAATATCCTTTAAACGAAGGTCCACTCTGCCATTCTCTGTGGCAGAGAGGATGCTGGGATTCAAGGTTGGGCTGTGAGGAGTCCAAAAACATCTCTCCTAAGTAATAAAGGTAGAAAAGTGCCACCCTAAACAGAGAGAAGTAAGATGAGGAGCAGATCCTCCTAGGGTAGAGGAGGGCTGGGTGGCGGGAACACTCTCCAAGCGGACTCCCTAATGTTCTACTCACAAGCTAGACTGCTTGGGGTTGGCCCAGATTCAAAAGAGCTGGGCTTGGTGACACTGGAGGAACCATCCCTCCCTCCCCTTGCACTGACAGGGATGGCAGCTGCAGCTGAATGTCACAAGAGTCAGGGCAGTGGCCCTGGTCTCTTTTTGGCAGTGAGTGGCGAGAGCAGTAAGAAAATGTCAGCTACAGAGAGTAGTAGAAGCCAGGGCAGCTTCGGCTGACAGTGAGTGGAGTCGACTCAGCGGCAGAAAGGGCTTGGGGCTGAGGTCTCACTCCGTGATTCCAATGTATTGGGGCTTGTCATTAGAGATCACTGCCTTTTGTCATACCTAATAACTCCCCTCCAGGTTGTCTGGTTCTGAAAATGTGATGATACATATTGAAAAGTGTCCAGATTGGGAGATGTATGTCAACATGGCTCACGGTCCTCTCAAACAAGTAGCAGGCTCTTGGGGGACATTTTCAGCAGCAACATACATGAGTAACAAGTGCAATAACCACCTGGCACAATCAAAATGGGAGGATAGGGAAGAATGGAGGAAATTTAGTTTGTGTAGAGGGGAGTGAGAGGAGGGGTAGGGATTGGGAAAAATGGCAGAAAGAGGCAGACCTTACTACTCTATCTACATGTATGATTAGACTACTGGAGTGACTCTGTATCACGTACAGCCAGAGGAATGAAAAGTTGTGCTCCATTTGTGTACAATATGTCAAAATGCATTCTATTATAAAATAAATAAATAAATGAATAAATAAATTAAATTAAGGGGGAAAAAAGACTTGAATACTAGATTGGACCTCAGAAGCATCACTTACTGTGGGCTCCAACTCTTTGGGGGCCCCCCAGTCCCTCCTTTTTGTAGATCAACTCTCCAGTGAAACATCTGTCAAAAGAACACAAGAAGCCGGGTGCAATGGCACATGCCTGTAATCCCACCAGCTCGGGAGGCTGAGGCAGGAGGATTGCAAGTTCAAGGCCAGCCTCAGCAACTTAGCAAGGCCCTAAGCAACTCAGGAAGACCCTGTCTCTAAATAAAATGTAAAAAGGGCTGGGATTGTGGCTCAGCGGTAGAGTGCTTGCCTCGCATGCGTGAGGCCCTGGGTTCGATCCTCAGCACCACATACAGAGCAATAAAATAAAGACATTGTGTCCATCTACAACTAGAAAAAAACATTTTAAAAAAAAAGTGAAAAAAGAGCTGGGAATATTGCTCAGTGGTTGAGTACCTCTGGGTTCAATCCCTGGTACCAAAAAAAAAAAAAGAACATGAGAAGCCTTGTGTGTCTGTATGTATGGGGGCCTGAGGCAAGACATTTGCAGGTCCTTGGCAACTCAGTGAGACCCTGCCTGAAAATAAAGTTTAAAAAACGGGCTGGGGTGTAGCTCAGTAATAGAGGCTTGCCTAGCACAGGCAGGGCCTTGAGTTCAATCCCCAGTATTGCAAAAAATAATAATGATAATAATAAGTAAATAGAGCCCCTTAAAGAAAAATTCAAAAACCACTCCTATTGTTAAACAGATAACATTTTAGTATTTGCAATAGGTAAGTCTCCCTAGCTAAAAACTGAAGATACAAAGATTGACAGAATTAGACACAAGGGTTTGAACCCCAGAGAACTCTACCACTAAACTACATTCTCAGGCATTATGATTATTATTATTATCAGCATTATTATTATTATTTTGAGACAGGATCTCACTAAATTGTAGAGGCTGGCCTCAAACTTGTGATCCTCCTGTTTAGCCTCCCCAATAGCTGGGATTACAAGAGTATTCCATGGGGCCTGGCTACAGCTCCTATCCTCATGAAACTTGTCAGATAATGGAGAAACAGTATTAAATGATTATACTGCAGATATGTAATAACTCACAGACAGGGGGCCATAAAGATGGGGTACCTCTCATCACGAGAGCTTATGACAGGCCAATAGATGGGCTTACTATAAAAGGTCAGAGAGGCTCCCTGAGAACGTAACACCTGAGAAGCTCTGAAGGGCAGGAAGGAGTTAACTAGGCAAAATGAGGAGGCAGGGAAGGAGAGCGGTTTTAGAGAGAGGGAACAACAGGTGCAGAGACCCTGAGGTAGGCCGGGAAGCAGGGGTAGCTGAGGACCAGAAGTCCTTTGTGACTGGAGAAAGTATTCAAGAAAATGGAGGTCGGGGCTGGAGATGTGCTGAACCATGAGGGTCTATGGCTGTGTCATGAGTATGCAGGTCTTTATCCCAAGGCAGGAGGGAGGCTGTTGCTGGTGGTAAGAGAGGTGGGTTGGAATGTGGACAATGGAGATTTAGGGACACAGAAAGAAGGCTACTGGAGTGTTGGGACAGATGACCTTAGTCATCACCTGCACTGTGGCACTAGGGGGATGGAGTAGAGATAGGGAAGTGGAGGCATTTTGGAGGCAAAACAGAAGGATAGATGACTGCTTGGAGAAAAAGGACGTAAGCAAGATTCCCAGGTCTGTGGCCTGTGGCACTGGATAAGTGATGGTCAGTTTCATTCTGACAGACACAGAGCACAAAAAGCAAAGCTCGCCAGGTGCCCTGGTGCAAGCCCATAATCCCAGCGGCTTGGGAGGGTGAGACAGGAGAATCTTGAGTTCAAAGCCAGCCTCAGCAATGGCAAGGTGCTAAGCAGCTCAGTGAGACCCTGTCTCTACATAAAACACAAAATAGGGCTGGGGATGTGGCTCAGTGGTCGAGTGCCCCTGAGTTCAATCCCCAGTACCAAAAAAAATAAAAAAAAATTAAAAATTTAAAAAATAAACAAAAAGGGCTGGGGATGTGGCTCAGTGGTTAAATGTCCCTGGGTTCAATTCCTGGAACCAAAAAAAGGGAAAACTTGCTTGTTGTTTTATTTTCTCCTTCCCTGCCTCCTTCCTCTTCCCCTCACTTCCTCATTTTTCCTCCTTCTCCCACTCCTTCTTTTCCTTGGGGAAAAACAATGAGTTGGAGACATGTTGAGTTGGAAGTACCTTTGAGACCTCTAAGTGGTGATTTAATTAGCAGCTGGATACATGAATCTGCTTGGAGGAAGAAGCCTGGGCTTGAGATGTGCATTGAGATCACTGGCATTTATGCACTTGAAGCACCAAGTGTGAATGAGATGGCTGAGGGAGAAAGCACAGTGCAAGAAGAGAAAGGGGCCCAGGAAAGATTTTTTTTTTTGTACTGAGGATGGAACCCAGGGGTACTTTGCCACAAGAGTTACAACCCCAGCCCTTTTTTATTTTATTTTGACTCTGGGACTACAGACATGCGCCGCCATGCTGGCTCCAAGGAAAGATCTTTTGCCTCAACATCCAGTGACCCAGGTGAGCCCAAAAAGGAGCAAAAGGAACAGGGGTCAGAGTGCGAGTAAACACCAGTAGAGGGGGCTGTTCAGAAAGCTAACAGAGGTGGGTGATTCAGCAAAATGTACGGTCCACAGAATTAGGTGCATATGGGAGTTTGAGGGAAGCATGCAGGTGCCCACAGGATCTAGTGAGCCACAGGTCATTGATGACCACAGGGAAAGATGTTTCTAGGAGTGGATGGGGCTGGAGTCAAAGAATGAACAGGAAGTTGGGAAGTGAGGACAATGAGTATAAACAACTCTTTCTGGAAGCTTTGGTTATTCTGTTAGAGCAGGCATTGTGATGCTGAAAACTTTGCATTAGAATTCACTGAAGCAAGTGTCATATTTCAATGGAAAGAGAGCCATCATTTGTCAATAGGAAAGCTACCTACTAAAACAGAATTGGTATCCCCTTAATGAATCTGTGGAGCACTGATTCTGGAGGAATTGCTGCATATATCAGGGCTGCAACAAGACAAATATTCTTCATTTTGGGTATGCACCTGTAAACCTAAACAGCATGATCTGTATGTGCTGATGGTTCAGTAGACAATTGGCTGGGGTGGGGGGGAGCTTTTTAAGCCCATTGATCTTCCAGGAGCTGTAAGTGGCAGGAAGAGTCCTACCACAGTGAGGGGTCTATGCATTCCTGACTCACAGCATGGATCATTGCCGTGACACTGCAAACAGCACTGAGGCCACTCTGTCTGCGGTGGAAACACAGGCATGTGGCCTTTATGCAGTGGACAAATGGAAACTGCAAGGGAAGGGGGGAGTTGGGGACTGAACACACTTAAATCCATAGCTTTGACGCCTGATGTCAGAAGCAGGGTGTCACTTCAGTCATTCTGGATCTCGAACTTCAGACATGTTGACCCAACTGAAGACATTGACAACATTCATTTGGTACTGACTGGGAGTCAGCACATTTTTCTGATATTTGTGCATATTCTGAAAATCTAATCCTAATATCTGACACCTGAAGTTTCTGTTTTAGTGGCAGGTTCCCCTCCTTCTATTTTACTCTTTTTACCCAGAAAGAAGCAAGTCCTGAAAAGTTGAAATACATGTCAGGAGAATAAAGAGTGTTTGAAACTTTCAAATTGGTGTTCATTAGGCAGGTACCTGGACGGTACATCAAACTGACAGCAGAGATCCTGGGTAAGGAGAACACTGGTACTCCTACTTAAGAACGGCTTTGGGCACACTTGAAAAGGGGTTTATTCCTAGAATGTGCATATGCTAAAAGGAAGCATTTGCAGAGTTGGTTATTTGACAGTGACAGTTATCTATGTTCAAACATCTGGTGCTTACTTCTTTCCACTCATGAACTCCTTGTTGGGTTTAAGAAAGACACCAGGGCTGCCAATATATCTGCCACAGAGTCACTGTAATAAATACCGATGTCTCTAACATACAGCACAGTAATTGTAGTTAATAATAACATATTGTACACTTGAAATTTGCTAAGAGAGCAAATCTGAAATGTTCTTACACGTGTAACTATACGGTGATGGATATGTTAATTAGCTTGATTGTGGTAATCACAGTGTATAAACATATGTACATCAAAAACAGGTTGGCTGGGTGGGGTGGTGCATGCATGTGCCTCTAATCTCAGCAATTTAGGAGGCTGAGAAAAGAGGATCACACATTCAAGGCCAGCCTCTGCATCTTAGGGAGTCCCTGTCTCAAAACAAAAAAAATTAAAAGAGTTGGGGTGTAGCTCAGCTGTACAGCCCCCCTAAATTCAATCCCCAGCACTGCAAAACAGAATCATTCTGTACATCTTAAATATATTTAATTTTCATTTGTCAGCTATACTTCAATAAAGTTAGCAGCAGAGATCACCAATATCTCCCAGTCTCTGAAGGAGAATGGGGCAGGTGCGCCAAGGCAGGATGACACTCATTACCAAGAGCAGACTACAGCCTTCCGCCTCGGATGAATGGAGACTAGCAGAAAGGATCCCCTACCAGGGGGGTGGGGCAGTGACAAATTACAATCACAAAACTCTCCTGTGTAAGCCAGGAAACCCTCTAACAGGAGTTAGAGATAAAATGTAAATGCTCTTAGCCCTTCCAGAGGCAATTGGGAGATTTGATTTACTCTCAGGTGTAGAAGATGCTTCCAGAAAGCTGATTGGGATTGAAGGGGAGTGAGAGAAAGACTTCAGGAGGACAAGGTGCTGCCAGAGGAGTGGTCCACACAGATAGAGTCCATGTTTTGACTTAAGCTCACGCTGGGTCTGAGAAGGAAGGAGAGGAGAGAGACCAGCGGTGGCAGTGAGCTCTTCCCACTCTTGGGACCCTGAGCAAGGTGGTGAGTGATAGGGCTTGTTTGGCTGGGTTGCTGGGAAACAGACGCGTGAAAAAGGTGCTCCGTGAGCTACGAGCAACGGTGGCCCACATCTGTAATCCAAGTGACTCTAGACTGAGAAAAGAGGATTCCAAGTTCAAGGCCAGCCTCAGCTACTTAGTGAGATCTTGTCTCAAAATAAAATAAAAAGGGTTGGGGATGTAGCTCAATGGTAAAGTGCACCTGGGTTCAAAACCCTGTACCAGATGAGCGCCGTGGTGCACCTCTGTAATCCCAGCAGCTCAGCACACAGCAAGCACACAGCTTTTTAAATAAGAGGTAACATAATCCACAGTTTAAGGGAGAGCCAGATGGCCAGATGGCCAGAATTTTGCTGTGTGTATTTGGACAATTACTCTCCTCTTCTGTGCCTCACTTTTCTTATCTGTAAAATAAGCATGATAATTTTCCTCCTTCATGGGGTTGTTATAAAAATGCAGTGAGATTTACATGAAAAGCCAGGCAAATGTTTGGCATGTAATAACACTGAATAAATGGTAGCTGCTTCTGTTGGTGTCCCAGGGTTTTTCTTTGCATATCTTCCCAGCTCCCTGAAATACATTTCTGTCGTCTGCCTCTCCTACAAATTGGCAGCTCCTTGAAGCTTCAAGTGGTGACATGGAGGAACACAATGGTTATCTCAGGTCTTATGGTGTCAGTAGCTGTTGATGCTCAGTTCCTAGATCCATTAATTCACTGGACTTGCAAATGGTGGTATTCTATTCTTTCCTTCTACCTTCCTTCTCTCCTTCCTTCTTTTTTTACCATACTGAGGCTTGAACTCAGAGCCTGTATGCTAGGCAAGGGCTCTACCACTGAGCTATACTCCCAGCCCCTATCTTCTTTTTTTTAATCTATCTTTTTAAAAATACTTTATTTTAAAAGCACCTTATCTTCTATTTGGTTACTTAGAGGTAAAGTTCAAAAAAAGGCAAATACTTAATTTTTTCCCATATTTACTGATGTTCAAGATAATGAATATCATTTTCTGAAGATGACTATACTTATTTATTTAAAAATTTTTTTTAGTTGTAGATGGACGCAGTATCTTTGTTTATTTTAATGTGGTGCTGAGGATTGAACTCAGTGACTCACGCATGCGAGGCAAGTGCTCTACCACTGAGCCACAATCCCAGCCCCAAGATGACCATTTTTAAAATAACAATATGGACTCATAGATTTGAATTCAGCTAATGTTTTTTGTTTTTGTTTTTTGTACCGGGGATTGAATTCAGGGGAATTCTACCACTGAGCCACATCCCCAGCCCTATTTTGTGTTTTATTTAGAGACAGGGTCTCAGTTGCTCAGCGCCTCACCGTTGCTGAAGCTGGCTTTGAATTCGCGATTCTCCTGTCTCAGCCTCCCAAAGTGCTGGGATTACAGGTGTGCACCACCATGCCTGGCTGCAGCTAATGGTTTTAATTAGCTACAGTTATTGTCCTTTTTGAAGTTACAATGGTCCCATCTTTGGCTGGTGGAACCTTTTAAAATTGGCTTCAGAGTCTTCGACATGACCCCATGGTGGTTGAACACTTCCTTGCTATCTGATAAAATAAAGTGTCCCAGCTTATCTTGTACACTTCCTCTGGAGACATGGAGTCAACCATTTCTCTAAGACGCTCTGAGTTCTTTTCTAGAAAACAGAATTTTAAGATTACAATTTGGGTTACTTTACTTGCTGCTACTGGTTTGGTCATTGTTTCTGTGCATCTTTAGTTGACACAATTAGGATGAATAGATAGCTTTATATATCAACAGATTAGCTGATAGATACAAAATATGTCATTAGTTCCTACTGATGCTTCTAATTTAAATTCAGGACTAAAGGAGGTTTTTGTGTTTGTTGGGGGTTGTTGATCTTAGGAAGTTTTGTCAGCCATGTTTATACTCCAGTAAGAATCAGTCAGACCCTTTCCAAATTAACAAAGGAAGGGCTGGGGCTGTAGCTCAAGGGTCAAGTATTTCCATAACATGATCAAAGACCTGGGTTTGGCTCCTAGCACCCTCCACAAAATTGACTTGAAAAACAAGTTTTCAAGCTAGCTTAAGCAGACAAGGAGAATATAGTATAAAGACACAGAGTTCACATACAGAGTGCAGCCAGGCCTCAAGAAGGGAGTGGAATCAGGGACAAGAAGGTTGACAGTTACTGCAACCCTTCTCTACCAGGCATAAACATGGCTATTGGGGTGAGCATTGGGGAGCAAGAAGGAAGGGAAATCCCACAAGGGAATCTCAGTAAATTGGAGTCATGGCATTCAGGGTGCGAGAGCATAAAGGCTTCCCTGCGTGGGGACTGGAGAAGGCAGCCATGGCTTGTGAGAAGAATGAAGGACTCCAGAGGTTTCACTTAAGCTCTACATTTCTTTTTTTCTTTTTTCTTGTTTTGGTACTGGTGATTTAATCCAGGGGTGCTTTACCACTGAGCTGCAACCCCAGTCCTTTTTGCTTTTTTATTTTGAGACAGTATCTCACTAAGTGGCTTAGGGCCTTGCTAAGTTGCTGATGCTGGTCTCGAACTTGAGATTCTCTTACCTCAGCCTCCCAAGTCGCTGGAATTACAGGCATGTGTGCCACCGTACCTGTCTTACATCTCTTTTCTTACATTCCCCGGAATCCTGGTTCTTAACTAGGGGCATAGGGCAGAATAAAATCAGAACATCACAGTGTGTGTTTGTGTGTGTGTGTGTGTGTGGTACTTGGGTTGAACCCAGGGCCTTGTGCATACTAGACAAATGCTCCAACACTGAGCTGTCTTCCTAGCCCTTTTTTTAAAAAAAAATTATTTGAGACAAGGTCTTGCTAAATTGTCCCAGTTGGCCTCAAACTCTCCATCCTCCTGCTTCAACCTCCTGTGTAGCTGAGATTATAGGTGTGTGCCTGGCTAGAACATTACTTTTTGTTTTTTTGTTTTGTTTTTCAGTACTGAATATGGAACCTATAGGCACTCCATTACTGAGCCACATCCCACACTTTCTGAGCTTTTTTTTTTTTTTTCTTTTTTTCTTTCCTCTTGAGACATGGTCTGGCTAAATTGCAAAACTACCTTTGAACTTGCAATCCTCCTGCCTCAGTACTCTCTTCCCTGAATACCTGGGATTACAGGCGTGCACCACCAAGCCCAGCTAGAACATCACATTGTTAATAATTTACTTTAACCCGTATCACACGCAAAGTAGTCTAAGAACAATGATAAACCACCATCAAATTTTCTGACAGCAATTAAAATTATTTCTTTCACATGCTTTCCCTGTTTTCCCCCATCTATATAGTCATACTATATAAGCATTTGGCCTTTACACACATTTTCCTTCTTTTCCACCTCACTCAGTCTTAGTTCTGAGTAACTGTGTATTTAATGCTTACAACCAGTCCTTAGGTTGATGTTTCTCTAGTCAGCTTGGTTGTCTTGTTTTTGTGGTGCTAGGGATAAAACCCAGGGCTCTTGCAAGCTCTGCAAGTACTACCACTGAACTACATCCCCAGACTTTTTATTTTCTTTTTGGAAATACATGACATTGGAGTGTATTTTTATATATTATACATACACGGAACATAACTTATTCTAATTAGGATTCCATTCTTGTGTTTTATACATGATATGGAGTTTCACTGGTGGTAAAGACAGGTTCTTGCTAAGTTTCTGAGGCTGGCCTCAAACTTGTGATCCTCTTGCTTCGGCCTCCTGAGTCTCTGGGATAACAGACATTTGCCATTCCACCTAGCAAGATTTATTATAAGGATTGGTTCATGTGATTATAAAGGAGAAAGAAAAGATAGAATGTCACTATTTGCAAACCTGACAAATCCCAAGATCTGTAGTGGACAAAGCCGGGCGCAGTGGCTCAAGCCTGTAATCCCAACACTTAGGGAGGCTGAGACAGGAGAATCGCGAGTTCAAAGCCAGCCTCAGCAATGGCGAGGCTCTAAGCAACTCAGTGAGACCCTGTCTCTACGTAAAACACAAAATAGGGCTGGGAATGTGGCTCAGTGGTCGAGTGCCCCTGAGTTCAATCCCCGGTACCAAAAAAAAAAAGATCTGTAGTGGACAAACTGGAGACTCAGGAAAGTAAAAAAATGTATTTCCACTTCTAGTCCAAAGGCCTGAGAACCAGGAGAGCCGGTGGTGTATATTCTAATCAGAAAACTGGAAGGCTTGAGAGCAAAGAACTAATGATTCAGTTGGAGTCAGAAGGCAGGAAAAGCGTCACATCCCACTCAAGGCAGTCAGGAAGGAGGAATTTCTTCTTATTTTCAAGGGACAGTTGGCATTGTTTTGTTGTTATTTTATATAGACCTTCAACTGATTAGATGAGGGCCACCCACGTTAGGGAAAACAATTTGCTTTACTCTTTATACTCATTCAAATGTTAATCTCCTCCAAAAATATACTCACAGACATACCCAGAATAATTTTTGTCCTAATATCTGGGCATCCTGAGGCCCAATCAAGTTAACATACAAAATTAACCATCACAAAAACAGAAGGCAGGAAGATTTTTTGCTGCCCCTAAAATAAACAAGTAGCCATTGATTCTGCCTGCTAGTGCACAAATTCATATTCAGGATGATGATGGTGAGGACTCACAAATGACTGCAATTTATAGAGAATTACATGCATTATCCCATCTGAATCTCCAAACAAACCCATTCTAAAGATCCAGAAACTGAAGTTACAAGAAATGAATTACCCAATTCATGAAGAGAAGTAAGGCACTGGGGATGTGAATACAAATCTTCTCAATTTCTCACCTTATACTTTTTTTGGGGGCACTCAACCACTGAGCCACATCCCCGGCCCTATTTTATATATTTTTTTAGAGACAGGGTCTCACTGAGTTGCTTAGTGCCTCACTTTTGCTGAGGCTGGCTTTGAACTTGTGATCCTCTTGTCTCAGCCTCCCAAAATGCTGGGATTATAGGTATGTGCCGTAGTGCCTGCCTTCACCTTGTACTCTTAACCGGTACACAGAGATCCTGGAGAGCTGGATGTGGTGGTGCAGGCCTGTAATCCCAGTGGATCAGGAGGCTGAGGCAGGAGGATTGCAAGTTCAAAGCCAGCCTCAGCAACTTACTGAGGCCCTAAGTAACTTAGCAATACCCTGTCTCTAAATAAAATATTAAAAAGGGCTGGGAATGTAGCTCAGTGGTTAAGTGCCTCTGGGTTCAATCCCTGCCACCAAAAGAAAAAAGAAAAAGAAATCCTAGAGAGAACACAGGGTTACAAGGACAAAGAATGAAGTTTTCTACTCTGGGGCACACAGCTCAACTGAGTGATATTTACAGGTGTTCAAAATGCTTCTATGTATACTTTGGGAGAGAAAAATAACTACAACAAAAAAACCCAGATTTAAAATACTAGATAGGTGAGAAAAGAATTAATAAATTTTTAGGCTTGTTTATTATAATTTAAAACTTTGGGAACCTCATTTCTTTGTGTCTAGAGTCAACAAATAATGATATATGAATTATAAAAGCTTTGGTATATAGTATTAAAGCAAGAGAAAAATATAGTAGAAAAAAACTATTAATACAAAACAGTATATATGAACTACTTGCACAAAGCCAGGCATAGAGGTGCATGCCTATAATCCTAACTATTCAGGAGGCTGAAGCAGGAAGATCACTTGAGCCCAAGAGTTCAAGGACAGCCTGGCAACATAGCAAGACTCCTTTTCTCTTAAAACAAACAAACAAACAAACAGGGCCTGTAGTCCCAACTACTTGTGAGGCTGAGGCAATAAGATCACAAGTGCAGCCAGGCATGGTGGCGCACGCCTGTAATCCCAACACTTAGGGAGGCTGAGACAGGAGAATCTCTAGTTCAAAGCCAGCCTCAGCAACAGAAAGGCACTAAGCAACTCAGTGAGACCCTGTCTCTACATAAAACACAAAATAGGGCTGGGGATGTGGCTCAGTGGTCGAGTGCCCCTGAATTTAATCTCCAGTACCAAAAAAAGAAAGAAAAAAGAAAAAAAAAGATCACAAGTGCAAGGCCAGCTTGAACAACTTAGTGAGACCCTGTTTAAAAGGAAAGTAGAGGGGCTGAGATTGTAGCTCAGTGGTGGAGTGCTTGCTTAACCCATATGAGGCACTGAGTTCAATCTTCAGCATCACATAAAAACAAATAAATAAAATAAAGGTATTATATCCACTACAACTAAAAATATTTTTTAAAAAATAAAGTAGAAAGGGCTGGGGATGTAATTCAGTGGTAGAGCACTTGCCTACCATGTGCAAAGCCCTGGATTCAATCCCCAGTATCAGGGGAAAAAAAACCCTCCCCCTACACACACATACATGGAGAGATGTGTGTTTCTGTGTGTGTGTGTGTGCACATGCAAACCCATGCACAGGGGGAGAGAGGGAGAGATAGGGAAAGGCTGATTAATGGGCAATTACATTTAAATAGAAGTAACAAGTTCTGGTGTACTATTGTGCGGTAGGGTGATTGTAGATAACACATAAGCTACTGTCCATTTTAAAGAGCCAGAAGAAAGGATTTTGAAAGTTTTTAAAACACCTAAATGATAAGTGGGGCATGGTGACATGCACTGTAGTACCAGCTATTTAGGAGACTGAGGTAGAGGATTGCTTGATCCCAGGAGTTTGCGGTCAGCCTGGGCAATATAACAAGAAACTCAACTTTCTCTTTTTTATTGTTGTTCTTGCAGTGGAGGGGACCAAGCTAGGGCCTTGCATATGCTAGACAAACACCACCCCAGAGCTGCATCCCTAGTCCCTAATTTATTTATTTGTTTGTTTGTTTGTGGTACTAGGGATGGAAACCAGGAGTGCCCTACCACTGACTGAGCTATATCCACAGCCTTATTTATTTATTTATTTATTTATACAACCTTATTTATTGATTGATTGATTGATTGATTGGACACAAGGTCTTTTTTTTTTTTAAATATTTATTTATTTTTTTAGTTGCAGGTGGACAGAATATCTTTATTTTATTTTTATGTGGTGCTGAGGATCGAACCCAGTGCCTCACGCATGCTAGGCGAGCACGCTACCACTGCGCCACAATCCCAGCCCCGGATACAAGGTCTTGATAAGTTGCTGAGGCTGGCCTCAAACTTGCAATCCTCCTGCCTTAGCCACCCCAGTAGCTGGGATTACAGGTGTGTGCCAACATATTTGGCATTTTGGGGGGGGTACCGGGGATTGAACTCAGGAGAACTCAACCACTGAGCTACATCCCTAGCCCCATTTTGTGTTTTATGTAGAGACAGGGTCTCACTGAGTTGCTTAGCGCCTCGCCATTGCTGAGGCTGGCTTTGAACTCACGGTTCTCCTGTCTCAGCCTCCCTAAGTGCTGGGATTACAGACTTGCACCACCGTGCCCTGCTTATATCTGGCTTTTCCTAACAATTATTTTTTAGAAATTTGTTGTCTCATTAGCAGCTTAAAAATTCAAGATACTGAAGGGCTGGGAATGTAGCTCAGTTGCAGAGTTCTTGTGTAGCATGCACAAGGTCCTGGGTTCTACCCCCTGCACCACAAAAAACAAACAACAACAACAACAAAAAAACCCACAATATTCCAAGGAAAACATGTCAACAAATTGTGAATCTGCTCCCAACCCACTTGGATACCACCAGGGAACACACATGAAAATAATTTACCACCAGAATCCCATACCTAAAATAATAAAGGGAGGGGCAGTTAAAAATTATATCATTCTATTCCTGAGGGACTTACCATCCAGGATGATATAACACCAGAGACTCAAACAGAAAAGGAGGACAGATTTTGAGAAAAGCAGACATTTAGGGCAAAACACTGCTGTTGCAATAATCTGTTAATGCTCTCTATATGACAAAGTCTTATACAAAGGTATATATTAAGACAGAAATATTTTCCCCAAGGTGTCAATGATGCTAACTGAAAAATCCAACCACAGCAATATTAAGTAACAATAAAGCCCAATTTGTATTCCATGAGCTCCTTTGGCTTTTATGCCTATCTGTGAGTCCTCCTTGCGTCATGACAAATCGATGGCGCATGGCCATCACTCTTGACTTTTGTGGAGTGTGTGATCAGGAGCCTCATTTGCAGTCTTCGGAGAATCCTCATGTCTAAGCAGGGAGCAGATTAAAATGCAAAATGCAGCCGGGCGCGGTGGCTCACGCTTGTAATCCCAGCACTTAGGGAGGCTGAGACAGGAGAATCGCGAGTTCAAAGCCAGCCTCAGCAACAGCCAGGCGCTAAGCAACTCAGTGAGACCCTGTCTCTACATAAAACACAGAACAGGGCTGGGGATGTGGCTCAGTGGTGGAGTGCCCCTGAGTTCAATCCCCAGTACCAAAAAAAAAAAAAATAAATAAAATAAAATAAAATAAAATAAAATGCAAAATGCTCAGAGGCAGACAGTCACAGTTTCAGGGGGTCCTCAGTGCCCTGAATGCCATCCAAAGATTTTAAAACTATATGTTAAGAAACCCTGGCCTACCAATAGCATGTTTTTCAGAAAAGAAAAAAAAATCCTAAAATTCATATGGAATTTCAGAGGACACTGAATAGACAAGAACCATCTTGAGAAAGATGAAGAAAACTAGAGGTCTCACCCTTCCTCATTTCAAAACATATTACAAGGCTACAATAATCAAAACAGTATGCCCAGCACTTAGGGAGGCTGAGACAGGAGAATAGCGAGTTCAAAGCCAGCCTCAGCAATGGCGAGGCGCTAAGCAACTCAATGAGACCCTGTCTCTACACAAAACACAAAATAGGGCTGGGGATGTGGCTCAGTGGTCAAGTGCCCCTGAGTTCAATCTCCAGTACCAAAAACAAAAAAACAAAAAACAACAAAAAAAACCCAGTATGTTATTGACCTAAAGACAGACTTATAGACCAAACAAACAAAATAGCCTATAAACAATCCCTCACATATATGGCCAAATAATCCTCTATAAACAAAATGAGACTACACAATGGGGAAAGGATAATGATTTTAACAAATGGTGTTGGCACAACTGGATATCCACATACAAAAGAATGAAGATGGACACTTACTGTACATTATATACAAAAGCTAATTTAAAATGGATTACAGCCCAGCATGGTGGTGCACATCTCTAATCCCTGTGGTGCAGAGGCTGAAGCAGGAGGATTGCTAGCTCAAAGCCAGCCTCAGCAATTTAGCAAGGCACCAAGCAATGCAGTGAGACCCTGTCTCTAGATAAAATATTTTTTAAAAAGGGCCGGGGCCGAGCACGGTAGGCACACCTGTAATTCCAGCACTTTGGGAGGCTGAGACAGGAGAATCGCAAGTTCAAAGCCAGCCTCAGCAAAGGCGAGGCGCTAAGCAACTCAGTAAGACCCTGTCTCTACATAAAACACACACACACACAAATAGGGCTGGGAATGTGGCTCAGTGGTTGAGAGCCCCTGAGTTCAATCTCCAGTACCAAAAGAACATTTTTAAAAAGGGCTGGGGATGTGGCTCAGTGGTTAAGTGCCCCTGGGTTTAAATTTTATTTTATTTTTTGGGTATTGGACATTGGCTCAGTGGTCGGGTAACCCCTGAGTTCATCCTCAGTACCAAAAACAAAACAAAAAACAAAAAACTCCTACAACTCAACAGCAACCAAATAACCTGATTAAAAAGTGGGCGGGGCTGGGATTATGGCGCAGTGGTAGCGTGCTCGCCTAGCATGCATAAGGCACTGGGTTCGATCCTCAGCACCACATAAAAATAAAATAAAGATACTCTGTCACCTACAACTAAAAAATAAACATTAAAAAAAAAAAAAAAAAAAAAGTGGGCAAAGAAGCCGGGCGCGGTGGCTCACGCTTGTAATCCCAGCACTTAGGGAGGCTGAGACAGGAGAATCGCGAATTCAAAGCCAGCCTCAGCAACGGCGAGGCACTAAGCAACTCAGTGAGACCCTGTCTCTACATAAAACACAAAATAGGGCTGGGGATGTGGCTCGGTGGTTGAGTGCCCCTGAGTTCAATCCCCAGTACCAAAAAAAAAAAAAAAAGTGGGCAAAGGATGTGAATAGACATTTTTCCTAAGAAGATATACAACTGGTTCAATGAGCTCATGAAAAGATGTTCAAGGGGCTGGGATTGTAGCTCAGTGGTACAGGGCTTGCCTGGCATGCGTGAGGCCCTGGTTTCGATCCTCAGCACCACATACAAAGCAATAAAATAAAGACATTGTGTCCATCTACAACTAAAAAAAAATATTTAAAAAAAAAAGGGGGGCAAAAAGCAAGTGTTGGTGAGGATGTGAAGAAATTGGAACCTTTGTACAATATTGGTGGGGTTGTAAAATGATGCAGCCAGTATGGGAAACAGTATGAAGTTTCCTCAAAAATTAAAAATAGAACTACCCTATGATCCAGTAATCCCACTTCTGGGTGGATATCCAAAAGAACTTAAATCAGGACCTGAAGTATTTGCACACCCACATTCATTGCTGTATGATTCACAGTAGCCAAGATGTGAAAACAACCTAAGTGCCCAGTGTTGGGTGAATAAAGAAATATGGTGTATACATACAATGGAAGATCACTCGGCCTTTAAAAAGAAGGAAATACTGTCAAATGGTACGGTATGGATGAAACTTGAAGATATGCTGAGCAAAATAAGCCAATTACAAAAAGACAAATGCTGTATGATTTAATTTATATAAGATATCTAAAGGAATCAAATTCATAAAATAGAATGGTGTTTTCCAGAGGCTACAGGGAGGGGGAAATGGGTACAGAATTTCAGTCATGCAAAGTGAAAACGTTATGGAGATCTACTATACAACAAGGTGTATATAGTTAACAATACTGTACTGTGCATTTAAAAATTGTGAAGGGGGCTCAGTGGTCGAGTACCCCTGAATTCAATCCCTGGAACCAAAAAAAAAATTGTTAGGGGGGTAAATAGATGTTATCCAATTTTATCATAATTAAAAAAGACAAACACAAAAACGATTCGATCCCTGCTCTAGAAACTGCCTCAGTGCTGTTCTGGATGATGTTCCTCAAGCAGTGTCCTCCAGCCAGGCCTCGGGAGACTTATTTTCCAAATTCATTCTAGAAAAGGAATGTAAAACAGCTTTCTAAATCCTTCAGGAGCTGAATGACGGGAGTCCATCTCATTTTAAGGATTCAGGCAGAGTGGCTCAGGGACTTGCATTTGCAAGTAAGGATGCCACAGCACAGTGGTAGAGGATTGAGGAGAGAGCACACACCCAGTAGGGTGGGAGGAAGCACCTCAGAAGAGGTTTGGGCCAGACTGCTGAAAGATAATCTTCAACACCATAATCCTGAATGTTGAAATCCCAGAAAATCCCAGAAAATTATATTCAGAAAATATAATTCTGGAAAAGATAATTTAAAAATTTCTTTTAAGAAACATTTGTTTATATTTTGAAGAGGAATTTACTTGAGAAACAGAAAAACACAACAGAACACCACGGAGGGCACTTCACACAACAAAATAGGCAATAATAACATGCATATTTTTTGCCAGTATAAACACTCAGTTAAACTAATGATGGCCTTATGGATAATGAGAAGACAAATCATATTTCTAAGGAAATAAACTGAATAAATACATATTACTATGGTTGGTAATCTTGTATATCCGGTTTTATAACTGTGAAAGGCAATCTAGGTCTTTTTTTTTAAGGTACTGAGAATTGAACCCAGGGCCTTACTCATGCTAAGCATGTGCTCTACCACTGAGTCACATTCCTAGCCCTTTTTACATTTCCTTTTTTATTTTCAGACAGTCTCACTAAATTGACAAGCTGGCCTTGAACTTGCAGTCCTCCTGCCTTGAACTTCCGAGTTGCTGGGATTATAGGTGAGTGCTGTTACTTCTTGTCAACCTGAGTTTTTTGTTTTTTGTTTTTTGTACCAGGGATTGAATTCAGGGGTACTAGATCGCTGGTAGGCAAGCGCTCTACTACTGAGCTACATCCCCAGCCCTACTTTGTATTTTATTGTGAGACAAGGTCTCACTGAGTTGCTTAGCTCCTCGCCGTTGTTGAGGCAGGCTTTGAACTCATGATTCTCCGGTTTCAGCCTCCCAAAGTGCTGGGATTACGGGCCTAGGCCACCATGCCCAGCTAACCTAGGTCTTTTGACAGAGTCAGTCAAAATTTACAATGGAAGCTGGGCGCGGTGGCGCACACCTGTACTCCCAGCACTTTGGGAGGCTAAGACAGGAGAATCGTGAGTTCAAAGCCAGCCTCAGCAATGGTGAGGCACTAAGCAATTCAGTGAGACCCTGTCTCTACATAAAACACAAAATAGGGCTGGGGATGTGGCTCAGTGGTCAAGTACCCCTTAGTTCAATCCCTGCTACAAAAAAAAAAAAAAAAATTATAGTGAAGGGTGGCTGGGGTTGTATCTAAATGGTAAAATGCTTGCCCAGAATGTGTGAGGCACTGGGTTCAATTCTCAGCACCACGTATAAATAAGATATAATAAAGTTTCATCAACAACTAAGAAAATATTTTTAAAAAAGAATTTACAATGAAGGCCATGAATGTAGCTTAGTAATAGAACACTTGTCTAGAGCCTGGGTTTATCTCTAGCCTCACAAAAAACTAGGTCACCACTGCATATGCAGTCACCCCAAAAATCAGAAATCTCAAGAAATGTTATCTTTCACAAATGCAGGTGTTTTAACAAAAAGGGCATCTCTTCATTTATTAAGAAAGTATTTACATATACTCACAAAGCTTTCAAAATCAACATTTTGATAGTACACTTTTTCAGCAAAGTTCCCAGTTCCCAAAACAAAACAAATAAACAAAAGACCCTAGCTCTACAAGATTTTACACAATTTATACCCCCAATAGTGGAAATGATGTAAAAATGAAAATATACAACATGCTGTTTTACTCAGGTATCAGTCACTGTGACAAGATATCTGAGGTAATGTTTAAAAGAAGAAAGGTTTATTTTGGCTCATGGTTTGAGAATCTTCAGTCTGTGGTCTCTTCATTCCATCATTTGGGGCCTGTGGTGAGACAGAACATCATGGTGGGGAATTCATGGTGCAGCAAAGTTGCTTAGCTTAAATCACTGGGAAGCAGAGAAAGAGAAGTGTCAAGGTCCCAGTATACCCTTGAAGAGCTCATTCCCAATGTCTTATTTTATCCTACTAGCCCCAACCTTCTACTAAAGTTTCCAGCATCTCCCAACAGAACCATCCCCAGAGGACTAAGACTTCCACACATGATCTTTTTTTTGGTGGGAGGAGGAGAGGTACTGGGGATTGAACTCAGGGGCACTCTACCACTGAGCCACATCTCCAGCCCTATTTTGTATTTTATTTTATTTTTTTTTTTTTTATTTTTATTTTTTTTTTGGTACCGGGGATTGAACTCAGGGGCACTCGACCACTGAGCCACATCCCCAGCCCTATTTTGTGTTTTATGTAGAGACAAGGTCTCACTGAGTTGTTTAGTGCCTCGCCATTGCTGAGGCTGGCTTTGAACTCGCGATTCTCCAGTCTCAGCCTCCCTAAGTGCTGGGATTACAAGCGTGAGCCACCGCG
>CM053401.1:77420093-77512328 GCA_028644305.1 Xerus rutilus | reverse complement strand
ATTTTGTATTTTATTAGAGACAGGGTCTCACTGAGTTGCTTAGCGCCTTGCTTCTGCTGAGACTGGCTTTGAACTCCTGATTCTCCCAAGCTGCTGGGACCGCAGTAGAGCGCCACTACACCTGGCCCCACAGATGAACTTTTGGGGGACATTTAAAATCCAAACCATAACAATAGAGAATTGTAAAAATGATGCTGACAATTTAAAATAATGGAGAAAAAAACTAAAAAATGAAGATAAGAAAAAAAGCTAAAAAATTATTCAACATATATATAAAATATATTATAGGGATAGATGATGAGTGATTACATGGAGGTAGTCTGGAAAAGCTGGCTGACTTGCACAATGATGAACTGTATTTTGGAATCTTATATCATGATGAAATAGCAGCTTTTTTTTTTTCCTTGTAAGGCATGGTTTTCCTCAGAGAATACATTCATTTTCCACGTGGTGTTGCTCTTTTTGAAATTCTTCTGATTTGATATACACTGACATGAGCATTCCCTATTAAATTTCTCCATCTTCTGTCATGCTTCTATGTTGTTTTGGGTCTGTGGAAATTCATTCCGCATGCACTCATATACAGACCACCCATCTGGCGGAAACAATCCAGGAGATGGAAGTGCAACACCATTGCCTAAGTGTCTTCTTATCCTACTGTGTACATAATTATTTTCAAACCATTCAGTAACTTTGCTGACTTCTTCAGGGAAATGTGGCTTTAATTCATTAAAAGCCCCTGGGACTGGAGCTGCAACTCAGTGGTAGAGCCCTTGCCTAGCACAATGAGGCCCTGGGTTCCATCCCAGCACCACAAAACAAAAAACCTGGAATTTCATCTGCTGGAAGGAATGCCAATGCAAAAATATGAAGGGGTTTTTTTTTTGGTACCAGTGATTGAACCAGGGGCACTTAACCACTGAGCCACATTCCCAGCCCTATTTTGTGTTTTATGTAGAGACAGGGTCTCACTGAGTTGCTCAGCACCTCGCCGTTGCTGAGGCTGGCTTTGAACTCGCAATTCTCCTATCTCAGCCTCCCAAAGTGCTGGATTACAGGTGTGCACCACTGTGCCTGGCTATTATGAAATGTTTTTAAACTGAAGTTTTTCTTGCTGCCTTATCATTTGGCCAATCTACTCATCTGAATTTCTCAAGTACATTGGGATAAACAGAAAAAACAAACTTCACTGGTAACCTCTAGAAGCTCAGTTTTAGAAAACTTGATTACACCTAATTCCAAACCTGCCATGGTTTGAGGATTCAATTGAAATCCATTTTCTTCTGCAAAGTCCACCAAGTCTTCAAATAAGCATTTACAAAGTGCTTTGCTTTTTCCAGTCATTAATACATAAATAAACTGATAAGTTCTAGAGTTTTCAGATCCAACAGCAACTTGAATTATGTATATTTGAAAAAAAGCAGTGGGGACAGTTTTGAAAGTGCCATCCATTAACCAAAGTGAAACATGAGCTACTTTTTTCTGTTAGATTTAGAGGTAAATAGTCTTTGGCAGTCAAATTCCTAATCAAGAACACTGAAGCGACCTCTATGTCAGCAAGTGTCTTTGGTTCAGAAGTCTGAGTTTGTCGAATTTTTTTTTATTCTCTAAGAAGAGTGTTTTTTCGAAGATAAACATGGCCCTGTGTGTGAAGGGACGAACGTCTTACACTACCGAGTCTTGGCAATTATCTTGCACACAACTGAAGATGCACTAATCTCTCACCAGAATTTGGCTTTCTACCCCTCTTATACATGCCTCCCTTTATTTTCCAATGCGAAATGCAGTTTTAGGACTTTTGGCTTTGAGAATTTCAACATTCTAGATTTTAATCTTTGGGGATGGTAATTTTCAGGGTTTTGATCTTTTGGGATTTTAATGTTTAAAGTTGAGTTTTTCAGAATCAGTGCTGAGTCAGGAAGAAACTACCCCCAAAACAGGGCATAGTCATGGGGCCACTGCACTATCCAAGGCTGGCTGCCACCCTGCAGGCTGTTGAGTAGCATGGAAACAACAGTGAGGTCACGAGGACAAATGCAAAAGTGTCACACAGTGAGCAGAAGGGCAGTGTGAACAGCTGAGACTCTGAAAAGGTGGGAGAAAGAGGAGTCTGAAGTTCGGGGAATGATGTTGCCCCACTGAATGGGATTGAGAGTCCAACCAAGGCTGTGCCGTTTTAAAACACCAACACTAAGGCTGGGGGTGTGGCTCAGTGGTACAGCGCTTGCCTAGCATGTGTGAGGCACTGGATTAGATTCTCAGCACCACATATAAATAAATGAATAAAATAAAGGTCCATCAACAACTAAAATATATATATATATATATAAAATTTAAAAAAAAAAACACCAACACTGGTAAATTGCTTGATATTTAATCCTCTAGAGGGTCAAAGTTAATCACCACTTTTCAACTTCTTTGAGACAGACTTTAAAGTTGTACCCTCTAACACATCATAAGTTGTTTTTTTTAATAAATATTTTTAGTTGTTGATAGATCTTTATTTTATTCATTTATTATTTATATGTGGTGCTGAGAATCGAACCCAATGCCTCACGCATGCTAGGCAAGTGCTCTACCACTGAGCTACAGCCCCAGCCCATATCATAAGTTTTTAAATTTTCTTTCTAACTATTATAGATCCTTCTACAGATTAAAATTTTTAGATGACTATGTAACTATAGTAAACATGACTTGAATGCTTTCCAGAGTGGATTAGGAAAGGGGAATACTTTGTGTCCACCACTTTCAGCCTGGACCATCCCCTTGACATCAGGGCACTATGATACCCTACTTCATGATTAGTGCTACACCACAAGGAAGCCATGTCTGGAGAAAGTCAAACAGACCAGTGATGCTTGCCATCAAAAAGATGCAGAGCCAGGTGTGGTGGCGCACGCCTGTGATCCCAGCACTTTGCGAGGCTGAGACAGGAGAATCACGAGTTCAAAGCCAGCCTCAGCAACGGCGAGGCGCTAAGCAACTCAGTGAGACCCTGTCTCTAAATAAAACACAAAATAGGGCTGGGGATGTGGCTCAGTGGTCAGTTGCCCCTGAGTTCAATCTCCAGTACCAAAAAAAAAAAAAAATGAAGCCGAGCGCGGTGGCTCATGCTTGTAATCCCAGCACTTTGAGAGGCTGAGACAGGAGAATCACGAGTTCAAAGGCAGCCTCAGCAACGATGAAGCATTAAGCAACTCAGAGGGACCCTGTCTCTACATAAAACACAAAATAGGGCTGGGGATGTGGCTCAGTAGTTGGGTACCCTGAGTTCAATCCCTGGTACCAAAAAAAAAGATTAAAAAATGAAAAAGGAATGAGCTACAGAAGGAAATATGAAGTTATCAGTAAATACCAGAGCCCAGCATTTCTTAACTTTGGTTGATATTCTCTTATTAAAGGGGGAAAAAACCCCAAATCCCTTGTGTTGCCTTGTTCCTCAAATAAGTATAGACATGAAGCTGAGGATATTTATGCTAATTGTTATTTTACTACTGAAAAAACAAAAACAAATTTACAAATCCAAACAAAATTATAACAAATTTAACAATTTAAATTAACATCATTTTTATGTGACACAATACTGTATTTTGTGTATGAATTCTGCCTGCTTGACTATAGTGCCAACTACCAGGGTACAGATTCTTTGAGTTTAGACATCAATGGCTCAACTTCTCAACCATTTTTTTTTTAGCATAATTGTCATTTCTGTGTTAAGTCTCCCTCTCTTGTTTTATAATCAGAATTGAGCAATTCTGGTGGAACTGTTTGGCAATGTAAACTCAGAGACTGAAATGATGTGATAGTACTCAGTTATAAGTTATTCAGACCCCTAGGACTATTATATAATAATTTGTTTGGATACCATCAGAAGGGGATGGGATATAGCTCAGTGGCCAAGCATACCTCAGTTTAATCTCCAGTACCAAAAAAAAGAAAGGAAGGAAGGAGAGGGAGGGATGCCTAAGATTGCAAGGAAAATCACTTGTACTGAATTTAGTCATCAAAATATTAAAAAAACAGACATATGTTATTGATATGTACTCCTTTATGAATAGGTTAAGATCTAGCAACAGGTCTAATAATTTGTATAATTTCTGGGCTGAGGTGATGGAGTCAAGGCTCTGAGTCAGAAGTTCAGCATTTCAAAAACAAAAACCAACTCCCATAATTTCTAAGTAGTAATGAGAATAAATGATACTTGAACAACTATAAAGTGATATAAAAATGTCTGTTATTTCTATAGAAAAAAATCACAGATTTTACTAATATTTCATAAAACCAAATGTTTACTAAAATATCATGACATATTTTATAAATTTCAGAAGAGATTAGTGAAAATGATGTACTTTCACTGAATTTGATCCACAGACCCCTAAGAGGTTCTGAGGATTCTAGGTAAGAACCATTGACCTAACCCAATTAACTAATTAACATTGATATTAACCTAAATGAAAGCTGGGCGCTTTCAAGTTCAAGGCTGGCTTTGAACTTGCAATTCTCCTGGTCTCAGCCTCTCAAAGTGCAACCGGGAGTCACTGAGCAACTCAGTGAGACCCTGTCTCTACATAAAACACAAAATAGGGCTGAGAACGTGGCTCAGCGGTCAAGTACCCCTGAGTTCAATCCCTAGTACCAAAAAGAAAAAAAAGAAACCTAAGTGAAATGGTTGAAGTTATATATGTGCATTCAAGATTAATAGCTTCTTGGCCTTTGGGCTAAGATCAAGGGTAGTATCTGTTCTTATCAGCTTGGATGATTAGAACATCAGGCTTGGATGATCAAAGAGTTGCTCAGGCCTTCCATAAAGAAGTATGGCCAAGGGCTGGGGTTGTGGCGCAGTGGTAGCGTGCTCGCCTAGCATGTGTGAGGCACTGGGTTCGATCCTCAGCACCACATATAAATAATAAATGAATAAAATAAAGATCCATCAACAACTAAAAAAAAAAAGTTAAAAAAAAAAAAAAAGAAGAAGTATGGCCAAAGCTCAAACTCAGCACCCCTTGGCCAGCAGATCTCTGAACCTCTGTGAAATTATTAAGTATGAGAAGCTTCTTTACCCTGGCATGATGAGGTCCTCATCTGGATCTTCTCTTTTCTTTTTTTTCTTTTTTCTTTTTGGTACCAGGGATTGAACCTCGGGGCACTTAACCCAGGGGTATTTTACCACTGAGCCACAGCCACATCCTCAGCCCTTTTTTTTTTGGTACCAGAGATTGAACTCAGGGGCATTCAACCACTAAACCACATCCCCAGCCCTATTTTGTATTTTATTTAGAGACAGGGTTACACTGAATTGCTTAGTGCCTTGCCATTGCTGAGGCTGGCTTTGAACTCTCGATCCTCCTTTCTTAGCCTCCTGAGTTGCTGGGATTACAGGCGTGCACCATTGCAACTGGCTCCCCAGCCCTTTTTATATTTTATTTTGAGGTAAGATCTCACTAAGTTGAGTCACACTAAGCTACTTAGGCTTGTTTTATTGTTGTTGTTTTCTTTTTTTTAAATGAGAGTCTTTATTTATTTATTTTTTTTTTACATAGTGCTGAGGATCGAACCTAGTGCCTCACACATGCTAGGCAAGTGCTCTACCACTGAGCCACAACCCAGCCGCTGAGGCTGGCTTTTTTTTTTTTTTTTGGTACTGGAGATTGAACTCAGGGGTGCTTGACCACTGAGCCACATCCCCAGCCCTATTTTGTGTTTTATGTAGAGACAGGGTCTCACTGAGTTGCTTAGCTCCTCGCCATTGCTGAGGCTGGCTTTGAACTCGCGATTCTCCTGTCTCAGCCTCCCTAAGTGCTGGGATTACAGGCTTGAGCCATCGCGCCCGGCTGAGGCTGGCTTTGAAGTTGTGATCTGCCTGCTTCAGTGTCCCAAGTCAATATCAGTATCCCAAGTCAATAACCTGGGATTACTGGTGATGCTAGTGGATCTTCTTTCATTCTTTTCTCTTCACAGTCACTGCAAGGAACAGAATGCATCCTCTCCTTAGCTCTTAATCACTCCTCTCTGGGAGGAACCCTGCATTCCAGAGAGCATTTTTGTGGCTCCCAGGCCAGGAGGAAGGTCCCTAAAGAGACTGCTCATGCCCTGTGAGGAGGAGAGAGATAGCCCAGAGTGCAAGGAGCTAAGGTTGCTAGGCCATGAGGAGACCCCCAGAGCAAGAAGGGCCCAGTCAGTCATATGGTTGCCTCCTTCACCCACCCTCTGCCTGGAAAGGGCTGAAACGTCCTAGAGTTGCTAGGCAACGGGACAGAATTCAGTGATGACTGTACCCAGAGGATTGTTACACCCTCAGTAGTGTGTGGCATGTTGTATGTGTGCGTGTAATGTGATGCATCACTTCCCTTGGAGGTCTAAAAGGAGGCAGAAAAATCAAACTTCTAGAGTGGTCTAAAGGAGTCAGATGGGGCTGACAATGGAGGCCAGGGCTCACTGCAGAGAGAAGGTTGAAGGTGTCCTCTCCACTGGGCAGGCCGCTCCTTACTACACCAGGACCTGTCAAAACCTGCTTTTCAGCCGGGCACGGTGGCTCAAGCCTGTAATCCCAGCACTTCGGGAGGCTGAGACAGGAGAATTGCAAGTTCAAAGCCAGCCTCAGCAACGGCGAGGCACTAAGCAACTCAGTGAGACCCTGTCTCTACATAAAACACAGAACAGGGCTGGGGATGTGGCTCAGTGGTGGAGTGCCCCTGAGTTCAATCCCCAGTACCAAAAAAAATCCTGCTTTTCATTCTGGCCAAGGTGCTAAAAGAATTCTTCATAAGAAGAAGCCAATTGATAAGATTTCACAGCTGCCCCTTCAGCATAGAGTATGAGCACAGACTTAAGAACCAAGCTCTCTGCATCTAGCCCCAGGGTAGACTGTGACAGGCCTCCCAGAGCCTAGGTCTCCACCTCTGCCAAACTAAGTAATAAAATCTGTCAGAGTCACTCTGAGCATTAATTGTGTAGATCAACCTGAATCTAACATAAACCAGTAGAAAATCTAAATTGAGGAATATTCTGCAAAGCAACTGACTTGAGTACTTTAAAATGTCAATGACTTAAAACCACTCCTACCCCCTTAAAAACAGTATAGGTTTTTTTGTTTTTGTTTTTTGTTTTGTTTTGTGTTGGGTTTTGTTTTTGGCTTAGGGCATTGAATCTAGGGGCACTTTACCACCAAGTTGCATCCCCAGTCTTTTTTTATCTTATTTTGAGGCAGAGTCTCATTAAATTGCCACAGCTGGCCTTGAACTTGTGACCACTTCAACCTCCTGAGTCAATGGGATTACAGGTGTATACCACTGCACCTGGCTTAAAATTGCATTAAATTAAAGGAGACTAAGAAGCCATGACAATCAAAACATGGTGCATGATCCTTGATTAAATCCTGGATTTTTTTTTTTTTTTAAGTTTTAAAGGACATTATGCAGACAATTGGAAAAATTTGAATGTGGACTTATAAAATACTGTTGTATTAAGTAAAATGTCTTACTTTTGATGATGGTGCTTGGTTGCATAGCAGAATGTCCTTTTCCCTAGCAGACACATGCTGAAGTTTTTTGGGGTGAAGAATCACAATGTCTCTAATCTATTCTGAAATAGTTTAACAAAACATACATATTCAGGGAGAGGAAACAAATGTGGCAAATGTTAACTGGGGAATCTAGGTCATGGGTGTTCATTGTACTATTTTTATAACTTTTATGTAGGTTTGAACATTTCCAAAATAAAAAAAAATAGGAAAAAGGGTGCACAGGCATGGCTTAGCACAGGGCCTGGCACAAAGAAGCAGTCAGTAGGTAGTGGCTCCTTATTATGTTAGTTGACTTGTGCATCCATGTGGGGATGATTTTTTTTTCTTTTTCTCTTTTTCTTTTGGCACCAAGGATTGAACACAGGGGCACTCGATCACTGAGCCACATCCCCAGCCCTATTTTGTGCTTTATGTAGAGACAGGGTCTCACTGAGTTGCTTAGCGCCTCGCCGTTGCTGAGGCTGGCTTTGAACTCACGGTTCTCCTGTTTCAGCCTCTCTAAGTGCTGGGATTACAGGTGTGCGCCACTGTGCCCGGCTGATTTCTTAAACTAAGAGAACAAGCCTGTAGAAGAGTGGAATGACAGGCTTCTGGCATAGACTGAGGGTACTGGAGCTTGCCTCTGCCTGGCCCTTCAAGGTGTGTGAACAATGCACCTGGAGACACAGAGATCCTGCCCTCACCGATGGCAGCATCATACTCTTCTTGCTGTCTGGGCCCACTTGGCCCAGCTCATCAGCCAGATCCATCGCCTGGCCTACAGAATTCTCCATTGAAGATGAGAGGTTAGAGCCAGAATGGACACTTGAGTTTCCAGGCTTGCTGGAGGCAGCTTCCCAGGTGTGGAACCTGGAGAGCAGATGGTATCTCTGTGAGAATGGGAAGGAGGTGCCCATTCCTCTGGGAGATGCATCCTCTGTCCTGGTACCAGCTACCCAGCAGCAACAGATACCCAGATGCAGTAGAGGCCCTGATTAATCCCTTCTATGCAATATTGCCTTCTATTTATTGAATGTTAGGCACTTTCAGTGACTTATTTTTGAAACCTTACAACAACTCTTCAAGATAGATGTTAGTGTGCTCATTTCGCCTATGGGAAACAGGCTTGAAAAGGCTTAGCAGCTCAGTTTAAGTGCCTGAGCAATATGTTAGACTCTGAATCCAGGACTTCCCAACTGCTGAGCTCTTATACCACTGAGAGCTCTGTCTTCTGTTTGTGCAATTTGAAGGTGCTCCCTTGGGGAATCCCTGTAGTCATCTCTTGACTCCTGGGTTCCTCTTTTTTTTTTTTTTTTTTTGGTACCAGGGATTGAACTCAGGGGTACTCAACCACTGAGCCACATCCCCAGCCCCATTTTGTGTTTTATGTAGAGACAGGGTCTCACTGAGTTGCTTAGCGCCTCACCGTTGCTGAGGCTGGCTTTGAACTCGCGATTCTCCTGTCTCAGCCTCCCTAAGTGCTGGGATTACAAGCGTGAGCCACCGTGCCCGGCTCTGGGTTCCTCTTTTGATTCCACTGCTCATGATATCTGTCTCTCACCTAGCTATGTCCCTGCCAGTCCAAGTGTTACTCTTTCCCTCCTGTGTCTCAGCAAGGTCAGGACCCAGCCCACTTCCTCCATCTCAGGTCCTAAGTCCCTGCTCTTGCTTCCTTAGTGGAACATCTTCTCCCTTCCAGTGGTTGCTTCCTTTTAAGAGGAAATATGCCAAGATTCCATTCTGATTTCTGATTTCTCTTTATGCAGAAGTTCTTCTTCCTCTATTACTATCTACCCATCCATTACCACATAGCAATCCATCCATCCATCCAGTTTTCTACTAATTCAACCTTTATTGAGCACTTTCTGTGTACCAAATGCAGAGGAATAAGGCCTAGCCCTTGCCTTTGGGCAATCCCCAGCTTGTAAGGCAGAAACAGACAAGTATTACTGTGAGTTGAAAGTTCTAGAAGCACGTATGTAGTAGGAACCCCAGGACTTCAGAGGAAGAAAGGGCTAACTGGACAGTAGCTGAGAAAGGCCTCAGGGAGGGTCAGCATTTGAGTTATGACTATGAGTCCCCTTCCTTTTCTGTTCCTACTCTGTGGCCATCAGTCGCCCAGTCCTCCCTCTATCTAGTTACTTTTTTGTCTGTGGATGCCTGGGCTGAGGGTAGTCCCTGGACAAAAATCAAAGATGCCTCCCCAAAAGTTACAGAGGGGCTGAATTTTTCCCTCCTGGATTTTTTGCCTTAATTAGACCAGCTCTCTCTCTCTTTCATCTGTCAGAACAGCTCTCTTTTTATTACTGGACACTTGCACCCAGACTGCAGGAGATCTTCCAGGGGACTGGCCTGCCACTGTGTCCAGCAGCTTCTGTGGAAGAATCTCATTAGCACTTCTCATCACAGGTGTGCAGATAGGGGAGCCACACCTGTGCTGCCAGGGGACAGCTGACCTCCAACACTACTTAGCCCCTCAGCCAGAAAGCCTTGCCCCACACTCCAATCCTTGGGCATGTTTCAAGTGCCTTCTTCCAGGAGATCTGCGGCTCTGCAAGCAGCATGTTCAGGTGCCAGCCTGATCTCCAGCTCACGTGGATTTATCTGGCTGCAATGCTTGAACTAGTAAGACCGTGCTTCCCCTGGGGTTCAGGGCTGAGATCAGAGAAATAAATAAGGTGGATGGGGGCTTGATCGCTTCCTGCTCCCTGGGATGTTGGGAAGTTAGTATCTGGTTCCCTCCACCTCCAAGCTGGCAGTGAGGCAGCAACCCAGCAGGTCTGGGGACACTGCTGGTTCATTGGCAGAAATGGCATCACAGAAGCTTCTCATCTCTTTCTGTCCTCCAAAGCTCCACCCCAAGGCCACGGCTCTTTGGCACAGCTCTTTGCTGAGGGCTGGAGGACAGTGAGTGATCTGGTCTGAAGTTGGTCTTCCTTATCCCCTCAATGGCAATATTGGACTGTGATTCTCTCTATCTGTGAGGACTCCTCTGCAGGATCAGACAGTAAGCAGCTGTAGAGCTGGTAGGGGGATACCACAGAGGATCTGGTTCTCACTCTCCTATGCATGCAGATCCTTGGGAGCTTCCTTGAGGGAAATTCCTTTCCCTCTCAGGCTCCCCCTGGAGTTTCAGTCAAGCTGGAGGATCATGTTGGGGGAAGCCTGGACTATGACCCATTGCACTGACATCTAGACTCAACCTCTGGGATAATCTGTCCTCCTCACCCCAGCTGAACGGCTGTGAGCCTATAAGAGAGCGAATCTAGATGAAGGCCATTATCAATATTGACTAATTAATGAAGGCAAAAGCCAAACGTAATTAAAACCTGCAGTGAGTTGGGTAAACTTGTAGAGAAAGCACCTTGAAAATTATCACTTGGGCATCCTGGGGACAACCCAGCTATAAGACCAGGAGATGGTCATGGAAAAGTTTAGTTCAAGATCTCTCAGACAGCTAGAGGATCTTGCAAAGTCAATAGCTGTTTCCTGATTGCTCAGGTCATTATGTCAACAGAACCCAAGAGGGTCAATGTTCATAAGTAAGCAGCACCTTGGGTCTGTGCGGTAGCTCTGAAGGCATGCTGCTCAGATAGCTCTCCAAGACAACCTGCTGGGTCAATGCAGTGGGCTAAAAGCATCCCACACCTGCTGCAGCTGTGCCGTTCTTCCTGCCTCAGTGTTCATGTTTCCCTGGCTGCTTCCAGAAAAAGAGGGAGCACGGCTGGAGTACAAGGCTGGGCTGGACCATTTCTGCCCATGGAGATGGTCTTTTAATAGACTATCTTTCTTGGGATTCTCCACTGGCCTGGCTGAGACTTTCTTAGAGCCCCACTGTCATCGGAGGCTTTTCCCACCTGATTCTTCCATCCCTCTCTTCTTCCTCAGGTGTAGGTTCTTCCCTGTCTCCCCCTGCTTCTTTCCCCTGTACCGTTTTTTTTTTTTTTGGTACCGAGGATTGAACTCAGGGGCACTCGACCACTGAGCCACATCCCCAGCCCTATTTTGTGTTTTATGTAGAGATAGGATCTCACTGAGTTGCTTAGCGCCTCACCATTGCTGAGGCTGTCCCCTGTACCTTTAACAGGTTTTTTCTCCACTCTACTTCTTGCCTGTATAATTGTGTTAACATCTGCTTCTCTAAGGGCCCAAACTGACAGTCTAGTAGATTCATGGTCTAGGTCTAGTGGTACCAAAGAGTTGATGCTCATAGTGGGTACGCCTGGGGAACCACTTTTTTTTCTTAGTACTAGGTTGAACCCAAGGGTGCTCAACCACTGATCCACATCCCCTAAACCTGGAGAACTTAATATTAATCTGGGAATATTAATCTGGGGAGACCTATGGATAGGATCACTTATGCTGTTTTGGGAAGGATGCTGGAGACTGCAAAAATCAGAGAAAACAAACACAATGCTCATCAGCAAATTCAGCGAGCTAGGTAACCTATCATGCGTGTTCACTTTTGGAGGAGCACCACATAGGACTGGGTTTTAATCCTGAACCCACCATCTCTGGGAAAATCACTTACGTTTAATTTTCTCATCTATAAAATTGGAATAATTTTACTTACTGTGCTGGTTTTAAGAATGGAGAGGATAATGCATATAAAGCACTGACTCAGGGCTCTCAATTCAGAGGAGCACTTGTTAGTTATTAGTGTTTCCTTTTGGGAACAGAAAGAACACCATCCCCTTGCTTGAAATCAAGCAGTGGCTGGTTTGAAAAGAAAAGCACTGGGTCATCCTGGGAGGAGTTGGGAGCCTGGCCCCCTCTGGTGATGGGTCCCTGCATTATAGAAGGTGAGGGCTTTTCCTTCACCAGGTTGGGCAGCTGCTCCTCTGCCCTTATGGCTTCCTTCAGGGACCAGTAAGGTGAGGTGTGACCTCCTGAGGGAAGGGCCAGAGCCCAGGCGGGAGAGAAAAGGATCTCAGAATTTAAGGAGCACTACTATAGACATTATAGGAAATGAACCAGGATTTGATTCTGGAAGTGGAGGGAGCCCTTGGGGCTCCCCTCCTTTCCCCTGTTCAAGGCCCTGAGCTTTGAGAGAAGTTAAACGCTAGCCCCATTTCCCTGGGCCCAGGGGAACAGGGTTGTCCAGGATGGAATGACTTCTAAATGGGCCCCTTGTACTCTGAGGGGTCAGCCTATAGCATAGGATTTGGCTCCATGTAGGGACTGGAGCAGACTCAGTGACAAGGAAGAATTCCAGGAGACACAGTTCCATGTCCAGCCCTGAGAAGCCCCTGTAGTCCAGAGCCTGCAACACCTTCCAGCTCTGGCCTGGGTGCCCAGTCGAAGGCAGGTCCAGCTGGACCCCATTACTCTCAGCCACCTCCTTGGCAGCTTCTTTTAAGAAGTCCAATTTCTGGGGGCTGGGACTGTAGCTCAGCGGTAGAGCGCTTGCCTCGCATGCGTGAGGCCCTGGGTTCGATCCTCAGCACCACATACAAAGCAATAAAATAAAGACATTGTGTCCATCTACAACTAAAAAAATTTAAAAAAAAAAAAAAAAAAAAAAAAAAGAAGTCCAATTTCTGGAAAGGAAGGGCAGAGCAAAAATTAAGTTCTTCAGGGCTTGACCCTAGGTAAAATAATGTCCCTGTAGGTGGCAGTTTGTCTTGCCAATCCTTCTCTTTTCCTTTCCTCTTATTTCAAACCCCTCTGCCCGTACCAGAAGTGTCCAGTTTTGGCCATCCGGATACTCTGACCATCACTTTTCTGCCTGGGGGAGAGTTATCAACAAACTAATCCTATCAAGGGACTTCATTTGTCTTCCCCTCTCCCATGGCAGGGACCAGTCTGTCAGCTGGGTTGGATTATATTCTTTGCAAATGAACAAATGGAGGAAGGAGATGGTTTGTCAATGCCCCGCCCATAATCCCATCTACCCTTCATCTAATTGCACCTTCCTAGTCCCTCGACTCTCTACTCCCACCTTCCACAAACTCTCTAGCTCTCTCAGTGTCTGTTTATCTGTGTGTCTATCTTTCCCATCCTCCCTGCATCCTATTTGGGAGGCACACACGCCTGGGTTGGACACTTCGGGTAGGTTGCTTGCCCTCTGTGCCAGTTTCTACATTTCAAAACAGTATAACACCTGAGGCATTGGCTTTTCTGAGGATTAAATGGGATGAGGCAGGTTCCCCACTGAGGCCCTTGTGAAGGGCCTGATTGACTGCTATGGATCTGGAGTTGCTATAGCTCTCAGGCCAGGAGAAAGGAGCAGCGAGTGGGATAGAGCAGAAGGCTCCTGAGGGCCCAAAGCTCATGTACTGGCAAAGAAATCAACCCAGGGGTCAAAAGGGCTCTGTCCAGAAGCAGCTCCTATTTCCGGTGCTGGACTGAACAGTGCCCTGGCTTCTACCTGCTACCCACAGGTTTCTGAGGAATTAGGTGTTCAACTAGAATATCATTGAGCCAGTTCTGGGATGGGTCCTTTCACTCATTTTGTCTCTTAATTCCCCCAGCAATCATCATAAGATACCAGCTACTCCCATGATGCAGTGGAAGAAATGGAAACTCAAGAAAAGTAGTCAGGCAGCTGGTGAGTGAAGCTCAGTCTTTCCTAAGTCCTCAGAGCCAAAGGGACCTTGGAGAAAGACATCTGATCCAGACAAGGAATCAGGTAAGCTCTCCTGGTGAGTCATGGCAGAGTACCCCTAGATACTCCCACTTCCAAATTTGGGGAATGGAGTTAGAGTTCCTCTCCAAAGCCAGGTCAACAGCAAAACTAGGTGCATCTACAAGGGTGCCCTCCCCACCTTCCTCTCTCCCTCCTGGTCTACCTCTCACAACAGGGTTATCCTAAAAGTACAGCAGTCCCCACAGCAAGTGAGGGAGTTGGGGAAAGTGCATGAAATAGGATTAACAGAAAAGATCTAGCTCTGACTTTGCACCTCTTGCATGGGCTCTGAAGGCCCAGGCTCCTGTTCTTCCTCTCCCAGAGGGCCTGAGTTTTTTCCAGGGTAGAGGAGGAACAGGCCAGACTGAGGCCTATCCTCTCCTCCTCCAACTATATTCCTTCTACATTGCCCACAACATCCTCTGAACCTAAATCATCTCTTTGCCTTCCTATCAATTATTTTTAGTGCTGGAGATTGAACACGGAGCCTCACACATGCTAGGCAAATGCTTTGCCACAGAACTATACCTTCCTTGATATTCTCAATGCCAACAAATAACTTTTTTTTCCGTACCAGAGATTAAACCCAGAGTTGTTTAACCATTGCCACATCCCCAGCCCTTTTTTACAGTATTTATTTATTTATTTATTTGTACCGGGATCAAACTCAGGAGCATTCAACCACTGAGCCACATCCCCAGCCCTATTTTGTGTTTTATTTAGAGACAGGGTCTCACTGAGTTGCTTAGTGCCTCGTCATTGCTGAGGCTGGCTTTGAACTCACAATTCTCCTGTCTCAGCCTCCCAAAGTGCTGGGATTATAGGCATGCGCCACCCCTCCCAGCTGTAGTTTATTTTGAGACAGGTCTTGCTAAGTTGCTTAGGGCTTCACTAAGTTGCTGAGGCTGGTTTTGAACTTGTGATCCTCCTGCCTCAGCCTCCCAAGCTACTAGAATTGTAGGTATGTGCCACTGTACCTGGCAAATAACCTCTTTTTGTTCACACAGCCATCCCGTTTTCATTTGAAAATGTTCTAGCGCCTTTCTTACTCAAAAAGTATTTGTGAACTAGACATAGTGACATATACCTATAGTTTCAGCTACTCTGGAAGCTGAGGTGGGAGGATAGTAAACTCAAGGCCAGCCTGGGCAATTTAGCAAGACCCTGTCTCAAAAAAAAAAAAAAAAAAAAAAAAAAACACCAGAAAAAAACAAAAAACGGGCGCAGTGGCACACGCCTATAATCCCAGCAATTTGGGAGGCTGAGACAAGAGAATCGCAAGTTCAAAGCCAGCCTCCACAACTGTGAGGCACTAAGCAACTCAGTGAGACTCTGTCTCTACATAAAACACAAAACAGGGCTGGGGATGTGGCTCAGTGGTCGAGTGCCCCTGAGTTCAATCCCCGGTACCAAAAAAAAAAAGTATTGAAGCATTCCTGCCTAAGAGGAGTGGACTCCATGCCTCTTACCCACCCTCTTCTTCAGGGAATAATTCAAGCAGGTATGCTCTGGACCCAGGTTTGTCCTGTTGGTGACATCCTGGAAGCTGACTTCATGATGACTGTTGGAAGCCTCCAATGATCTGGCAATGATCCATGGGACCAGCCCAAGCAAGTTACTCTGTCTTACTGTCTCTACCTGCAAGGTCTGTCTTCTGATCTCAGGAGATGCACATCTAGAGCTGCTGGACTCACGGGAGCTCAGAGGGGCAATCACAGAGAGGTTCACTTTGTATACAAAACAGATTTATTAAAATTCAGCTATGGTGAGGCTTACAAAAATTCTATCAAAAAGTACAAATTTTAAATAAATTCATCAGAAATGTGGCAGCCAGATGTACCAGCCACAGTTACAACTCCAAAGGCCTTGCAGGGCGGAGAGGATTACAGAGGAGGTTGCCAGGACCCTTGGAAGAGGCTAAGCACAGGGGTCTTTGGATGCCTCCAGGGCCTGGTTCTGGAGCTACCAGGCAAGGCTCTGCTTCAGTTTTCCTTTCCTTGGAAAAATGGAAAGAATCTGGCAGGTGTAGGAACTTCTGGTTTGGAGTAAAAAGGCACAAAAGCCATTTATAAGGCACAAGTGCTCACTTCAGTCCTGAGGCACATGGGGTAGACAAATGTGGGGTCTGAGCCACAGGGACCCTGGCTCTGATCACGCTCCTCACCGGTGTCATATCTGAGGTTGGCCACAGGTAAAATTAAAGTGGACCAGGAACTGTACAATCCCTGGAGGCCGGAACCAGTATTTAGATCAGGTGTATTTCTTCATGAGCAAACTGGTGTCTGGCCCTGTCAGAATAAGGATCATTCTGGTCTCCAAGAGATCCCCCAAAAGGAAGCAGCAAAATCTGTCAAAATCTGCCTTCTGAGCCACTAGAGGACCCACTCTGGGCAAAGAACTCCTGAGAGCAGCACCTGACATCCAGGCATCTAGAGAAGCTCCAAACCCCAGAGCCAAGGTTTTTCTGAAAGGCAAGCAGAAGCACAAGAAGCTGGAATTGTCAACACCAGCCCCCAAAAGCTGCTGGCCCTGTACTCAGTGTCATTGGTGACAGGCTTCCCTGGTGACATTAGGCAGTGGGTAGGCAAAGAGAGAGAAATCCAAGATATACTTGGGCAGCACGTCCTGCAGCAGGGCCCATGGGGCACTGCACAGGTGATAGTGCAGGCTTTCAGGGCTGGCAGGCCGGTACCAGGCCTGGCGAGCTGGGAACCGGACATGGGGTGGTGCCCGCACCCACTCCAGCACCTGGTTGGCATCCGCCTCCAGCCTCTCATAGGAGCCCACAAAGTCGTAGCGCACTGCACAAGGTTGGCACAGGTGGTAAACAGGCATCCAATGCTCATTCATGCGTTCAGGATCCTCATCCACCAGGTATCTCAGGAACTCAGGGAAGGTGACATCATCCCCTGCAGGGCTGGGTCCAGCTCCAACTCTGTACCGCCTCACGATCTCGGCCCCATAACGTTGCTGGTACTCTCGTATCTCGCCAAACTTGTTGCGGTATGCCGAGAGGAGGCGTTCCAAGGGGTCCCGCACAAATAGGAACTTGAAGTAGTGCTGTAGGCGGTATCGAATCTCCTCAGGTCGCAGATCTGCCAGGAACACCAGGTCACTGCGGTGGTCCATCTTGAGGCGGACATCCACGCTGTCCAGGACGCCTGCCAGCACTTTCAGCACCCGCTTCCAGTTAGAGCAGGCCACTTTAGGGACGTAACAGTAAAGGAAACGGTAGCGGTCACTTACGAGAATGTGACGCAGCAGGGTGCGCCGCTGCCCCACTGGCAAGTCCCAGGGGTCCCGGGGCATGCCAGGTTGTCCACACACAGCCCGCAAAGTCCGGTTCCGAACGTCCTGCCGCACTTGCAAGTCCGAGTCCCCAGAATCCAGGGACAGCCCCCCAGGCTTGGGGACTGTCCCGCGCCAGGCCGCGCTCTCGCGGCTGGAAGGGTGCAGGGGAAGGGGCTTCATCTCCGCCAAGATACCCCGCTCGATCATGAGCAGCAGCCCGCTGGAGGCCACGATCACCCCGAACATCAGCATGGATGGCAGCAGCAGGGGCGGTCCCCCTAACCCAGGCCGGGCTCTACCCAAAGGGGCCCGCCTCAGCGCCCGGCCCAAGGGCTCGGCGCCATTTGGGGCCGCCAGTGGGGTCAGCGGGCGGGGGAACATGGTGCTCCCGGCGTGGGGGCCTGAGAAGGCCGGGCTGATCCGATCGCTGCCGGGAAGGCGAGCTTGGATTGGGGGCAGGAGGAAGTTTTGGGGCTCAGAGACCCGATGGCCGGGGAAGGGGAGAGGTGGGCGGCCCCGGCGCACCGGGGTGCCAGCTCCCGGGCTGAGGCGCCGGAGCGGGAGGCGGGCGGGTGCAGCAAGGGACCAGGGCCGGATGTCCCGCCTGGCTGCTCTCCGCCCCCGGCCCCGCCGTGACACAGGCGCGAAGGCGGGCTCACGCCAGGGGCGGGGACAGGGGAGAATGCCCCTGCTGGTAGCGGGCTGGGGAGGGTGCTTGCGGACTCCCACCCGGGAGAGGGCACCTCAGGCAGGGCCGCCCCAGTGTCCCGAGCCGAGGGACAAAAGCTTGTAGAAACCACGAAGGCGGAAAAGAGCCGGGAAGCGGTCCCATCCCATAGCGCGTACCCTCAGGGAGCTGGATCAAGGACCCGCACCGCTCCGCCTCAAACTCTGGCTTAACGGAGCCCCTCCTCCAACAATGGATTTGGAGGCAGAGGCCCGAAGCACTTTCTGCGAGTCTGGACATGAGGGAGGCTTGGTCTTTCTAGCTGGAAGCAGTCTTCAGTGAGCTTACTTCCCTAGCTCCCCTCATGTCCCTCAGCTAGGCAAGTTCTGGCTACTCAAGGAAAGAAGAGCAAGGCTGTTAGGCACTGGCCAACGTCTCCATGGTGACCCTTGGGTTTAGCAATATCTGGGGACTTTAGTGTTTGGGTAATGCTAAAATGTCTGGAAATAGAACCTCTCCTTTAAGTCTGATGCAGTAGGATAACTGGGACACTCTGGGCAGGGGCTAATGGACTAATTGGTGCCTCTGGATCCCTAGTAGGACCAGCACACATTTTGAACAGTGAGCTGGAGGGCACAGAGCAGCAGGGAAACAGCAAGTAGCCTCCTTGCCTGGAGCCAAATGTGTGCTCAGTGGCACCAGGCTGGCCCTGTGGATTAGAAACAGATCCTGGAGTGCAGTGGAAGTCAGTAGCCAGCCTGTCATGATCTGAATTGGGAAACTGGATTACTACGCCCACTATCCTACCTATGGGGCACTAGCAAGGTCCTGAAGCAGAGTAGCAATACAATTACACCCAAGTGTAGTGAGGCAGTGCCTGCTAAGTGTATTCATTGGCTCTAGTTGTCACAGCCAGTTGGCAGGTAAGTACTGTGGGCATTCCCTTGTATAGCAAAAGTAACAAAGAGGCTCAGGAAAGCTGAGACTCAACCAAGTTGGTCTTATTCTAAAACCTTAATTCCTAATTATGATCCTTCAGAGATTAATGGAGCACAATATGGAATGGATGGGGGGGGGCGGTTTAGCAGCTGACCTCAGGACAGGTTGTAGAGGCAGGGCAGGGGCTGATGATGGAAAAAGCATAGAAGATGGAACATAAAAGAATGGAGCTACCATTGGTCAGATGGATGAGAGGATTCTGAAGAAGAGCTAGAGAGCCCATGAAGAGCCAGAAGAGTGCACACAGCAAGAATTCAAGTGAGAGGAAGAGCTGAGAAGCCTAGAGCAGACTCCCTTCTCCCCAATCTGAATACTAGGGTGCATCCTCAGGTCACCTTTTAGTCTTCATCACACTGCTTCTGGCTTCCAATGGCATTAAAGGTATAGAATTCTGGTGGTAGGATTATTTCCTACTGCAATCCCTGCACCCCGCCCCCCCAAATAAGTACATCTTTTATACCAACAAAGAAAAAAGGCCTTTAGAAAGTCTTTGAAACTTTGGCTGCATGTGCTGACTTCTCTGTTAGAAGGCAGTCTTAGTTACTATGGGGGGGGGGGAGTACTTGGGTAAGGTGCTTATCTCTGCACCAGTCTCCTGCCTATAAAATGAGACTGGGCTAACACCCATCTCAAGGGACTCTTTTTTTTTTTTTTGGTACCAGGGATTGAACTCAGGGGCACTCGACCACTGAGCCACATCCCCAGCCTTATTTTTTTGTGTTTTATGTAGAGACAGGGTCTCACTGAGCTGCTTAGCACCTTGCCATTGCTGAGGCTGGCTTTGAACTCGCAATTCTCCTATCTCAGCCTCCCAAAGTGCTGGGATTACAAGTGTGAGCCACCACGCCCGGCTTAGCTTTATATATATATATATATATATATATATATATATTTAGTTGATGGTGGATCTTTATTCATTTATAATTATATGTGGTGCTGAGGATCAAACCCAGTGCCTCATGCATGTTAGGCAAGCGCTCTACCACTGAGCTACAGCCCCAGCCCCTCAAGGGACTCTTGTGGGTAGTAGCATACTGATGGTAGTGCTGTAGCCAGTGCATAGTGGTATCCATGCCATTAATAACCTCTAAGGAAATAAGAGCTCAAGGGTTGAGCAGCCTCTGCCAACTAGGAATCTCCATCGCATTACAATTGCTCCACCTTGAGCCAACACTAAGGTTTCAAGGCTGCAACTGGGCTGAACCAGGGGTCCAGCAAGTCACAAACCCTTGGACCTATAATGTGGCCTTTACTCCTTCAGCAAGCAAGTAGTGCTACTTGCATGATGCTGAGGCCCTAGGTCAGTTTCTGCTAGCCAGTCACCCAAGGTGATAAATGTGGTGTCTTCACCAAACATACTTGGGGACCAGCTCCCATGTCATTGGCCCGGCGAGGGTTGGTAACCCAAAGGTTTCACACAGACCATGAGTCAAGAAGTCAACTTCACAGGATTGAGGTTGTGGCTCAGTGGTAGAGCGCTTGCCTTAGCATGTGTGAGGCACTGGGTTTGATCCTCAGCACCACATAAAAATAAATAAAATAAAGGTATTGTATCCATCTACAACCAAAAAAAATTTTTTAAAAAGTCAGTCAACTAGCCGGGCGCGGTGGCTCAAGCCTGTAATCCCAGCACTTAGGGAGGCTGAGACAGGAGAATCGCGAGTTCAAAGCCAGCCTCAGCAATGGCGAGGCGCTAAAGCAACTCAGTGAGACCCTGTCTCTACATAAAACACAAAATAGGGCTGGGGACCTGGCTCAGGGGTCGAGTGCCCCTGAGTTCAATCCCTGGTACAAAAAAAAAAAAGTCAGTCAACTTGGGGCTCAGTGGTAGAGTGCTTGCCTCGCATGCGTGAGGCCCTGTTTCGATCCTCAGCACCACATACAAAGCAATAAAATAAAGACATTGTGTCCATCTACAACTAAAAAAATATTTAAAAAATAAATAAATAAAAAGTAAGTCAACTTCATGGGGCTGGGGTTGTAGCTCAGTAGCAGAGTGCTTGCCTAGAACGTGTAAGGCACTGGTTTCTGATCCTCAGCACCACATAAAATAAGTAAAACAAAGGTACTGTATCCATCCACAACTAGGCAAATTTTTTTTAAAAAGTCAACTTCAAGTTCCTATTCCTGTCCCCTCTCCAGAGTCTTCCTTCCCCCTACTTTCCTACCTTGTTGCTTACTGGCCTCAGTGAGCATCCATTCTGCAAGGGATAATTAAGCGGGACTCCCAAAATAAGAATAGTGGGTCCCTCCATATTTACCCACCAAAAAATGACAGGACACAGGAAATGATCCTTTTCTAAATCAATACAATTTCTCAAATTTATTTATTTTTTTCTTAAAGAAGTACTTCTAATCTCTGTCAAAAGGGAGGTGAGGAAAGGTCCTCCCCTCCCTTGTAAACACTGAAATACAGATCTGGGAAACCAGGATCGACACACACAAAAAGTGCATTTTACAAAATATCAACTAAAATATATTTTACATGGATCATGTTTCCATTGAAATTCTACCAGCTGCATTTTCAGGTTCGAAAAAATATTTCCACATCTAAGAGATTTCAAAAGCATTTAAGTTCTGGGCAGCAGACCCTGCCTCCCGGGAGGAGGGGCCCTGATCTCCTCTCCTATAGGTGAGGCTGGGCTCCTTGGCAGGACCCTGGGAATGGGCAGACTCCAAGGCTGGCTCTTCAGGGCCCCCACTGCCACTCTGCTAACCTCTTTTACTACCCCACCTTCTTACACCAATGCCTTCCTCCAAACAGCTTATTCAGTACAAGGAGACCCAAGTCCCTTCCCTTCAGGTTTGGGATCAGCTTCCCAAGCAAAAATTTGCCTCTGAAGCCTCCAGGCCACACCCAGCCCAATGACCAATCAGGAGCAACTTGTCTTCTAAGATCAGGATAGGGCCCATAGGGGTTGCCAAGGGTGCCCTCAGAATGCACTTCCACCTCCCTCTGCAGCACCTGTCACATTTGTCCTCACCCAGTGCCACCTCCTCAGCTTGCTGGGCCTGTGTCTGCCCCTTCCTGGGAGAGGACCCAGGGTCATCTTCCTTGCCCTCATGGAAGTGCTCAGCCAGCAGGTTGCCAGCACCAGGCCCAAGCCACACTGCACCTCATTCCTTCTCCCCACCGTGCTCCTCTTTGGTACAAATAGTAAGTAACTGGGTCTCCAGCCCCCTCAAAGAGAGCCCAGTGTCAGGGTCTGGCCTAGTCCATGCAAGGACAACAGGGAGCTGAGCCTCCTAATCAATATACTCTAGGGAGCAGCATGAGTGAGAACAGGGCCTCTGGGCAATAGGAACAAACTGAAAATGCAGGTCCTTAGCTCCTAGGTGAGTGGCTGCAGCTCAGCAGGTCTGTGGACTGATACAGTGTTGATTCTCGCTGGGATGTAAATTAGTGCAATCTACAAAAAAGACTAGGGTAAAGGGGTGGCAGGGCGAGGGGAGCCACAGCACTCCTTTGGTTTGATTTCAGGTGGGTGTGGCTTGAAAAGTCATGTGTGAAGTTCTGCAAGAGGTTTCCCAGAACCTCCAAGTGTAAGGCAAGAGGAAAAATCTTCAACAAATCAGGTAGCAATTTTCCTTGCCCCCTGCCCCCCACCCTCTCCCAGCACCCATCTGCCCTCCCAGACATGACGAGCCCCACATTGATTAGGTAACTTTCTGGGAAGCCAGATCCACTGGGTGGCCTCAAAGGAGAGGGACAGGAGGCTGACTCCCACAAGTGGACCACACTCATGAATGCAAGGGCTGGGTCAGCTTGTCCCAGCACCAGTGGCTACTGCAGGAGTAAAGGAGGAAAGCCAGGGAAAGGCCCCTAGTCCAGGAAGAGGAAGTCAATGCTCTGGAAGCCAGACTCTGGCTCTTTATGCCTCAAAAGAACAAGCTCAGAGCTGTGCTAGAATCTGGGAGAGCTGGTCCCAGGCTGATGGGGAAGAAGCGAGTCACAGTGGGTGAGGTAAAAGCTGGCTCCTGCTCCCCCTTGGAGGGCCCAGGGGAGGCTACAGCAGGGCCCGCTGGGCCTGGTTCCCGAAGGACCTTACATCTTCTCCTTGCCCCAACCCCTACTTGGCCCAGGTCCCTCAGATTTGGCCCAGCCTCAGGGAAGACTGCTTCTTTTTGAGTCTCTACCCAAGGGACCACAGATAGGTACCTGGGCCAAGATGAGGGCTCGATGAGGGCTCTGATGCTTTTCTTATACCCTGGCCTTCCCTTCCCTCCCATGGGGCCCAGAACCCACAGGGGCCCCTGCCCTCCCCCCTCAAAAGAGGCCCCTATGTCCCCTTAACCAAGTGCTGTGCTTCAAGCAGTGCTCCCTGCCCTGAGCCCTACTTGCCCAGGGGCAGCCCCAGTATGGGCACAAGGAGGCTACTGGGGGTTCTTGAGGATGCGGCCATGGCGGAAGTCATAGACATGGCGGCAAAGGAACACCAGCTCAGGGTCCGTGTCCTCCGGCACTGTGCGGTGTGGTGGGGTGGAGTAGTCTGCAGACGGGGGCACCAGTGCTGTCTTTCGGCTGGGGAGGCCCTCGCCTCGTCGCTTGGCCATGGCACAGAATCTGCAGTTACAGACCATTCATTTGCTGTCTTTACCACAGCTACCTTCACAGGAGACCAATTCCTTCCCCACCCTGCCCAGAAAGCCAGGATAGGCCCTTCCTGCCTGCCAAAGGGTGGTGATGCCGGTTCATCTTCTTTACTGCTGGGAGCCACACCTGTCAGGGCCTCCCTCCCAATCTCCTGCAAATTGTAGATTTTCTTGAAGAGCATTGCTGACACCCCACACCTCTGCTCCAATCACTTTACCTCGGTGGGGCAAGAATTTTTATTTCTTCTTAAAAAATCAGATGGTGGAGGCAAGTTGTAAGGAAGAAAGTTCTGGGAGATCAGGCCCAGTAAGTGAGAGAGGGCTCAGAACAGAATGCAATCTCCTTGGGGATCCCATCTAGTCACCCAAATAGCCCTGAGAAGTCTGAGGGGGAGGCCAACCAGAGGGTACAAGACAGCACCCACCTGCAGTACTCAGCAAAGGTCAGCACATAGCACTTCTCCTCAATGCAGGCTACACTGTTCTGGTCCTGATGACGCGATGCAAAAACTTCATTCTGCAAAGGCTCAAGGGGATACAGGAGGAGGTTGGTTACCAAGGTTAGAAAGCACCTAACTCCTGGAGCAAGGGAGGCACTACTCCTCTGCTATTACTGCTGACCTGAATGTACTCCAGCAAGGCAAGGGGCTTCCCTGAAAATTCAGTCTAAGTATGTCTTACCTACCACCCCTAGGCATTCCTCTTGGATTCCTTCTAAGTTTCATCCTACTCAGGAGTAGCCAGGTATCTGCTCCAGCCCCCATCACTGACATCTTGATCCCTGACCACCCATCCCAAGCCCAGAGTAGGAAAGTGGAATTGGTCTCCATCTTTTCAGGTTGATGAAAAATTCCTTCAAGGAGCACTGAAGTTCAAGGCCAGCCTCAACAACTTAGTGAATCCCTAAGCAACTTAGCAAGACCCTATCTAAAAATAAAATATAAGGGCTGTGGATGTGGCTGAGTGGTTAAGCACTCTACAAGGGGAAAGGAAATAAAGGTGAGCCTGTACAACCTCCCTGCTTCAAATCATCTCTTTTCATGGACAGTTTTTTGGCGATTGAGGCAGTGCTGGAAAAAGTCTTGCCTCCTCTCTCTCATAATGCAGGCGATACTAGGGATGGTATGCAGCTTCACCTCACCTTTCCTGTTGCCAGGACCCCTCACCTGTTCCCATTTTGGCACCCCCTTCCCTTGAGGACTCCCTTTCTGTTATTCCCCTGAAACCTGAATTACAACAGTATTGGGAAGAGGCTAAAAACTCCAGGTCCTTCCCCAGGTTCTCTAGAGTCCAATGTGGTAAGCCCAGACACTTGGTTGCTCATAGCTGGGCTTACCATGTCTTAATGGTATTGTAACCTCTCCCTCTTCCACCTCACCATCCCTACCCCTGCCAGTCAGCTCACCTCATGCATGCTGGGGCTGCGGCCTCCCTGTAAGTGCTCGGGTCTGTAATACCACAGGAGGCTCATCATCAGTTCTCCTGGAGGGACAACAGAAAAGGTCATGGTTGGAGCTGGCAATCTTGGTCACTTGGATAGGCAGAAAGGCTGCCTGCCTGCCCTCGAGGCTTGTCCAACTTTAATGCCTGGCCCAATCCTTCAGGCTCCAGCCACCAGTGTCCCTCAGGCCAAGCATTCAGTGGCCTGGAATGCTGTTGGGCATGAAGGGAGAAGGGGGAGAAGGCACTGACAGGTGAGGCAGGGAGACAGGTGCCCAGGCTCTGGTAGCTGGCCAATTTAATGCACTGATCCAACCCAAGTCACAAGGTCGCTGCAGCCTTAGCAGCAGACAGACCCCAGCTGAATATAAGTCAGACTCTATGCCAGGAATGGGGAAGACTTCCGCCAGGCCAAACTAGGCAGGGGCTGACTGGGTGCCTACAGTCCTGGTGTGGGCAGCTGCCCCGTGGTCCCTAGCCTGAGGGAGGGGTACCTGACTCTGGGTTCTCCCAGAGGGCAGAGATCTTGGCCACATAAGGTGTAGACGTCTTTCTTGGGCCTGACTTGAGGAGGACAGTGTCCCGGACCCGGATTGTCTCTCCATGCCGTTCTACCGCCTGATAGCTCTTTCGGATGGCTGGTTCCGGCTCATCCTAGGCAACAAACCAATGAAACAAACAGGCTTTCAGGGCAACACTCAAGAGTAAGGATGGAAAGAGGGAGAGAATGACATCCTCTCTACAATTTCCATAGAATGGTCAAACCATGTTTGCACAGAGTGCTTCTCTCTGAGTTGGCTTTCAGGGTCAGAATGGGGGTGGGGAATTCCCATGCCTAGAGAGAGGAAGAGACAACGGAACAGGGGTGGGAAATTGTCCTGAAGCCTTTGGGGCTGTGTTCAGACCACCCCGCCCCTGACAGCTGGGTCTCTATGCAAGACCCCTAGCATGGCACAGTCTGCATGTGAATCCTTAAACCATAATTTTAAGTGGTGATGCTATGGGCAAATTATTTAATCTATTACTAAGGTTACATTTCCTCATCTATAAAATGAAGATAATTAGAGGACCAAGAAATATATACCACATAGGATAGTGGTAAGGATTCAAGGAAATAACACATACAAAATAGTTCAATTCTGGCATCAAATTTAACAACTGTCCAATACATTTTAGTTGACATTCTTTTCACTATCTCAAATGTTCTTGTATCAATAATTTTCTCTGACCATCCCAACTTCCTCCTTACATATTTATCCCAAAGGTCTCCAGAAAATCTTCCATCTTACAATCTAGGACAGAAGAGACAGAGCAAGCAAGGAAGAGAGGTAAAGATATTCAGGTGGCACTTTGGAAGGCTGAGACAGAAGTTCAAAACCAGCCTCAGCAACTGCGAGGCGCTAAGCAACTCAGGGAGACCCTATCTCTAAATAAAACACAAAATAGGGCTCTGGGGATGTGGCTCAGTAGTCGAGTGCTCCTGAGTTCAATCCTCGGCACCAAGGAAAAAAAAAGATACTCAGGCAGCTGCACCAACCCTACTATGCCAGACTGCGTTCCCCAATCTCCCCAACGCATGTGATGCAGGATTGGTAGAGGCTGGGGAAATGGGCAGGGTAGTATGATTGGTTCCTGAGATGTAAGTGAACTAGAGCCCCTTGTCACCTCAGACCCATCTCACTGCAGGTCTTGTGTCCCCACTGTCACCCTCTTTACCATTGGCTAACAGCTGACACTCACCAAGACATAGACAGCTTTCTCACAGGCAGCCCCAACGGGAACCCAGCCATTAGTGCGACGGCGGCGACGGCGGCGGGGGCGTGGGCGCTGAGCACGTGGCTGCTTGGGGTGGCTAGGCCTGCGGGCAGCCTTACTCCTCACCGTGTGCCTGCAACCAGAACCTGTGCGCAGACCTGATTTGGAACCACTAGGAGGCTTGGCGCTTTGAGGGCATGCACGGGCTATAGTTTGGGGCTCCGATGTGGGTGTCTGAAGATGGGGAACAGGCTCTGCTGCAGGTGGCACACTGGGCACCGGGCATCCTAGAAGTGGGTGAGCAGGTGAGGCTGGGTGGCCAGCTTCTGGAAGAGGAAATTCTAGCTGGCCCAGGGACCTGCAACCTTCTAGAAAAAGGAGAGTATGGATTAGATCACATAAGGACAAGCTATAACCCTTCTTGCTTATCTGCTTTGGAGCCTGCTCCTGTATTAGTTTTAAGTGTGTACCCAAAGACTGCTGAGGTGACAGGTGGGAACTGAGCTCTTTACAGGTGCTTATCAGAGTGACTGCCCAAAAGAAAAGGGGATTTCTTGACCTTAGAGACTGGCCAGCAAACATTCCCATTTCCCCTCAAGCTGGAATGAGAGGCAGCAAAAACATCTTCATTGGCTCTGGCTTGAGCTTCTCTAGGGCTCCACAGAGATCAGAAGCAGCAGTTCTGGAGTCAGACAGGCTGGGATATGAGTCCCACACCTGCCACTTAACCAGTCATGTGACCTCAGGCAAGTCACTCTGCCTCTCAGTGCAATGTTAGCAGTAGTTATGAATATTATAAAGCATTTTCTGGCTGTTTTTCTTATGAATGTATTAGCTCATTTCATCCTTGCAACAACCCTATGGTAGGTACTATTACCCTCACTTTACATTTAAGGAAACAGAGTAGCTACTGACTTGTCCCATGGTCACGTGAAAAGAATGTGGGGGAGAACATTTAACCCCAGGCAGTCTGGATCCAGAATCTGTGCCCAATTATATGTCATGAGAACTCCTATATGTAAAGCACTTAGAATGGCAGCTAGTATTGTTTCCTAGAGGCCTTGTTATTAGGGTGAAGGTTAAGGGTCTAGATTTGGGGAATGGCACGAAAAAGAAGGAAAGCCCAAGCAGCCTTCTTTCATTTCTTAGCACTCCAACTCATGCCAGAACCTGATACAACCAGTCTGGCTAGAGCCAAGTGGTCTATAAAGTTGTTTTGTAGACCCTTGTAAGAAGGGGTTTGGGGGGGAAGGGAGAGCTCTAAGAAGGTCCAGCCCTCACCTCCCTAGCAGCTGGGCAGACTGGCTGGCCAGGATAGCTCCATGTCACTTCAGTTCCACCCAGGAACTGAAGAGGCATCCCGGAGACAGATGATAATAACCCCCCACTAGTCTGGGGGTGTCTCATCAGCTGAGGCATGAGCCTCTAAGGTACTTGGGTCTTGCTAGGAAGGCAGACAACAAAACTATGGGCCGTGATAACACCCCAACCCTGCTAGGAAAACTCTGCTCGTCTGTTCTTGGGGTGTGCCTATTCTGTCCACATCTAGCTAGGTGATGCCACGTCTGGGCACCTCTTCTCTTTCAAGGTCTATATGGTCAGGACACAGCTGTCCTACCACAGCTAGCATCAATTCCTCCTGAGCCTGGAACTCACTAACTTTCCCACGAATGCTAGACTCAGCCAGCGTGCAGATGGTCTGAACTAGAAAGTAATTCAAGCTCTCCTCAAGAGGAGGGTGAGAGCCAGGCATAGTGGCACACGCCTGTAATCCCAGCACTTAGGGAGGCTGAGACAGGAGAATCGCGAGTTCAAAGCCAGCCTCAACAACGGCGAGGCACTAAGCAACTCAGTGAGACCCTGTCTCTACATAAAACACAAAATAGGCCTGGGGATGTGGCTCAGTATCCCTGAGTTCAATCCCTAGTACCAAAAAAAAAAAAAAAAGAGGGCGAGGGGAAAAGACCTGGGAACAACTTGGTAAACCCTAATTTTAATACCTAGGAGTCTAAGAATGAAAATCCCAAAGAGGAAGGAGGACAGGCCCTCCTATACTGTCTACCAATGTAATGCTGTCAGGCCAAGATACCTCTAGTGACAGCCTAGACGGAATAGACCACAAGAGCTAAATATGGGGCTCTTTTCGTGGGAGTGCTCCTAGAATTGGGGCAAACTAGATGAGTCTTCCTTTTTCAAAGCTCTCTACCTTCTAGATAGTAGTTAGACCTAAAGAAGCCCCCACCTAGAACCCTGACTCAGACTCCTGGGATGCCTTACCTAAGAGACTGCCCAGCATATCCCACTTCCCAAAGGGCTTACCTGCTGCAAAAGGCATTTTGTAGGGGCAGCCACCACAGGTAGTGCCAATGTGGGTAAGAGACAGGGGCAACACTCCACAAACGCTGTAGCCATTCACTCCAGTGTCCTCACTGGAGCAGTATCGAGATGAGCTCCAGGGAGGGTGCTGGAAAGGGGTGCTTGAGGGCACTGAGCTAGGGGCCAAGAGAAGCCCCTCATTAGGGGCAGCTACTGGAGAGAGCTTGCCTTCAGGAAGCATGGGGCAGGCAGAGTAGCTCCCACACTGCAGTCCATCTTGGCCACAGTACAGGTAGAAGCTGCCTAGTGCAGTGAGCTCGGGTCCTCCACACAGGCCATTATAGTCGGCGGGGTTGCCAGGCATCGGCAGGGGGGACAGTTGAGGTGAAGGGAAAGAGGGCTGATGCAGTTCCTGCTTGGGGGCAGGTGATTCCTCGCCTGGACGCCCAGGTTCTGGCTTCAGGGCAGCCTGACCACCCATCAGCAGAGGCAGATGGGAGCGCAGCCCCAAAGGGCTCTCCAGAGCCTTGCTCAGGGGCTGATAAGGTGGCTGGACGGATGTCCCACGAGGAGTAGCAGATGGCCATGGCTCATCAGGGCGTCCCTGCCAGCCAGGTGGGCCTGCAGGCTCCCCAGAGCTGGGACCCTGCCGGGGCTTGGGATAGTTCTTGCCATTGACCTTGGCCCACTTTGGCCGTAGGACCTTGGGTGCCAGGGGCTCAGTGGAACGCCCATCTGCTTCTGCATGGGCACGAGGAGGTCGAAGGGGTAGCTCCCGCTCCTGGCTCAACTTCAGGAAAGCAGCTGCATTCAGGCTAGCCAGTCTCTTGGGAGCTGGATCTCCATCTCTACGGGCACTCTCCTCTGGTGCTGGCTCTGGGGACAAGTCTGGACTTCCCTCTCCGAGGTCTCCCAGCCGAGGCCGCTTCTTGGAGGAGGACCAGCCCCCAGTGGCCCGGTCACGGTCCCGGCTACGGTGGGGGTCTCCCCCTCGATTGCGACGGGTGCCTGCCAGGCTGCTGGTGTCCTCTCTCTCCAGCAGCAGGTTATTAAGGGCCTCCGCATTGAGGGAGGCCAGTCGTCTCTTGCGGGGTTGCACAAGACCAGTATCCTCACTGGATGGGGTAGGGCTGGGGGGTTTGGGCAGATCAGGGGGTAGATCATCAGCCTCATCTGCACTTCGTGGACCAGCCACATTTTCCAGGCGAGTCAGCAGCACTTTGCAGGCTTTGGGCTTCTCAGGAACCAATGAGCGCTTACGCAGTGGATAGTTCTTGCGGCGCCCAGTGAGATGCCCAGGACTCTCAGGTGTGCCTGGCTCCGCACCCTCAGCCCCTTGTTCCATATTGCTGTCTTCCATCTGCAGGGGTTCCTGTTGCCCAGTGGGGCCTGAACTCAGCACAGGAAGGGACTTCCTTCGAGTGTGTGTCATGGAGTCCCTCCAACCTGCAGGACATAAGGCAGGCAATGAGAGAGGCCTGCCCTGGCCTGCCCCTGCCTGCTTTCTCTCCCACTGCAGCCCATCCAGAGTCACCTGTGGGAAGTCTGGTCCACCCCTACTCTGTCTCCAGCCTGGATTTTCTTAGAACTTGCCCCCAACTTCCAGTGTACAAAGGTCCAGTGGGAACAAGCGAACAACAGTTGTGCAAGGACTGGTTTTTCCATTCTACTGTCAGTCCAGGTTTCCTAAGAACTAAGGCCCTGGAGAGCCCAAGGAACACCAAGGCCCCAGAGCCAGGGGACAGGAGGAAACAGAGGCAAAATGTCTGACCTCTCTGTTCTTTTCTGACTAGATACTCACTGCAGGACAGGGGCTCAGGTGGCTGGAGCCCATCTATTTCTTCAAAGTATTACGAAAGTATTACTGGCCTCTCCTCCAACTCACAGGAGGATAGAGGGGTGACAATGAAGGGATGAGAGAGGAACCTTCCTGCTGGGCTGTAGTGTACAGGAGGCCAAGTCCAGCCCCTGAGGATTCTGACAGTATAGATCAGGAACACCATAACTGGATCTTGCTAGAAAAGCTGTAAGAAGGGTGAGGCCTGGCTTTGAGGAGCCCATGACTAGGGAAGTCTCAGCCAGTCCTAGATGCCAGCACCACTTCAGTTCAGATTCCAGAGACGGGCAGCCCAAAGAGTGCCACTGACAAAGGAAGGGTGTCATCAAGGCTAGGATCAGCACACTCCTTGGGGAGAAGAATTAACATAGGAGACAAAGCAAAGCTGCCTTGTTAGTCTTGCCCTGTCCCTTGGTTCTCCCTCTTGGTAGGCAATCTGTCAGACAGCAGGCAGGATAGGGGAGGTGAGAGATGCCCACAACCAGGCATGATCCCGTAACTGTGCTTAGCTTGGCAAAACACCTCCCAACATACACTTGGGGCAGCCTGAGCCCCAGTTCTGAGTTTATAAAGGCCAGAGATGGCTTGTACAGACAAGGCAATGCAGAACTTCAGGGGGCTGGGGGCTGGTGGTCAGAGCCTACTGCTGTTCACTTCCTATCCAACCCAAAGCACAGAGGCTGCCAAGTGAGGTGCCAGACAATGCTCTCGCCCTCTCTAGGCACCCCTTGACCCCTCCCCACCCAGCAGGCCTGGGCTTTTCAGCTTAGTCTCCCCATTGCTATTGTTATTCACACTAACTCGACTCTGAGTTGGGAGCAGTCCCTGCTGGGCCAGGATTTAACCCTGAAAGTCCCAAGCCTGGGGACTCCCAGGGATTGCCAAGTCCTTCCCACTTCTCACTTCTGTGGCCTTGGGCCAATGGTGGGGGCACCTTCTCTCCAGAGACATGCTACACTAATTGAGAAAGGGTACTCAGAAAACTTGGCTGCAAGTAGCGTGGACAACCCTCACCCCTGAGGAAGGACTTGGAAAACTGGAAAGGAGAGGCAGAGTGCCAGGTTTTGCTCTGGCCATGTGTGTGGACCTGCCACTTTCCAGAGTCTGGGCCCCAGGCAAGACAGAGTCATAGAAGGCAAATTCATTCATTTCTGAGGCACAGAAAGAGCAAGCTCCTAAAAATCCCCAGCATCTGCTAGACTCAATAAGATTCTTTCCTGTCATCAGATCAGGATGACCACTGCCCCTGACTGCTCAGCATACTTATTAGCAATGCCTCCTTTCACTCTTAAAGCACCCCACTTGCTTAAGACCCATGGGCCTTTTCTCAAACCAGGACACTCTGTGCTGGAGATGAGCAAGCAGCAGCAGCAGATCTTATTTTCTAGGAAAGCTGAGGTCCAGCTTTTTCCCAGCAAGGAGCCTAAAGATAGAGGTTGAGTGAATAGAACATGCAGTGGAACAGGGGCTAAAGCCCTTTAACAGGCCCTATTTCAAAAGAGGCTGGACCTTGGGGGCCAAGGCTGAGATCATCTGGGCCTGTGTGGCCTCTGAGGATGTGGACACCAAGTACAGAGCAAGGAGTGGGTGGTGGGAAAGAGTAAGCACAGGCCAGGCATGTGGAAGACTCTTAGCAGGGGAGAACTGACTGGCCTGTTCCTCAGCATTTTGCTGGGTATATGGTCAACAGGTCTAGGAATACCTGTCCCCAGGTTGGAGGCTTCCTCTCAGCACACAAAAGCAGGGAGAAGTGGGAGCGAGAGACAGTGCCCTGACTATACATTATCCACTTTCAAGGGCCTGTCCCCTGAGAATGTGTTCCCTGTAGAGAACATTGCTCTTTAACCTCCCATTCAGTGCTCCAGTCCCAGAGGGACACCCCAGGGGGCAGACATCTGGGAAACCTCTAAATCACAGGGTGCAAGTCTCACTTTCAAATCAAGCACAGGAGCCTCCTGCTAGCCTCCTCTGAATATGACTGCTCAGCATCCAGTCATAGGTGAAAACAGCTTCGGCCATCAAAGTACATTACAAAACAACTCCCAACTTTCACGTGGTGCCTCAGGTAGGTGAAGTCACTATCCTGAGGAGAGGCTGGGGTCTCTGCTGCACTCTAATACCAGGAAAGGGAAGAAGAAGAGGGCGTGTATGAGTCATGCTTTAATGTGCCTGTGACAATCTCAGTTGCAGCTTTTCCCTGAGGTGGGACTGGGTGGAGGGCTCTGAGCCTGTAAGGACTCCTCTACTGGGCTTGCTGGAGGAAGAAGATCCCAGGAAAGCAGCAGGATCGGATCCCATTCCAGTCCTACGAATCCTCCTGCTGCCCCTACTACTTTTACTAGCTCACCCAGGAATTTTTCTACCACTGCCAATGGACAAGATGCATTGGGTTCCCTCAGCATGGCCCTTCTCCTTTCTGGGAGTCCTGTTCTCCCAGGCACAGGTAATCCAAGCCCCTTTGAGGAAGGCTCCTAGGAGAGACTCCCCAGGGTGTATCACCTCTCACCTAGATGGTGTTAAGCAAGCTCTCACTGGAGAAAACCAGTCTGACTGTCCTCAGTTCTGAACAGCTGCTATGAAGAATAGTGGCTGGCCAGTCCGTCTCTAGGCCCCAAAACCAGAGAATCACAGGTTGAATCCAAAATCCCCACAAGTGTACTTGAAAGTCAACAAACTGGCCATCTATACCTGAGGTCGCTAGTTTCAAAATCCACATTGAGATAAGGTTTAGTTGAAGTTTCATGGTGAGGTCTGGGCCCTAGTGCTGCCCAAGCTATCCAGAGCTGGAAGAAGTCATCCCCACAGATGCTGAACAGGTGAAATGTCCTATTTCTCATTCTCAAGCAGCACCACACACATCACTGCTAGCACATGCTAGAATACATGCAAGAAGCTGTATGTCCAGCTGGAGGCTCAGGCAAGGGAAGCCAGAGGTCTGAAGGCACCGCTGAAGGCAAAATGAGGGTGGAGGCCCAAAGGAAAGGTCACAGCACAGATTGCTCCCATAAGCAGAGGCTGCACAGCTTTGGCCCTCTACTCTTCCCTTATATCTCCAGCTCTGGGATACACCATCTTCAGGGTCTCAAGACTGGGGCTTTTCCCTACCACATCTCAAATTCTGCTTTATTTTTAATGGAGAGGGAGTGTTCAGGGGTCGTGATTAAGAACAGACCAGATGTCACCTTGATGAGACCAGGAAGGGCACTGCCTCAGCCACCTCCCTCCAATTAGAGCTGAAGCCAACTAGGCTGAGTTAAGCATTGCCTTCCTCCACACTCACTCTTGGCATAACCTCTCCCACTGTGAAAGGATTAACACTTGTCAGAAGTACCAAGTTTCTTGAACCTTCTATCAGAAAAGAAAAGCAGTAAGAGCACAAGATAGTCACTCCTCTCATTTAAATTTAGTTGATATTACTTCACGGAAAAATAGAGCTAAAGCTGCTGTTCTTATGATAAAGCCAGTAAAGGTGTTGGCAGCCCTTGAGTCTCTTGAAAGTAAAGAGCAGAAAGAACCAAAGCTCTGAGGTAGGCAGACCTGGATTTAAATGCTGGCTCTGGGGCTGGGGGTGTGGCTCAGTGGTAAAGTGCTTGCCTAGTATGTGCAAGATTCTGGGATTCATCCTCAGCATGGTAAAAATATAAACATAAAAATAAATCCTTGCTCTTCCCTTCATGATCAACTTTACTTCTCTGAACTTCAGATTCCCCATCTAAAATGGACACACATCAATCTTACTTCAGAATGGTAGTGAGGATGGTGAGTCACTGTGCAGGAGTCTAGCAGAAGCCCAGGGAAGCTTCAACAGGAAAGCCAGCCCCTTGTGCCGCTAAAACCCCAAAACCCAGCCTGGGTCTGAAATCTGCTCTGCTACTATTCTGACAGGAACACCCGAGTATCCAACAAGAAGTAATATGGCAACACTACTTTCTTTTCCTTGCAGAGCCAGTATGGGACGAAGTGTGGGGAGCTCAGTTTATAACACAGAAGAGGGACAGGAGCAGACCCTGAACAACAGTTCTACTCTAAAGATGAATTCCTCAGAGAACAAGGGCAAGGCCAGACCCAGTTTAGGGTTAGAAGGTACGGTGTTTCTCCCTTCTCCAGCATCTAAGGCTTCAGTGCAAGTGCCCAGCTTCAGCAGTACAGAGCTCCTGAAAGCAGTGACCTTGGCCACTAGCCCCACGTCCTCAGTATCTATTCAGCCTCACTTGCTGCAGGCCCTCAATTCACCCTGTAACCATGCTGGATCCTAGAAAAACCTGGTCAGGAAGCAGGGTGTACAATCAAAGGGAACTGGCCTGGCCCATTCAGACACTGGCTAGGGATTGAATCCAGGGCCTCCCACATGCTAGTCAAGTGCTCTCAATAATAAGTTATACCAATAATAATAATAATAATAATGATGATGATGATGATGATGATGATGATGTTATACCCCCAGCCTGCATAGGCTTGTTTTTGAGTGCCTTCAGGTCTGGTGACCATCTTAAGGAGCAAGGCTTACCCGCCCCAATGCCTGAAGGCACCAATCCTATTTATGGTTTGTCAGACTACCTGTTCCTCACATGTCACAGTGGGAGCCCAGAGAGGCAGAAACGGCCATGTTGGGAAGGTTCAGCCCCATCCCATAAAGGCAAGGTCTGTGTGTCCTACCTTTGGCTACTCCTATCCACTCTTGACCAGCTCAGCAAGACAGCCCAGAGGCTCAGGGCTGTACCCAAACATCCAGAACCTCCACTTACTTCTAGATCCAGAGCTAAAGCCAGACATTTCCCCTCCTGTAACCACAAAGGCAACAAGATCCCACCGGGAAGGGGGAGTTCTAACTTAGGCTATGGATCCCTCACTGTATGTTAGAAAACAAAATTTAAGAAGGTAGGAACAGCGGAGTTGATAGAATCTTCTTATAGGGTTATAAACTGCCAATGCCCCAGTCTTGAGTCAGGGTGCCTTCCTACAGGTAGGGACTGAGGATGTAGAGACAAGAGGGCACCCCTTGAATCTACACATTGTTATATTACACACAGATCCCTGAACGAGGGCAGTAGACAGAGAGCACTGTATTTTAGTCATACCAGTGTTCCACTTTAAGAAACTCTGACAAATTTGAAGGTAATCATGTACAATACAAACTAGTCTTCAGGAATTTTCTTTTAAGGTCCAAGTCACTACCTCAGGCAATCTGCTTTCGCCTATCTCTGCCCGGCGTACAGCTCCTGCAATCATGAGGTTGACTATATCTGGAGGCACTAGCTCAGCTAAGCCAGAACATCTACAACTCATTCCCAAGACCCAGTACCTCTTGTGACCTTTGCCCATTCAGCCAACATTTGCTGGCCCCTACAACAGAGGTGAGACCCACAATGGGTTAGAAGCCACTCAGCTTGGTCAAGGGCTTGAACTCTGAGCTTTGGTTTTCTTGTCCACTCAGCAAGATTATTGTGATGATTAAGCTAAACCTGAATGTGTGCAGAGTATCTAGTATACAATAGGTGCTCAATTCAAGCCATTCTTTTCCCCCTTCCCCTACATGTACCAGGCTAAGTGCTAAAAAAAATTAAAAGGACTGAGAAACTGGAGCATGGACTGGTAGGAGATAGGGCAAGACAGTGTAACAAGGCTGTGATGGAAGGTTCAGAGCTTGACCAAGAGTTCTGCAGGAAGAACACCTGCACTGGGAAACCATTCATATGTTCACTGAGGGCCTACCTCCAGCCAGGTGTTCTGTGGGACAAAAGCCCAGCAGGACACAGGAAGGGGAAACAGACAAAGGCTGAAGTCTTGCAGCATCAGAAAAATGCAGCTTTTTCCAGCCTCATCCCTGTGGGCTCCTCAGAGCATTATTCTAAGCTGAGAGCACAGGAACTCCAGGCTAAGGCTCCTTCAGACCCTTCCACCCAGAAGCCGCATGGCCCAGGCTTGACCAGAAGCAAACCTATGCCTGGGGCAGGACCCATTTGCTCTGAGCAGAAAATAGCATGGGAGAAGTAAAACAGGTATGAGATAGGACACCCCAAAGCTCAGCATCATGCCCTCAGCAAAAGAGGGGGAAACCTATGCTACCAATACACCATCCTTCAAAAAACCTGCCAACAGCTCATCAACTTGCTGTATGTACTTGCCTAGCAGCAAAAGATTATGTGTTGATTCAACTACCAGGACACCAGGACAGTGCTGGGGATGTGTAACTGTGGCAAAACACCTAACATGTGTGAGGCCCTGGATTCAATCCCCAGCACCACACACACACACACACACACACACACACACACACAAACACACAAAAGCCCACAATCACTAGGACATTCCAGGAACCAAAAGCTTAGTTTTCTAAAATGGCCTGCTGAGACTGGAGGTGCTATCTCCACTCCTAAACAGAAAGACTGGCTGTTCAGCCCAAGATGGGGGCTCTCCCCCAGATCTTCCCAACAGAGCACTAACCTGAATGAACAAGATCCAAGATCAGTCCTTCCCAACACTTCACTAGCAGGAGCAAATCACAAGGTAGACCCCACCAACGAGGGGAACCTAACAAGATTACCTCTTTCTTAATTTACTAGTGCCACCTGCAACAGGATACAAACTATGAGGACAGGTCAGTTCTGCCCTCTTTGCCACTAAATCCCATCCACAGGCTTAATAAGAGCTTATTGTATGGATGAAGATCTGGCTGCCCACCAAGTTGAGAATTCCTTTTCCAAAATGCTTAGAACTAGAAGTGCTTCAGATTTCTGAGTTTCAGTTTTTTTAAACATGCATAGACATTACCAGCTGAGCATCCTTAGTCTGAAAATCCACACTCTGAAATACTCCCAAATCTAAAACTTTTGAGCACCACCTGAGAATTTCAAAATTTTTGCATGAAGGAATGCTCAACCTGCGTAACATTTCTAAATTAGAATAACGGTACTACTTGGAATACAGGACAAGAGTCCTCTAATCCCCATCCCAGGAGTCCACTGTCCCTCTTCAACCAAATCCACTAGGGCTACCTAATCCAATAGGGTTACTTTGGAAAAGTTCTTATTTACACAGCACAACTTTCTTTCACTCCCATCCTTTTCTCTCTCCGAATTAGCCCAGTTACTCGGGAAAATATTTCACTTGTTACCCAAACCATTAAATGAGTGTAGTGCTAGGCACACTTGTGTCCAGACAAAGAATGTAACATATGTGAAGGTGAAATCAGCAGCAAAGAGCCAGAATTAGTGCTATCAGCCCCAAGTCCCCTAATTGTGCAGGATAGTCTATTTGTTGAGTACTTGCTAGATACCCAGCACCACCTTCAGCACGTTACATTCACCATCTCATCTATGCTAGGGATGTATCTCAGTGGTAGAGTGCTTGCCTAGCATGTTCTGAGGCCCTGGGTTCAATACCCAATACCACAAAAGGGAGAAGAAAAAAAAAGACTCATCTACACTCACGACAGCCTTGTGAGACAGCAGTTTTTACCATTTCATCCTCAGGTTGAAGAAACAGGTACAAATAATTAAAAGAGCTTGCCACAACTGCGTGGTGAAGGAGGCCAGAGGTGGTGGGACATCTATATAGGTAGTTGTCTGTCCCAAAGCCCACACTCCCACTTGTTGCCTTGATCTACAGTCTCACAGGAAAACTGTTGTATGGCTGACCAATATTCAAGATAACTTGAACATTCAACTTTTTTTCCTCTCTCTTGCTTTAGTTATTGCCATTACAACATATTATTAATTTTTCCTGAATTTTCAGCAAGAAGAAATGGAAGGTGTACTCCATTTACATGTCATCTGTGGGCTGGCCAGGAAATCTAAACATAATTTAAAAAATTGTTTCTACACAAAAGTTTGCTCAAAGTTCCCAATGAACTCTTAACACACACTTTTGAAACAAGCCAATTTTACGTCCTAAAAAGCAGTAATGGTTCCAAAGATATGAGAGTCTATAAACTTCCCCCAAAGAGTCTCTTGTCCCAGATGGGATTGAAATCCCCTTCTTCTAGCTCAGACTGCAATGAAGACTAAAAATCGGTCATCATAAACTAGATAGCTATTTTAATGTACAGAGACACAGTCACTACACTTTAGCTACCTCTTTGGGACAAATAAATCCCAATACTTCGAATTTTCTCTAAAGATCACCTCTTGCAGCCAGTTCACCATTTTTAGAATTCTTTTCTACATTCTGTCCAAACTGTAAGTCCCTGCAGGCACAAAACAGGGGACACTTCTCACTACTGAGGAGGGCCCAGCCAACTCTGACCATACTAGAAACATGACTCCATCCTTTATTCCAGCACACTTGTCAGGATCTCTTGGCATTAAGTGGCATCCTAACGATTTAACTTTCCCATGATTCCTACAAAGATCCTCCGAAAACCAAGAATTCACTTCTAAACCATATGACCACAATGTGGGAATGTAATTAACAAACCAAGTTACCCCCAAACTTCAGTCAAGCAGCTACTTGACTGAAGAGAATCTAAGTGTGGGTCATCCCTCTCCTCTGCTGGAGTAATGAACTGAAAAAGTCGCGTAGATGGAGGCAGGGAGTCTGTGAGATCTTTGGGGTCATAAGAAAGGCAGAAAGACACCAAATCCGATCCCCTTACCCAGGGCCGATCCTCCTACCCAGGGCCACGGAGCGGGGGTGTCAAACATCTCCCCTCCCCAACCTACTGGAAAAGGAATCGGGGCAAGAAGAATTAGACTCAAGTCCCTACATGGCATTGATAACTGCTGACTAAGAAGTCACTTGTTTTTTCATTAGGTAACCTGGTCACGGTTCCTTAGAAATAAGTTCCAGCCAGGATGAGAGAGAAACCCTGGTAGATCAGGTCTGCAGAGGATCTCAAGGACAATGCTATTTTTGTGTTCAGGACACTAAATCGAGTGAATAACCATCCTTGCAGATACATTCCACTGGGGAAAGTGGAATCTGATGAGCATCTCCCAGGACACAACACCAAGATCTGGATGTGACAGCACCTTGAGGCCTACTTGACAATCCCACAGGCCTCAGGATCCCCTGTTTTTGGACCGTCACCTGGGGCAAGACACCTACACCCCCCATTGGAACTCAAGAGCAGGACAGTACTTGGTGGTATGGACAGTCTGCAGCTGACTGGCCCTGAGTAGGTTGTCTGCAGCCCACTGGTGCTCTCTTCCTCCATCTTCCTCTCTTCCTCCATCTCCCTTTTGGTCATTTTACCGCTCATTAGTGGCAGTACCAGGAGGTGGGCTGGGAAACCATAAAGGAGCTGAAATTCAAACCAGTCCATTTTACTCCAGTTAGATGCCTCCCATAAAATAAGGCAGGATTTCATCATCCAGGACCTCCCATGCCCTGTCCTGGGGAAGTCTAAGGAGTTGCAAAAATGTGGGCCCTAGGCACGTCAGAGGTCTATGCTTCTAATCTTCATGCACTCTTGACTACACATGGTATTTTCCATTTCTTCAGCATTAAAAGGCATTTCAGCCCTTAGCTGACCTATCAAGTTAAGGCCAAGAGACCTGCAGAGCAAGAATGCTGAGGCTGCCCTCAGAACCAAAGCACTCTCTTCTTGTCCCTCCAAAGTTCCCAGCACAATGGCAAGTTCACAAAGGAAGTGATCCTTGCCAAACTATGCTAGCAAATTCCCATAAATACTTGGGAATACAGGGGTAGTACTGCTTATGTAAAATGCTTCCCCATTGAGAGATGCTGCTTTATTTACATTCTTCACAACCCATTCATAAAAAGAAGGTCCTTTAATGTCCAGGCTGTTCATATAATGCTCCATAAACCCAGCAGCTTCAGCTGGCAGCCTTAGTTCAACACAGGCTACTTCTCAACTCCAGAGATTCTTTTTTCCTTAAGATTTTTTTTTTTTTTTTTTTGCTCCTTAACAACTCACCTTGCGACAGGGTGCTGAGGTCAGATGTTGCTGAAGCAAGGCCAAGAGGAATAAGAACAGATAAAATGAACACACATAAGTCCTCTTGGATGCTGGGACAGAGAGGTGGTGAGAAATGAAAATAAATAATTTGCAAATCCCCACAGAACTCCAATCTGAAGTAGGTATACTAAGAGTTTGAATTCCTTCCAGGTCTACTGAAATTTCCTTAACGGATGGCAAATGCTCCCCAACTCATACCTCTGATTATCAGAGAACATGTGGAGGACACTTTTCCGAACCCAAACGGAAAAGAGAGAGGAGGGTTCTTGCTGGTTTTTAATTTGCATTGCAGATGAATAACTGAACAAAAATTTTCTTTCCTTCTGGACAGAAGTGCTCCAAGAGCTGCTGGCTCCAAGAGGGGCACAATTTGCTCAGGGTGAAGAAACTCAGACAATCCCCATGAAGAAAGGAAGGACCATGTTCAAGGAAACAAAATAGCATGAGCAGCTGAGGAGAGTGCCCAGGAGAGGCCTTCTCAGGTAGATTTTCTCCTGCTACATACAGTGGAAGGAAGAGCAAAGTCGTAGGATTTTTTTTTTTTAATTGACAGGGAGCAGGTCGCATTGTCATGGCAAGTGTGAGGGGTGGCCTTCCCACTTAGAAGGGAAATGTTGGTCCATTCATCATCAAACTGGGGCACAAAAGGGAGATTTGGAGGAAAAGGGATGAATGCAGAATGTTTTTTCACTGTCTAATCTCAAACAAGTCACCAGACTTCTCCATTTCCTCCACAGTTACCCAGAGTTGATGGTGAACACAAATGAAGTTCTGAGAGAGCTGGGACCATAGCTTTCCTTTTTTTTTTGGTACTGGGGATTGAACTCAGGGGTACTCGACCACTGAGCCACATCCTCAGCCCTATTTTGTGTTTTATGTAGAGATAGGGTCTCACTCAGTTGCTTAGCGCCTCGCTATTGCTGAGGCTGGCTTTGAACTTGCGATTCTCCTGTCTCAGCCTCCCTAAGTGCTGGGATTACAGGCTTGAGTAACCGCACCCTGCCATAGCTTTCCTTTCTGATAGGTCTAAGGTGGGGTTGATCATGTCTCCAATGTCAGTGATGACCCCCCGAAACACCTACAAAACGAACCCTAGAAGTCCTATCCCCAAGCCATAGCCAGGATTACTTTTCTGTTCTCAAAACTGTGCTTTCTCCTCATTTACACCCGGATTGGGAAGAGATAAAACATATGGATTCGTTTAGCATGGACAACAAGGAAAATTGCATAAGAACTGCAAAGCCGGGTACAGAGAGTGTTGGGGTAGGAGGCAAACAGGATTACAGTTCTTTTCCAATTCATGTCTATATGGTGTCATGTGAGCAATCCACAGGACTGACTCTTCACTAGCAGAAATACCAGAAAAAGCAGATAAATTTCCCACACTAGAGCCCCCTAAACATGTCCTATTTTCCTGTCTCAGAAAAGATGAGAAACCCCCCAAGGACTCCATATTGAACATTTCTTGACAAAGTGGAGGAAAGGTCTCCCTTCTGTTCCCAACTCAGCAGCCAACTGCACTTACTCATTCAACAAAAACGATGTGCACAGCATCCTATGATAAACACTGGAATGTTCACACACATACACAGAAAGGTTTAATACTCATATTATTCCTGTCCTTAAGAAACTTTCAACCTATAAAACCACTCAAGAAGATACCACATTAGAAAATCCTCTGAGCTCCCAGGCAGATGACTACTTTGGCCTGAGCAAAAGCAAGACTATAGACAAGTAGGAGGAAAGGTGAGGGTGGGAGCTACAGGAGCAAAGGTACAGGGAGTGAAAAGTGCATGGCATGGTTAGGGAAGAGTTTTAAGGATAGTGTCTAGGATCAGACTGCAGGAAAAGGAGAGTCAGGGCAATTTTGTAGGTAATGAAGTGACAGAAGAAAGGGATGCTTTAGGAAGAATGATCTGGTAGCTGTGTACAGACTGGATCAGAAGGGCCAAAGGAAGCAGGAGGGAAAAGGAGGCCCTGACAACAAAAGGCCTGACATGAGGCCAGCCATAATACAGAAAGGAAAAAAGGCAGTAAGATATCAAAAAGAGAACCTCATTGCTGGCTCAACCCCCTAGAGCCAGCCCTCCTAAGCACTGATCTGACTGGTACCAGTCTCCTACCAGGTAAGTGCCTTGTCAATGAGGAAAATGCTATTTTTCTTTTTTGGCAACTTCCCTTCACATTTCAGCAGCCAGACCAGCTCACCCTTTCTTACTGCTACCAAAAGAAATAAGACATAGCCCCAGAGAAGGCACATAGGACTTGAGATTCTTCAGCTTTTTTTGGGTTTTAAACATACAATTAAATTCTCTCTGGACAAACTTTAGTCTCCTGAATGAAGTATTATCTCCCTTTCCCACAAGCATCAACTCTGTCCAGACTAGGGTTTAGATCCTTCTGGGAGGAGGAGGAGGTAGTTATGAATTAACTTCATGCCCTACTACTCCTCTGGCACAGCTGACAGGTAGCTTTTCTCAGGTTGTGCTCACAGACAACCACAGATGAGAACAGCTCCTAACAAGCCCCACTGAGGAACAACTCTGAACACATTCTCAGCTAAAGTGCACTGATGTTAACAGACTGTCTCTCCCTGTCACTGTGATCCCAAATCCCCAAACCTTTAGGTGTGGCGTCACATGAGCTCTGAGTAGATTTTTACCAACAAATAAACAGCATCCAGCCTAGCTGGTCACTAGTGGGGTTAGAGGCACTCAGCTCAAGCCAGTGGTTCCCAAGGGTCCTCCAGCTGCCCAAGGACCACAGTGTCCCTCTGAGGCCCTTTTCTCCTTTTTGTGGAAAGAAAAAGGCGAGGGGGGGGCGGTGTCAGGTGGCTCAGAGAAGAAATGGAAACCTCATTTTATTTCATCTTTAAATTTCTACCTCGATTTAAAGCTCAGCTTCTCATTTCCCTAGGTGGGTGCCTTCTTGGCTTAAGAAAAGTGCTTAAGGCAGTTGTGGAAGGATCATCAGTGCACTAGTTCCAGTCCAAGTCCCAATCCAACTAGGCTTCTGAGCTCTTAAAACTGGCGACAAATGGGCAACTGGGAGACATCCCAGGTGGAGTTAAACCTCTGCCCATAGTGTGTGTGCCCCATAGGCACACTCGGCTTGCTGAAAATTCCTCATGGCTGGCAGGCTCTAGACCAACTCATCGGACTGTCGCCTGGGTGTCCCCCTAGCAGGGTCGACACCAGCCAGGGCGCTCGGTGCGCACACTCCCATCCCTGCCCCTCCGCCGTGGCCGAGTCGACCCCACTCTTTCCAGAGCCTCGAGGAGATCAGCCGCGGGAGACTACAGCCAGTGCCGCAGCTCCTCCAGGCGGGAGCCCTGACCCCCGCAGTCCCAGGGGCAGAGTCCGGTCGTGTCGCCTGCCCCTCAGGGTGGGTGCTCCGGACGTGCTCCCCTCCCCGACGCCACTACCTGCGCCCGTTCGGGCGCCGCCTTTGTCCGGCGCTTTACTGCCGAGCGGGCCCCTCGGGCCCGACCTGACCCGGCCCCCGGAGGAGAGGCGGCAGGGCATAGCCAGGCTGGGCCGCAAGCACAGGATCCCGCTGTCACTTGGAGGCGGTCTGACAACTTCGATTCCCCTCGCCCCACCTCGGACTCGGCCGCCACCCCGCACGGTCCCCGCCTGGCCTCCAGCGGCCCACACTCGCTGTTCGAACCGGTCCCCTTCCGTCTTCGGCGCCTCCCTTCCTTCCAGCCGGATCGGATCGGGTCTACACTACTCACCCCCCGCCCGGCAGAGCCCCCATTCTCTGCCCCCCCCAGCAATAACCGGTCAGCTCCCAGCCCGGGAGGGCGCCCCCCACCCTGAGCGGGCGATCCCGCGGCGCCGCCCCCGGCCGCGGCCCCTTGCCTCGGGGACCGCGATGGGGGAGGGGGCGCGGCGGGGGCCTCGCCGCCCGCGCACACCGAAGCGAGCCGGCTCCGCCGCGGCAAGCAAACGACCGGCGTCCTCCTCCCGCCCTCCGCAGCCCGGGACGGCCGCGCCGCCGGCGCACGGCCGAGCTGCCACCCTGCGGCCACCACCCACCCCGCCCCCGGCCTGCGAGGCGGGCGGCCCCCAGGGGCTGTCACCTCGAGGCGCGCCGAGCTCCCCGATGGCGGGACCGTGGCGCTGGACCCAGGGGAGGGAGGTGGCGCAAGCGGGCGAGCGGCCGCACCTGCTTCGCGTCGTCCGTCCGTCCGTCCCTTCCCGGGCTGGCGGGGGCGGCGGCGCACCGCGCTCGGTGGGGCGCGCTGACGGGCGGCCGGTCCTCTCCCCTTCGCTTGTCCGCCTACCTCGCTTGCTTGCTCCCGCCCGCTCGCCCCTTCCCCCTCCTCGACCCCAGCCCCTAGCTCACCAGGACGGGCGGCGCGGACGGCGCGGTTCTGGGCGCCCGCAGGCCCCGGCCGGGCTAGAATCCGGCGGCTGGAACCCCCCGGGGGCGCTCAATTCCCGGGCTCCACGCTGCTGCGTCAGCGCCTCCTCCTGGGGGCCGGGGCCGAGCGGGCGGAGCGGGGGCCGCGGCCGGGCGGGGCCGTCGGGGGGGCGGGCGCGCCTGGCCGGGGCGGGCGGACGGCGGAGGCCGGACGGGCGGGGCAAGCAGCTGGACGGGCTGGCGGCGGGGGCCGGGCTCCGGGATCCGCTACGCCGCTCGCGGTTCCCCCACAAACTCCCCGAGAGCGGAGCCTCCGCCGCCCTCCTTCCTGCTTCCTCGTCCCCAGCCAATCAGCGGCGCGCCCCTCGGCTAGCTCCGCCAATCAGCCGCCCCGCCCTGCGCTGGCCCCGCCAGCCAATCCGGCCCTCGGCTCCCCCTCCCGGTCTCCGACCAATCAGAACCGTGGGTCGGTCGTCCCAACGCAGGGGGCAGCACGAGGCGGCCGGGGGAGGCGGTGCGGGGAGTGGTGGGGCCTGGGGGGAGGGGTACGGTGCCAAGGGTGGTGGCGGGGGGTGATTTGCTTTGCCGGCTTCTTGGATTTTTCTCTTCATTTCCAGAGCCTGAGCCCGTATCCCATGGTGACCCGACCCTGGAACCCCAAACCCCCAGCTGCAGTCCCCCCCGAAGAAATCTTATCTTGCGCACCCCCAGCCCGACCATAACCCCTCTACATCCCTCTTCCTTCTAATCCTTCTCTCCAGCACCCACTGGAGAAAACTGCGGGCGGAAAAACACCCCACCCTCATCGGAGGCTGCTGCCCCCAGGGCAAAGCTTCGGGAAGACCGGCCGAAAATCAAATGAGAACAAACCCCCTTTCCTGCAGAAAGGGCCCCAGACTCCAGCGAAAGGGCCCCGACTGCTGAGAAGCCCCTCCCGCCCTTGCCTCATCTTTCCGACTTCCCTGCCTGCCACGTCTCCTTTCCTTTCAAGCAAGGTCGGTCCTGGCTCGGTAACCCCTAACCCGCATCTCTTTTTCCTCTTTCTGCCCTTCACCTCCCGCCCCCCACCCTAGCTCTCAATTCACCCTCTTTAGAAACCGAGTGTGGAACCCTCATCCATTTCCAGCTGACAGCAGAGCCGGGTCTGTGAGTCCTTGACACCCACACACCCTCTTCCACCACCGCGGGGAACATCAGAGCTCTCCCGGGGAGGGGGAAGGGGGCGGGCAGCCTGACAGGCGCGGCTGGACTCCCTCCTTCGCGTCCCCAAGCCGGGATGGGACCAAATGCAGACACTTACCTGGCTTCCCCCTAGTCACCAAATGCTGTGGCTTCGTCTCTCACACCCACAGACGTGCCTTTCCAAGCCTGAGCACGCTCGAGGGGTCAGCAGGGTGGGTGGGCACAGCAGGCTGAGGTCAGACAGAGGAGTGGGAGGACTCTGTGAGGTGCGGGAAGCGGCTGTGTCTTGGGCACCTTGTAGATCCAGAGCCCACACAGGACTTCTACAAGCAGTGGATATGCACCCAGTAGGTTCTTAAGAAATGCTGGGTCCACCCTTGAACAAAGCCTCATTCCCAATTCAGGCGGGGGAGGGGAACTTTGGGAGGTAAAAGGAGCAGCAGCAGAAAGGGTACTGTCAAATCACCCAAGCAGTGGGAGCAACCGGGAAGGGCTGGGCCCAGGAACGCCTTGGGCAGAGAAGAGAGAAGTGCCCAGAGTGCTGAGGTTGCCTGGGCAAGTAGGAAAAACCCAGCCCTGGAGTGTGGCTGAGGGGCTTCTCCTGAGAGGCTCCTCCTGCACTGTACAGTGCCCTTTCCTAGACCTTGGGACTCAAACTCTCACCCAGGCTGATTAAGACAATGGGCAGCCAGCCACTATGGCTGAGAAATCCTCCCAAAACAGTTCTTACCTGATTCCAGAGTGTCAAGGGGACCCAGATGGCATTAGTTGTTTAGGGGGACATGTTTAAAGTAAGGGCCTATTAAACCTGTGGCACAGAAACTTCTCAAAGGGCCAGGTTCTCCTAGGACAACTGTCCTTACTTCCATCTCCTATCCTTAAAAGCATAATCCCCAAACCTATGAAAGTAGAACACTAAAGGATTTCTCCCATTTCGGAGCCTCCTAGGACAAAGATTTCCAGCACTCACCTCCCCCAGCACATATAACAGGCCACCCCTATTCCCCACCTCACAAAATTCACCTTCTCTCTTAGTCTATCACCATGTCCTGTGGTAGCACCTATCCCTCAGAGATTGGTGGTAGAGGGTAATAGCAGTGGCCACTGGAGCTGAGCCATGCCACAGGCCAAGGCAGAGGAGGGAACCTGGCTCCTATCAGCAACCCAACCTTTACAGCTGCTTCATCTCTGACATGGGACCAGCATTGAGGCTAACAGGGTCAGAAGAGAAATATACCTGGTCACAGGGAAAGAGATGCAAATGATGGAAAGCATATACTCAGCTTGGGAAAGGGCAGGGTGAGGTTGCAAGAGTGGACTTCTCCATGGCATCTGGAGGTAAAGATCCAGTCGTCCTGGGGTGGGAGGAAAAGAGTGGTGTTATTTGGGGTGCAACGGAGGGAGTGGGAATCCTGACTTGAGAGGAGGCAGAGCCCACTCTAGCCACCCAGCCTGCCCAGCCTGCTCAGCAGCCAGAGGAACTCTACTCTCAAAGCCTCCCATGTGGGTGGCTGTCTCCTTTGCCCAGAAGGCTTTGGCTCAGTGGGCTATGGTTTGGGGACACTGGCTAGTTAAAGGCACTTGGTGTTCCTCCTATGTCGGCCAACTGATCTACTCGTAGGCCCAGCTTTCTCTCCATGTTGTTTTTAAATATGGTCAGCAAACAAGATGCCAGGGGCTACAAAGCTTGCCTGCCTCACAAAGGGACTTTTAAGCCTCTCCAGTCCTCCTTCGCCTCATTTCCAGGGACCTCTTGGACCTGGTGGGCCTCCTCCTTTCCTGGTCCTGAGCCCTTCACATATGGAAAGGGCTTCACCTCTTCCTGCTTCACTCAGCTCCTCCAGCCTTTCCTGAGTGGATGCTGCCCCTACTCCACTCCAACCAGCAGCAATGCCAGTCCCTGGGGCCCACCACCTCTCCTCTTCCAGGTGGTCCAGCAGTCCCTGAGGTCCCCCACTGAAAAGGGTTTGCTGCTTGGTCTGGAAAGAGGAAAGGACCTATCAGTCTCCAGGGCCACCTCCTCCCTGCAGCCAGGCAGGGGCTCTCTCTCAGGCACCTCCAGACCCATCAGGAAGGGTTAACTGGCTTGGAGCAGGAGAGCAGAGAGAGGGCGATGCCGAGAGGAAAACATCCAGGGCCAGAGAGAACACGCTGCACACCCCTCCCCCACCACGTACAACCAGACCGACAGCAGGGACAGACTGGCTGCTCCGTCATCCTCAGACCAGCCGCCAGGCACCTCCCCCCACTGCCCGCCAGCAGTCCCTGCAGACCGCCTGCCCTCAGAACCAGCCACCTGGCACCAGACAGGACACCCCAGCGGGCAGCGTAGTCCCAGTGGTGGTGGCAGTGGCCACTTTCTCTTCCCTTCATTCTATGATAAGGTCCTACCTTCTTTCTGGGAGTGAGCAGCTTCTCCCCTACTTCCTACCCTTGAGTGCCTGAATTCTAGGTCTCAGGAACACTCACTGAGCCACCTTGGCCCCTCAGCCCTACTGGACTAGCCGAAGGGCATAGTTCTCTGGTGGAAGGACACCAGGCCACCAATTAAATTTGGTTGCAGCACTTGCCCCCTCCCCCATCATAGAAAGCCCCCAGGGGTGGGGGGAATAAAGAAAGCTGGACTTTTATAGTCCTTTTTTGTGTGACCTACTCCCTCTTAAAGGGATCAGATCACCCCTCCTTAAAGGGATCTCTAGAAATTATTTGCCCCCAGGCAAATCCAAGTGTAGAAGTCAGTTCTTTACCTGCTGGGCCCCTTCGCTAGGGATAGGGGAGGAAGAAGTGCTCCTCCTTTGACTCGGCCAGAGGAACAAGGTCCTCTCCTGCCTCCAAGGAGCCAGCTCTTGAGTGTCCAGAACAGGACCTCTCCCTCCACTAAGGGCACACACTGCCACAGGCTAGGGCTGGGGAATCAAGGTGAGGTGGGGGTTTCTGTTGGGCTCAGTCTCTACAACAAAAAGCTACAAGGGGTCAGACTTTGGGGAATGCATGCCATGGTGCTGTGTTCAAAACCTCATCTGTTCAAACTGCTGGCCCGGGGAAGTCTTTGCAGTCCGCCTCTCTCCGCCGCTGTTTCTGCTTTCTCCTTCCCCCACTCTGATGCCCTCTTTGGGGCCTCAGGCCTTCCCTTAGGGTGCATTCTCAGCCCCTCACCTCAGTTGCTTCCACTGCAGCCCCAACTACTGCTGACTACACCCCATTTCAGGCTACTTCCTGCCCTAGTGCCCACCCTCTAGCGTCCCGTCTCATCCGTCCAGCAGTACATCCCCCTCCCCCGGCCGTCAAGGGGGTGGGGGATGGGCACACCTCGGCTCCCAAGAGCCCAGCAGAGTTGCATCCTCTTCCCGCTCCTTAATAGGCACCTAGTCCCACCGAGTCCTAGGAGCTGAAGGGTTCGTGGAGGGAGTGGGTATAAATGGCGGAGAGGGGTCCGAGGGCACTCCAGCTTAGGAGGGGGACAAAGTCGGAAGCGAGCACTCATTAAAGCCACCCCAGCTGTACCTCCTCCCTTCGCCGGTGGAGGGTCAAGGCCGCAGGGGGAGGGTTTCCCTGGTTGTGCGAAACCACCAAGGCACCTACCCTGCCACTCCCTGAAGGAGCGAGTCCCGCAGGACTAGAGCAACGAGGTTCCCCCCCGCCCCCACTCACCCACCCACCCCGGCAGCTGCGGCAGCCTCCGGCTGAGGTCAGGCTCCACCTCCTTTCTCCACAGGGAGAGCGCGGAGGGTTGTTTGTTGTTGGGGTGTGAGAGGGAGAAGGTTCGAGATCACCTGGCGGGGTGGGCACGGCTCTGGGAGTGGGAGCCAGCCGAGTGGGCTGGTTTCAGCTGGAGCCTGCTGCAAAGAGCGAAGTACTAACCCCACCCGCGAGGTTCTGGAAAAGCAGCCCCATCCACCGCTTTAGTTCTGCCCTCCAGCCTCTCACTCGCCCGCGCCCACGCCCCGCTTTCCATCCCTTGCGGAGTGACGAGACTGCCCCAGGCTGAGGGCTAGTCCTAGGGTTCCTACTACGAACCAGACTTCCTACTTTCAAGAAGCTTCCAGTCGGGGGTTGAATGGGTTGTGGGTAAAGGGACAAAGAGAGAAAATACTATGATCACTTTATGACAGCACCGCGTAATGGCTGCTGGGGAGGGGACAAGGCTGCCAAGGTCTGTCCCGGTATGGGGCTGGGATTAGGTGCGGAGGGTTCAGAGAAGGGTCTAAGCGGTGGGCAGACTTTCTGAGGGAGCAGGCAGTCTTCTTCAGGCAGACCTTCATATAGGGGAAGGATGGGGACACCTCCTGTAGGGGTACCGGCTTTAGCAAAGGCACAGAGCTTTGAATCGGTTAGGTGTTGGAGTAGAACTTGAAGCTGGAGCTCTACCCTTGAGGTAGCGCACTTTGGAGGATTTTAAGCGAAGGAAACTCCTGATCTGAAATCCTCAAGGACAAATTGGAGGAGCGGCGGGACGTGCGTTCATGCAGGAGAAGAGGGATGTTGCACCTCAGTTTCCTCCCAGCTCAGTCCAGGATGTTCAACCTTAGATCTCACCCTTCCACTTAGGAGAGAATTGAGTGGAAAGGGATCATCCTGGGAGAAAGAATTCTCTCAGCGCTGCTGCCACCCTAGCAGCTCCTGCTGTGCACCAAGCAGGGATTCTATCTTCTCCCCACCCCCACCGGGGAAGGGATGAGGAAGGTCCAAAGTCTGCAACTTCAGCCTCCCCAGCTGAAGGTAGCCCTGCCCACTCAAAACCAATGTTTCTTGGAGCAGCCACAAGAAAGATGCCGGCAAATGTGGGGACCAGCTTAATCCTTCTTGTGATTTTTCTCCACTTGACTTAAGGCTAAAACTCCCAGGCAGTGGACACTGCTGATGAAAAACCATACAGAAATGCTGGCAAATGACTTCAAGAGTTGGTTTTTATTCTCACCCAATCCCAGCTGGCATGCACAATTACTGTCCTGTTTCACAGATTGAGAAATTGAGGCTAAAGCAATTGACACCTATCCCTAGTTACCCAGGGGGATTTATAACCCAACCTGCTTGACTTTCAGATCAGGGCTCAACCCCCAAGTGGAATCATGCCACTCACTTCAGCAAGCAGAACTGCCTTCTTTGAGCTTGGAGGGCCTTGCTCTGCTTCACCTTCAGTCTGGAATTGCCAGATCCAATGGGACAGGGTGCCAGAGCATCAGTGAAGCCTCATTCTATATTGCCCTTCCCTTTCCAGCAGGTCTTTTCCCATAACACATGGAAGCAATTTTTCTGAGGATTTTCTTTGGGGTCTCCAGCATAGGTCATGCCTATTAATCTTTGTTCCCAGAACTCTCAGGACTCTATGCCTCTGGAATTACCATCCTCAGAGTCAAACCTGACTTTCTGGAAAGGTCTCCTGAAGTTCAGGTTCACCCGGAGCTCATGTTTCCCTGAGCTCTGGGGGCTCCACACTGTCTGCTTCTCTTGCCTTCCTGGTCATCTGCTGCTTTGCCTAGATCTCTCTAATGTGACTATATACCCCTGGAGGACAGGAGTATGGCTGAACATCCTCTTTGTGGTTTCCTATGGACTAGCACAGTCCTGGCTCCAAGAAGGATGACATTTCAGGTCCCTCAGATACTGTTCCTAGGACAAAGAGCCCTCCACCTCTCCTTCCACAGACTCACCTGTGGATCCCTGAATGGCAGCCTCTGAGCAGAACTCAACAGGCAAACAGTTCTATTTGGCTCTCATAAGACTTAGAAAAGGAAAGAAAATGAAAAGCTTAGGAGTCAATGCTGAAATTTTGGGAGATTTTAAATGAAAATTCAGAGTTCCAGTTTCTCTTGAGAAATCAGAATATCTGCTACCTTTGGCCCACATTGTCACTTGCAGCCACAGTCTGATGCCAAGTAGGAAATGCTATCTTTATGGGGCAGGCATGCTCTAGTTTGCCATAGTGCCACCTTCCCCACTTGGGGCACTTATGAGACCTTCTTAAGCCCTGAAGGTTTTCAAGTTTATGATCCTTACCCTGCATTGTGGCCACAGAGTCATGGATGGCTATCATGGTCTAGGCATTTGAAGTGTCCACCTCCTTTGGATCTACTTGGAGAACCTCGTGCCTTTTCATACTCCTCTCTAATAGTACTTTTATTATCACCCCAGGAGCAGGTGCTTACTCCCTCCAAGACCCAGAAACCAGGCTGGAGATGATCATTTGCTTTTTTTTTTTTGGTCCTGGAGATTGAACTCAGGGGCACTCGACCACTGAGCCATATCCCCAGCCCTGTTTTGAGTTTTATGTAGAGACAAGGTCTCACTGAGTTGCTCAGCGCCTCACCGTTGCTGAGGCTGTCTTTGAACTCAGGATTCTCCTGTCTCAGCCTCCCTAAGTGCTGGGATTACAGGCTTGAGCCATCGCGCCCAGCTCCAGGCTGGAGGTGAAAAGGGAAATTAAACATAATCAGGGTTTGTGGGTGCTTCCAGGTGACTTAGAAAATAGTAGGTGCCTAATAATGTTTGGTAAATTGAATAGTGATTGGTAAATAGCAACAGAATGAATAAATTCATGGAGGGGGAAGGGCTATTCCAAGAAGCATGAAATGTCTGTGATGATCTAGGTGTGGGTTGCTTAGAATCTCAGCCTCCTCGGGGTCTGCTGTTACCAGGACACTTGTCTGCTCAGATATCACAGTGGAGTAGGTAAAGTGGGACTTCTCCCTGGCAGAAACTGTCAACTGGAAGCCCTGGGTGTACCACTTGTGGTCCTGTGAGTCCAGACCTGGAATGATTAGAAAATCTGGATCTGGAACGGGCTGTGTCTTGACAGCCTCCAAACCCAGGAATCCTGCAGAAGGCATAGACAGGAACTGAATATGTTTCATATCCTCAACAATCCTAGTAGGCAAGTGTTATTCTCAAATTTACAAATGAGTGTGGAAACTAATACCTAGAGAGTCTAAGTAACTACTCAAGATCACACTGGCTAGGAGTGGTTCCAGAATTTTTGCTTTTTATGATACGGCATTTAGTATAAAGGTTAAGCAGAGGTCTAACCCTTTGTAGGCCTGAAACCTCTATTCTTTCTACATTTCATACAGTGTAGTAGTTAAGAATACAAGCTCTAAAGCCAGACTTCTTTTTTTGGTACTGGGGATTGAACTCAGGGGTGCTCGACCACTGAGCCACATCCCCAGCTCTATTTTGTGTTTTATGTAGAGACAGGGTCTCACTGAGTTGCTTAGTACCTCGCCATTGTTGAGGCTGGCTTTGAACTCGCGATTCTCCTGTCTCAGCCTCCCTAAGTGCTGGGATTACAGGCTTGAGCCACCGCGCCCGGCTTAAAGCCAGACTTCTTGAGTGGCAGTCCTGGCTCTTCAGCTTCTTCAAACATTAAAGTTACTTAAAACAGTGCTTGATCCAAGTGCCGAGTGCCCCTGAAGCATTAGCAATTGTGAACTACTTTGTTGTACCCCAACCTAGCCATGTCTGGAGCCTGCCCGGCTTTCATAAAATCTAGTCTTGAGATTGTTTGCACTCCCTTTCTCCCATGGATCCTCAACTACATGGTGACTGTGGCTGTCTTCTGTTCACCCAGCTGCAACATGTCCTACTTTGGCTTCAGTCAGGCTGGATGGCTTCCTTTGCTGGGTCTGAGGAAGATGCTAGCCCTTTCTCTCTATGCCACCCTCTAACACCAGGGACTCAGACATCTTCCTCTACATTTGAGAAGATTTTTGGTGGTATCCTTCATCACATTCCCCAAGGTGAAGTGGCTCCATCTCCTATAGATGTCCTGCCATAGCTACCAACCTTCCTTATTCTTCAAAACCCAGGGAAGGAGAGTCACCTATGGCTCTTTTGCCATCTTCCCTCAACTTCAATGAAACTACAGCAAGTGCCAGGACCAGCCCTTTCCAGTGGAGACACTACAGTCTGGGCCACAAGTATGGTGCTAATCAATCATGGTGCCAATCCCGCTTAGCACTGTTCATGCATGAAGGAGATTTGGGAGGGCATGCAGACAGCATTGCTTCTGACTTTGAGAAGCTTCCATACCCTCCAGCAGAAAAGAAACTCCTAGAAACTCAAGAACTCATTAAAAAGTATATGTTCCAGGCAAGACTGAGCCAAACAATAAATAGCTGGACAAGTAACATGACGCTTGGACATGACATCTGACAAACTTTCTTCCTAATTTGTCAATATAATTTTACTTTTTAAAAACTTACAAAAGGTAATAATAATAATAAAATTTAAAAAAATTTAAAAACACATGAAAAAAAAACTTACAAAAGGGGCTGGGGTGTTGGCTTGGTGGTAGAGCTCTTGCCTAGCATGCATGAGGCACTGAGTTCAATTCTCAGCACCACATATAAATAAATGAATAAAATAAAGGTATTGTGTTCATCTACAACTAAAAAAAATTTTAAAGAACTTACAAAAGCATTTTTGAAAATCAAAATTATATTTATATAGGCAACACTTCTACTCTTCTTTCTTTCTTTATTTTGGGTGCTAAGGATTAAACGCAGGTTCTCAAGGTTGGTAGGTTAGGGCTTTACCAATAAACTGAGCTATATCACCCACCGCTGCTTCCTCTTCTTCCTCCTCCTCCTCTTCTTCTTCTTTTGGTATAGGGGACTAAACCTAGAAGCATGTAACCCCTGAGCCACATCCCCAACCTTATTTTGTGTTTTACGTAGAGACAGGGTCTCACTGAGTTGCTTAGTGCCTCGCCCTTGCTGAGGCTGGCTTTGAACTCGCGATTCTGCTGTCTCAGCCTCCAAGAGCCAAGAAATAGTTTTTTGTTTTTGTTTTTTTTTTTTTTGGTACCGGGATTGAACTCAGGGGCACTCAACCACTGAGCCACATCCCCAGCCCTATTTTGTGTTTTATGTAGAGACAGGGTCTCACTGAGTTACTTAACGCCTCTCCGTTGCTGAGGCTGGCTTTGAACTCGCGATTCTCCTGTCTCAGCCTCCCTAAGTGCTGGGATTACAAGCGTGAGCCACCGCGCCCTGCTAAGAAATAGTTTTTGATAAAGAAATATGACAATCCACTTGTAACATTTGCCCCAATCTAATAGTGAGATGAATGTTGCTGACAGCAACTTCATATGTAAGATTCAAATGAGTTGCTAACATGCATTTGAAAAACTAAGAATAGAGAATTGTTTGGGGAAGTTTACTGAGGAACAAGTGATGGAGGAATAATTCAGAATGAAAAGCCTGGCGTCTGAACTTTGGCTCCACTACTTATTAGGTGTGCGACTGTGAGCAAGTTGCCAAACCCCTTTATGACTCAGTTTCCTCATCAGTAAAATAGGAAAAATAACTATCTATTTCACAAAACTGGGTGAGGATTAAAAGAGAGTGTATAAAAACCCTAACACATTGCTTCCCTTGTGGAATCTCTCCAGAAATGTTTCTTATCACTATAGAATACACCCTGATACAGAGAAATAACAAAAAGGACTGCTAGCTTCCTCACAATGTTTTTTTTTTTGTTTTTTGGTATCGAGGATTGAACTCAGGGGTGCTTGATCACTGAGCCACATCCCCAGCCCTATTTAGTGTTTTATGTAGAGACAGGGTCTCACTGAGTTGCTTAGTGCCTCACTGTTGCTGAGGCTGGCTTTGAACTTGTGATTCTCCTGTCTCAGCCTCCCTAAGTGCTGGGATTACAGGTGTGTGCCACCGCGCCTGGTGGTCTTCACAATGTTTTTTAATAAAGAAGTGGAGCCAGGTGAAGTGGTACATGCCTATAATCCCAGCAGCTCGAGTTGAGTACTCCTGAGTTCAATCCTCATACCAAAAAAAAAAAAAAGTGCCCTTTCCTCATCCTCTGTCCTTTTTGACACTATTTTAGGAGCATCAGATATACTTCAACCAACTTCCAACTGCAGGCACACTAGTACACTCCTGCTGTTTTGATTTGGGGGAAGACACCACATCTCACCCAGTTTTGAAAGGATAACCTTCCAGTTATCCTTGGCTCCTCCCTCTCTTCCCCAGCTGACACCCATATCTATGCCCGAGACCTCTGTTACCCCAGTGACTAACCACAGCCCTGGCCTCCATTCCCTCTGTCTTGGTTAAGAGGGATCTTAAGGGCTGGAGTCGTGGCTCAGCGGTAGAGCGCTTGCCTAGCATGTGCGAGACACTGGGTTCGATCCTCAGCACCACATAAAAATAAAGGTATTATGTACACCTATAACTAAAAATAAAAAAAATATTAAAAAAAAAAAAAAAAAAAAAAGAGGGATCTTAATCAGCAGGATCTTTCTAAAAGAGACCACATGATCTCATTCCCCTGCTTAAGCCTTTAGTGGCTCCCACTTACTCTCAGGATAATGAGATAACAGATCCAGATCTCTGGAGCTGACCACCATGGTTCCCCAGCAGGAGGCTGTCTGTCTGATCTCATCCCTGGGCTCAAACACACTCCTAAACCTATGATGCTCCCTCCCCACAAGCCAGACTAGCCTTGGCTTCTGGGTGCCACCTGTCTCCTCACCTAGGCTTATTATCTGCCATTTTTCCTCAGCCCGTAGGGCACCTGAGCATGATGGGTAACTAGTAAGTTACTCAGTGGTGAATGACTAGCAGAGAAACCAAGCTTCTGTCTCTGCGGTCAGATTGCTCAGCCAGGAGGCCACAGCGCTGAACTTTTTGTATTAGCTTAGTAACTACCTTGTACAGCTGCACTGTGTGCCAGGCCCTGCCCACTGCCCTTAGACTCACTCCTCCTAAGCCAGTTTGCCTGTTTGCAGTAGAAATGATGACATTATTTTGGCCTCTACATCTCCAGTATTGGTGTTTTTTGTGATTTGTGCATATTTCTGCTATAAAGTTTACTGACTTGTTTTACTCAGTGACTGGATTACAAGGGTTATAGGTTGGACAAGGTAGAGTCATTGAAAACTGAAGGCATAAAAGTTATGGTTTGGGGGGCTGGGATTTAGCTCAGTGGTAGAACATGTGCTTAGCATGCTTGAGGCCCTGGGGTTATGGATCTGAGTCTTTCAGTCCAGATGGCTTCCGCAAGTTTAGGGCTTTAGTTCCAGGACTTTATTCTTTTAGCTGCTACTGAAAAGATGAGAAAATTTAGTTCAAGGCAAAGCCTTGAGATTTCCCCTGCTTACCCGCCCCGCCCCCTTTCAAGGCTACCCTTGATGTTTCAGTTCAATCTGATTTCATTTAGATAAGCTCAGTGGAAGACCAGCAGGAAGAGAAGTGGTCTTCTCACAGAACCCTCAGGCAGGCATTCATTATGCAAGAATTTATTGGGTAGGCACCTCTATTAAGCCAGGCACAAGGTACTAGGAATACAACAGTAAACCAGATATAGGGTTTACTGTTTTAGGGTGTTTGGAATGATGCTCATGCTGGTTTTGTTTTTGTTTTCTTTTTCTTGGATTAAACCCAGGGGTGCTCAACCATTGAGCTATACCCCTAGTCCTTTTTCATTTTTTATTTTTGAGATAGGATCTTTCTAGGTTGCCCAGGCTGGCCTCAAATTTGTGATTCTCAGCCTCCTGAATCTGTAGGATTACAGGTATATGCCATCATGCCAGGTTCCTGCTGGGTCTTAAAGAATGGATAATAAGCTAGGCAGCAGTAGTGCATGCCTGTAATCCCTGCAACTCAGGAGGCTGAGGCAGGAGTATTCCAAGTTCAAAGCCAGCCTTAGCAACTTAGCGAGACCCTGTCTCAAAATAAAAAAAATAAAAAGACTGGGGATGTAGCTCAGTGGTAAAGTGCTTGCCTAGCATGTACCAAGGTCCTAGGTTCAGTTCCTAGTACTGCAAAAAAATAAAATAAAATAGATTAGGGTGGTTGAAATGATCTGTTTTTATATCTTTCTCTTCTTAACTTGTAAATTCCATTGACCCGATAACTGTTACTTGTCTTTGAATCCCTGACACATAGTGGCCACTCAACAAATACCAGTTGTTCTTAACTGGGCGAAGGATTGGTGGAAGTTGGGGCAGATCACTCAAGTGAACTGAATCTGGGTGTGTGGGGGAGGCAGGGAGGCAGGGCATCTGAGGCAAGAGACTGTCCAAGTAGGTGCTTCTACTGGCAGGGAGATGGGATGGGGTAGTGGACATGGGGAGCACAGCAGGCTTCTTGAGTATCAGTGAAATGAATTGAATGTCTGTTCCTGGTGAGGGTGGGCTTCCCGGAGGGCCTCAAGGGAAGCTTAAGATGGCTGAGCCCATAGGAGTAACCACTAGAGTTCCAGCCTTGGGGAAGAAGGAAATGTGCAAGTTTTCTTGAGAATGCAGAGCATAGGATAGGGAAGGGGTATCTATCTGTAAGGGAAATGCTGTTGGGATTTATATAATGGTAACTCTCAGGCAGCTACAGATGTCCTAGGCAGGGCTGAAGAACCTGTGCTCTTAGGCCCTTCTTTGCCTGACAACCTCTTCTATAGATGAATTGTCTTGTTGCCTCTTGGTGACAGGCTCCACACTCTTTTTTTTTTTTTTTTTTTGGTACCGGGGATTGAACTCAGGGGCACTCAACCACTGAGCCACATCCCCAGCCCTATTTTGTGTTTTATGTAGAGACAGGGTCTCACTGAGTTACTTAGCGCCTCTCCGTTCCTGAGGCTGGCTTTGAACTCGCGATTCTCCTGTCTCAGCCTCCCTAAGTGCTGGGATTACAAGCGTGAGCCACCAGGCTCCACACTCTTAAGGCATGTCCAAGACTCTTGCTGCACACCCGTGGCCTCTCCCCAGACTTGGGAGCCCAGAATAGGAGGTTCCAGAGCCCTTGGCATGGGTGACCAGGTGGGGAAAGCAGAAAAGCCTTCATCTTGAAGTTCTCTAACAACCCTCAGGTTAGTGAGTGGGGCAAAGAGATGACAGGCAGAGTTCTAGCACCTGCACATCCTGTAGTAGTAGACCAAGGAGGGCCTCACTCACTTTCCACTGAAGACTTGACTTTCTTTCTTTTTTTTTTTTTGGTACTGGGGATGGAACTCAGGGGCACTCGACCACTGAGCCACATCCCCAGCCCTATTTTGTGTTTTATGTAGAGACAGGGTCTCACTGAGTTGCTTAGCGCCTCGCCGTTGCTGAGGCTGGCTTTGAACTCGCGATTCTCCTGTCTCAGCCTCCCTAAGTGCTGGGATTACAGGCTTGAGCCACCCGCCCGGCTAAGACTTTACTTTCTTTTCTGGAACCAGGCAGCCTCCCAAGAGGAGCCAGAGACCAAAGGCCAGCCTGCTTTCCATTGTCTCAGTTCAAAGGGCCACAGGATATATTCTACCTCTGGACATCTGGGAGGTGAAGGATGCTAAGAAAAGCTGGGTCTGACTGTGTGGTGATTCTTGAACTGTGGCCAGCTAAAAGCTTTGGAAATAGTCTCAGGATTGGGAAGCAGATCCCAGCTTTCCCAAACAGCTGCAGGCATGTAAAATTGACATATGTCCAGTCTTAGTTAGTTAGCAACCTTGCAATAGTCTCAACCCCTACCCTTACACTCTAGGCCAGGGGTAGGAGTCTGGAAAGAAAAAAGGGGCTAGATAGGCTTCAGGCTAATTCTGAAAGACAACAAATCTCCCTCACTACCTTCTTCTTGGTTTAGAGTCCTTTTTCTCCTTCTTTTAAATCTTAATTCACCTTATAGTAAATTTCATTAAATAATTTTAATTTAACAACTGAAGGAAACTACTGTGTACCTAATCCTGCCTAACCTGGCAGCATTAGCTAGGGCCCAAAGTGAATTAAGAAACTTTGCTATCCCATTTCTGGAAATAAAATAAGCACTTGAGGCCAGAGGAGGTGGCCAGGTTGTCCTGAAAACCCAGCGCTTTGCAGAGACTGCCTCTTGGGAGCCCAGGCAGATACACTAGGTGACTCTCCAGGCAGGTCAGGCAGGCGGCCCCCGGTCCTGGTCTTATCTCCCACTGGCAGCTGAGCGTTCACGCTCCTTGCCTCTGCTCCTACAGCGTGTCTGACAGCCTCTCTCAGTATGTGCAGTGGTAAATGCATGTCCTTGTGTGTGCTCACCCATGGCTGCTCCTGGACAGGCACAAGACACAAAGTATGCTTGGATGGGTCTGCAGTTGTGTCCATCACTGTTGGCACTGATGTAGACTTAGTCTTGTCTTTTTTCTTCCTACTCTCCTCTGCTGCTGGCAAGGGCAGTCCTCCATACTTCCTCCACTGATGCACAGTCCACTTTCCAGGAGGGAGCTAACTATTGCCTGTGCTAAGATATCCTTTGGCCCAGAATAGATTTCTTCTTTTCAAGGAAATTCGCACATACCCATCCGGTCCTTACTCTCCCCTTTAGCTTCCAGAGCAAAGCTGAAGTGTCAGGCTGACTGGCAGAATATGTGGAAACATAACTGTCCCTCTCTGAGGTTTGTCTGAGCTAACTCTTCACTGTTCCCCAGCCCTTAGCCCAGTGTCTGGCTCTTAGTTGCTTGTCTATAAAGGTTTATTGAAGGTGTGTCAAGGCTTGGCCAGGGAAGTAGTGATGCACACTCATAAACTCAAGGGGTCAGCCCTGGAGCTGACATGCCACCTTTGCCCAGAGTCATCTCTGGTGGCATCATTCTAAAAAATAGACACATCACCACTTTGGGAAACAGTTTTGAATTTCCTCAAGTTGGTCCTGCAACAGAGAAATCCTGTTCCTCAGAATATATCTAGAGAAATTTTTGCACATATGCACCAGAGGATACCTAGAGGAGCATTCAAGAGTAGCCCCAAACTGGAAACCACCCAAATGTTCATCAGTAATAGAATGAAAATTAAATTGTAATATTTCCATATAATACAGTACTATATAAGAAAAAATTAAACATATTATAGTTACGCTCATAACTGAAATGCATTTGTTTTTGTTTTTGTTTTTGTTTTTGTTTTTTTTGGTACCGGGAATTGAACTCAGGGGCACTCCACCACTGAGCCACACCCCCAGCCCTATTTTGTGTTCTATGTAGAGACAGGGTCTCACTGAGTTTCTTAGCGCCTCGCCTTTGCTGAGGCTGGCTTTGAACTCCTGATTCTCCTGTCTCAGCCTCCCTAAGTGCTAGGATTATAGGCTTGAGCCACCGCACCCGGCTCTGAAATGAATTTTTTAAAAACTACACAATGATATGCCAAAGAAGCTAGACACATATAGCAAGCAAGAATATATATATAGTATAAGCCCAATTGTAGAATGTTTAAGAACAGGCAACTTAAAAAATATGGTTTAGGGACACATAGAAAGGTAGGAAGCTATAAATAAAGGTAAGGGGATGTGCCAGGTGCAGTGGAACACCTGTAGTCCCAGTTACTTGGGAAGCTGAGGCAGAAGAATCACTTGAACCCAGAAGTTCAAGACCAGCCTGAGCAACATATTGAGACCCTGTCTCAAACAACCACCAAAAATTGGGGGCTGGGAGTGTAACTCAGTGGTAGAGTGCTTGCCTAGCATGTATAAGGCTTTGGGTTCTATCTCCAGTACCAAAAAAAAAAAACCAAAAAGGAGGGCACACAGGCTTCAAAGATACTTGGAATGTTTTTTCTTCATTGACTTGGGTACTTGGTAGTACCCTGCCTATACGCATGTTACATACTCTTCCTTATACACTATACATTTTACACAATAGCCCTACTCTGTCCCCCTTTTCCATTTAGCCCCCATTCTGTCCCCAGCTGGCAGAGGAGGAGTCAGAGTACCTTATAACAGTTCTTTTCTTCAGTTTCTGAGTGGGTCAGAGGAATATGGGGGGTGAGGGCCTCTCTTCTGCAGCTGGGCCCTTACTCCAGGGTGGGAAGGCCTGAGGAGAGCAGGGCCAGGAAAAGCCGGCTGGCCCTGCTGTTTGTGCCAACTCTGGGATTAGGCCAGGGCTCTGGCCCACCTGTTGTTTCACTCATTCAGCATGAACATAGCGACCAAGTACTCACTGAAAGCACTGGGTGCTGTTGAAGGATTCAGAGAAGCAGGAGATGGTCTTTGACCACAAAGATCTTATAATACACTAGAGGTGATCACACACCCAAGTAACTATGGTACCAGCAAAATGTGAGCCACTTGTCACATGACTACCTGCCTACTCTTTCAATAAACATTTGAAAGAGTTTGAGCACCTGTTACATGCCAAGAATTGTACTGGATGGTGATATCAGACCTGGTCCCCAAGTTTATATCCTAAAGCATGGAAAACAGACACACATGAAATAAGTACAACTGTGTGCAAGCTCAATGATGCAGATATGCTGAAGGAGGATGGGTAAGATGGGGACAGGAATGGGGAAAGGCTGGGGAGAGAGGTCTTCCTGAAGGGGCAGGCCCTGGATTGAGGCTTTAGGGACAAGGAAGCAAGACCATAGGGAAGAGCAGAAAGGACTTCTTGGCAGAAGGATCAGTTAGGGCACAAGCTAAGGAAATATAGCAAGGAGGACAACTTGGAACAAGAACACAAGTGCTGGGCGGTGGTGCACACATGTAATCCCAGCACTTAGGGAGGCTGAGACAGGAGAATCACGAGTTCAAAGCCAGCTTCAGCAAAAGCGAGGCATGAAGCAACTCAGTGAGACCCTGTCTCTACATAAAACACAAAATAGGGCTGAGGATGTGGCTCAGTGGTCAAGTACCCCTGAGTTCAATCCCTGCTACCAAAAAAAAAAAAAAAAAGGAACACAAATGCTCAGCAGGGAGGGAGGGAAGTAGCAGGGGAAGTAGCTGGAGGGGAAGGTCAGAGCCATATTTGCCTTGCAAAACATTAGGGTTGTTTTTGTTTTTCTAAGAGAATGGGTCTTGCTATACTTCCCAAGCTGACCTTGAACTCTTGGGCTCAAGCAATTCTCCTGCCTCAGCTTCCTGAGTCCCTAGGGTTACAGGCAGATGTCACCATGCCCAGCTTAAAGTCTTAGATCTTAAAGGTGCTGGGTGCAATTGAAGGATTTATGGGTGAGTTTGATAGACCCCACTAGCTCAGTACAGAACTAGGCTGAGGGATGTAGATTAGAAGTAGGCAGGCAAGTTGGCAGATTGTTGTGGATCCAAGCAATATTTAAGAGATACCAGGCTAGCTTCTGTCAGAAAGTGGGAGAGAGGTGCGTGCAAAAGAGACCAAATTTCAGAATGGCTCCTTGCTAGAATAACCAGACGGAGCATGGGAGGTGAAAGCCCTCACCCTGCACTATTGTGGGTCTGGGCTCTGGGCACTCCGGAGCTGAATGAGGGCAGGAGCAGAGGCTAGCTATGAACAGGGCTCTGTACCATCTGATCCCAGGGCTTCCCAGTGCTTGCCAGTAAAGAGGGCTGGTCGCAGGAAGTGGGGAAAAAAAAGGGCCAGCATGCCTTGTAATCCCAGTGGCTCAGGAGGCTGAGGCAGAAGGATCGTGAATTCAAAGCCAACCTCAGCAAAAGTGAGGTGCTAAGCAACTCAGTGAGACCCTGTCTCTACATAAAATACAAAATAGGGCTGGGGATGTGGCTCAGTGGTCGAGTACCCCTGAGTTCAATCTCCAGTACCCAAAGTGTGTGTGTGTGTGTGTGTGTGTGTGTGTGTGTGTGTGTGTATAAGCATGTAGTGAGATTGTAAAAAATCAAATGTAGGCACTTTAAAGAACTATCCTTAGAGGCATGAATTACCAAAAGAACCCCCCTAAAGGCTCAAAGTGGTTTTGTCCTGGGAATGAGATTAGGAGGGAGAGAAAGGAGACAGTCTTTAAAAACAATCCTTTTCAGACTACAGTATTTTGAAACCATGCACAGAAAGCATATATGAAAATCTTAAAACAATCCTGGCCTTTGCTCTGAGTTTATGTTCTACTTTTTGTTACATATGGCCCTTCTTGTATAAAATGATGGTGATAGAGGACAGACACTTATCTCCCCTTTAATGTCCTCGTTTAATAAAATAAAATATCGGGGCTGGGATTGTGGCTCAGCGGTAGAGCGCTTGCCTCGCATGCGTGAGGCCCTGGGTTCGATCCTCAGCACCACATACAGAGCAATAAAATAAAGACATTGTGTCCATCTACAAAAAAATTAAAAAAAAAAAAAAAAAAAGGCTCTGTGTTCTACTTTAAAAAAAATAAAAATAAAAAATAAAATAAAATAAAATAAAATATCGTTGATCCCTGAGTCCTGAAATTCCTGACAGGAATCCGCGCATCCAAGGCACGCTAGCCAAGGGCAGAGAGCGGCGGGCTCTGCGCGACTGCGACTCCGTGGGCAGCCGGCAGGGGTCAGGCGAGCTCCACGCTGCACCCGAGCTGGTCTCGCGAATCCGTGCAGCGCTCTGTGGCGCGCGGTGCCTCGGCGGAGGGGCACACAGAGAAGACCCTGGACCTGATTTAGGTTGCGAGTCCAACCGACTGCTAGTGGAATCCTGCGTTTCAGCTCCCACCAGGCAGGTTCTGGGTAGGCGCCCCAGCCTAGGGTAGGCGCCCAGCCCGCACGCCGCCCCCTTACACCAGCTCTGGCTCCACCCCGCGTCTCCAGCGTCTGGGCGTGGCCGGCTTCCCAGCGGGCCCTTAGTTCTATCATCCCAGGGGCGACTCACCTTGCCGGCCTTCTGAAAGTGTCGCTGTGCAACCTTGCCTTCCTCACCCAAGGAACCGAAGTGTGAAACGAAATTTGAGATAGTTACATACGTAAGGGGTAATTATCCTTGGATTATAGGGCTAGAAATTAGGGCTCAGATCTCTAGGGAAGTCTCTCCAGCCCTGATGGGTTGCTGTGAAAGGTTGCCACTTCCTGGAGATGTGATTAGGTCTGAGGAGAGATGCAGGCGTCTTGGTTTACAGGTTGCCCAGTTCTGATATGGGTGTGCCCAGATCACACTTAGACATTCTGTTACCTTCTGTTAACCTCCCACAGGACAGGCAATGTGGAGGGGGTGCTGCGCTGATAGTGTGGTGGCCTAAAACTGGAATCAAATCAGAGGCAGCCTCAGGAAGGAAAGGTGCCTGTTATTACGTGCAGCAGAGCTGTGCAGTGTATGCAGAGGACCTGAAATTCCCACCAGAACTAAAGTGCCCGCCGATTTCCCATTTTCGTCTCAGGCTACACAGTTTGTTTTGTTTTTATTTTTAAACATTCCTCTTGTTTCACATAAAGGATCAGGAGAACAATTGCATTCTTCTGTCTTGGTTTTCTGATGATATAACTGAATGCCACAGATGGGGTAATTTTATAGGTTTATCTAGCTCACTGTTTTGGAGGCTAGAAGTCCAAGAGCATGGCACTGACATCTGTGGAGGGCCTTCTTGCTTCATCGAAACAGGGTGGAGGATCTCACATGACAGAACAAGTACCCTAGTATGGGGGCCTCTCTTATAAAGCCACTAATGCCAATGAGGGTCCCACCTCCAGACACAATTGGCATATGACTTTGGGGATTAAGGTTCTAACTTCTGGGGGACAAATCCCAATTTGGCAGGGCTCTACTCAACACTGGACCAAACATCACATTCTGCCATTTTGAATATCTTCAGGCTGGTTATTATAGCTACTTGTGTTTAGCTGATCATTCACTGTTTTAGGTGAATTCATCAACATAGCACAAGACAGGAGAGAGGAAGTTAAGGGACACCCGCAAGCTCTGATCTTCCCTTAGAGATAGGATTAGACTGGGGTTGCTAAATCCACTCTCAAGCCTAAGGCTGGGAGCAGCGCTTGTCTGGAGGGCAGGATCAAACACCAGGAACAGGGGCTGCCAGGCTGGGAGCCAAGGAAATCCGTTCCTCTTTTGGGGAGTTAGAGGGGATGAAATAACAGACCCATTCCTCTCCGACCACGTTCCATCTAGGATGCTGTGTACTAGGGCCCCAGGCGGGAATTCTCAGAACACTCCCATTGTTGCTGCTAGCAAATCTGGACCTTAGCTCTAGTTCTGACCTTGAAAAAGTTAAATTGTCTTGATCTTAAAAACAAAACAAAAAAACCCAAACCCAAAACACCTAAAGAATGTTTTTCAGAAATTTATAAGGTATGTTACATCTCCAAGATCCTACTCCTCCTCCTTCCTTTGGAAAAAAAAAAAAAATCACTGAAGGGCTCCGGTAGTAGCTTAGTGGTAGAGCACTTGCCTCACATGTGCAAGGCCCTGGGTTTAATCCCCTGCACTACAAACAAAACAAACACATGCACAAGCACACACACACACAAACCCCAAATCACTGGGAGCAGGTTGGAGGGCAGGAATAAGACTTGGGCCAGCCATTTTCCAAGGATATGTGCTGTATCCAGACAAAAGTCAGGAGCAGTAGATTGCTTTTCCTCTAAAATACTGGTGTAGGAGCAGATGGGTTTGTTTCACAATATGTTTAATACAAAATGGCAGCAGCCACTGTGCAGTTGTAACAACATTAGCTATAGGGTGTCTAGAGAAATGTACACAGGCAGCCTCTGCTGGAGTTGAGTCAGGCAACCCAGGCCTGCTTGGGCAAGACCTGCACCTGCTGCCCAGTAACTGCAGAAGGTCACATAACCAGGGCTGACTGGTGTCTGTGGCAGAACAATGTAGAACAACTCAGAGATGCTGCCAAAGGGGCCAGCATGAGCTAATTCTCCACAAGCCATCTTTTGTCCCCCATGCAGATTCTTCAGCACAGGTGGTCTCAAATGGTTGGGAGCTGATGACTCAAGAAACCAGCAAACAAGGGTGGGTTTTTGGCTTTTCTTTTTCCCCAGAAAAGTGACCACCAAGTTTGAGTAAATGGAGAGGGGCAACAATTCTGTTGTACTTGAGCAGAGAGTGTTCCTTGCCAGAGGCTCACCCAAAATAAGGGATGGGTACCTATACTTCCCCAGGCTACCCCAGGAGGTGGGAGCATCAGGCTTTGAAGTTGAAGAGCAGAGAGCAAGGGCAGCCAGTCACCAAAGCCCTCCCAGCAGCTCTTAGAAAACACAATATGCATCCTGCTGAGTCCATTTTAAGCTTTCCTGGCTGGTTGGCCCACAGTGCTTGGCAGCCAGTGTAGAAGGTTCCACTTCCTGCAGAGGCTTGAGGGCTGGAGCCAGAAGGGAATCTGAGCAGCAGGGCCTGCTTCAGGCAGCTAGGAGGGCTACCATGTCTCTTCTTCCAAAGAAAGGCCTCTAGGTGCTGGGACAAAGGGGTGGTGGATCTTGGGGCTAGTGGAAATCTGCGTTGAAGGCTCTGCCAATGACCAACCGTCTCACCTCACTGGTCCCAGCCCCAATCTCATACAGCTTAGCATCTCGAAGAAAGCGGCCCATGGGAAAGTCATTGATGTAGCCATTGCCACCTGCAACAGGGTTTGGGAAGAAAAGAAAAGGACAAAAGAAGCAATGGGGGCTGAGATTGTGGCTCAGTGGTAGAGCACTTGCCTCGCATGTGGGAGGCACTGGGTTCGATCCTCAGCACTACATATAAATAAATGAATAAATAAAGGTCAATCAACAACTAAAAAAAATTAAAAAAAAAAAAAAGCAGCAATGGGCAGTGCAGTAAAGCAAGAAAAGCAAACAAGGCCAGGTGCAGTCGTCCCTCAGTCATCTGTGGGGACTGGTTTCTGGGCCCATGATGGATACCAAAACTATGGATGCTAGCCGGGCACGGTGGCGCACGCCTGTAATCCCAGCACTTAGGGAGGCTGAGACAGGAGAATGGCGAGTTCAAAGCCAGCCTCAGCAACGGCAAGGCGCTGAGCAACTCAGTGAGACCCTGTCTCTATATAAAACACAAAATAGGGCTGGGGATGTTGGCTCAGTGGTCGAGTGCCCCTGAGTTCAATCCCCGGTACCAAATGACAAAGTATTTCCATATGACCTAAGCACATCCTGCCATATATTTTAAACCATCTCTATATTACTTATAATATCTAATGCAATGTAAATGCCATTTAGATAGTTGTTATACTGTATTATTTATGGAATAACAACAAGAAGTCTATGTTCGGGGCTGGGATTGTGGCTCAGTGGTAGAGCGCTTGCCTCGCATGCGTGAGGCCCTGGGTTTGATCCTCAGCACCACATACAAAGCAATAAAATAAAGACATTGTGTCCATCTACAACTAAAAAAAATATTAAAAAAAAAAAAAAGAAGAAGTCTATGTTCAATATTGGTGCAATTTTTTCCCAAATATTTTCTATCTGAGCTTGGTTGGAATCCATGGATATTGAGGGCAGACTGTATAGAGAAACAAGCCATGGGAAGGATTGACTGAAGAGAAGCAGCAAAAGGTAGTGAGAGGGAAGGGCTTGGAGAGTACCTTGGTGGGGGTAGGGTGGGCAAAGAGATAGAGCTGGAAGGCTACTCAGAGTGCTGAGGGCACCAGGCAAAGAAAGCAGAGAACCACTGGCAGACATGGAAGAAAGGAGACAAGAACAGGACGTGGCAGCCCACATTTATAATCCCAGGGGCTCAGGAGGCTGGGGCAGGAGGATCACAAGTTCAAAGCTAGCCTCAGCAACTTAGTGAGGCCTAACTGAGCAAGACCCGGTCTCTAAATAAAATATAAAAAAGGGACTGGGATATGGCTCAATGGTTAAGAGGCTCTGGGTTCAATCCCTGGTACCAAAAAACAAAAAGAGGGGAAAAGGGAGTTGTCCAAGAAGAGACTGGCATGGCGGAACTAGGATTCAAACCTAAGCCATGAGACTCAAGTCTATGTCCTTAATCAGGGGGCAGCACTGAAATGAGGATGTTCCACCTGAAGCATTTCTTTTCCCATTTCCTAGTATCCACCAAGAACAGGTGGGTGGTTGAGAGGGGGCACTGCTGAAGGCAGTAGCAACTTGTGGCCTCTAGCACTTTTCTCATCTGCTTTTCCACTTCCTTCTAAAGGGGGCAGAACCTAGAGGTGGTAGCTCAAGTGTAGCTAGCTTAAGTACAAAGTGAGAAGTAGAGAGGAAACCTTTCCAGTCAGTGCCAGGCTCCAGGAAGGAGTGGGGGCCACTCACCCAAACACTGAATGCCATCCAGGGCTACCTGTGTGGCGCACTCAGCTGCGTAGAGAATCACACCGGCACAGTCCTGTGGGAGGAGGTTCTGGTCAGCAGGGCCCTGTCAGGCATGCAGGAGCTAATCCCAGCAGATGACCCACTACCCTCTCCCTCCTCAGGAGCTGGCCCTCACCTTGGCTGTGCAGTGGCCCTCATCACAGGCCTTGGCAACATTGTAGACGTACTGCCGGCATGCCATGAGGCGAGTGTACATGTCTGCCATCTTCCCCTGCATCAACTGGGCACAAAGGGAGGTCATAGTCAACATGCTGGGACACTCTTCCTACTCATCAAAAGCAGATCAGCATCAATGGCATCCTGACAGCCAGGAATGGGGAAGCAAAGGCACAGTGGAGATGGGACTTGTGTAGAATGACAGAGATGGAAGTGGATCTGGGAGGTAGGAGAGCGGCTGTTGGCCACTGTACCCTGAAATGGCCCTTGCTATGTCTGAGAGGCACTGTTCCCCAGGCACTGCTGGCCACAACCTTCATCAGCCTCCACAGCTTCTTACCAGAGGGTCAGACTAGAAATACCACTCCCTTTCCCCAAAGCTCCCCACAACCTGCGAGCTTTACCCTCTAGTCGCACAATATCTCTAGTTCATTCATCTCAAATGGAAATGGATGGCACAATGTGCTGGATTTACTAAAAATTTCTGGCCGGGCGCGGTGGCTTAAGCCTGTAATCCCAGCACTTAGGGAGGCTGAGGCAGGAGAATCGCGAGTTCAAAGCCAGCCTCAACAACGGCGAGGCGCTAAGCAACTCAGTGAGACCCTGTCTCTACATAAAACACAAAATAGGGCTGGGGATGTGGCTCAGTGGTTGAGTACCCCTGAGTTCAATCCCCAGTACCAAAAAAAAAAAAAATTTCCGAAGCCAGGCTGCATGCTAAAGCAGCCCGCATTCCAAGCCTTCAAGCTTACTTTGCTGGATGATAGTCAGTGTCCCACAGTGCATGGCCTGCTTCCTTATTCATCACAGAAAACATGAACCTAATAAAAGCACATTTCAGCAAAATATTCCACTCACTTGGAAGTGGCCGATTTTCTGGCCAAAGGCTTCCCTCACATGCAGGTAGGGAATGGTGTGATCAAGGACTGCCTGCATGAGCCTGCCAGGAAGGAAAAAGACATTGTGGAGGTGTCTCATGGTCCCACCCCTGCCAAGTAGAGCGGTAGAATGACAGAGGGAAAGGCCTGGATGGAAAGCTTGGCAAGATAAGGATCTGGAATCTCAGATAGAAAGGAAAGGAGCTTGAGAAACTTGTCACCCAGAGGCAGTTATGGCATCAACTACAGAGCCCTAGTGTCCCTCCTCTAAAGCCAGAGGTGAGAGTGGCTGCACCTCTGCAGTAGACAGGCATCAGAGCCAGGGCCTTTCATTTCATATCCACACTACCTAAGCAGAGGTGCTCCTTGGGCCTCCATCTATCCACTTAATGACATTTTCCTTCTGTGTGAAAAAAATGAATGCAGGGGGAGTAAGTTCTTTTTATCTCTAAGAGAGATCACAGGGGCCAAGAAGCAGCTCCCTTTGGCCCCCCATGGGAAGGCTGCTGCTGCTTAGGATAGTTCCATCTGCCATGGAGAGGCTTAAAGAGCGCAAGTCCGCAGGAGCCTCATACTTACCCGAGGGGCCCGCCCGCCAGCACCAGGCGCTCCAGGTCCAGCCCACTCATCAGCACATAGACACCCTTGCTCTCATGACCCAGGATGTTGGCAGCTGCCAGGATAAATGCTTGTCAGAGAAGAGGGCTGTCCACAGCCTCTTCACTTTTATAAAGGGTACGAGGTTGATTACATGCTCTCACATAATGCACTAAAATATGTTCCTTGAAGTTCAACTAGGGTTCCAGGTGAGAGAAAGGACTGGCTTTACTACTTCCAGTCAGAAGTGGAGCTTCCAGGACCCCCACACCATCCACAACACTGGGCACAAAGCCTTGTGTTATTAGATCTTTCCCTTTTCTCTCTGGACCCGTTTAGATGGGAAAGAAGGAAAGTTAATTGGTCTATCTATAAGTCACTCACCTCTTCCTGATTCTTTCCACACCTGTACCTATATAGGAACCACAGAATTACTCTCCCTCAGCTTGTTTGCTCTAGTCTAGGGTCACCTCCCTGAATTTGGTCCATGAAAGCTGCTTTGTCCAGGAGATGGGCCATTCAGTGCCAATGGGAGAAGCTGCTAAGCACTTGTACTCCTAGTAAGCTAGGACAATGGATGGCCTTGGGACATGCAGACAGGAAACTGAGTATAGAAATTTGACACCAATCATCTGCCTTTAATGCTGGCTGAATTTTTTTTTTTTTTTTTTGGTACCAGGAATTGAACTCACGGGTGCTTTACCACTGAGCCACATCCTCAGCTCTTTTTACTTTTTATTTTGAATCAGGGTCTTGCTAAGTTACTTAGGGCCTCATTAAGCTGCTGAGGCTGGCCTCAAACTTGTGATCCTCCTGCCTCAACCTTCCCAGTTGCTAGGATCACAGGCATGCATGACTATTTTTGGCTGAATTTTTTCCTCTGTACAAAGAAGGATCTGCAAGAATCTCCTTTCGCAGAAACTCTTTCTAACCATAACACTTTTCTGGGATAGCAGATTTTGGGGGAGAGGAATGGTCTATGGCTGAGGCATACAGACAGCCTAATTGGTGGATCTATGCCTTTGGTCCTATCTGCACATGGTAAGGGTGCTGGCTCTCCCCCAGTGCTGTGTGGTATCACATTTTCAGCTGCAGCTCAGGGGAGAATACTCCTACTGAAAGCAAATCACTTCCCCTTCACTGAGTCTGGCTTCTATCAGTTTATTCAGATGGCTTTTTTACCATCTTTAGTAAGTTTAACTCACACAAGTTATCCAGGCAAATGTATAGGATATCTGAAGGACAACAGTGAGCTAGGGGAGGTCTTACCTTTCACCTTCAGCTACTGGAAACAAAGCCCAGGCAGAATGTGTTATCCACAGAAGAAGCACCACCCTTCACCTCAACCAGTTAAGCATACAGCTGCAGGGGTGTGGCCAGGAGGGACAGCTGTCCAGCAGCCTCAGGCCCACAGTCTAGCTGCCTGTCATGGAGGAGCTAATAATGGCAAGTCTCTCTAACCAAGGGATGGGCTTGGGGCTGGGATTGTAGCTCAGCTGTAGAGCGCTTGCCTCGCATGCGTGAGGCCCTGGGTTCGATCCTCGGCACCACATACAAAGCAATAAAATAAAGACAATGTGTCCATCAACAACTAAAAAAATATTAAAAAAAAAAAAAAAAAAAAGGGATGGGCTTTCTCAGCTTGGGAATAGCCAGAGCAACTTGTGAGGGAGTCAGGACAGGGGCTCCCTCATTCTCAGAGATACTTACCAGGAACCTTGCAGTCTTCAAAGATTAGTTCACAGGTGTTAGAGCCCCTCATCCCCAGTTTGTCCAACTTCTTGGAGGTGCTAAAGCCAGGCATACCCTTTAAAGGAAATGAAGGCTCTGGTTAGATTTGCCCCAAGGGGACTGGAAGACCCACCTTAACATCAGGTCCCTGTACCTGCCTGGCATACCAGCACCCCACTCTGGATGTGAGACTGTTCCATCCTGACACCCTACCCTGTTCCCGGCCTCTAGTGTTGCCAGCTGATCTTCCCAGTTCTCACGGGAGCAGTTCTTTCCTGGTGACATGTCCAGTCTTGAACCCTCCTGACTTGCCCTGGGAGTGCTTCCCCTCCCCAAGAGACATCACTCCCAAGATACTCTCAACAGCCCACTCAATTCTTTTGTTCTTTTGCCATCTGTCCCTAATGGAGTCCCACCTGGGATGAATGCAGCCAGCTGTGTGCTCGGACCTGGACTGCTCAGTGGCATATATACTGGCAAGTGCCCAGCAGAGCACAAGCATGTGTTGCCCCCTACACTCCCCTCCTGGCTGGTGACAGGCTGTTTCACAACCTGGAGATTTCCAATCTTCACCAGGCCCTGTTTGCTCCAATTTTAATAGCTACTTTTCCTCTTTCCCTATGGAGTCTACTGCAAACCTTTGCAAGTTGCATTTGCTAAATGTTCTACCATCTCCCCCACAGCTGTGGACTCCAGCCCTTACAGGTGCCCCACACGCACCTGGCCTTCTACAGTTATCAGGCAGATGTTCATCCACCATCACCTGCAACCCATCCTTCCTCTACCCAACAAGCTATTGTGTTTTGCTCATTCACCTCACATTTCAATTTCTCCCTCTCCAATTATCCTTTTTCTTTACTGAAAATTTTGGTAAATCTCCCCACTTTGAGCTACATACCCAGCCATTCTCTCTCTCTCTTTTTTAAACCTTTATTTTATGTATTTACGTATTTTTATGTGGTGCTGCGGATCGAACCCAGTGCCTCATGCGTGCAAGGCAAGAGCTCTACCACTGAGCCACAAGCCCAGCCCCTCCTTTTGTTTGTTTTCCAATATTTTTTTAGTTGTCAATGGGCCTTTATTTTAGTCATTTCGTATGCAATGCTGAGAATTGAACACAGAGCTTCACACATGCTAGGCAAGCGCCTTAGCACTGAGGTATAACCCCAACCCCTTTCTCCTTGTTTTTATTTTTAAAAGATTTTTTTTGTAGTTGTGTATGGACAGCATACCTATGTTTTGTTTATTTTTATGCATGCAAAGGATCGAACCCAGTGCCTCACACATGCTAGGCAAGCACTCTGCCACTGAGCTACAGCTCTAGTCCTCCCCTTATTTTTAAAAACAAACCCAAACTCTCAAGTTTTAATTCATACTCCTGATCTAACTCCCTTTTGCTTTTGGGTCAAGACTGTTGGAGGTAAAATCTTCTCCACTTGTAACCCCACCTATGCCTCAGCCTCCCCTACTGTTCTTGCCCAGCTCACCAAGGACATCCTGTCAGATCTAGTGACCTCCTTTTAGTCCTCCTTGCATGGTCAGGCTCTGTGCATGGCTTCACTATCTTCAGACTTGATCATCCTCCCTGGACTCGACTCTTTAGCCACCCTCCTGCCAGTCTCCTTCAGTTTCCTCTTTGTCTCCTCCCACCCCTGGAAGCACAGCATACATGATCAGCTAAAGGAAGCAGCCTCTGGTACCAGTGTCAGGAGACAAAAGCCTCTCCAACCATGCACCCACCACCCTCACCTTCTCCACGATGAAGGCCGTGATGCCCCGAGAGGCTGGCACAGCAGTTAGATCTGTCTTGGCGTAGACAATGAGAACATCAGCATCAGGGCCATTGGTGATCCAGAACTTGTTGCCATTCAGGATGTAGTAATCTCCTAAGGGCAGGATATTGCCACTTGCTTAATGTAGCTTGGCCTTTCTTAGCTTGTCAGTCCACAGAACCACTGAGCAGTTGACAAACAATTCTGGAGCCATTCCCAACTGTTGCTCCCTCATTCTGGTAATGTTTGTCCCTCTGCCCATTTAAGCTCCATAGTTAAGAATGATCTCACCTTTCTTTTCTGCCTTGAGCTTCATGGAGACAACATCAGAGCCAGCATTGGGCTCACTCATGGCGAGGGCTCCGATGTACTCACCACTGATTAGCTGCAAGGAAAACCCAACAGGCCATTGACTTCAGAAGCACCCTGTAGCAGCTCACTGATCTGCTTCTTCCTGTTCAGATGATGCCCTTTCAACCTTGTCTTTCAGAGGAGGGTATTGGTAAAGTCCTAGAAGGGAAGCTCTATATCCATAAGAGCTGGAAGTGTCTCTTCTACTTCCCTTTCTTCTTTTTCTGCAGTGCTGGTGATGAGACCCAGGGCCTCATGCATGCTTGGCAAATGCTTTACCATTGAGCAACATCCTCAGCCCTTTTTATTTTAATTTTGAGACAGAGTCTCACTATGCTCTCCAGGCTGGCCTCAAACTTGCTACCCTTCTGCCTCTGCCTCAGCTTCCCCAGTAGCTGAGATTGCAAGTGTATTCTACAGCAGTTCTCTCTCTCTCTCTGAGATGGGGGTCTCATCATGTCATGGTGATGATGATGGGGGTCTCATCAGCCAAGGCTGATCTCAAATGTCTAGCTTCAAATGAGCCTCCTGCCTCTGCCTCTTGAGCAGCGGGTACCACAGGCATATGGCACCATCATGATGGTTTTCTGTTTCTCCTCTCTCTCTTTTTTTTTTTTTTTGTGGAGCTGGGGATTGAACTCAGGGCCTTGTCCATGCGAGGCAAGCACTCTATCAACTTAGCTATATCCCTGGCCCGTTTTCTGTTTCTTAAAGTGATCTTCAAATGCTATCTGTATTTTATCCAATCAGGAATTCTGGCCCTGTTTTCAATTATTTTTTTTTTTTTGGTACCAGGGATTGAACCCAGGGGCGCTTAACCACTGAGCCACATCCTTAGCCCTTTTTAGTGTTTTGTTTAGAGAGAAAGGATCTTGCTGAATTGCTAAGTGCCTCGATAAGTTGCTGAGGTTGGCCTTGAACTCGCGATCCTCCTGCCTCAGTCTCCCAAGTCACTGGGATTATAGATGTGTGCCACTGTTTCAATTTTTTAATTTATTTTTTATTTTTTTGGGTACCAGGGATTGAACTCAGGGGCACCTTGACCACTGAGCCACATCCTCAGTCCTATTTTGTATTTTATTGAGAGACAGGGTCTCACTGATTTGCTTAGCACCTTGCCATTGCTGAGGCTGGCTTTAAACTCATGATCCTCCTACCTCAGCCTCCTGAGCCACTGAGATTACAGGCGTGCACCACTGTACCCAGTCCTATTTTCAATTTTTGACCCAAGTATTTTAAAGCAACCCCGGGCTCCTTCCTAACTGTATTTGTGGCAGCATACCACAGAAAGCAAGTCTGACTGGTCTCTACCAATGGGAAAGTGTCCCTTGTGATGGGTGGTTGCAGTGAAATCAGCATGGCTTTCTTCATTCCCATTTCCTTACCTTGGGGAGGCATTTCTCCTTCTGGGCCTCATTCCCATTTCGCACAATCTGGTTGATGCACAGGTTGGAATGGGCACCATAGCTGAGACCCACTGCTCCAGAAGCTCGGGATATCTCCTCCATCACCAGCACATGTTCCAGGTAGCCCAGGCCAGAGCCACCATACTGAACTGGGAGAGGGACAGTGCAGGGGAATAGAAAGGCAGCCAGGTAAAATTGGGACATTGCCAGAAATCTTAAATTAATTGAGAGAAAAAGACACCCTTGAAGCACCTATTCCGTGTACTCCTAGCAAGGTTAACAGGTTGATATCATGAACTCACAGAACTTGTTCAGCTTGCTGTTGCTGGAAGGCTGAGCTGTGGTTCAGAAAGACAAGCATTGCCAAATCTGCCTTTATCCCAGACACACGTGGAGACAAGCAAAAAACAAGTACCCACTATTACAAAAGTTCCAAAAAGACAGAGGCAGATGAATGAAGAAAGAGAGCCTAGAGTCTAATGAACACAAAAATGAGCAGAGGATTGTGTCCAAAGCACCAAAACTAGATATAAAACCAAGGCTGTCTGTGTAATAGCCTCAAGAAGGTAATATTTGCTGGGCGGGTTGGTGCAAACCTGTAATCCCAGCACTTAGGGAGGCTAGGGAGGCTAAAACAGGAGAATCACAAGTTCAAAGCCAGCCTCAGCAACGGCGAGGCGCTAAGCAACTCAGTGAGACCCTGTCTCTACATAAAACACAAAATAGGGCTGGGGATGTGGCTCAGTGGTTGAGTGCCCCTGAGTTCAATCTCCAGTACCAAAAAAAAAAAAAAAAAAGAAGGTAATATTTAGTGGTGTAGCTTTGGACCCAAAGAAGTAGGGCTGGTAACAGCCAGGAGAGTCAGATCCTGAGAGGAAATCTGGAGGTAAGCTGTGCAGCAGAGAGCAGAAGAGATACTAACAGGAAATTTCAGAACTCTCCATAAAAATGAGATTTGTCTTTGATAGAAAATCCCAAATCAAAGAGGCAAGGTCATCTAGCACTACCCTCTAACCCCACTGTTTAGGTAAAACCTGTCAAAGCTCTGTGCACATGTTCACTATAACTAAGAAATCAGGGAAAGGCTCTAGGGAAAGCTTGGCCTGATCACAACTCCATGAAGGAAAGCAAAAAGGCAGGTGATGTTAGAAACAGCCACCAGGACCATTGTGTAGGAACCAGAACTCATATGGGGACTTTTAAACTTTGTGGGGCTGGGCATTGAACCCCAGAGCCTTATGCATGCTAGGTAAGTGCTCTACCACTGTCCTACTGCCCCAGCCTAGCTTTCTTTTAAAAGTTTTCCCTTGAAGCTGGATGTGGTAGAACGTGCCTGAGTCTGATGCTGAGGTAGAAGAATAGCAAATTCAAAATCAGCCTTGGCAACTTAGTGAGATCCTGTCTTAAAATAAAAAATTAAAAAGGACTGTGGATAAAGCTCAGTGGTAGAATACCACTGAGTTCACTGGGTTCAATCTCTGGTAATAGAAATAAATAAATACTTCCCCCTGAAAGGATTTTATCTGATTTCTTTCTTTCTTTTTTGGTAATGGAGATTAAACCCAGGGGCACTTCATCACTGAGCTATTTCTCTAGACTTTTTTATGATCCTCCTGCCTCAGTCTCTGGGATTATAGGAATGAGCCACCACGCCTGTCCTTTCTTTCCTTTTAAATGTGGTGCTGGGGATCAAGCCCAGGGCCTCATGAATGTTAAACACACACTCTACCACTGAGTTACAGCCCCAGCTCATGATTTCTTTTTTTTTTTTTTTTTTTTTTTGTGGTACTGGGGATTGAACTCAGGGGTACTCGACCAGTGAGCCACATCCCCAGCCCTATTTTGTGTTTTCTGTAGAGACAGTGTCTCACTGAGTTGCTTAGCACCTCGCCATTGCTGAGGCTGGCTTTGAACTCGCGATTCTCCTGTCTCAGCCTCCCTAAGTGCTGGGATTACAGGCTTGAGCCACCACGCCCGGCTCAGCTCATGATTTCTAATTGCCTCTTTTTTCCTTTAACTACATTCTGATTCACATATTCTTGGAGCGGGTGAGTGGCATTCATAAATTCCCAAAACAAGGGAGGAGTCTGGTTTAAAAGCCCATAGCAGCCTTTCTCCCAACTATTTTACATTAAGATGATCTAAATCTTTAAGTGTTTTTTTTATCATTATTCATGTTGTAACTTTTATTTTTTTTGGTATTGAGAATTGAATTGAACCCAGGGGCTCTTAACCACTGAGCCACATTCCCAGCCTTTTTATATTCTAGTTAGAGACATGGTCTTGCTAAGTCATTTAGGGCCTTGCTAAATTGCTGAAGCTGGCTTTGAACTTGTGATCCTGCTGCCTCACCCTTTCAAGCCACTGGGATTATAGGTGTGCACCACTGCACCCAGCCCATGTTGTAACTTTCTTTCTATAATCAGCTCAAATTCCAGGAATTAACATAATCTTAGTGCTGAAGAGGACATAAGGTGAAATATACAGTTGTTCCTCAATATCAGGGGATTGGTTCAGGACCTTCTTAGATAGTCAAATCCGAGGATACTTAAGTGTCTTATGTAAAATGTTACCATATTTGCATAAAACCTAAGCACAGCCTCCCATGTTCTTTAAATCATCTCTAGATTACTTGTTGCTATTCTTTATTGTTTAGGGACTAATGAGAAGAAAAGTTGACTGTATTGTGTTCCACCCTCACTCTTATACCCACAGTAAATACACGCCCAAGTAGGACAGGCTCTCTGGGCTTGGGTGGGGAGGTCAAAGGCTTAGTTCTTTACAGGACACAGCAAGTCAGGCTGGGTCTCTCCTTTATTTTATTTTTTGGTACTGGAGATTGAACTCAGGGGTACTCGACCACTGAGCCATATTCCCAGCCCTATTTTGTGTTTTATGTAGAGACAGGGTCTCACTAAATTGCTTAGTGCCTTGTCGTTGCTGAGGCTGGCTTTGAACTTGTGATTCTCCTGTCTCAGCCTCCCTAAGTGCTGGGATTACAGGCTTGCACCACCGCGCCCGGCTGGGTCTCTCCTTTAGAAGCCAATACTTTATCCACAGGCCACTAGCTCCCCGTCCTCTTCCCCTGAATACAAATAGTAAGACCCACAGGGGGTAGGGGACAGACTCTAGAGAGCCTATTAAACACATCATTTGGTGATCTCACCTGAAGACCCAAACAGACATCCCTCTCACCCCCAATGATTTCTAGGGACAAGACTTAGGCAGTCCCTACACCTGCCCTGACTGTTCCTGCCTAGAAGCCACTCTTTAAAAAGAACTCAGAAATTGGGGCTGGGATTGTAGCTCAGCGGTAAAGCACTTGCCTCACATGCGTGAGGCCCTGTGTTCGATCCTTAGCACCACATACAAAGCAATAAAATAAAGACATTGTGTCCATCTACAACTAAAAAAATATTAAAAAAAAGAACCCAGAAATTATGGTAGTGAAACAGAGACACTAGGACAACTGTTTGACCCAGAGAATTTTGGAAAAATAAAAAAGTTCTAGATGTCTTTGGGCACAATTTTCCCCTTCATTCCTGCTTCCTTTGGGAATTGTGTAAGTAGGCACACAATGGAAGCCCTCTTTAGGGAAAGAAGCTATACTCACCAGGGACTGTAATGCCTAATACGCCCAGGCTCCCCAGCTGTTTCCAAAACTCCTGTCAACAGAACAGAGTGGAGGGAATTGTGAGAAAGCAGCCAGCCACCTGTGGCTGCAACAAGACCACATGCTTCAGAGAGAGAAGGTGCATTCTTAGGGAGACTTCTTTTACCAGGAGATGGTGTGAGCCCTTCCAGCCAGCAGTGCAACTTAGCCCAGCACCCAAGTGCCCCCGTCCCAACCTTATGACTCACTCGTAGGTTCTTGAACTCATTGCTATGATCAATTTCCTGGGCCTTGGGAGCCAGGTGCTCCTGAAGGAACTTAGCCATGGTCTGACGAAGCTAGAGGGAGAAAAGTGGACAGATGCTGCTGAAACCAAGATATTACTGCACTGAAGCAGTATCTCTAGTATTGAGAGCACATTCTGAGAACCAGGCCACAAGTAACCTCACCAAATAGCATTAGATTGAAACTTAGAGGTCTCACTAGTTAATGTTTCCTCAGAGATGATCTTCAGTCTTTTTCTTAAGATCCTCACTTTAGACAGCTTGAAGATGATTTTTGCTTTTTATTATTTTTGATTTATTTTATTTACTTTATTATTATTGTTTTGGTGCATGTGTGGTACTGGGGATCAAACCCTGGGCTTTGCACATGCTAGGCAAGCACTTTGTCACTGAGCTACACCCCTAGCCCATTTTATTTTGTATTTTGAGACAGGGTCTCACTAAGGTGTTCAGATTTGCCTGGAATTTGTAATTTTCTGCCTCAGCTTCCCAAGTAGCTGGGATTACAGGTGTGTACCACCATAAATGGCTTTTTAAAAAAAATATTTATTTTTTAGTTGTAGGTGAACAGCATACCTTTATTTTATGTGGTGCTGAGGATCGAACCCAGTGCCTCATGCACTGGCTTTTTAATTTATTTCTGAGGCTGGGTTTTGCTGTGTTGCCCACGCTGGCCTCGAACTCCTGGGTTCAAGTGATCTACCTGTCTCAGCCTCCCAAGTATTGAAGATGTACAACCACTGAGCAACATCCCTAGCTCTTCTTTATATTTTATTTTGAGACAGGGCCTTGCTAAGTTACTGAGTCTGGCTTTGAACTGAGGATCCTCCTGCCTCAACCTTCAGAGCTGCTGGGATTTACAGGCATGCACCACTGCACCCAGATTGAAGATTAAAAAAATGCTGCTCTCCTACATAAAATCATTCCATGCTTTTCCATTATACTCAGAATAAAGCACAGTCTCAGCCGGGTGCGGTGGCTCACGCTTGTAATTCCAGCACTTTGGGAGGCTGAGACAGGAGAATCACAAGTTCAAAGCCAGCCTCAGCAACGGCGAGGCGCTATGCAACTCAGTGAGACCCAGTCTCTACATAAAACACAAAATAGGGCTGGGGATGTGGCTCAGTGGTCGAGTGCCCCTGAGTTCAATCCCTGGTACCAAAAAAAAAAAAGCACAGTCTCCTTACCCAGGCCTACAAGTCCTGTAATAAACCATACCAGCTGGCCTTCCAACCTTTCCCAATACTTTTCCATCCCCCACTCACTGTACTCCAGCCACACCCACTTCAGTTTTTGGCACGTGTTAGGATTTTTACTGCCCCTGAGCCTTTGGCCAAAAGCGATTACTGAAAGGAACTAGAAATTCCTCTTGGTAGAAACGTTTGTGTGTAAGGTTTGATACACAGGAGTGAAGTCTTCAGAGAAGCCCTCAACCGCACACGGCCCTAGAGAATCACATTCCCTAGCACTCCATCTAGCCTCCAAGGGAACACAGCCTCCTTCCTGCAAGAAAGGCTCTGGTCTAGTCCCATTTGTAATCACATTTTTCAAGTTTTCTTTGTGCTTTGGATCTCATAAGCTGAAAAATGATAGCAAATCTCACTGGCAATTCAAAATTCCTTGTTTATTCAAAAAGAGAATCCTTGGTAATTATGATGATCAACCAAGTTAGAGAATCACAGCCAAGACAAGATTCGGGTATAAGTGAACGACATGCAGATGCAGGACCCTTTTGCCACAAGCGGTAGTCTCAGTCAATCCACTAAAACACCACCATTCTCCCAGGAGCTTTCTTCCTTGACTCCTTTATATCCCTCTGGCAGCCTTGCTTTGCTGTTTCAAATCTTCTCTCCACAGAGGGGAAGATGAGACTAGAGAGCAGGGCCCAAAGGATGAGGACCAGTTTCTCGCCCCCGCTCCCGCTCCCAAGTGACTTTCTCCATAGCCCAGCGAGCACAAGCCGCGTCTGCGCGGGAGCTGGACAGGAGGCCTGCGGCCGGGTAGGGAATCAGTCTCCCTACCTGCTTCTGCTCTTCGCTTAACCCGTTGATCACATCGTCCACAGGCAACAGCGAGTGGGAACGCTGGGAAACGAGGCCGGCCAGGGGCGATAGCTGCGGCCGCAGCCTCCAGCTCCACACACGCCGTCCCAGCAGCCTAGTCACAGTCGCCATCTCTCCCAGAACCGGGATCCAGAGCTGCAATTGAAGAATCTCTTCCGGCTCTACCAATCGGGCTTCACTGCCCCATCCAATCGGCGAGGGGGTGGGTCTCCAGCAGCCAATCACCTTCACCGTCCCCTGAAGGCCGCGTTCTCCTTCGGTGGTAGAAAAAGCCAATGAGCGGTGACCTCCTGCGGCCAGCCTTCCTCCGCCCCAGGAGCGAGCAAGCCGTGGGCTGGGTGTGCTGCCCGCGTCCTCCCTGGGTTAATTTTTTTTGCGGGGGTAGGAGGGGCACGGCGGATAGAAAAACAAGGAAATTGCCGTTTTCTTTTGAGTCAGTCTTCTTGCGTAAATTAGCAACGTGTAGTTAACGATAATCTCTGGGAAAGCAAAGTATTAAAACAGAAAACTGCCCAAATACCTAATATTTATGAATAAATTGGTCAAGTAAATCTGGGATAGTTAAGATTTAAAAAGTAGCGCTTGTTCTAGTGTGTACATTAACTCGGTAAAATTTGCTTTATTATATATCAGGATTTGTTGCTTTTGATTCGTGTTTGAAGGGAAAGAGGTTGTTAAGGAATAACTGTCGTCCAAATTACATAATGTGCTGTAAGAACGTCAGTCAGGACTTTAAAAAAAAATGGGAATGGGAGGGCAAGAAGGGAAGAATGGTGTTAAAGGAATTCAGCCTCTTAGCCTCTTTACCCCTTTGCAGCTTTTCCTCCTCTGTGTTGGGTCAATGCCCTTGAACAGGTGTAGCACCCTGAGTGCAGAAATGGGGCTTTACAATCCTGTTACCTAGCTGTGGGACTTTGGACAATTTTCTTGGATCTTTTCAGTCTCTTATCATCTGTAAAATAAAAACAATACCACTCACTTCCAAGCTATTATGAAGAATAAGAGATTGCATACTTAGGGTGAGGGGGTAGTTCAGGGATAAAGCATGTGCTTAGTATGCGTGAGGCCCTGGGTTCATTCCCCAGGACCAAAAATAAGTAAGATTGCATACTCTATTATTCAGCCTAGTACTTAGTACATTATTCTTATTTTTAGTCATTTTTACCACACCTGACGTTCCTCACTCCCATTTCCCAGCTTCTAACTTAACCCTCTCCACACAACTTGAATGTCTTGCATTCTGGGACATAGTGAGATGTCAATGATCAAAATGACCAATCACACAACATTGCACCTCCTTTTTCAAATTCCAGTTGAAATTAATCCTTTAGCTGTTTTAAGTTTGTCCTTAATGTCTGGAGAGCCCAGGGAGTATGTGTATAAAGGTTATGATTGTATAGCTGGGACTCTTGGCAGCTTTTCCTTGTGTGTATATGTGTTTTACTGGGGATTGGACCTTGTAGAGAGCCTTCGGTCGGGTGTGTGTGGACCACAGCAAGAGTCCCACATAGCGCGGGAGAGAGGGCTGACCTGCTTTAGTCAGGCAGCCCCTCTGAGATGGGTGTGGCCTGCCAAGATGCCAATCAACATGCTGACTGCAAGACTTCCCTTTCTTCCTACTCTGGGAAAGAATGTTGGAGTGGAAGGTCTTTGAAGTCTTGATATACATAAAGCACTCACGGGGGCAATTTTGCCTTTTGCCATTTTGCCCTTTTGCCAGTTGCTGGAAGTCAGAAGAATTGTCTGTCTGTGGGTCCACTCTACCCCTGCGTTTTGAAACTATTTTCTGTGTTCTATGGTTTTTTTGCCACCTTATTTCTTTTAGTTAGTCTTTTACCGGTCAGGGAATCTCCTCCTTACCATCCACCTGGGACGTGGGTGACAGAACCCAGGGGCAGTGTCATGAGCAGTGCAATTAATAATTACTCGGAGGCCTATTGTCTTTAAATGAAAGTGTATGTTCAATCACAACAATCATCAAATATAATTAATGCAAAAAGTGTTGGGTGTGCCGGAGCACCCCAACTAGCATTTAATATGCACTAATTAAACACTATAGGTAAGTCACACTATCCTAGGTCAACCACAAGCCCCCAAATACTTCCAATGCCATGTGACTTCTCTTAGCCAAAGAGCAGACTTTGTCCTTGTCTGGTGATTCTCTTCAGCCAATGGCTGGACGTCAGGGAATGGTGGAGTTGATCCAGGGACGGACAGCAAGGTGGCCCGTCCCACTGATGTCCTTGGAGCAAAGCTCAAAGTGTGGCAGGACAAGCAGTTTAAATGCAGTTCCATGTTGGTGGTGTGAGCTGGTGATTGGTTACACCTAGTAAAAGTCAATGTCCATTCGTAATGTCCAGTGAGATAGTATAACTGGATCTGGCCATTTCTTTGCGCATGTGCATGGAGCTTTGCTCCCTATCAATTGTAATCAGTCATTGCTAAGCAGGCCTATGGTTAGGTGCCCCTTACCGCCCTTTATCTACTGCAAGCAGGCATAACTAAGCAAGTCAATGGCTGCTGTTTCTTATGGCCAACAACTTAGTGAGTCCCCAGCATATCCAGGCATGTCTATGGCATATGCTCCTTATAGGTAGGTACTCTACCACTGAACTATATCACCATCCTCAGGCCTTTTTATTTTTTCAAGATAGGGTTTTATTACATTACCCAGGCTAGCCTTGAATCTGTGATCCTCCTGCCTCAGTCTCCAGAGTAGATGTATTACAGGCATGCACCACCACACCTGGCTATTTGGTGGCTTTTTCTAAGACTTTCCTCTGCAAAAATGAGCAAACTAGCTGGGTGTGGTGGAGAAGGCCTGTAATCCCAGTGGCTTGGGAGGCTGAGGCAAGGGGATTTCAAATTCAAAGCCATCTTCAGCAACTTAGCGAGGCTCTAAGCAGCTTAGTGAGACCCTGTCTCAAAATAAAAAATAAAAGCCAGGCACAGTGGCACACGTCTGTAATCCCAGCACTTAGGGAGGCTGAGACAGGAGAATCACGAGTTCAAATCCAGCCTCAGCAATGGTGAGGTGCTAAGCAACTCAGTGAGGCAAAATAAAAAATACAGAACAGGCCTGGGGATGTGGCTCAGTGGTCAAGTAACCCTAAATTCAATCCCCGGTACCAAAAAAAGAAAGTGTGACGTCAAAGGTGGCTGAATGAGACTAGAGCACGAAGGAAAAGTCTGCACTGGAAATATAAATTTCTAATAAATAGTGATTGAAGGTGTGGATAAGAAGGTTTAGGGCAAAAAAATAAGGCCAGGAGGGCTTAGCTCTAAATATTTGTGTGTGAGTGTATGTGTGTGTGGGGGGGCTGCTAAGGATTGAACCCAGTGCTTCACACGTGAGAGGCAAACACTCTACCACTGAACCACAACTCCAGCACCCCAAGCCTGAATCTTGATGAGTATCAACATTTAGTAGCTGGGTAGAAAAGGATGAACCTATAGAAAATAACAGTGTAGTCTGTGGATGGAAGGAAACTATGGCTGTGTTGTATCATGGATGCCAAAGGAAAAGGCTATTTTTCAAGACTGTAGTTAGTTAACAATGTCCTTTGCTAATTAAAGGCCACTGTAGACTGAAAAAGGCCAATGGATTTACCTATAGGAAAATAATTGGTGACTTTAGTAAAAATATTTTTGATAGAATAATGAAACAAGGAGTCAGATTATCCATAGGTGAAAGAAGAAATTGTAATAGAAATTAGAGAATATTAGAGAAAAATGAAAATATGGCTGGGTATGGTGGGACAGTCCTGTAATCCCAGCTACTTGAGAAGCTGAGATAGGAGGATTGAAAAGTCAAGACCAAAAAAAAAAAAAAGTCAAAGCCAGCTGAGACTCTGTTTCAAAATGAAAAAATAAAATAAAATAGGCTGGAGATGTAACTCAGTAGCAGAGCAAAAACCTAGCATGCAAGAGGCCCTGGGCTCAGTCTCAAGCATGCAGAAAAATAGAAAGAAATCTAAGAGTAGAAATTATGAAATAGAAAATAAATAAAACAAAAAATTGTTTAAAAATTACTACAATTGATGAACCACTGACAAGAATGATCAAGAAAAAAAATGAGAAATGGTAAATTACTGATATCAAGGGGCTGGGGCTGTAGCTCAGTGGCAGAGCACTTGCCTAGCATGTATGAGGCACTGGGTTCAATCTTTAGCACCACATAAAAGTAAATAAAATGAGGCATTCTGTCCGTCTATAACTACAAAAATTTTTTTAAAAATTACTGATATCAAGAATGAAAAGTGAGGACTGGGGATGTAGCGCAGTGGTAGAGTGCTTGCCAAGCATGCGCAAAGCCCTGGGTTAGAGCCTTGGCACCCCCCCTCCACAGAATGAAATCGGGGGATAGCTCTCAGATCCTGCAGATATGAAAAAGATAACAAAGATATTTGAGCAAAATATGCAAATCGATTTGGCAATGTAGATGAATTGGACAAATTCCTCCAAAAATAGCTTATCAAAAACTGACATAAAGTCAGGCGTGGTGGCACACTGACTTGAAGGACTGAGGCTGGAGGATTGCAAGTTTAAGGCCAACCTGGGCAACTTAGTGAGAACCTGACTCAAAATAAAAAATAAGAGGGGCTGGGGATGTGGCTCAGTGATAACAGTGCCCCTGGATTCAATCCCCAGTGCCAAACCAGACCAAAATCTAACACAATAAGAAACTCTGAATAGTCCTATATCTGTTAAAGAAGTTGAAATTCACAATTGAAAACCTCCCCACAAAGAAAACTCCTGGAGCCAGGCGCGGCGGCGCATGCCTGTAATCCCAGCACTTTGGGAGGCTAAGACAGGAGAATCACGAGTTCAAGGCCAGCCTTAGCAATAGCGAGGCGCTAAGCAACTCAGTGAGACCCTGTCTCTAAATAAAACACAAAATAGGGCTGGGGATGTGACTCAGTGGTAGAGTACCCCTGAGTTCAATCCCCAGTACTAAAAAAGAAAGAAAGAAAGAAAAGAAAACTCTTGGGGTGGGGTGGAGAGGTGCATGTGTATACTCCAGTGACTCAGGAGGCCGAGGCAGGAGGATTGCAAGTCTGAGGCCAGCCTTAACAAATTAGTGAGGCCCTCAGCAACTTAGTGAGACTTAGTAAGACTCTGTCACAAATAAAAAATAAAAAGGGCTGGGAATGTGGCTCAGTGATCCAGTTCCCTTGGGTTCAATCCCTGGTACCCAAACCAAAATAAATGAACAAAAAACCCATGAAACTCCAGGCCTGGGTGGCTAATAAATTCTTACAAATAATTAGAGAAGAAATATCACTAACTCACTTTATGAGTTCAATAGTACCTTTTTACTAAAATTTTACAAGAAACATTACAAGAAAAAATTGCAGGTTGGTATTTCTCATAAACACAAAAGTACTGAAAAAAAATAGAAAATTAAATCCAAAGTTATACAAAAAAATGCAGTCTGTCCTAACAAAAGAAAAATTCTGAGATGTCCAAAATTTAATTTCAAAGGCCAGAGGGTGGAAGAGGAAGAAATATTGGTTATTCAGTTAACAACTGCAAACAAAACCAACACAAAGGCCAGTTATATTGAAACCATGACACCTACCATTGAGCTGTTTCCCAGTTCTTTTTCTTTTTTTAATTTTGAGACAGGGTCTCACTAAGTTGCCCAGGCTCCAACTTACGATCCTCCTGCCTCAGCTTCCCAAGTAGCTGGGATTACTGGGGTGCACCACCCAATTTGGCCCTTTTTTGGGGGGCGGTACAGGGGTGCTTAACCACTGAACCACATCTCTAGCCCTTTTTTGTATTTTATTTAGAGACAGGGTCTCACTGAGTTGCTTAGGACCTTACTAAATTGCTGAGGCTGGCTTTGAATTTGCAATCCTCCGGCACCTGACCTCCCAAGCTGTTGGGATTACAGCCATGCACCACTGTAACTGGCTGGCCCTATAATTTTATTTAAGAATTCCCTGGGCTGGGGCTGGGGTTCAGTGGTAGGGAGCTTGCCTGGCATGTGTGAGGCACTGGGTTTGATCCTTAGCACCACATAAAAATAAATCAATAAAATGGTATTGTGTCCATCTACAACGAAAAAAATATATTTAAAAAAAGGGAGACTGGGGTTGTGGCTCAGTGGTAGAGCACTTGCCTAGCATGTGTGAGGCACTGGGTTCAATTCTCAGCACCGCATATAAATAAATCAATAAAATAAAGGTCCATCAACAACTAAAAAAGTATTTAAAAAAAATTCCCTCCCTTAGGGCATTAGCACTACTCTCAGTTACCATTATTTTGGGCTTTTTGTCATTTATGTCAACATGTCATTTATGGATTACGATGTCCTCATAATCACGTATTTCTTTGAGTTTTTTTCATTCCCACTGAAGAGAGATTATTTGACTTTAACAGATGGCTGTATGCAAACATTTAAAACTTTTGGAGAGGTAACAGCATACCAGGAAGAGTACTATTATGACTGTCACAAGGATGATACCGAGAGTATAGAGTATGTTCTTGCTATAGTTTGGATCTTGAAAATTCCCCAAAGGCCTATGGGTTAAATGGCATGAAGTGAACTGGCCTTCTCTGTCACAAACACAATCCTGCCGAAAACAACAGAGCCAAGAAAACATGGACTAAAACCTCTCAAACCATGAGTCAAAGTAAGATTCCTTCCTTTCTTTTTTTTTTTTTTTTTTGGTACTGGAGATTGAACTCAGGGGTACTTGACCACTGAGCCACATCCCCAGCCCTATTTTGTGTTTTTTTATGTAGAGACAGGGTCTCACTGAGTTGCTTAGCACCTCGCTGTTGCTGAGGCTGGCTTTGAACTTGTGATTCTCCTGTCTCAGCCTCCCTAAGTGCTGGCATTACAGGCTTGCACCACCGCGCCCGGCTTATCTCAGATATTTTTTCATAGTAATGGCAAACTGACTAACACAGACCCTTAGCAAGGGTGCCCGTGAATCTAACCAACTAAAATCAAGTAGATCAGGAAATAAAACAGATAAGGAGTCTGCCTGTTTTAACAAGTAACCTGTCCATTACTTTTACACAAGTCTCCACAAATCCAATGTATTTATTTATGTGCAACAAGAAGTACCCGCAACTACCAAATTTCTCTAGTGGCAAGTAACAATATCATCTAGTATTTAAGGACTGGTTAAATTAAACCACAGAGTACTAACTCTGTAAAAGAAACCACTAATACAATTTGAACAGTTGCAGCAGGGATGTTGCTGAAGTCACATACTAGGTAGACTAAAAGATCTCCTAGGGCCTATAAATATTTGAGTTTGACATGATGTAGCTAACACAGTTAAGTGACCCATAGAAGCTACTGCTTGTGAAATTCTGGTCACAGTATTATCCTGTCAGATGCAAGAGGGGAGCATAAACAAGAATCTTATTATGAGAGGCACTAGAATCTTATTACCAGAGAGGGAGTCTTACTATGAAAATTTCAGGAAAAGCGGCCCACAGTATGAAGTTGTCAACTTCTAGTTCTGAATTTTAGTCTGTTTCTCGTTGTGGCATTGGGTGTTCTGGTGATCACATCAGACAAAGCTTGTTTTAGTTAGCTTTTTGTTTCTGTGACCAAGACAAGCATTTATAGAAGGCAAAGTTTATTTAGGACTCATGGTTTAGAAGATCAGTTCCGTTGCTCTGGGCCTAAGGTGAGGTAGCACATCCTAGGAGAAGGGCCTAGTGGAGGAAAGCTGCTCAGCTGAGGGAAGAATCAGGGAGAAGGAAGGGAGAAGGGGCCACAGGGAAGTTGCACCCTTCTGAGGCATGCCCCCAGTGACCCATCTCCTCTAGCCACACCCCATCTGCTTACAATTACCATCCAGTTAGTCCATTCAAACTAGGATGGAATGATTAGACGACAGCTCTCATAATCAATCATTTCATCTTTGAATGTTCTTGCATTAAGAGAAGATTTTGGGGGATACCATATATCCACATCATAACAAGGCTGTTTCTTGAAATTTACATGGAATTGTCCAGTTTTGTCTTAGTGGGTTTTTATTCTTAGTTGGAGAGTTGTAACCAGATATTTCAGAAAACTAGAATTCAGAATTCAATCCAATCTACAGGTACATCATAAAAACGCAAAAGCAATGATCAGGGTTGCAATATAATAACAGGTATACTACAATTTTCTTCTGAAATGTGATTTTTCTTTCTATAATCACTTCCATTTCCACCAAGATAATTGTAGTAAGATCAATTTGTTTGCAGAATAGGTCTAGTCTCATTATTTGCATTAAGTGTAGTGATAATAACTACACAGGCTCTTTTCAAATCCATTTTGTTGGAAATTTGACAAGGTATCTCACATTGGTCTTTTATAAAACCTCAAAGCTAGGAAGCCAAACTAAAGCTGACTTCAGATAACATTCCAGTCAAAGCCTTGGTAATATACCAGTGTTTCCAATTATATCTTTCTTATTGAACTTATGCAAATAACATAATTGCCATAAAAATAAGAATATTCACTAATAGTTTCCAAATTCTAGAGGTACCAGGTAAGAAGAAAAGTAAATGTTCCAATTTTTGTTTACAAAATATACTTTACCAGATTGCCGTAAATATAGATAACTTAAAAGAAAAATATTTTCTTAAGTCTGGAAAGTAAAATATTAAAAGGGGTCTGGGGATGTTTCTAAGTGTAGAGTGCTAGTCTAGTATGCATGAAGCCCTGGGTTTGATTCCCAGCCCTGCTAAAAACAAAAACCAAAACATTAGTTGGGCCTGGTGACCACACCTATAATCCCCATGACTCAGGAGGCTAAGGTAGGAAAATTGCAAGTTCTAGGCCAACCTTAGCAACTTAGTGAGACCCTGTCTCAAAATAAAAAAAGGGCTGGGGATGTAGCTTAGTAGTAGAGTTCCCCCCCCAGGTTCAATTCCCAGTACCAGAAAAACAAATAAAAAACCCAAAACATTAAAGAATCAGCAGTGTTTCAAATAAAAAGTCATAACAATCCATAACTTTTTTCATCAGTTCCTTCAGCATCGTGTAACTAATTCTTGCCTGATTTGGGTTAGACATTGTATTGTCCCCCAAGAAAAGGAGGGCAGTAAAACACCATGTCTGAATGCTTCCTTTCTGTTCCCCAAAAAACTTAGCCAAGTTAAGAGAGTGAGCCTCGGGGCTGGGGTTATGGCGCAGTGGTAGCGTGCTCGCCTAGCACGCGGGAGGCACTGGGTTCGATCCTCAGCACTACATAAAAATAAAATAAAGCTATTGTGTCCACCTACAACTAAAAAATAAATATTTAAAAAAAAAAATAGAGAGTGAGCCTGGGCTGCAAAGTCCAGATACATACTATCTTAAAGTACAGGGGTTTTCCCTTATGCACACTAGGAACTAGGGCAAGTTAGTGTTATCTGTAAAAAGCTACTTTCTCGCATTTATATCAGGACATATGCTCCTTGGGATGCTTGTCATACAAGCAAGCTAATGTTGATGATGTCACTGCTTCTGAAGCCTAAACATAAAACTCTTCTGTGAGTGGGTATAGGTGTAAAATTGAGGGTACTCTGGAAAGGATGCCTGTCACTCCTGCAGTCAGATACCACTGGACAGGGGCCGTGTTTGGTGAAGCACCCTGAGGGATGGAGGTGCTATCTGTTCAGCCTGTCACCAATGAACTCTTGGAACAATCACTGATCTCCTGTAAACTTCCCCCAATAAATCATAAATCTTTCACACTGTCCCTGGGCACTTTTTTTTTTTTTTGACTTGTTTGCAACCTACCCCTGCTGCCCTAACAAAACTGGTCTTGCGGATGAGACAAACTTTCCTAAAATCACCAGTTTTAGCCGGGCGCGGTGGCTCAAGCCTGTAATCCCAGCACTTAGGGAGGCTGAGACAGGAGAATCGCGAGTTCAAAGCCAGCCTCAGCAATGGCGAGGTGGTAAGCAACTCAGTGAGACCCTGTCTCTACATAAAACACAAAATGGGGCTGGAGGTGTGGCTCAGTGGTC
>CM053401.1:77338722-77413124 GCA_028644305.1 Xerus rutilus | reverse complement strand
TGGCTGTGCCTTATTCTTGAAAATTCCACTCAGGTACCCAGACCATAATACATTAAACAAGGCCCATGAATGATTCTGATATACAACTGGGAACGCGAACCATTACCCTAAAATGGTGGCCGGGTTCATTTACCCAGTAGCTTACCTCTTTCTGATGTTCCTCTTGATGGCAGTCTCTGCAGCCTTCATCTGCCTAGAGAAGCAAAAACAAATTAATCAGGGAATCATAGTACTGTTGCATTGTGTTGTAAACAAGGCAGAACAAAGAGCATGAGCTTCTGAAGAAAAAATCAGAGATTATGTACAAGGCAAATAGTACAAGCTTAAGAGCCTAAGTGCTGGACTGGGATTGTAGCTCAGTGGTAGAGCGCTTGCCTCGCGTGCATGAGGTCCTGGGTTCGATCCTCAGCACCACATAAAAAGAAATAAAGATATTGTGTTCATCTACAACTAAAAAAATATTTTAAAAAAAGAGCCTAAGTGCCAGCCGTGCACCATGGTGCACACCTGTAATCCCAGCACTTTAGAAGGCTGAGACAGGAAAACCACAAGTTCAAAGCCAGCCTCAGCAAAAGCGAGGCACTAAGCAACTCAGTGAGACCCTGTCTCTACATAAAACACAAAATAGGGCTGGGGATGTGTCTCAGTGATCAAGTGCCTGAGTTCAATCCCTGGTACCAAAAAAAAAAAAAAGAAAGAAAGAAAGAAAAAAAAAAAAGCCTAAGGGCCTATGCCCTTTGGTTTCACATTGAGAAACATATCAATAGGGAAAGAGTTGCCTTCCTGACTGTTCCAACAACCAGACAGACCTGCTCATGCTCCAGATAGTGTGGCCATCTCATGTGAACTGAACTCACCTTTGGGAAAAGAACACTGGCTAGCGGACATGAAGTCATCCTACATTGAGGCTGGACTTTGCTCAAACCAGCAACCTAGGCTAACAGCTAGGCCCTACAGGGCTGGTGCTTGGCCATGGCACTACCATTTGTATACTCGGAACAAGCATGAGAGGAAAGAATACCTCTTTCCATAATCCTTGCTGTCTCCCTTCAGAACAGATCAACACAGACAGCCCTGACAAATAGGTCAGTAATACTACAGGGTATCTGGGTCCTGGTGTTCCTGAACCCCTAGTTTTTAATTCTTGGTAGTGAGCATTTTCTAGCAAGATGGTTGTCTTTTGCAGTGCTGGGGATTGAACCCTGGGCCTTGTGCACGCTAGGCAAGGGCTCTACCTGGATACCAATGATCTGCTCTCACCCATTCTCTCGCTTTGCTTTGGTGATTTTTGTAATATCATTGTCTGAACCTCCTGAATGAAGATGTCTGGAAACATCAGCTTCTTTGGACTTAACAGGTAACAGACTCTTAGAAGTGGCTCGAGTTTGTGTATCTGCAAGGAAAAACAAGAGGGAGAAAACAAAGCTTCATGACCCACCAGCTGCAACCCTTTAACACACAATTCCATCCCAAGTACATAAACTTTTATTTTCACACTGGCCAATCTCAGTTTGTGAAGACTAATTTCAAAGAGTAAGACTTCCAAACTAGTTGGCAAAAGAAACCAAAATTCTTTAAATGTGATAATTTAGTGTACTTAACACATCAAACTGAATGGCTGGAGGGAATAAATGTGAATGTGAAGAGTGATGCAAGTGATGGGCTAAATGAAAGGCAGAGTTAGCAGGGCAAAACCCCAGCAGGAAGTCATCAAACACCTTTGCAGTTGTCCCACATTGTTAAGCTCCCAGAGCACTCAGCATATTCTTGTATGGCTCTTGTATGGCGACACTCCAGTGGCATTTACATTTAATTGTTGCCTATTTTCATCAGAATGTCTTCCTAACCTCCCTGAAATTCATCTGTGTGTTCTCTGAGCCCAGTAGAGCATCTCACCTCTGAAAACAAGTCCAAGTACTACTGTTGGAGTAAATGAAATGCTTCAGTTTCATGGGCTCTTTCATAGCCTTTAACCTCTAAACCATAGCCTGTCTTCTTTCCTCTTTTTCCTGAGGCCTCTACCACCAGCCCTTTTGCTTTGTTATCTTTTATTAAATTTAGAGGTTCCATATTTGGATTCTTTTTGATCTCCTTACTGGGCTGTGGCTGGATAACCATGAGACACCTGTTTCCCAAAGGAGAGCATATCCCCCCCCTAGACTTAAGCCAGCCCTTCACCACACATTATCTATAATTTATATTCCATAGCAAATTCAACTAACTTATTCAGGAGTTAAGACACCTGCCCCTCCCTCGCCCTGCCCAAATACAACATAAACACATAGGCTTTCCTTTCCTTCTTTTTAGGTGTTTGGGAGTGAACCCAGAGCCTTGCACATACTGGGCAAGCACTCTATCACTAAGTTCTATAAACCAGCCCTGTCTTTTCTAAATTATACTAACTTCATTTTGTTCATTGTAAAATGGCCCCTTTAAGCTTGACCTAAGTTAAGAGCCATAACAATTAAATCAGGTTGAACAAATGAAGTACAAAGTGCTAGACTGCAGAAATTAGGATATTTTTATTTGTATATAAAAAGGATTTTATCTGAATAACTCGGGCTGCCTAATAGTTTAGAATAAATATGATCTCTCAGGTTAACACATTATTTTATTTAAGGGTATATTTTGGGGGACACCTAACCTGCACTTTTTTCTTTTTTTCCTGTGGTACTGAAGATCAAACCCAAGGTGCTTTTGAACTCAAGGGTGCCCTACTGCTGAACTATATACACAGCCGTTTTTAATTTTTTATTTCGAGATAGGGTCTCTCAAAGTTGCCTAGGTTGCCCTTGAATTTATGATCCTTCTGAGTAGCTGGGATTACAGACATGTGCCACCATGTCCAACTCTATGTTCTTGTTTTTTAAAAAAATTTCCACCTCCATTTTTGATACTCATAACACAAAACAAATATTAATTTTTTTCAGGTGTCTGAAATAAAAAGTAACCTTGGAACAACATATTTATCTTATCTCAAGTATTAAAAAGTTAGAAACAATAAGAAATCTATGTCATTTACACAGAAAGAGAAAACAATTAACATTTACATCTTGGCTGGGAGATAGTGACTACAGCACTGCATGAGAGAGGAAGACTGCAGGGCTGTGTGGGCAGACCAGTCCTGCAGCAAAGCCTAGCCCCTGCTGATGCCAGGATTACCATTCAGGTGTTGGCCAAGACAAAGAGAACCCTTTATGCCTTGGAGAAAAGCCTATTTACTTCAGACATCAATCTTGCCACTGCTTATCAATCAACTGCATGGAATCATCTGGGAAGGGATCATAAATAGCTGCTCCATAATCTTGCACAACAGTTTTCTGGTGTCTGGACCTCATTCTATGCTATAATCTCTAGATTAGGCAGCTCAACCACTTAAGATCCTATGAGATAACTTTTCAACCACAAGCAAAACAACACAAAGCAAGACAGGAAAGCAATTAAAATTATGTTTTCAGTCATGTCTTTCTCTTCTTCCAAGGCTCTCAAATACTCTGGCTAGGCCTGACTCCTCTCATTTAACTCAACATTCATTGAAAATGGGCTAATGAAAGACACTGTGCAGATATCAATGTAAACAAGGTACCCTAGCTCTTCCCCCACAAGCATTCCAGTTCTCAAATGACTCTCAAATGACAAGAGATACCAAGTTTGGGAATAAAATGGACAATCAAAAAAAAATCCTAGTTCAATAATATTGTACCACAACCAGCAACTTCAATTGGTGGAAGCAGCACTGGTGTGTGTCTAGGGGGCGGGGCGTTCTGGTCCTGGAAGCAGCACTGGTGTGTGCGTGGGTGGGTGGGGGGAGGCTTGTGGTCCTACCCAGTGGTTCTTCCCCTAAACCTAGACAACCTGGATCTAGGGGGCTAGCCGAGAAACCAACGGCCTCCTGGTTCCGCGCCCCACATTCCCAACCACCCGATCAGATCCTTGCACTCCCGGCTTGACTTCTACGGCCGGTACGCAGTACCCGGGTTGGGGATGGTGTGTATGCCCACCTGCCGGCAGGCCGCCGCTCAGCACAGAGGGGGGCTGCACGCTGTACACGGTCTTAACCACACTGGTCATCGTAACGAGGCGGCACGGCTGGGCTCTGGAAGGTGCAAGGTGAATGTTACCCAGCGCCAGGCCCCAGCCCGAGCAGGTGGAAGGCGCGGGGGAAGCTAAATCCCGCGATCCCAGGCTCGGGATCTGGGGAGAAGCACCTCCACCCCGCGCCACCCCATCCGCCCCCTCACCCAGCCCAGTCCCTCGCCCGGGGGGAGACGAACTCGGACGCCCGCCGCTCCCGCTCGCAGTTCTTGTCGCAGTCGTTCAGAAGAGGCTCGGCAGCAACCGCCACGCAACTGGTCTTGTCTGCCGCCTCGGTTTCAAATGGAAACTTCCGGGAGCTGGGCGGGCGGGGTTGCGGGTCGCGTTCCGTAGGCGGCCCTGTTGTACGGAAGAATCTGCCCCGCGCCACGGCTTTGGGAGCCGCCATGCTGTACGGAAGGTTCGAGCACAGGTGTGGGAGCCCCGGATCTACGCGGGGACTAGGGCGCGCTTGGCAGGCCTGAATGGAGCTAATGAGCCACGGTGTCATTCCCGGCAGGAGGCGCAAACGTGACCACGTTTAATGACAGCGTCACAAAGCCCTTTATTTGGTCTGTGGTCGTTAGAGTTACTGGCAAGAGCACAGGTTGTTTAGATGAAAACTAAAGGCTTGTGGGCTGCAATACCCAAGGCACCTACTTGGACTCCTAAATGTAACAGCACTAATCCCTTTTTAAAGTAAATTCAAAGCCACTCCTACTAAACAGGGCGGAGTTTTCATTCGAAACTCGTTCATGCATTCATTTCATTCGACAAATATTCATTGAGCACTTTTCTATGTGGGTTGGTGGGGCTGAGAAGGAGCAAATATCCGGACTGACCTTGACTTTGCCCTCCTGGAGTTTACTAATTGTGATTAAAGTATGAAAGAAAACTATAAGACTTTATGAGAGAAAAGCAGGGAAGCCTGGTTTAAATTGGGAGATCAGAGAAGATTCAAGTCGTGTTTTCTTTTTTTGGTACCAGGGATTGAGCTCAGGGGCGCTCGACCCCTGAGCCAAATCACCAGCCCTGTTTTGTGTTTTATGTAGAGACAGGGTCTCACTGAGTTGCTTAGCGCCTCGCTGTTGCTGAGGCTGGCTTTGAACTTGTGGTTTTCCTGTCTCAACCTCCCAAAGTGCTGGGATTACAGGTGTGCGCCACCAGCACTGCGCTCAGCTCAGGTCGCGTTTGACTCAGGAAGAATGCGAGGGAGTTAATCACAGGAACCTTGGGGAGTGGGAAGAGGTGCAAAGTCCCAAGGCAAAAATGTATTTTTCTCCTGTAGGAACTGGAGAAAAGATATTCTCCAAAAGACAAGAGAACAGTACAGATAAATAAAAACAAAAATAAAAAACCTTGAGATGTCAAATGGCAACATTGGTAGGCCAAGATAAGGAGATGAAATATTTTAAGAGTAATAAGGGAAGCCAACGAAACATTATTTTTTTTTGGCACTGGGGATTGAACTCAGGGGTACTCGACCAGTGAGCCACATCCCCAGCCCCTATTTTGTATTTTATGTAGAGACAGGGTCTCACTGAGTTGCTTAGTGCCTCACTTTTGCTGTAGCTAGCTTTGAACTCACGATCCTCCTTCCTCAGTCTCCTGAGCCCCTGGGATTATAGGTGTGTGCCAATGCACCCAGCTGAGGTTTACTCATATAATATCAAATTATATTTTTTAAAGATCTTTTTTTTTTTTTTTTTTTTGGTACTAGGGATTGAACGCAGGGGTACTCGACCACTGAGCCACATCCCCAGCCCTATTGTTTTTTAAATTTTTTAGTTGTCAATGGACCTTTATTTTATTTATTTATATGTGGTGCTGAGAATCGACCCAATGCCTCACACATGCTAGGCAAGTGCTCTACCACTGAGTCACAACCCCAGCCCTCCCCAGCCCTATTTTGTGTTTTGTTTAGAGACAGGGTCTCACTGAGTTGCTTAGTGCCTCGCCATTGCTGAGGCTGGCTTTAAACTCATGATTCTTCTGTCTCAGGCTCCCAAAGTGCTGGGATTACAGGTGTGCGTCACCACCCTGGGCTTACCTTGGCTTTTTTTTTTTTTTTTTTGGTACTGGAGATTGAACTCAGGGGCACTCGACCACTGAGCCACATCCCCAGCCCTATTTTTGTGTTTTATGTAGAGACAAGGTCTCACTGAGTTGCTTAGTGCCTCGCCATTGCTGAGGCTGACTCGCGATTTTCCTGTCTCAGCCACCCTAAGTGCTGGGATTACAGGCTTGAGCCACCGCGCCTGGCTTACCTTGGCTTTTTTTTTTAATATTTATTTTTTTAGTTGTAGGTGGACAGAATACCTTTATTTATTTTTATGTGATGCTGAGGATCGAACCCAGTGCTTCACGCAGGCTAGGGAAGCATGCTACCACTGCGCCATAACCCCAGCCCCTTACCTTGGCTTTTAATGGAGTCCATGCTGGAGAATGGACTGAAGATAGCTGTGAGGATATTACTATGGTTCAAGTGAGAGATGATGATCCCTGGGCCATGGTGGTGGAGATGGAGCAGACACATGTGCAACAATTTTGGGAGGTAGAGTCTCAGGCTAAGTGGGATTTAGGGAAAGGAGGGAGAAAAGAGGAAGATGTTGAGGATAACTCCCAGGCTTGAATAATTGTGTGGATAGAGTCACTATTTTGTGGACACATATGGGAGGGATTTGAGAGTTTCCTTTTGTATATGAAAACTCTAAATTCCTTTGAGACATTCCAATGGATTTGTCAAGTAGGTAGTTGGAGATACAAGCCTTGAGCCTAGAGAAGATTCTGAGTTGTAGGTATACAGTAGGCCCTTCATATCCTTGAATTCCATATATGTGCATTATTTGGAAAAAGAAATTGCATCTGATATATGTACATATATATGTATGTGTATTTTATATATATATATATATATGCTTTTTTCCCTTTTTCCTTGTCATTTCCCCTATTCCCTAAACAATATAACAGTGATTTAAAAGCATTTACATTGTATTAGATATTATAACTAATCTAGAGATGATGTAAAGTATATGAGAGGGTTGTGTAGGTAGGTTATATGTAAATATCAAGCCATTTTTTATGAAGGACTTGAGTATCCTTGGATTTTGGTAACCTGGGGTTCCTGCAACCAAACCCCTTTGGATACCAAGGGATGACTGTACTTTTGGGAATTATTGGTATATGGATGTATTTAAAGCCATTTTCTTTTTTCTTCTCTTTCTCTCTCTTTTTTTTGGGGGTGTGTGTGCATGTGCATGCACGCACACTGGAGATTGAACCCAGGGTTCATACATGCTATACATGTGCTGTACCACTGAGCTATACCCCCAGCCCAAGGCAGAACTTCTGTTCATGTGTTTGTGCTTATGAAGATGGGTTACCATGTCTTCCCTGTGGCCTATTATCCTAGATAAGATCAGGGACGTCTAGGCCTGGCTGTGTTATAACATAGACACAGTCCATGGTGCAGAGAAGCCAGAAAGAACCCTGATGAGAAAAGGTAGGGAAGAGAGGTTGAATGCTACTTGGACATAAAGAGAGAGGCCCCTTAGGGGCACAGATCCAATTAGGTGCTAGTCATTGCCTCCTCTTCCTGGTGGCAGGAGTTACTTTTTCTTTGTCATCATTGTTGTCTTTTTGTTTTGTTTTGTTTTTTTGGACAGGGTTTTGTTATTTTGCCCAGGTGGCCTTGAACTGAACTCCTGGGCTCAACTGATCTTCCTGCCTCAACCACCTGAGTAGCTGGAACAGGTGTGCTACTGTTCCTGTTCAGGAGTCATCTTGATTTATTTTGCAGGAAGATACCTTATGTGGTCAGCCCTCCATATCTGTGGGTTATGCATTTGTGCATTCAATCAACCATATACTGAAAATATTTGGGATGAAAAAAAATCACTCCAGAACTGAACACATACAGACTTTTTTCTTTTTTCAACACAGTGTAACAACGATTTACACAGCATATACATTGTATTAGATATTATAAGTAATCTAGAGACAATTTAAAGTATATGAGAGGATATACGCAGATTATATGCAGATACTACACCATTTTACACAAGGGACATGAGCATCCTTGGATTTTGGTTTCCTAGGGGTGCTGGAACCAATTCTCCATGGATACTGAGGGTGGATACTGAGGGACAACTGTACTGTCTTCTCTTTCTTCCATAACTCATGTCTCATTTGAATTTCTGCTCCACTTGTCATGAGCTATTTGGGATGGGAGGTAGGTCTTAATAACTAACACGGGAACACAACAAAACAAAATTAAACAGAACACTTTCTGATTTGCCTTCAGTTCTGTCATAGACTGTCTGGCTCTGGAAAAATCCTTTCCTACTTCTGATAACTCATTTAAGAATTGTCTAGTTCTTTGTAATATCATATGCAAAACAAGTGTTCCATAAACTTGCTGATGGTTCCTAGTGTTATGAGATATTACAGGGATGAAATCTCAGGACAGACTCTGCTTTGGGTAGGGAGAGCCAGGATTTGGTCGTCTGAGTGCTCCCTAGAGAAAGTTATCCTTAAGAAGCCTGGGACCTGACCTGGGGAGCACCTTCAGATTCACCCCTCCTCTCCAAAAAAAAGTGCAGGTCTGAGTTCCTGCTTTCACTGGTTTCCGCTCAACCTCTTCCAACCTTCAGAACCTCTCCTGGCAAGGCCACTCTGTACACTATGGCCATGGAAGAGACATGCCTCGGGAGCCTCGGAATCAGATCAGCCATGATGCCAGAAACCTGAAAGACATCTCAGAGGATTTTAGAGGGAGCACAAGGGAGACAGGGAGGAACTCTAGGCTCTGTTCATAGTACAGCTTTCTCTGGAGATGGAGGCAGGGTTTACACAGAGACATCTAAGAAGGCAGGTTGGAGGAGTGTGCTAGAAGCGAAGGATCAAGACAGCCAAGGGGCCAATGTCTCTGAAGCAGGTAGCTGGATGGAGACTTGGAGTTATGGTGGTAGAATGAGTCAGGATACTGCTCTGCCATTGACAGGAGACATAACTTTGGGTAAATCAATCAACCTTACTTAGTCTCAATGTCTTTACCTGCAAATTGGAGGTAAAAACCTAACCAACTGCAGATCATGCTATAGTAAAGTAGTGAGAGTCCAAGGAGACTAATAGGTATGGGAATGGAAAGGATTATTATTGTCTTTTTTAATAGGGGTGAGCGCTGGAGCCTGCTTCCGAAGAGGGAGTCTTGCAATTTAAGAAAGCTCCGAGATTGATCATCCCACCTTCTCCTGCTTCACTCCCGGCAGCCATCTCTGCCCAGCCCTGGAGAACTTCTGGTTCAACTGTGAATGAGAGTAGAGCACGGCTGTTTACGACAGAGGCTTCAGCCCAATTCTGGCCCAGAGAAGCTCCCCCCAAAGTGAGAAGTGTCCTGATGAAGAGTCAATGAGAAGGGTGAGACCTAGGAGGTTATGGAGGTTCCCAAGGGCTCTTCTGGTCAGTGAGGTACCCCCAAAGGATGTCCAAGACAAGGTACCATAGTGTCACTGAACTTCTTGCAAGTTGGGAGGCGGGCCAGGTCAGCCTCCCCTGATACTCAACTGCACACCTGGCCTCTCCCCTTTCCAGAGGACGAGTTACTGTTGGCACTGTGGGAACAGATGAGCCCTCAGTAGGTCACAAGGAGAGCCTATATTTCCTTCCAAAGGCACTCCCTGTTGAATCCTCCAGATATAGGGGTAAGTCACAGACAGATCAAGGCTGGAACATCTGGCAGGGTTTAAAATTCATGTTGATTTGGAGAATACTTTCAGGCTCCAGCCTGGTGCTGTCCTTGTCTCATCATCGCTGACAAGGTTCTGCACCCAGGTCTGGCTTCCCTTGGTCTTCCTTAGCTGCTGTAGCCTGAAGTGTGGGTACTGGGCCTGCGGAGCCAAACATCTGGCAGATCTGGCTGGCTGTTGGGCAGCATCACAGGGCTGCCATCCCCTGGCCCGCCGCGGCACTTCCAGGAGGAGCTGCTCTGGTGGGAGTTGGGCAGTGATGGGTCATACACTGTCTCCTTCAGTGCCAGCCACAGAGTGTCGCGCTTCCCATTCAGCTGGCCCCGCTCAAGTATTGGCTGGTCAGTGTCATCCAGGTCTTCTGGAGAGGCACCCATGGAATCTGGTACACGGGCACTGGGCTCAGAGGTGCTTAGGCAGGTGTCATCTGAGACGCTCAGCCCCTCCAGGGTGCTGGCTGAGGAGCAGAAGCCATCAGGAAGATCTTCAGCCTTGAGCCTGGGGGAGTGAGCCGGGGTTTCTAGTGAGGCCTGCAGGGGCTCGGGCTTCTGCCCTTGGGAATCCTGCCTGGCCCCAATTTTGGGGCTGAGGCCAGCTTGTTTATAGGGGGAGGAGGTCTGCAGGGCTGGGCACTGACTGAAGACTGCCTGGTGGTCCAGGAGCAGATCCCTTGGGGAGCCAGGGGCTGGTGGAGCTCTGGAGCAGCAGTTACCGTCATGAAGCTGCAGATCTTCTGAGAGTACCGAGGGCCTGTGGGATAGCTTGCTGGTGGCTGTGCTAGTGTCAAAGCTGGGGCTCCGTCGCCGTGCCAGGGGCTGAAGCTCATAATGCTCAGAGCAGGACCCAGGCATTCCTCCTATTGGTCGTGTCTTTTCTTCATCAGGATCCCCACTTCCGGCGTCCCATGGCAGGTGGGCACAGGGCCAGAGGATCTGTCCACAGTTCTTCTCTGGCCCGAAGAAACAGCACAGAGATTGGAAGAAGAAGCTGGCAAAGCCACAGCTGACGAACTTGACCATCATGAGGATGATGCCCAGCTTGCGATAGAGCAGCACTGTGGCAGGCAGCATGAGCACGCCAGATGCAAACAGGGCTGCGGTTCCCACTGCTGTGGCACGGCTGGTCTGGCGCAGGGAGAAGGCCACACGGCTCAGGCGGTCAGGGTGTGGGCACAGGTGATAGGAGATGCAATAGTTGATAGTGAAGTCTACTGAGAGGCCCACAGAGGCAGAGAGGAAGAGGGCCTCGGCAGTGTTGAGCTGCCACTCAAGTAGAACCAGAAGTCCTACGGTGAGCAGTACAGTGCCTGCCACAGCTGCCACAGAGAACAGGCTGAGTGGAACATTCCAGGTGCCCAGCAGCAGTGTGGCAAAGGCCAGTGCCAGAGCCAGGCCCAGCACCACAGCAGGCTCCGTACTCAGACTATGCTGCAGGCTGTACAGCTCTAGGCGACTGGTGAACCAACCACGGCGGAGGCCGGGAGGTGACCTGCCCAGCTCTCCTGCCAGCCAGCGGCTGATCTCAGTATAGAAGTGGTGGACCTGGTTGTAGTCTGGACTGTATGGGAAGTTGCTCTGGAACTGCAGGACCAGGGCAGCCAGGTTGCCATGGGCATCAAAACGGAGTCCTAGGTCACGGGTGCCATCAGGGCTTTGCTCCTGAGCCATCATTTTGAGGCAGTGCAGGAAAAGCTGGGGGGCCCAGGGAAAGTCTGACTGGCCACAGCAGACGTTAGGCCCTAGGCGGGAACAGGCCGGGCTCTCTATCCAGTGCTGGAGGGCCTCCATGAAACACAGCGTGGGCCAGCCCTCTGGCTGGGTGCCAAAGAAGCTCTGATTCCGGGTTCGATGACAGAGTGCCAGAAGCCAGCGCTGGGCTTCTGGGCTGCTGGCTGAGAAGTCAGAGTCGGTCACGAGTGAGCTGTTGCTGCGAGGATCTAGGGGGTCGCTAGTGTCCACCGGCAGGACTCCCCACACCAAAACCACGGGCAGTTGGCCACCCTCGTTCGCAGGCAGCTGCTCAAACAGGAACTGCTGCTGGTACTCTGCGTCGAAGCGCTCGAAGGGGTGACTGGGCCTGAAGACCTGACCGCCAGCCGGCAGCAGAATGGGAAGCTGCAGGCGGGGACTTACGCCGCCGATGTAGGCGCCCCCTGCAGCCAGCGCCGCGAACCAGCAGATCCAGATGTAGCGGAACTTAATGACACCGCAGGGCAGCAGACGCTGAAAGAGCAGGCGTGAGAGGATGGCAATGGCCCTCCGAAAGCCACGGAACCTCCGGTGCAACGCTAGCAACAGCCGCCAGGGGTCGCTGCCTCCTCTCGGGCCCTGCGCCCGGGGCACACAGCCGCGCGCCAGGTAGCGCTCATGGAGTACCGCGGAGGCAGGCAGCCAGACCAGTGTGAGCGCCATGTGCACAAGCACAGCGGTGCCCATGAAAAGGGCGAAGCAGCGCACGGTCGGCAAGCGGCTCAGGTAGCTGCCGTAGAAAGCAGCACCGGTGGTGAGGCCCGAGACCAGCAGCAGGTAGCCGAAGTGGTGCATTGTGCGGCCCACGCGCTGTGCCAAACCCCCAGAGGGCACCTGGCTTTTGCTGAGGCGCCATAGGTCGAAGAAGATGAGTGTGTGGTTGACACAGACGCCGCTAAGCAGGATGAGGGCTGCCAGATTGACAAAAGGGAAGTAAGCCATGCGGAAGGCTACATGGTAAAGAAAGAAGGCCACCAGTAGGGAGCCCAGCACCCCCAGCATAACCATGAGCGTGATGAAGAGTGAGCGCAGGTAGAGAGCAATGCTGAAGAAGATGGCAACCAGGGCCAACAAGGGGTACACCGTATCCAGGGCCAGATAGTGCTTCAGCAGCTCCTGCTTGATGCCCAGGTCCATGCCAGTAATGGACGTATAGTTGTCAGAGAGATCCCAGGGATTGACTAGGCCATCTAGGTAGATGTCCATCATGGAGGCACCCTTTAGGGTGGGCAGGAAGAGCAGGCTATACTTGAGGGAGGGCACCTGGTAGTCGGCAGTCTGGGGGCTCAGAAAATCCCTATCTAGCAGAAAGTGAAGGAGTTGGTAGATGGCGCTGCTCCGGGAGCATTTGGTGGGAATCTGGGCACAATGTGGGGATTTGTCATGCCCAGGTCCCAGACAGGAGGGCACCAGGACCCCACGATGGTAATAGGGAGCGCAGGCCCGCAGCAGGGCCAGTATGCGGGCCGCATCGGCTTGGGTAGTGTCCAGGCAGGAGGAGCGGTTGGAGAGCATAGCTAGATAGTTGCCCAGTGACCAACTGGGGCAGCACTGGTTGGCTGCTGTACGCTGACATACAGCCCCAAAGCGGGGATGGGACCGGATCTGTAGGGCACACAGCAAAAGAGAGCTCAGGGGCAGTTCAGGGGCCCCAGTTTCCCCAGCCCGGTCCTAGTTCTCTTAACTTTCAGGTTATAGGGTGAAGACAAACAAATATGTTGACAGCCCAACAGAATTGGCTTGTCTGAGTTGCTTTTAGCTCCTGGCCCTGGTGCCAGTATCTATATCTTGGCTTTGTCAAAGGGGAGCCTCAGGGATGCTGCCTGAGGCCTCAGCTAGAGAGGCCCTTCCCTAAAGGCCCCAATAAGTCACACATCCCAACTCTGCACTGCCTGGGTCAAGAGTGGGAGTGGAGGTAGCAACCACATTAAGGAACAGGGACAAGGGGCCAGGGAGCTAGAAGCAAGCCATGGAAAAAGTAGAGGCCTGAACATTCCAGGATCAGGGTCACTGCCAAACCCCAGCCCCCTACCTCTCTCCCTGGGCTGATGAAATCCTCTTAGGGTCAGAGCTGTTTCCTTTTCATGCCTCCTTACCTCTCCCACCCTGTTATTGGCATCACAACAGCTGGAATAGTACAGAGAGCTCCAGCCTGGGAGTCAGAGACCCTACTCTGCCACTTACTGGCTGTGTGGCCTTAGGCTGGAGATCACGGTGATGACAATGGTAATGTTTACTGTGCAATTTCTATTTCCAGCCATTATGCTATATTTTCCCAGATTCTATTTTGTTTAATTGTCCCAAAATCCTTATGAAGGAAGTACTGTTGTTATCCATATTTAACATATATGGGGGGCTGGGATTGTGGCTCAGTGGTAGACCGCTTGCCTCGCATGTGTGAGGCACTGGGTTCGATCCTCAGTACCACATATAAATAAATGAATAAATAAAGGTCCATCAACAACTAAAAAAATTAAAAAATACTTAAAAAAAAAACCATATATGGGAGTGTAGCTCAGTAGTAGAGTGTGTGCTTAGCATGTATGAGACACTGGGATTGAGCCCAGCACCACAAAAAGAAAACAACAACATATATGGAGACTGAGGCACTGAGAGGTTAAGTCATGCAGCATGGAAGCCTTGGCGATCATCTTAAACTCAGGCAACTGACTCCAGAACATATGTTCTTAACCATTGTCTTTTGATACTCCAGATATCCTGATGTGAGGCAAGAACGCATAGGCTCCCGAGTGGTTTTCATACTGTTTTTAGCAGCAAACCTTTCTATAGATGTTATCATATATGGTTCTCCAGTTAGAATAATTGGATTGGCACTGCTTGAGTTGATGAGAGCTAGGGCCTTAAAGCTCACAGTCTCAGTCCCGGAGGCTGAGTCTCCTCAGCAGCGCTTGAGGTCCTTTCTCAGGACCTTTTGAAAATCCCAAGGCTTTGCTCAGGTTTTCTTGTGGCAACTGTAGTTTGGCTTTTCTAAAAGCAATCAACTCTTCTTCACCCACCCCAAACTGGAGCCTCTCTGCAGGGTTGGAATAATTTTCTAAACAGGGAATGCTCTTCCCTACTTTACCATGGCAGTCCTGGTTTAGCTTACCCTTGGGATCAGGTCCCTCATGTCTTTAGTTCCCCCAAATACCCCTGGCACTTCCCCAGCCAGCTCACCTGCTCCTGTTCCATGCGACACATAGAATGGATGGCATGCAGGTTCCACAGGCTGCCCACTGTGGTGGACATGAACACCAGCTTTGCGTTGCTCTTCTCTGTAACACACCCCGTTGGAAGCTCAGCCCTTTGGTCCCAGGTTTTGGGTCCACCACCAAAGGGAAGATGCTTACCCAGGGCCATCAGAAGGTCAGATTCCCAAGATCTCATTGAAACCCATGCCTAACTACCTGATCCTGCCCCTGTGCCCTACCCCCAACCAGCTTGACCCCACTGACTTGGAATTTCTGGGATCTGCTTCATTCTCCTAGCTCTAACCCAGATTCCTTGACTTGAATGTGGCCAGCTGGCTGCCTTCCCTTTCTGCCTGCCCACATTTGTCCTAGGTCTGTCCATCCTCCTATGTGGGGCAGGGACCATGATGGATGCCAGGGCTGGCCAGCCTGTTGCTTACCAGGGGGGCCACAGAAGAAGTCCTCTTGCCCTCTGTCCTCAGGGGGCTCCACCATTCTCCGGGCTCGAACCACACTCTCTTGAGCCTTGTCCCAGTGTACAGGATTCAGAGTGCTATGGGAGTTCAAGCTGAGATAGAGAGAATTTCTGTACCAAGTACCATTGAGAGTGGAAGCTCAGCTGGGTGCAGTGGCGCACACCTGTAATCCCAGCACTTTGGGAGGCTGAGACAGGAGAATCACGAGTTCCAAGCCAGCCTCAGCAATAGTAAGGTGCTAAGCAACTCAGTGATACTTTGTCTTTAAACAAAACACAAAACAGGGCTGGGGATGTGGCTCAGTGGTTAAGTGCCCCTGAGTGCAATCCTTGGGACCAAAAGAAAGAAAGAGTGGAAGCTCATAGAGGCCAGAGATCACTCTCCAGGGAGCCCCAGCAAGCTCCTCTGACCTGCCTTTTGGGGAGGTCACTCGATGTCCCCTCCCTAGATACCACATTCTTCCTCCCTTTCTCACCCTCAGTGGAAAGATGAGAATCTGTTACCTGTTCAGATCAAGGTCTGGGGAAAGAGAAAGCAGGTTCCTGGGGCCTGTGAGGGCCTGCAGTGCTTTCCATACCTCTAGCTTTCGCCCGATTTCTGTATCCCGAGGCTCAAAGCCCTGCAGGGAGGAGGGCAGAGAAGAATAGGTAGGCAGAGGAGGAGTTCTCCACATGGGATGTTCCCAGCTCTGCCCCTGTGGTTCCCTGGAGCAGGGAGGGCCAGCCTGCCTGCGTGGATTGTAGATGTGTGACCTCTATACTATCTCTGTAGCTCTCTCTGGAGGTCAAGAGCCCACCATTACTTCCCTACCCCAAATGAGTCAACTTTGTCCCCAGACTGAGCTTCAGTGGCCAGGCTTGGGGCCCCCCTCCCTCCTCTTGACCTCTCACCAGTAAAGGGTTGGAGAAGTCAGGCAGCTGGCTTCCCAGTAGTCCAGCCAGGGTGCAGAGGAGGATGAAAGCTAAACACACCAGCAGCACAGCGACTGGCCACTCAGCAATCAGCTGGGAATAGCTGGGAAAGAGGGAGGGAACCACATGAATTGGTGTTGGGTGGGATAATAAGGGGCTGGTGAGCTTAGAATCCACCAAGAAAGGGTGGTAGAACAGAAAGTACATGGAGCAGGGTTAAACTGGGCACCAGCCTGGTCACCCCTAGGAATCCAGGGGAGGCCCAGGCCTACCTCTTTGGCATCCGGAAGGCCCGTTCCTGCCTGTGGGAAAAGAAAAAGACATTTGTTTACCAGTCTTTTTGTGGGGTGTGTGTAGAGAGAGGTGGGGTGGGAGGGTTTGGAAGAATGGACAAGATGGAGCATAAAGGAAGATGGCATTAATCCTTTTAGAGCTTTCCCACTCCCAAGCTCTAACCCTTTCTTCCTACTCCATCAGAGGCACGGGCCATCCAGGCTGCCTTCTAAGAAAGGAATTCAGACCCCCAGCAGTCTGTTTCATTTTTAAACTCTGTCCTACCTTTCAGTGGCACCTGACAGGCTGCTGGACCCCTCCTTACCTGACGCTGACCACATGGTGTTGCATAGAAGGAGGCTTCCAGACCCCATCACGCTGTGAGGAGGCTGGAGAAGCACTGATGTTGGAGCCATGGGAGCATAAAGCTGCCTGGTCTCCAGGCCCTAGTAGAGAACTGCCTTCTTGATATTCTTGCGGTTGCCGCGAATAGGTAAAATGACCAGGGCCTAAAGCGCCGGTTGGGTCTAGAGCCTGAAGAGTAGAAGTTGGTGGTGGGGGTCCTGAAGAGCTGGAAGGGTCCTCAAGGGGACAGCTGTGGAGGGAGCAGCTCCTCTCTGGGCTAGCCTCAGGTGCCATGGCCTTGGTCTGGGACCTGGGGAGAGAGCAGGCAGGACAGGTAGGGTTGGAGGATGGTGGTGGTGGGGGGGGTCATTCCATGTTCAGTAAGAATTGTTCAGTAAGGGAAGACAAGGAGACAGGGCCCAGGCTTGTTTTATTTAGTAGTCCTGGGGAAAAGTGAGAAGGGTCTGCATCCCCAGCCTTCTTCTTGGGGTCTGTTCTCTCATTAACTCATCCATCTATGAATTCTAAAGACATTGCTGGCAACCTGCCACATGCCAGACACTGTGCTCAACACTGAATGTGCTGTTCCATACATGATATGTATTTTTTGAGATGAGGTCCTGGTATGTTGCCAAGGTTGGCTTCCAATTTTACATCCTTCTGCCTCATTCTCCCAAGTAGCTGGGATCACAGGTGCACATGACTGTGCCCAGCTTACATACATGATCTTGTTTTCTCCTTACAAAAATTCCATAAGGGAAGTATTTTCTTCTTTTATAGATTTGAAAGCAGATTCCATGAGAATTGCAGATCTGGAGCTTGAAGCCACTTCTTCTGACTTATAGCCCTGTGTCCGTCCTGCTGTGTTTGTCTGCTCATTCACTGGATAGAATCTTTTGAGCACCTGCAATACCTAGCACTCCTGTTCCCATCTTAGAGCCTTTGAACCTTCTCTTCCTTTGCCCTTCCCACCAATTGCCTGGCCTGTGTGTGTGTGTGTGTGTGTGTGTGTGTGTGTGTGTGTGGTGGATAACCTCATCCTTTTTAAAAAAATTCTGATCTCTGTTCAATTGTTACCTCCTCAGAGAAGTCTTCCTTGACTACTCTTTCTAGAAGTTACTCACCAGCTCTCTATTCTATTACCCTGCTTGATATTTCTTCATAGCATTCATGGCAACTGGATATTATAAAGTTGTATTTCTTGCCTGTCTCTCATATGCAATGTGAGGGCTAGGAAAAATAGGGACCTGATGTATCAGCTCATCTCCATATCCCTAGTGCCTTGAACAGCATCTTGCACACAGAAAGTGCCTGGCTGTTAAGAGTGGTGCTAGATGAATAAGTCCCAGCCCTTGCCCTCTAGGCACTCACAATAGTGAGATGCAGATAGTCCAACATGTTGGTTTGGATAAGAAAGGAAAACTCTGTCATGCAGAAAGCAGAAGGTTGCTCTGCAAGGGTGTGCACAGTTGGAAAAGGAAATTGGGAGCCATAAGAAATGTGGCAGGGAGTCGGTGATAGATTCTTTTTCCAAAGTTGCTTCTTGGGCAATGCTTTGTGCATGGATTTAGCCCTATTTCTTGGGCCTGGGGGAGACAGAATCCCTCTTCAGTGGCAAGATTACCAGACCTAGGACAGGAAAAGATGGCTAGAGAACAAACTACTTGAAGGCCATGATGGTTTCCAGGGGGTTCATGGTTGGGGACTTTGGCAGAGCCTATCCTGCCTGGCTTACTCAGCCTGCCAGAGCTTGCATGGCTCCCACGGGAGAGCCAGGTCTATGCTGAGCCAATCTTGGCTTCCAGTCCTACCTGCTGCACTGCTAAAGAGGCAATGAGCCAGAGTCCTGGCCATAGTGACAGGTGGACATTGCCCATGGAGGCTGTTTTGCCAAAAAACAGCCAAAAAATAAGCAAGCACTGCCTCTTCTTCCAGAAGGATGACTGGCTGGTCTGGCACTCTGGGAGATAATGACCCTTATACTAAGGATAAAATGGGAGAGTAGTGCAGGTAGGCTCCTGGCTCTACTTCTCACTGCTTTCCTGAGCTCTGTGGCTTCAGGAAATGCTCACCAGTCACTGGAGCACTGACATCCTTGTCTGTTGAAGATGAGATGAGAACATCCACCTTTCAGTTTTGATATGTGATATATAATACACGTGAGGTCCCTGGCATGGAGCGTAGCACATAGAAGATGTATTTACTTTCCTGGCCTTTCCCACACTCAGCACTGCAGGGAGCACGTGCTTTAAGAACTATGTTTATATTTTCAATTTGTCCTCTGTTGTCATCTCAGATAATACATTCCCATTGCAGAACTTCTCACTCCTTGAGAATCTCATATGCAATTATAAATACTTTTCTTCTTTGTTACCCAGAAGCTGCATTGAAATTTGATTTCATGATTTAAATCATTACTACTTATTTTTTAGTAGCTCAGTATTTAGAAGAAGACGAGTTTTTTTTTCTTTTTTTGGTACCAGGGATTGAACCCAGGGGTACTTAACCACTGAGCCACATCCTCAGTCCTTTTTTATATTTTATTTAGAGACAGGGTCTCACTAAGTTGCTTAGGGCCTCACTCAGTTGCTGAAGCTGGCTTTGAACTCGTAATCCTCCTGCCTTAGCCTCCCAAGCCACTGGGATTACAGGCAAGTGCCACTGCACCAGGCAAGAATAAGGATTTGACTAAAGTTGTTCTAAAGCAACAACTTCAATGACTAATGAAACTAATCACATGAAACTAATCACATATGCAACCAGTGTCCTGGCAGATAAAAGACCCTGTAGGCCAATCCCTGTGGGACAAAAAGAAGCTGGATAAATGGCCTGGGTTATAAGTGGGGACATTTATTAATTAAAGCTTCTTAATTCTATGGCCTTTTGTTTTGAGCACCTGTCATGTGCTCAGCCCTGTGCTTGGCTCCTGAAGGCATGAAAATGACCCATTAGCCTTGGTCTCCCTCTTCAGAGCAGGGCCTGCCTTCAAGAGGTAAGGGGAGTGGGACAGCCAGTGTAGAGGTGAGGGACCTGTTTCAGTTGCTCACCCCTTAGAGCACTAAGCACTGGGATTCTTCTAGGAGCCTGTCCCCCACTTAAAGTGTCAGTATTTTTCCATTAGAGGAAGCCAGCATACTAGAGGTGCTGGAGGAGAATGGAAGCCCCCTTCCTGCCAAACCTCCTAAACTTATCTCCTTCCTTAGTTGGTTCCTGTTCAGGGAGGATCTAGGTTCCTTCCTCCTCCTTAGTTTGCTTCCACTGGGGTCTCCCTGACCCTAGCTCCTTCCCTTCAATCCCTTCTATTCTTCTTCAGGGACCCAGGAGAAGAATTGTACCCTTCTCAACTGTGCCCACCATTATCATTGTGGCAGAATTTGAAACCCTCCACATTCTAAATGCTGTAGAGCTGAGCCTTTGTCTCAGGACTCCCCATGAAAAGAGCCAAACTCCACTCAGAATGAAATCTTTCTTCTGCCAGCACCTGCTGTCGACTGCTCTCAGGAGGTTTGTTTTGTTTTGTTTTGTTTTCTTTGGTACCAGGGATTGAACTCTGGGGTATTCAACCACTGAGCCACATCCCCAGCCCTCTTTTGTGTTTTATTTAGAGGCAGGGTCTCAATGAGTTGCTCAGTGCCTCACCATTGCTGAGGCTGGCTTTGAACTTGCAATTCTCCTGTCTCAGTCTCCCAAAGTGCTGGGATTATAGGCGTGCACCACTGTGCCCAGCTGAGACCCAGTGATTTTATAGGAGTTAAGCACTCTCGTCCTTGCATCCCTAGGGGATTTTCATTCTCACCTTCTTGGTTCTGAGACCCTGACTGAGATGAGTAACCTCCTGGGGGGCCTGCCTGAGCCCCCTAAATGAGTGAGACAGGCAGACAGGGAGGGGATTAGAAAGTGTTGACACTCACTTCACTCAGGAGGCCAACATCACAGCAATCAGGGCCCTGCTGACAGGGCCCTAGACACAGAGCCCCAAGTTGGTAGGCCCATGAGGAACTAGTGTATATGTGCATTAACCTCATTCCCACGGAACACAGCCACCTGGACATCCATGTGATCCCACAGAGTGGCCAGGACAGATGAGGAAGCAGCTCACACCACTAGGAAAATGAAAAGGTAATTTTCTTCTCCTCCTCCTCCTCCTCTTCCTCCTCCTCCTCTTTCTCCTCCTCCTCCTTCTTCTTAATTATTATTATTATTTGGTACTAGGGATTGAACCCAGGGGTGCTTAACCACTGAGTTCAGCACCCCTGGGTTCAATCTCCAGCCCTTTTAATTTTTTAATTTTGAGACAGAGTCTCACTAAGTTGCTGATTATTATTTTTTGTGGTACTGGGGATTGAATCCAGGAATGCTTTACCACTGAGCTATATCTCTGGCCTTTTTTATTTTATTTTGAGATACAATCTCCCTAAATTGCCAAGACTGGCCTTAAACTTGTGATCCTCCTACTTCAGTCTCCCAAATTGCTGGGATTATAGTCATGTGCCACCACACCTAGCTAAAAAAAAGCAATTTTAAAAACACACAAAAAATTAACTATTTCAAATTTTTCTATAGCCAATGTGTTAAAAACTGTGGGGTATGTTTGGGGATGTGGCTCAGTGGTAGAGTGCTTGCCCTGCATGTACAAGGCCCTGGGTTCCATCCCTAGCACTGCAAAATAAACAAAAAACAAAACAAAAAAACTGTGGGATGGCTGGGTGCAGTAGCACACACCTGTAATTTAATTTACTGGGAAGGCTAAAGAAGGAGGATTCCTTGAGCCCAGGAGCTCTAGGGCAGCCTGTGCAAAAAAGCAAGATCCCATCTTAAAGGAAAAAAAAAATCAGGGGAGGGGCTAGGGATATAATATTTGAAATGTGGGAAGCCCTGGGTTTAATCCCCAGCACTGCTTAAAAAGAACTGTCCTGTCTCCATATGTTTGTGTGTGTGCGCGTGTGTCTTATTCATCATGTGTCCATCTCCAGAGTTCTACTTAGCTCAGCAGGAACGTATTTGTATTTCCTCTTCATGTCGTCGTCGTCATTTTCTTTGGCTGGTTTTTTTTTGTTTTTTTTTTTTTTTTTGCAGTACCAGCGGTTGAATCCAGGGGTGCTTTATCACTGAGTTCTATCCCTAGCCCTTTATTTTATATTTTACATTTCGAGAAAGGGTCTCTCAGGCTGTTGTGATCCTTCTGCCTCAGTCTCCTGAGTTGCCAGGATTACAGGTGTGCGCCACTGCACCAATCATATTCGTATTTATTGAACTGAATTAGACCAAGTCTCTCTGCCTGCATAGTATCAATGATCTCAGGGAAATGCAGAGAGGGTCCAGGGGTCTCCAGGAATTGCAGGAAGAGAGCAAGAGATTCTTATGCCCAGGGGAGATGAGCGCATCAGATGGGGCTGACCCTTGGCAAAATATACTGGACAGCAAATGTTTCTCTTGCCCTTTCTATAGATTCTCCTGCCTTTAGGCCCCTGTTCTGCCCTGTCACTGTTCTTTCCCCATCTTTTTGTTTGGTCATAGCTACAAGCAGGTCCCTGATCCTGGAGACACATCTATCCTGTGTCTTACCCTTTTGAAGAAGGTTCTGTGCCTTCCAGACTGATATATTAGCAATAGAGGGAAAAATATGTTTGTCTCCACTTGTGGGGCTTTCTCTTCCCTTTGAGAGAGAATGTGAATTTTCACTGGTGCAGTCTGGAGACAATGTGTCTGTCTGCTTTTTGCTCCCAAAGAATATTTTTTATTTCAGTCCAGGCAGGAGAGGGAGGCAGTGCCACGTCAGAGGAGAGATTTGGGGGCAGCAGAGCCAGACAGGGCACAGAAATTGCGCCATCTTGCTACCTGTCTGGACTGTTCCATCACACATATGGTGGAGGAAGGCAGAGGAGAGGCACCCAGATCTGAGTACAGATCCTCAGCAGGAAGGTGTCCTTCCTCTCCCACCAGTCTGGGGCTGCTTCAGTGGTCATCCAGACCACCACCTGAGTCTGAGTCTGAGAGCCTTAGCGGCTTCAGTGAACGCCAGTGGCTGCCACAGGCAAGAACTCAAACAGATATGTGCAAAGCAGGGTACCATGCAGGGCAGGCAAGCAACTGACAGTGACAAACAGGCAAGCAAATGACGGTGACAGACAAAGACAGTCACTGACGTAGCTGCCGCCGAATGTCTGCCCTCCCCAGGACACTAGCCTTGGCGAGCCTGTTGTCTGCGTACATGCTCACCCCCATGCACACGGACACGCTGGAACCCAGGCTGACGTTGCTGCGGACTTGAGGCCTTCTGCGAAGACGCAGAGGCAGAGCCTAAAGGGAGGGGCTTGGGAGGCCAGGGGAAGGGGGAAAACCGTGGCTTTAGAGGAAAGGTAAGAACAGGGGGTGGGGCAGGTCCCCCAGACAGTGATGGTGATGGAGGATGGCACTGGGGAGTGTCAAAGAGCAAGTAAATTGACCTGGTAGGATGAGGGCGTATCGACCCCTCCCCCCCAGAAAGGGAAAAGGGAAGGGATGGGTAATGAATGGGGCGACAAATGGCGACTAATGAAGATACCTGGACCAGAGGTGCCGAGATGATCTTCGAACCGGATCTTTGGAGCTGTTCCTCCCTACTTGTCCGAGGAGCTGGCGTTTGAGGACAAGGGATCCCCTTCGGGCCTCTGCTCCGTTTTCGGACACGGGCCGGGAAACAGACTGCTGCAGCAGCTGCGGCTGCTGCCACCGTCCATGCCCGTGGGCGGCGCCGCTGTCCGAAAGCTGGTGCTGAAGCAGCGGCAGTGGCAAGCTGGTGCGCATGCGTCAGCGCCGCAGACCAGTCGCTGGGCGGGGCCGAGGAGAAGCCTAGCCAATGGGCGCGGGGTGGGGGGCTGCAGGGACTGAGGCTTCCCGCGGCGCCGCCGCAAAGGGGACAAGAGGTGGGGGTTGTCTAGCAGAATGGCCGTGGGGCTTGGGTGTAGGCCTGTCTATCCAGGTCAGGTCTAAGTGATTTTGGGAGTCCGGCGGCCAGGCCCTTTCTGAGGACCTCGCACTTCTCATAAGGAACCAAGAAGCGCGACCCTTTCAGAGATTCCCCACAACTTGAAACGCAGGTTTCCACCCCCGCGTTTCACGGCGCCGAACGCCGAGTCCAAATTCCTCTCGGGTCCGCTCAGCACCCTCTTCTCCCCAGCTCTGCTAAGCGTCTGCCTATTTTGGGTCTTCCTTCCTGTTGGTTTGGACCTGGACCTGGGTCTGTGCCCCTCAGCTGTGGAACCCGGACTCGGTTATTGAAGTGCGCAATACGGGGAGGAGGGAGCGAGAAACAGAAACGCCCAGAATGCTCAGCTCTCTTTTCTTACAGTAACCACTACTTCCCATCTCAGCCTGGAAGGGACCCGATAGCCACTCACTCCAGGGCACTTGCCTGCTACCCCATAGGGGAATAGCTCTGAGGTACAGAGGAGAAGAGCACATTTGGAGGTGATGCACCTGAGACAGGCCTGGCTAGAAGAATGTAGCAGAACTAGAATAGATATTAGCAATATGAGAAGCCTGGAGGCCGGGGAGTGGAATGGCTCCTGGGTGTAGGATTTGATAGACAGGGTTTCACACCAAGCAGCCTGTCCAATGCCTGGCTCTAGTGCTGCAAGCATGGGGCTCAGAATGTCAGAACCCTTATGGTCAGGCCTGTGAGATGGTTGATACCATCTCTTCTCTGCAGCTTGTGATAGAGAAGGGGCAGTGTGCAGAGGAGGGAAGACTCTCTTCCTAATAGGCCTTAGGGAAAACTTCCTGGAGATGGTGGGACTTCTGCTGGCTTGGAAGGCTCTGAAAATGTGGAGGTAGGAGACAGGGAGGGCATTCCTGACCTAGGATAAGAGACAGACAACTGCAAAAGTTCAGGAGGTTGGAAAATGCTGTGTATTTTCAGGGAACAGTAAGAAATTCATCTGGTTAATAGGGAGCCTTTGAAGGCTTTGGCTGTGTAGAATGAGGTCTGGAACCTTGGAATGCCTACCAGAGCTGGGTATACAGGACAGGATATAGGTGATGGGGCCACACGGAGGACCCTTCATGGTAGGGAGAAGAATAGGGAAAAGAAAGGAGGGCAAACTTATACAACCACATGCTATGGGGTACCACTGAGCCAAGTTCTGGAGAATGTCAGACTGGTTATCCTGTTTTCACAACAGGGAAACCCAGAGGCAACCAGACCCTTTGAGTGCGAGTTTGAATGTTATGTTAGTCAGATTTTCATTACAGTAACCAAAATACCAACAAGAACAACTTGGAGGAGGAAAAGTTTTCTTTAGGCTTATGGTTTCAGAGGTGCAGTCTGGCTGGCAGTCTCCATGAGGTGAGGCAGAACATCATGGCAGAAGAGCATGGTGGAGGAAAGCTGTTGGCAGCTGGGAAGCAAAGAGTGAGAGAGGAGCCAGAGACAAAATGTATAATCCCCAAGGCCGTGTTCCCAGTGACCCAGCCTCCTCCAGCCACACCTTAACTACCTATAGTTACCACCCAGTAATCCATTCAAATTATTAACCCATCAAATGGATTAGGCCACTGATTAGGTTGTAGCTCTCATAATCTAATCATTTCATCTTTGAGCATTCCTGCTTTGTCTGTCACATGAGCTGATTGGGAGATGCCTCATATTCAAACCATAACAGATGTGAAGGAAGACAGACTCTTAAGAATAAAACTTGGTCTCCAGGATGCTGTTTATTAGGAAAAGAAGATTCTGGTTCATGTTCAGTGCCAGGTCAGGAAGGCAACCTTCTTAGGTTCCTCATCTTGTGTCTTGTTTTCTTGTTTCTTCAGTGGTGTGGACCAGGGGGATGCCCTGGGCCATGGCCTGGGCAGTGCCCACCAGGTCCTGGAGGGTGGCCTCCCGCAGGACAGTGCCCTGGGCCATGGCCTGGGGGGTGCCCACCAGGTCCTGGGGGGTGGCCTCCCACAGGACAGTGCCCTGGACCATGGCCAGGTGGGGGACCACCAGGTTTTGGGGGGTGGCATCCCACAGGACAGTGCCCTGGACCATGGCCACTGGGAGGACCACCAGGTCCTGGAGGATGGCCACCATGGCAGTGCCCCTGTGGAAAGCCAAATGACCAATGTCAGAATCTGAGGTCAATGCCAATTTCACCTGTAATCAACTCCTCTTCACCCTACTTCCCCAGGGACTCAGGGTTCCTGGGCACTAGCAAGGAGTTGTAGAGGAGGACTAGGTGGTAGGGGTAGCCTTGATGAAGCCCCTTGAACACTGAGCAGACAAAAGGAGAGAGACCTAGATGTATTGATTTCCATTCTTGACCTGAGCTATGATCCCGCTCTTTGGACTTTGGTTTATTTGATCTGTAACTAAGAAACAAAATTATCTCATCTTCCGTGAGGGACCCTTGCAGAGTGATTCTAGAAGCTTTTCCATGCTATAACTGTAGGGTTATTGTACTTAGGAGCAAGAGTGAGGCTCAGGGAGGCTGTAGAGGAGCTGAGGGCCAGGAGGAGGTAGGGGCTGAGGAGAAGGGTAGCTTAGCAGGAGGATGGGGGAGACTAAGTGGAGGAAGTGGAAGATGAAGATGTGCATGTTCGCAGGGTGCAGTGGTGCACGCCTGTAATCCCAGCGGCTTGGGAGGCTAAGGCAGGCGGATCGCGAGTTCAAAGCCAACCTCAGCAAAAATGAGATACTAAGCAACTCAGTGAGACTCTGTCTCTAAATGAAATACAAAATAGGGCTGGGGATATGGCTCAGTGGTCAATTGCCTCTGAGTTCAATCCCTAGTACCAAAAAAAAAAAAGATGTACATGTTCATACATAGGTAATGGGTCCTTGTGTATGAATAGACTGTGTGCTGTATTTACATAAATATAGCTATGTTTGGGTACATGTACATGAGTGAGTGCATATACCTGCCTGCTTTGCACAGATGCATGCATGGAGTACATAGTTGGGTGTTCATGAGAATGGGTGTGTGTGAGCCTATGGTATCCCTGAGCAGGGTGCCAAGCCCAAGATATCAGGAAGACTAGAAAATAAAGTCAAAGTTTTACTCCTTAGCCAGAAGAGGACTGGAAAAAGTGTGGTTTAAACTTCTGTTTTGACTAGAAATACCTATGAGGCCCTAAGACAAGGGGAATTTCTTTGTTTCCTGCCATAGGCCCAGGGAAGGAGAGAGAGACACCATCTTGCTTCTGTGCTAGGGCACTGAGGGTCTGAGACCCTGTGGAGCAGGGTGACATTATGCCCCCATTCCAGGGCCTCTGCCTCATAGGTCATGATTAGGGCTTGGTACAAGTAGGGAAGGTCTAGGCTCCAGGGCTAGGAGGTTTCCTGTGACTATGTCAGAGCAGCTCCTGTTCCATCCAGGCTCAGTGATGCCTGGAAACAGCCACTTCCCACCCTACCTGCTTTTCCTTCTATGGTTCTTTTTGTGGTGGGGCCACAGATCCAGACCAGGGAACTGGTCTGCTGGTGGTAGCTGATGGGAGAGGGTGAGGGCAAGCCAACTTCCTTCCTTTCTTTCTTTCTTTTTTTTTTTTGGTACCAGGGATTGAACTCAAGGGCAGTGGACCACTGAGCCACATCCCCAGCCCTATTTTGTGTTTTATGTAGAGACAGGGTCTCACCGAGTTGCTTAGTGCCTCCCCACTGCTGAGGTTGGCTTTGAACTCACGATTCTCCTGTCTTAGCCTCCCAAAGTGCTGGGATTACAGGCTTGTGCCACCACACCCAGCTTCCAACTTCCTTTCTTGATAGAAGCCCAACTTGGGGGTTCTACACTGTGGCTGGGGCTTGGGAGCAAGCCATCCATCCAGCAAGGCTGTGGGAGTAGCCAGGAAAGCAGAGCAGCATAGAACAGGTGGAGAGGCAGCAGGAGAGAGGATGGGCTGCTGGGGCAGGGAGGGGAAGTGAGGAAAGGAGAGAGACAGATGGGAAAACAGGGGAGAGAATGCCAAGGAAGGAGGCTGTAGCTGCAGGGGCTGGGTAAATGCGGTAATGCCTCACCCAATGGGGCTGCTGTCCAGGCTTGCTCTTGACTTTCATTTGTGGAAAGGGGAATCTGAGAAGAAGGGTCTGGAGGGCATGGTAGTGGGGAAGAAAAAAGGGAGAGGGTTGGGGAACTTTCCTACCTTTGGACCTGTGGGAGAGGAAGAAAAAAAAAAAAAAGCAGCAACTTGGGTCATTTTGTTCTGCAGTAAAAACCCTGTCCTCTTCCTGGCACTGATCTGGTGCCCACACCCCCACCCCCAACAAGGCTCTTCCGACTTGGTCATTTGCCTGACAGTCATTCCTCCATTCATCCACTCAACCACAGATTCATATTGAAAGTCAATACAAAGTTCTGTTGTGAGTCCCTGTGTGCCCCAGAGCTGGCAGAGTCCTCCCCGGTGGCCCAGGGCCAATTAGGAGGTATGGGTTTTTGTCCACACTCTGTCAGATATCTGTCCTCCTAACCTTGGCCAAACATCATGGCATTAGCAAAATGCTCCACTGTGGCAAACCCTGATTCTTCCTCTTCCACCTCTGCAAGAGCCCCATCTTAGTTCCCTCACACCTCATTTATCTTACCCAGTCTGTGCTCAGCCCCTCAGAACTATTTGTTGGCTCCTGCTTATAACTTTGTGTTCTCACATCTGCACCTTTGCTCATGCTTCCTGCCACTTGGAAATCTTTCTAGCTCAACTTTGCCTTGTTTTCTGCAGGAAATCACTTTGCTTTGTAGGTTCAGTGGGCTCATTCTTCAATAGTCATCTTAATGGTCCTCAGTGCTCTGAAGCCCTCCTTTGGAAGGAATCGTCTACTATTTCTTTTCTTTTCTTTTTTTCTTTTTTTGGTACAAGGGACTCGACTACTGAGCCACATCCCCAGCCCTATTTTGTGTTTTTATTTTTAGAGACAGGCTCTCACTGATTTGCTTAGCGCCTCATCATTGCTGAGGCTGGCTTTGAACTCGCAATTCTCCTGTCTCACCTCCCAAAGTGCTGGGATTACAGGCGTGTGCCACCGTGCCTGGCTTCACCTACTATTTCTTTGTGCCTTTTGAGGAGAACCAGTGGCACAGCTGCTGAAAGCTTTGTTCTGGGCTCCCGACTGAGCTTTCCATGGTCTCACCTCAAGCAAGATTCTTAATTTCCCTGGACCTTATGTATACAATAGAAGAAGCCCTTGCCTGTTTTCCTCCTGAGGTTGAAGATCTAGTGAGATAAAGGATGTGTGAACATGTTTCTTAAACTGTGAAGTGCTCTGCAGAATATAAGGGCTTGTTTGCATTTTGGAATCTTACTACCACCTACACAGACACACACACACACACACACACACACACACACACTTTTTTTTTTTGGCAAGCAGTAGACATGTCTGATTGGCCCTGCCTTCACCACTTTCCTTCCTTCTCTCTTCCTTCTTCCACTCCCACTCCATAGCCTCCCACCCATGTTACTTACCTGGATCCATCTTTATGGGGCAAGAGCAGGGCGTGACACAAGATATACCTGTGGTTTGACAGATAAAGTTTTAGTTTATGGTAATCTAAATCTTAAATTCTTTCTTTCCTTCTTTTCAGAGATGCACATACATAGCTCCTTTAAAGGATGAAAGGTGTAGACTGCTCGACCTGGCCTAGTATGGCACTCAATGTGGAGATGTCACTCTGGGTATCAATACAGGCATTGATTGGATGGAGGAGGTCTATCCACATGGGGAGAAGAGAGACAAGAGATGTACTCATTCCTTAGATCCAAACTCTTACACCTCCCTGCACCCCAAGATACATACCCACACTCACAATCATGTGTTAGTTCAATGCCACTTGGCTCACCTTTGATCATGTTAATACATATTAAGTGCCTGCTATGTGCCAAATTACAGTACCCTTGTCCCTAAAGGTCCCTGTGTAAACACTGGGCATAGGGATGGAAGAGCAGGGAAGGGCAGGAAGGGTTGGTGGATAGGGACCTTTAGGGAGGACCAGAGGATCCAGCATGGATCAGAGGATCCAGAGGACCCTCTGATCCATGCTCTACAACACAAGTGAGTGAAAAGCTTTCCAGGGTCCTAGCTGCTTATTACTGTTTCCTCCCACCAGAATTGGAAGGGGGTGGGAAGTTTGAGGTCTGAGCCAATTTGTCATTCACCAATAAGCTATGCTGTCATTAGATGGAGCTGCTGAGGTCTGGCCTTTTCTTACTTGGGGCTGGCATACAAGTCACAATGGACAACTCCAGGATGGACCCAGTGCACATAGTACACTTAAGGATCAAAAATACTTCGCATCGGGGCTGTCTGATACTCTTGGTTGCTGAGAATATTTGTTATATTTTGAGCAAATTGTCACACACATACACACATCCTTAATATAACAGTGCTGGCCCCTTGTAAGACAGTCTACTATATATATTTTTTTAATGTTTATTTTTTAGTTGTAGGTGACAGAATATCTTTATTTTATTTTTATGTGGTGCTGAGGATCGAACCCAGTGCCTTATGCATGCTAGGCGAGCACGCTACCACTGCGCCATAATCCCAGCCCCAGTCTACTATATTTTTGAGTCACCTTTGTGTGTGCGCATGTGTGTGTGTTGGGGATCACTTATACATGCAAATAAAGTGCTCTAATACTGAGCTATCCCCATTGAGCTGCCCATTATTATTGCCCGTGGTTCTTCTTACTCTCTCATACTTCTATTTAGTTAGTGATGATGCTGGAAGAGACCCAGGGAGCTGGACTTGTGGAGGGAGAAGTAACAAAAACCTTAGGGTTAGTTAGGATCTGGGTTAGAAGAAGGAGAAAAGATAGTCCTTGGAATACATCTCACAAATTCAGGCCCAGCTATTTGAGCTGGCAGCTCTGGAAGGGACCTGATGCAATCCTTTTGACTCTCAGCTAAGCCCCTTTGTAAATCATGGCAGAGGCTGCAAGTCAATTATAATTCAAGTACAGAGTGGAAGTGCAAGGGCTCAGCCCAGGAGTGGGACAGGGCAGAGGGGTAGACATGAAGGTATGTACGCAGCCACACAGCACACAGACACATGTTGCACACATGAGAGAGAGACAGCATACACAGATGTACAACACTCTCACAAAGACACAGAGGCACAGGTACCAGTTCAATGCACAAACATATGTACCCAGAGAGACCACAAACATACAGGCACATGAAGCGCCACCCCCACCCCAGCAAAAACAACCAGGTCCTTACCTGAGAGTGCAGAGCAAGAGCAGGAAGTTTGAGACGCTGTCTGTGCTCAGGTGTATTTGTATAGGATAGGGAGGGGCTGGAATGGGTCAGGTGCATTGGGAGTGTCATGGGCAGAGTGCAGGTAAATGAGAAGGGATGGCTGCTGTGGGCAAAGAGCAGCTGGGAGCAGGATGTGTGTGGGCAGGGGAGGGGGCAACAGATGGGGAGAGTGGGGGACAATCCATTACCAGACTGGTTTGTTAATGAGATGCCATAGACCCAAAGTAGGGGTTTCCAACCCTGGAAAAGATGTTCAGCACCCAGTACTGGCTCTAAACATTTGTGGACTCCCACTAAATGCCAGGCCACACCTGAGTGCTTCATGCTCTGTAGTTAACCCACGGACTCCTCCAAACTGGACAGGATGATCATCTCCCTCCAGCAGGCAGAGGGGGGAAGAGTGACCCTAGTGGAGGGCCTTGTGGAATTCTTGCCCTGGGGTGCCCGATCCCAAGTCCAAGTTCTCAAATGTGCTGCTCAGGCCAGAGAGTTAACCTAGGAATAGAAGTCACACACAGAAAAGGGGACCTTCAGTATGGAATCTAGACAAATTGGGAAGGGACCCAGGATTTTGGAACTCAGGCAGTTAGCTTTCTCTGTACTCTGCAAGCCCCTTATGGGAGCCACCCCATCAATCCCTATGGCATCTGCTGTGTGCCACAACCTCTTGCTCAGTGTGCTCTGGAAGACAGACCAGCGGCCCCTGCTACAAGCTCTCCTATCTCCCTGGACCCTTTCTTCTAATGTCTCTTGCTCCCACTGGCTTCTGTGCTCTTCAAATGCAGGGACAGTGGTGGCTCTCTTAGTCACCTTTGTATTCTTAGGGATTAGCCTTTAGCAATTCTCCTTGCATTAGCAGGTACTCAATAAATATTTAGTAAATGCATGAAGGGCTGGAGTTAGTTATTGCTGGGTAATAGCTGGCTTCCTTTTCTGTGTTTTATATTTGTGTTTATTTTTTCTTTTGTTTACATATTCGATATTTTTTTCCAGAAGAAGAAGGAAGTGTCCTTCCCTATCTCACAATGTTGTGCAAAACAGAACATTAAAGAATCTATCCTCAGCAAGGCAAAGGGACCTGGCTGCCCCCTTGTTTCAATCAAAGAGGACAGAAGCCACGTGAAATCAGAAGCAGAAAGTTAAAGAAGCCATTGTTTCCAGATTTGCTGTGAAGAGCCTCACAAGCTAGCTGTACTTCAGTGCATTAGATTCATTATTTGTTTGTTTGTTTGGCACTGGGGATTGGATCCAGGGATACTTTGCTCTTGTGCTACATTCTCAGTTTTGTTTTATTTTTTATTTTGAGACAAGGTCTCACTAAATTGCTGAGGCTGACCTTTAACTTGCAATCCTCCCACTTCAGCCTCCCAGTTGCTGAGAGTAGTATAATCATGAGCCACCATGTCTAGCTAGATTAATTTTTTTAAAAAGCTGAGGATGTAGCTCAATGGTAGAGTGCTTGCATAGCATGTGTGAGGCCCTGGGTTTGATCCCTAGCACTGAAAACAAAATTAAAACAAACAAAAAAGTAACACATACCCAGAGAAATGAAAACATAAGTCCTCATGAAGAGTTGTACTGAATATTCATAGAAGCTTTTGGAATAGCTGAATACTAAGAACTTCTCAAATGTTCATCACTAAGGGAATGAATTAACATGCCATGGCACATTCATTCAATGGAATACTGTTCAATAATAAATCGCATAGAGTGGCACTGAGGTTGAACCTCAGCACCACATAAAAATAAATGCATAAAATAAAGATACTGTGTCCATCTACAACTAAAATTAAAAAAAAATAATAAGAAGAAAGGACAAGCTTTGATTCAGGCTAAAATGTGATGGAATCTTAACATAATTATGCTGAGAAAAAGGAGCCAGACATGAGGAATACATATTGCATACATTTGTCTATAAAATTCTAGAAAATGTAAGCTCATTGATAGTGACAGCAGACAAGTGATTGCCTAGGAAGAGGGTGGAGGGGGAGGGAGTAGAAGGAGACATTAGAAAGGGACATGAAGAAACTTTGGGCTTGGTAGATATATTCATTATCTTGCCTGTTAATGGTTTCAAGGAGCATTCATATGGCAAAACATCAAATTGCCCCTTTTATTTTTTTTTTTTTTTTTTTTTTTAAATTTTTTTTAGTTGTTGATGAACACAATGTCTTTATTTTATTGCTTTTTTTTATATGTGGTGCTGAGGATCGAACCCAGGGCCTCACGCTTGCGAGGCAAGCGCTCTACCACTGAGCTACAATCCCAGCCCCAAATTGCCCCTTTTAAATATGTGCAGTTTATGGCCTGTCCATTTGACTTAAATTAGAGCTATAAATCAAAAGTACCATAATCATCATCAGAAAACATCTTGGAAAATAGGAACAAAGAGTGATTCTTTTTCTCCATGGTGGGAAGGAAAGTATCTGCATGCCAAGCCCTTCTGTAGTATCAGTGATCTCATGTCAGGTCTTGGAGGGGTTATGATCTTCCCCTCTTTGACTTATTTAAAAAAAAAAAACCAGGTTTCAGAGATGGTAAGATGCTTGAGGTCACCTAGCCATTGTGTAATTAGCTCTAGTCAGGGACTGTGTGAATCTAGACCCTGGGCTCTTCTTCACATTAGCTTATCTCCCCTTTTAGGAATTTTCTTCTGAAAAACTCCAGCCTGCTTTGGTAACATCCCAGGCGGAGGACTTTGGTTTATGACTAGGTGGGGCTCTATTACTCCATTCAGCATAATTCATTGCTATTCTGATGGGAGCCAGGGCAGGGACAGCTGGTGGGCTGCTGGAGAGGTGCAGAGTCCCAGGGGAAGTTCACAAAGGTGTGGTTTCCTCCAGACTCCCAGCTCACTCTGGGTAGGTGGACACTTCTCATGTCTTCCCACACCTAACTCTCACCAGAACTCCAAGCCCTCCTTTTTGGGGATTCCTCCTTTTTCCCTTCAGAGACCTTGACACCATGACCTCCCACCCCTAGCCTCTGGCAGGTAGCTGAAAAGAGGGGTCTATGTTCTCATGGGCCTACAAGAAGGAGGTGTGTGTGGCAGGGGCGGGGGATGATCAGGACCTCAGACTTCAGTTCTTGCCACCTCTGGAGTCAGGGCTTGAGCTCCCAGCCCAGGTCATGGGGGGCGAGCAGTGGAGGTACTGAGGCCTTGGATGGAGGAGGCAAGCCCTGCCTTGCATACAGAGAAGACAGAGCAGTTTGACTGGCCTGGAGGCCAGGAAGCCCACGAGAGGAGAGGAGGAGGCCAGAGCAGTGGTCAATTTATAGCAGGGTGTGTGGCCTCATTCTCCTCCCCAACTCTAAGATTTTGAGGGCCAGCAGAGCCTCAGCCATGTGTGTGTCCCTTCTACCCTTTGACCCTGTGCCTTACAGACAATAAGTGCTCACCATGTGCTTGGACTTATTGCCTGGCAGAGAGTGGTGACATGTTCCTGCCAGAAAGTCACAGAGTGGAGAAGAAGGGAACTGGGTGGAGTATGAGGAGCCATTCAAGGAACCATACAAGGGGTGAGGAGCTGGGATCAGGGAGAGGAGAGAGGAGGACAGGAAGAGATTGAAGGTCTCCTGGGCATTGGAGGCAGTGGGTGGGGGTGAGGATGTGCAGTGAAGGTCTGAGTGCAGGATGTTGATCTTCTCTGTGACCCCCTAATGCCTGTCAGCAGAACCAGCAAGACCACTCTGCCTCCCTGGCTGTCCTGCAGAGCAAGGAAGAGGCCAAATAGCTAGGTGCCTTTGCCTGATTTGGTGGACAGGTTTCTAATGGCATGAGGGCAAAGGTGGCTGCCCTGGGTCTGGGCTGGAGCTAGTGCTGCAGGATGGGCCTTCACGTCAGTGGTTCAGGCATAGCGTGGCTGGGTCCCATCCACAGAGACCACTTGGCAGGTTGCTGACCTTGATCTCCATAGAGGAAGCAATAACACTTGCCTTGGCTAGATTCCAGATAGATTTCAGAGCTAGAAGAGATCAAATGACATCACAGGCACAAGGGCTTTGACCCTGTTAGCTGTGAGTACAGGTGTCATTCTGGCCTATGTAAGTATTGGTGGCCTATTTGTCTCTCTGGCCCCATCATTCCTTCCCTTGCTCTGAACCAGGCATCTGCCTTCTGGATATGTCACTACCTTTGGTCTCTGGTATCCATCAGCATTTCGTGATGGGCTCCTGAGGCCCACCCTCCCTCAACATCCTCCTTCCTGGCAACATCCTGGTGTCCCTAGAACTGTGTTTCCAGCATAAGCATTTCAGAGCTAAAACAGGGACAGTTGCAGGCAAACTGGGACAGTTTGTCACTGGGCTTGGCTCCCCACCCTCAGGCTGCCTTCACTCTTCCATAGTGACCAGGGTGACCACTATGTCCTAGGCCTGGCATTTTGGCCCCTGTTGTCTCAGCCCTGGTTACCCTCTTCTGCCTAGAAGCATCTATGCCAGGAGAAAGCTCCTAAACATGCTCTTTCAGCCACTCTTCTGAGAAGACCCCCTTCTCAGCAAAGCCTGACCAGCTTCCCACCATTTCTTAATCTTCTAGTGGCTTCTGCCCTCTCTCCATCTCTCAAAATTGTGCCAAACTTTCCTCTTCTACAGGGTGTGACCTCACTCATACCTAGACCCTTGTGACAGGGCAGAGATAGAGCCTGTCTGTCTCAGGCTAGCCTACTAGCCCCTGCCTGCCCCATCACACCTCTTCCTCCAGGCCCAGAAGGAGGAGCATTCTGAGGACATGTGGGCCAGCCCTTTCTGCTCCCTGCTTTCAAGAGGACCCCTAGGACTGAGACCTTAGTGCTGTTTGGCTCTGTGTCCACCTATAGCCATGCTAGGCTTCTGATGACTCCTGAACACTCTCCTGATCACTCCTTCCCTGGACTCTCCTTGCCTTGCCTGGCCCAGGTAGCTTCCTGAAATGTATGCACATAGCTCACACCTGTCCCCACAAATTCTTCACTGAACCTTTCTGGCTTCCTGAATCACCACCTGGCCTCATCAGCCCCTGCTATGGGGCTGTCAGTGAGCCCCTGGACTGCTTTACCCTCAGTCTGCCCTTCAGTGACTTCTTCAGGCTGGTCTGTACCTTTCTAACCTGATGTCCTCTTTCCAGTAAAGGCCACCACCATTTCCCTGCCTCTTCCCATGCAGTTCTCTATTGTGCAGGCCATGCAAAACACATGGTAGGTGCCCTGTTAATGGCATGTGGTGGGCGAGGCTTGATAGGCACAGCATTCAGTCTTTGGGGACAACTCTGGCATGGGAGCCATGGTGCGGTGTTCTGGGAAAACACTGTGAGCCCTCTTTGCATGGAGAACAGAGGCCTGAACAAGGGAAACCCTAAGGGTTTCACACCAGGGTTCACCTTGTACCACTGGGTTAAGGACTGGAGAGCACAGAGTGTCCACCCCTGGGTGTGTCCTGCCTAGTAAAAATGGAGTTCAACCTGCCTCCTGCCTTCAGATGCTACCCTAGTCTGGCATGTGTGTTCTTGGAAAGGTGGGGCGCAGACTTTGTTCTGGCAGCTGGAGCCTCCCAGGGCGGGTCCCTCCAGCCCCACCTCATGCACTCTGAGGTCTCTCCACCCAGGGCCAGGCCTGGCTTGACACACAGACCACTAGTCAAGACTGTTTCTTGAGACAGGAATACCCTAGTGAGGCACAGGGGGAGGAGTGGGTGTGTAGAAAAGGAATGTTCTATTTTAAGCCTCCCTCTTGCCCCCTCCCATTAGGAGGGTACCCTGGTAGCTGGGCTCTCATGCAATCCAACTTGTTCATCCTCTTCTTCAACATTTATCCACCCACCAAAAGCTGGCAAGAGACACCAGGGACCACTAAGGATTCAGCCCCCAGCCAAGAAGATGGTTCCTGAGTACTAAGATGGGAACCTGGAACAGCCTGGAGGGGTTCAGAGGCAGGTGAAGCACATGGACTGCTTCTAGGAGCACCAGTGGGAGAGATGACAGCCAGAGTCTGGGACTTGAGAGGGAACAGAGCATGGGGAAGGTAGTAGGAAGGGCATCCTGGAGGGATGGCACAGGAGCCTGGGCTTGCAGGATTTGTGCAGGAGACATGAAGGAAAGCACAGAGGGGACTCTGAGGGGGTGCCTCAGGGCCTGCCCCACAAGGTCTCAAATGATCCCTGTAACCAAGAAGACCCCAGTGTGACCAGGCCCCAAGGGCTGGGGGAGGCAGGCTTTGGGTTCCCTTGATGGATGCTGAGGAGGTGGCTACCATGAAGTTAATTGAAGCAAGAAGAAATCTACTTTGAGCCTGACTCTGGATCATACATTGTTCCAAATATAGATGTCACCCATGTTATTTCATTTTGTCTCCAAATGGCTTAATGAGGAATGTGCACTTCATTTTATAGAGGAAGATCAGAGAGATGAGAAACTGTGTCAGTAAGGAGGGAAGGGATTGAATTCCACACCATCCTGCCTCATCCTTGGACAAGCCTAAGAAGGACAAGGATTGGAGTGCTGATATGTTTTTATTTTTAAAATTTTTTTGGTACCAGGGATTGCACTCAGGGGTACTCAACCACCCAGCCCCATTCTGTGTTTTATGTAGAGACAGGGTCTCACAGAGTTGCTTAGTGCCTCACTGTGGCTGAGGCTGGCTTTGAACTTACGATTCTCCTGTCTCAGCCTCCCTAAGTGCTGGGATTACAGGCATGTGCCACCATGCCTGGCTTGGAGTGCTGATATTATATTGTTCAGCTACTCACAGGGACAGCCATTCTGGATGAATGCAGTCCGAGTAGCCCTATCCCCTGTCAGACCTGTGCTCCCATGTCTGTTAGGTTTTTCTTCCCCAGTAGGCTGCTCTCCCTTTTTCTCCTCAGAGAGAAGCGGACTCACAGCCATCTTGTCTCCAGGTTGGCTCTATGTCTGTGTTCTAATCGCCATGAATAAGGTCCAAATGCCCTCTGCCACAGGGGTGGGGTTGTTGCCTGAGCTGGCAGGTAGTCTGGGAGGTGGGGAACCGACCAGGAAAGAGCTGTGACCCAAAGACCTGTGCCATGCCCCGGGATGCTGAGATGCTGTGCTATGCTGTGCCCCGAGATGCTGGGATGACTGGCCCAGCCCCATGGAGAGAGGGAGAACAAAGAGCGAGGTCTCAGCCAAAACAGCATTGCAGGGCCATCAGGGAAAGGAGCCCTGGGCAGGGAGGCAGGAGTCCTGACTTCCAGGCTCATCTGCAGCAAGAACAGGCATTGCGGCCCCAGGCAGATGGTTCCACCTCTCTGGGCCTATTTTATCATGAATAATACGAACTTTCTACAACTGGATGGCCTCTCTAGTCTGATGGAGTTGTGAGGTGGGGTGGGGAGGATGGCTGAGACTTGAGAGATGCTGGAGAGAAATAGGGGAGAACACACCTCTCCCTTACCCAGTCAGGCTTTGTAATGCTGCTTCCCCCTAGTGGTGGCAGAGAGTAACAGAAACCTGGTCTCTTGGGAACATCTCACTGGTCATTTTCCTGCCTCCCCCTGCTTCCTGTGGACTTCTCCCCAGGACAGAGGGAGGGCACTCTTAGTGGGCTTTGACACCCACTGGCTCTCAGGGATGTGTGCATTCTTGGTGGACAGGAAAACAGTCATAACCTATGCACAGCATATCCATAGTAATGCATGGGTTAACAAGGGTTAATTCACTCTGCAGACTCTGACAGAGACTGCGGCATGCAGGGGGCACTGTGCCAGCACCTAGGGATCCTGAGGACTTGGAACACTATGCTTGCCCTCAGACAACCTCTGTCCAATGGGGTAGCAGACAGGAAAACTGCAGGTTCTAGAGAAAGTGATAGAATGTGGGGGATGCTCACAGGCATGACATATTGTATGAGTAACACTTGGAAGCACGTGGCCAGCAACAGCAGGTCCCTGTCTGACTGTGGGTTTGCCTGGACACATGGGTCTCCAGCCTGATAGGCTACTAAGCCTTTGCCTGTAGGTTAGGGGTTTCTCTCACTGCAGGCACTTCCAGAAGAGCGAGGTCACCCTCCCAGTAGGACAACTGGATTTCTACCTGGTCCTGCTGCTCCCCTGACCCACTCTATATACAGGAATATATTCAGGGGGAATAAAGACCTTGCCTGGCTCTGCATCCTCCTCTGTCCAAATCTTTCCTTCTCAAACCTGCTCTGGGGGCCTGTATTCCAGAGTGTAGAGAGCACTAGGTCTTCCTCCCAGGCCAGGCTCTAGGGACCTCCCAGCTCCAACAATACAGTATGGTGCAGGTAATGGGAAGTTGAGGCTTCTGGAGGCTGTGCTGGAACTCAGCCTATGTGAGGCAGAACATAGAAAGGGTAGGAGAAGCAGCAAGTGTGTGTGTGTGTGTGTGTGTGTGTGAGAGAGAGACACACACATACACACACACCAGGGTGAGGAGTCTGGGTGCGTCACTGTTGCTGGGAAAGTAGATGAGTCTGACTCAGTGGGAACATCCGGCAGGAAAGAAGAGAGCACAGTGGCATTTGCAAGCAGGATGGGAACCCTTGGGCTGCTGGGATGGGGTGGGGCCGGGGTGAAGGCCTGAACAGGAAAGGGGCTGAGTGTGGGGTGGGCTGAAAGTGTGATTCTAGGGGAGGGAAGGTTGGGCCTCTACTGCCTGGGCTAGTCTGGGAGGAGAAAGAAGGCAATGGTGCTTTCTGATCCAGACACAGAAGGGACAATTTGTGAGAGATTAGGGAAACTGAGGCCTGGCTAATCAGGAATGTGGGGAATGCTGAGGTTTCTGACACTCACTTCAGGGCCTGGATATTAGGGCCTGTAACTGCTGATAGTGAATTGAGACACCAGGCACTCCTAAGACGGGGAGAGTCCCTCTCTTCCCAGCCCCTCAAGCCTTGGGCCCTTGAGGTCCCAGAATGAAACTGTTAAGCCGGGTGCGGTGGCTCAAGCTTGTAATCCCAGCACTTAGGGAGGCTGAGACAGGAAAATTGAGAGTTCAAAGCCAGCCTCAGCAACGGTGAGGCGCTAAGAAACTCAGTGAGACTCTGTCTCTACATAAAACACAAAATAGGGCTGGGGACATGGCTCAGTCGTCGAATGCCCCTGAGTTCAATCCCTGGTACCAAAAAAAAAAAAACCAGAATGGAACTGCCCATCAGGCTGGACCCTGGGCAGGGACACTGGCTTAGGCATGTGAGGATGATTTGGGAGAGGCTTTCCTGAGAAGACCCATGTTCTTCAGAGTCAGAGAGGCTGAAATGTTCAGCCTCAGAGAGCAAGGCCAGGAAGGGCCCAGTGTGAGGAGCTGGAGAAAGGAAGGCTAATGGCCCTGGAAAAAGGCCTGGCTTTTCATACCTAAGCCTGTAAGAGTAGCTGTTCTGGGAAATACAGAGAGGACAATGTTCAACCTAAAGGGACCAATGACTAGTGGTGGCATTTTAGGTATGTGTACTATGTGCTGGCCCGGGAGGCTTGATCACTTTGAGTGAGAAGAGCCAGGGGAGGCACACCTGAAGGGGGGCTCAGACCACAGGGCTGGATGGACTGGGCTGTGTCCCATAGGTCTCTTTTACTAATGTGAGGGACAACGGCCTATGCTATCTGCCTGTCTTGTCCACAGGTTGGTCCAGGCTTGCGTCCTGCTGGAGCATAGGACTTTGGGTGAAGGCAGGGCCTGGGGGACTAGGCCTCCTGTGTGGGCTCGACCCACCAGGAAGAAGTCTCCACCAGTCTGTCTGGGGACCTTGAGGCAGGGCAGGGAGAGGTGCTGGGCAGGACCAGCTGGCTGCCGGTGCCCTGGTCCTTGCCCTCTGAGAGTGGAAGGGTGGGGGTGGCGGCTGCAGCGTTCCTGGCTGGGAGCCCAGAGGAGTCTTTTGTAATCACAACATGATCTCGTGTGCTGAACAGCGAAGCCGGCAGGGAGAGGCCGGCAGAGGCCCGGCTCCGGTGGCTCCAGCTTCCCTCCTGCTCTGGTTCCCCCGGGGCTGTTCTGGAATTCTCTTGCTGCTCGCTGTTGCCATGCACTCAGCTGTGAGTGGCACCTTGCCTTTGGTGGGGGGCTTGTTGGGGCTGGGGAGGGCTGAGATACCAGGTAGCTACATTCCAGGGGCAGCTGGGGACAGCTGGGCCTGGGAGGAAAAGGACTGAATTGAGGCGGGTGGAGCGTTGGCCAGGGGCACTATCTAAAACAGAGACCCTGCAGTCAGGCAAGGAGGGACCCAGAATCTTGATTCAGGGACATGGTTTGCCCTGGAGGGCTCCCTGGCTGGAGCTAAAACAGAGATGCCCCTTTTTGCCCTGTCTGCCAGTGGCTCGGGCCTGCAGGACTGGGCCCGTGGGAGCGGTTCTTTCCTACGGGCTGGGCTTAGGTCTGGACAGTGGGGTCCAGGGCCTGAGAGCCCAGGACCAAGCTGAAGACTTTTTTAATCTGTGATTTTGGATTGGAAGGCAAACAGCTCCCCCCTCGACCTCCCAAATCTCCTGGCAGCTTCCCAGTCACAGCAGGTTCCACTGCCAGAGCCATTTATAACTCCTATTCCAGGCTCTGCTCGGCAGTGAGCTCCCCGGAGAGCCAGGGGGAGGGGCAGCTGTTGCTGGGCACTGTGATCATGAGTATTAGACCCTCACCTGCACCCTGGAGGAATTAGGATAGGGCTTGGGGACTTCTATGGGCCAGCTTCCTGAGTAACTCCTTCCCTCCTGAGTGTGACTTGAACTGTAAGTCTGGGGCCTGGTTCCTAGTTCGTAAGAATAAGACTGAGTGGGTAAATGTGAAAGGTGGGGAACAGGTAGGGTAGGCCCAACACTCAGGAGCATGGGTTCCCTGCCCTCTGTAGGGACCTCACAGGGCCGAGTCCCTGATGAGCAAGCAGGAAGAGAAGGATGCAGAGCTGGATCGTAGGATAGTTGCCCTGCGCAAGAAGAACCAGGCCCTACTACGTAGGTACCAGGTGAGTGGGCTGCAACAGGGCTGGGAGGACCAACTCGGCTGGTGCCCCTGGCACACCAAAGGATGCCTACCTGCACGACGGGCTCTCCCTGCAGGCTGGAATGTGTCTCTAGGCCCAGGACTAGGCTTGGGTTGAACATGTTCCCTCTTAGAAGCTTGGTCAGGGTCTTGGGCACTTGTGATGTGGTGTCTCTGCCCCCTGGTGTCCCTCTGGTGTCTCTTCGTGTAGGCCTGTCAGCATCTGTGTATCTGTGCATCTGGGGGGCCGTGGCCTGTGCTGACCCCGGGCCCTCCCACAGGAGATCCAGGAAGACCGTCGGCAGGCTGAGCAAGGGGGTATGGCTGTGACCACACCAGGGCTCCTCCAACCTGATGGACTCACCATCACCATCAGCCAGATTCCTGGTGTAAGCTTCACCCTGGAGATAGGGCAGGGTGGCAAGGGTGGAAGTCCAGCTCATGCCAGGAGAGGACAACTGCTCCTGCCCCTCTTCTCCTACTTACCATTCTGGATGCTCCCAGTAACTCCCAGACTCATGCAGTCCAGATTGCAAATAAAAGGCCACCTAATAGAAGTCTCCCTACAGCCTTTCCCAGCCTCACAGCCTACATCTTTGCCTTAAAGCACAGGCTTCTCCTAATCCCCAGAGCCAGGTCTTAAAACTATGCAGGAAGTGGGGGACAGAGAAGTTGGGGATAAAAGCCAGGCACAGTGTCTGCAGGACAAAGCTGCATTGTCTGAGAGCTCTGGATCTCCCAGCTCCAAGATGACGGGCTATTGTGGCATGTTGGGCCTTGGGTGGCCCTGGGCCCTGGATAACCTAATGCCGTTGGCATGTGAACTCCCCGTAGAGCCAGCTTCTCTGTGGGCATTCCAGGGAGGGCCCAGGCTAGAACCCAGGCCTGGGATATACCCAAAGAACCCAGCAGCCAGGTCCTGCCCAGCCCTGCTCATGTGGCTGAAGGCATGGACACCTGATTCTGCAGGAAAAGCGAGTGGTCAGCAGAAACTGGGCAAGGAGCCCCCTCAAACCTGGAGTGGCCCATGAGATGCTTGAGGATGAAGATGATGAGGACCAAACAGGTACTTTCTGTTTGGGGGAACGAGTGGAGCTGGCTGTGACCATGGAAAATAAAGCCAAGGTGAGCAGGTGTGGAGAGCATCCAGACCTCAGGGTGGGGACAGTCTCTTTCCCTTGGCCCCGCCATGCTGTCCATGTTCACCTTCCCCAGGCCAAAAGGATCGTGAGTGAAAAGCCTGCCAGAGCAAGGAACCAGGGGACAGTTCAGCCACTTGGAGGGGGCCGGGGCCAGAGTCCCTCCATGCACATATCCACCAGCTCAGATTCTTCATGGAAGGTACATTTTCAAGAAGGGACAGGATCATGAATGTAACAGTCACCATTTGGGGGAGGCAAAGAAGCTGTCAGATCCCTCATCAGCAGGACATGACCTAGGTAGTACTTGTGAGAATTTCTGCCCCTCCATCCTTTCTCTGGCCGGTTTCCACTTTGGGTGGACTTTGCAGTGAGAGACAGTTGAAGCCAGAGATCCAGCCCGCTCCCTACCTAGCCTGGCTGGTATCAGGGGAGTGGGGAGGGGAAGACAGGGTGTGGAAGACTGGCCATGTGCCAACCATGACCTCTAGGTGGCAGCAGCCCCTAGTCCTTGCTCTTGCTCACAGCCTCTGGATGTCCCTCCCACCCTGGGCCAGTCTACACACTTCTGCAAGGACCCTGTGTATAGGTGCTACTGTTAGCTTCATTTTGCAGATGAGGAAAAGATGCACAGAGACGTTGAGTTATTTTCCCCAAACACAGCTAACAAGTGGATGAAAATCATGGCCATTGCAAAACAGTACATTAGTAGAGATGGAACAGATCTAATTTTTAGATGGGGACATGGAGACCGTAAGAATGGGTTAGTGGGCCCTCCAGATGTCCACTTTAATCTTCTTCCTGCTTCTTCCCCTCCCCACTACAAGGGCTGAGTGTCTTCTCCTTGCAGGGTGCTCGTGAACCCCAGAATCCTGGCATGGTCCCAGGCCCAGCTCCCAGAAGGCCAGTGGGGGAGCCCCCAGAGGTGGGCTGGGACTATGCACAGTGGAAGCAGGAGCGGGAGCAGATTGACCTGGCACGCCTTGCCCGGCACAGAGATGCACAGGGTGACTGGCGCCGCCCGTGGGACCTGGACAAGACCAAGCCCACGTGGGTGGCAGGGCTGCACAGCTTGCTGGGCTGACATGCTTATGGGGCTGGGGTAGGACTAAGTGTGGGTGCTGCTTGGAGGGAGAGATCCCGCCCGGGCCCTCTGGTAAGGCCCTGGGCTCAGGGCTTGCTGGGTCTGGTTCCCCCCGCCTCTTTCTTGGGCCCACATCTCCCTGCTGCCCTCAGTTCTGGGGCTGTGGCTGGGGAGGTTGTGTTAGTGTGGGGCCTGCAGCAGCTTCTGCCCACCCAGCCACCAGCGACCTGACTCCCTCCTCTGTCTACACAGGCTACAGGACTGCAGCAAGCCTAGGGACGAGGGCTCGGCCAGGGCGGGAGGCAGAAGGGGTGAGCCAACACCCACCTCATCCCCCTGCACCTTGGCTTTTCTCACTCTCCTCCCTTTCTCTGTCTCTTGGTTTCCTACTTCTTTTCAGAGCTGAAAGGAATCATGGGAGAACATCTTCCTTCCCTTCCTCCTGTCCTGCACCATCAGATCTCTTCTACTGTCCTCTGAGCCTACAGCTCTTGTTGGTTTTGGCCCCAAAAAGCCCCTGGAGGAGGTTCAGTGGGAGCTTGCCTCCACTGGGCCTTTCAAGGCCTCAGTCTGTACTGGGTGAAAGTCCTCCTGGTCCTCCCCTGGCCTGTTGCAGAAATAGCCTGTGGGTTTCTGGTGCCCTCATTCTACATACAAGGAAGCTGGGATCTGTGACAGGCCTGTCAGGTCATTGGGGCAAAACTAGCGCAAGAGGCCAGGTGGGGCCTTTTCTGGGGAAGCAGAAAACCCACAACTGGATCAGGACTGGTAACTTCCTGATACTGGAAGAACTGGTGTTTCTGCTTTGAATCATTAGTCACTCCACCCTTTTCCCATTTCCTTTGTCCTTCTTTAGGACCCAGGACCCGCTGGAAGATACCGCCCCCACCATTGCCCCCTGATGGAAAAGGTGAGTTGGGGGAGAAGGAGCAGGATCTCATCAGCTGGTAAGATGCCAGCTGCCTTGGCCTTCTTCTCTTCTTGATCCGTGGACCATCTCCTGCAGGTCGGGGCGGACAACCTGGCAGACCCTCAGCGGCGATAGCCACGGGCAGCAAAGCCCGAGGAACAGAAAGGCTCACTGGCAGAGCCCGAAGGTAACAGGTGGCAGGGGACAAAACCAAAGCAGGCATCTAGTTGTCCTGACTTCTTGGACAGGGCTGGATCCAGGTGCCTGCCCTGTCCCCTGGGTCCCTGACTCCTTGCTGGCTGCTGTTGCTGCAGGTTAATGAGATACCAGGAGAGACCATCAGCAGAGGCAGCAAGAGAGCCTGGTGCTCAGGGAGGCCACAGTAATTACAGCAGCTCCCTTCCCCTGGGAAGTGAGGAGTGCCTTTCTCAGGCAGTACAGGCAGGGACATGCCTGGAGTCCCCACAGGAACTCAAGGTGTGCAGCTCAAGGTGCAGCATGCTTGGCCATAAACAGCAGCTGGGGACCCAGGATGGGGCAAAAATGAGTGGCATGCAGAGGAAATGGTTGGAGTTGGGGAACAAAGTCAAACTGGGAGGGAATCATTCTGGAATCTTATTCTGGCTCTGATTCTCCTCTTGGGCTTTAGCTTCTCCCTGGGGGACATGGGCACTAGCTGTGGAGAGGTGATGTGAAGTGGGCTAAGGCTAGGCATAGGGCCTGCCACATGCTCTATTCCTACAGGTGGGACATAAAGGAAGATAAAGAGGAGCTGCAGAGTCATGAGGTTGGTACTTGGAGATTGGAAGGAGCAGGCTGGGGACATGATCCCTGAGTTTGCCAGCCAGCCAGGCTATTCTCTTGTTTCAGGGAAGCCAGAGGCCCAGAAAGACGTCCAGTGCAGAGGAGGAGCATGAACAGAAGCCAAGCGAGACAGAGCCAGGCAGACTAGAGAGCATTCCTGCAACTAGCCCAACCTGGCCATCCCCAGAGGGGCCACAAGGGGAGTCCGGAACCTCAACAGCCAGTTCAGTCCCTTGCTCTCCAGAAGAAACTGATTTGGCTCCACTTGACCTCTCTCTAGGAGGAGCCAGCAATCCTGGGCCTGGAGAGAGTACTTGTGTGCTCAGTTCAAGGCCTGGGGCTCAGGACAGCTCTGGGTCCTGGCCAGATGGTTCTGAGCAGCAGCCCCTGGGGTGGAATGCCCACCAGTCTGGGCTAGAAGTCCAGACTTGCTCTGAGCCACAGAAAGCGGGGGGTTTAGAGCCCAGAGAGGACAAGTCTAGCAAGGCTGGGGCCCCACAGAGACTGGTACCAAGAAGCAGGCCTCCCAGAGGAGCCAGCCAAAGGGGGAGAGGCTCAGGTGTGAGGAGCAGGACAGGAGTTCCTGGCCCTTCAGGAAGATGCTGAGCAAAGCTCATGGGAGATGGGGAGCCAGGTTGGGCAGAAGAGGAGGGAAGAACTCAGCTGAGTCTTCTGCATGATGGGCATCTGATTGCCAGTGAGTTTGTGCCAGTCTGACAGAGCAGTGTGGCAAACTCTGTGGCAGGGCCACCTTGTGAGGGCAAGGAGTTTCCTCCTTCCCTGCACCACATGTGCACATCTCTGTGCTCACGAGTTTTCATGTGCAGACACAACACCTGGTGTATTCCCAAGCTGGTGCCTGGTGTCCCAGACTGGTGTCACTGATCTGGGCCTACTGCTACCCAAGCCCAAGGCTTTCCTACCTTGACAAGAGAGCAAAGCTTAGTAGCACCCAGCACCGTGACTCTCCTTTTCCTCATCATCCCCTGGGGCTTGGCTGCTCTCTCCAGCTGCGGGCTTTTGTCTCCTCAGGTCCAGGTAGCCTCAAAGCTGTCATGGCCAACTCAGGCTCATGCCCTTTACCATACACCTGCCTTTCACCCAGGTGACCCAAGTCTCAGACCCCTGGTATGGCCAAACTGGGGGAACCTCTTGCCAGCTTTCTGCTTCTCCTGAGAAGGAGGATGAGACCCAGAGAGAGGGAGGTCTTGTAGCTGGCAGGGATTGGATTGGGAAGAGAAGAGTAGAGCTCAGGTCTTTTCTGTGAAAGGAGGGTGTCTGGAGAGGGCTTCTCTCTAAAGTGGAATGGGCTGGGGAGGGGACCACCTCCTGTACCCACAGCAGGTGGGAGGGCTCACTAGCAGGCACGCCCCTCTCCAACACGCAGCTCAGACATCACATGCACCCTGAATGGAGGCAAGGGCCTGGCCTTGCAGCCTTTCCTGCCTCCTCTTCCCTTTTCTTTTCCCCCCACCTCTCCACACCAAGGCCATGGACTCAGACAGAGACTTGAAAGACAGAAGAACACGATTCCAGCTAAGTACGGACATTAGGACTTGTCTTTCTGACTTAATCTCCATTCCTTCCCCTCCCTGGAGGCCCGCGTCTGGTGAATTATCCAGGCTCTGCACAAGCTGTGGCTTCCTTTCAATTCAATGAACATTTCCTGAGCACCCTCTACCAGTAATCTATCCGGTGGGCGACAGTGACTCTGCCAGCAAGAGGGAGGGAAGAAACTCAGTCATCCAGCAGCTCTAGGCTGAACAGCGGGAGCTGTTCTTGGCTGTAGGTGCCTGACAGTGCTGGGGACAGAATGGTGGTAGGAGCCCAAAGGGAACTATCCCCTCTATGCTTGGCGGAGGCAGGTGTTCCTCTCTTTTTCATGCTTAGATCTGACTGTGGCCCTTTCAGCTTCCTTCCTCTCTGACCCTACATGGTTATTCCTCGCTGGCCCTCTGAGGCTCTAGGGAGACTCCTGAGCATACCCAAGATGTCTCCATCATTATATGTGAGGCCTGAGCTCAGGTTTCCTTACTAGCTCTTGGCTCCACGGCCAGCCCGCCTACTCAGAAAGGGGTATCTCTTCCTGACTGTTTAGACAACTCTTCTCACGCTCTCATGTGAAGAGTCATGCAGATTTTAATGTCTGGTCTGGGGAGGACCTGAGAGCAGGCAACTCTGATAGGCCCCAGGTGAGGCCTATGCTGTTGGCTCCTGGACCACAGCTTTTGAGTGCAAGGGTCTGGACTAGAATATGTTGAGGACTGGGGGTCAAAGCCACCTCTGGATTCCAAGGATGGGTTACTGGCTTTGTAGGGATTGAGGGAGTACTACTCTTGCCAGGTGGGGAGGGGGGCTTCCTGGCTTCAGAGTAGGGTGGGAAGCAGAGGCTCCTGGGAAGATGCTTTAGAGGGCAGTGTCAACTCCCTGGAGTATACTGAGAAGAAGCTGGTCAGGAATGTGATGGGATGAAGCGGGTGGGAGGGGTTGGTTTGGGGTTGATCAATGGAAGTTTGTAAAGGTTTGGAAACATTCCTATGCATGTGGGGGTATACCTGGGCCAGGGTGAAGAGTCCAAACTTAAATTTTCCTCTTGCTTTCCTAGTCACAATTATATGGAGCCCATGACTCTCAGAGGATGGGACTCGGGTAGAGCAGGTTTAGGCTGGGCACTTGAATTCAGGTCTGAAAACTATTACAATCAAGAATTTGATTTCTGGATTGAGGATGTAGCTCAGGGGTAGAGTATATGCTTAACATGCATGAAACCCTGTGTTCAATCCCCAATACAACAGAGAGAAAGAGAGAGAGAGAGAGAGAGAGAGAGAGAGAGCACACAAGAGAGAGAATTTGAATTCTGAGATTCACAATTTGTTCCCAAGCCCCAGTGCCTGTACAGATATGCCTTCAGTAAAGGTTTTAGACCAAGGCATGTTTGACTGTAGGATGAGGATGTTGAATTTGGGCAGAGCTCTGGTTCAGTCTTATAAACATGCCTAAGCAGGAGAGAAAGCTGAGCAGATGGACTATGAGGACATGAGGCTTTTCTCCACAAGGTAATGTCCAGAAGGCTGTTAGGAGGAAGAATGTCCTAAGGGCTGGAGAAAATGGGGACTAGTGCAGGATGTCTTCATTCAGAAGATGGTAGTATAGGTAAAAAACACTGAACTTTTCCTGAAAAGGGAAATCTCTTCTTTGTGACAAAGAAAGCGACAGCTATAGTGGCCACCCCTCCTGCTCTAGGATAGAACCAGCTATGGAGCAGGAGGGAAGTGTAGTTAGGCAGCCCTCCACAGACCTCAAGGCCTTGGAAAGCTGACAGTATCTCTTCCTAGCTCCTTTGTTTAAAAGCTTGGCTGATGGGGCCTTCGTTTGGGACCTTTTCGTCTCCAACCACTGGACAAGACTACTCTTCAAAAGTGGAAGTCTATCAAAGTCTGGGGATATATCTCAGCGATAGAGCGCTTGCCTAGCATGCTTTAGGCCCTGGGTTCAACCTCCAGCACTACCAAAAGAGAAAAAAGGCTATCAGGATCGGAGGGGTACAGGGCTGGAGGAGTTGAGCAAGGAGGACACACAGGAGTGAGAAGGAGCCAGCAGGGAGAGGTCTCAAAACAAGGAGGGGAGGAGAGGCCGAGTCCTCTTTGGGGCCCATCTCACTTTGACAAAAGGGGAACACTACAGACCAGACTGTGAGAAAGGTACATGTTTTGATGACGGCAATGTGATGGAGTGGAACAAGCACAGGTCTTACCTTGCAACAGACTGAATTTGAACCCTAGGCCTGCCATCTGTCAGATGGGTGACCTTGGCCAATTGTAACTTCTAAAAGCCTCAGTCTCCTTATCTGAAAAATGAGACTAGTAATACTTACCTTGAAGGGTTGCTGAGAAAATTAAAGACAAGAGTATGTAAAATATACCTGGCATGCAGGAGCTACTCAAGTAGCAGTGGCCTGGCACACAGGAGACACACAATGAATATGCTGAATAAACAAAATGGCTATTTGGTGTGACCTCTGTCTATTTTGTTCTCTCCTTTCCTTTAAACTTCTCTTTTATCCTCCTCACTGGGACCCAAAGCATTCTCAGGCAAAGGAGGCGTGGTTTGTAACATTTATCCAGTCTTCCAGGACAGTTAGCTTTTTTATACATGCCCCTCTCCTCCTCTGTTGTCTGGTGGAGTTAAACGCCTCACCAAAAGTCCCTGCTTTTGCAGGGAGTTCTTTGTCCTCATAGACTGGCTCTATCACTTCCCCCTCTTAACTCTGCACATAGGCTGTGTGGCCCACAGTGGTTCCTCTGCTATCAGGAACAACCTTACAAATTCATATCACAGTTTTTATTTCTTTAATATTTTCCCCAGAAACCAACCCGCTTGTGGAGTGTGTTCTGTGCCTCCCAGAGTTAAAATTTGCCACTCAAAGGAGCAGTATGACTCTATTTTTTTATGGTCAAGGGACAGGTAATTAGGGATCCTTGGAAGCAGGAGATTTCCAGCTATCTAACAAGGTGCAAGTCTGGGAGGACTGATTACCTGTAAACTCCACACCTGACTGTGGCCTCAGGGTCAGGAATAAGAGGAAAGATGATACTAGTTCCCATTAAAACAACAACAACAAATAAGAAAATGCAAGAATCACATGGCTGTCTCTTTTTCTTTTGTAGACTAAATTGGGGATGGGAGTAGAGGGACAAGGTAATAGGAAAAACTAAAGACCATTTTACTTCTGTCTCATGTCATTTATCAGTGTCTACAGATTCCACTAGCATCTCCTTCTGCACCAGGGTTAGTTATCAGGGTTTATGAGGAAGGGCTGATGGATGACCACTCCTCCCTGCGGGGGGGTGGGGGTGAACTCAGGGCTGGGAAAGGCAATGAGAGGAGCCAGCAGAAAGCATGGGGCGAAGCTGTTTTCTCTCAACAAGTCTGCTGGGCCTACGTCACAGCTCTCATTAAGCATCCACTTGACGCCAGGGAAGTGAAATAGCGCAGACCTGGCACAGAAAGAACAAATGTGGCACCCACTGTTCCTTTTAAGGACTGGCTCGAATAGCGGCAGGCCCCAGAAGAGGAGGTGAGGCAAACACATCAGTACCTTTGAGGGAGAGGGAGGGGGACTCTCAGGCCTGCTTCCTTCTTAACAAGCTCTCCAGGGCAAGTTCTCCTGCAACTGTCAAAAATAATGGACAGTGTAGGCTTTTTTCCTTTTCCTTACAAACTCCAGGGACACAATATTTCCTCTTTCCCCAGCAGGGAAACTGGCTTCAACAAAGCAAAAGGATCATAAGCGACCTTGATGAATAGCTGTCAAAAGAAATATCCTAACCCTAAGTTATAGAATCAGAGGAAAAGACTGGACTAGCAGTTCTCCAACTTCAGTGTGCACCAGAAACACCTGGAAGGCTGCTTAAAACAGAAGACTGGCCAGGTCCAGTGGCACATGTCTGTAACCTCAGTGACTTGGAAGGCTGAGACAGGGGGATCACAAGTTTGAGGCCAGCCTGGGTAACTTAGTGAGACTCTGCCTGAAAATAAAAAAATGTTTAAAGGGCTGGGGATGAAGCTCAGTGGTAGAATGCCCCTCCAGTACCAAAACAAACAAACAAAACCAAAAACACCAGAAGGCTGGGATCTACTTCCTGAGTTGCTCATTCAATTGGTCTGGGATGGGACCTGAGGTGTCATAGTTCTACCAAGTTCTCTGGTGATATTGCTGGTCTCAGCACTGATGTTATGTTTACTACCTACCCCTTCACATTTCTTTCCATGCATCATTTTTACCCAGAGGGACAGACATTCCTTTGAAAACATATTTCTTCATGTGTACACTATTCTTTTATTTCAAGATGTCAAAGCCCTTTTACATGTATGACCTCCATTTGCTTTGAGGTTCCCTTTGGCTAGCAGAAAAGCAAGGTCAAAAGCCTTGACCAATGCCACTACTGAGTCCCCAGGTTTTCTATCTTCCAGTTCAGGGGTCCCATCCAAGAACACACTGCCTCCTAGTAATGCCATGAGCTGCCTACGGCTCAGAGACTGGCTGCTGTGACTCAACACTACCCAGGATACCAGCAGGAAGCTGAGAGGGCTGATGACCTCTAGGAAACAAGTCAGGGAGACATTATCTAATAAATATAAATATTGAGGGAGCAGGGGCTGGGGTTATGGCGCAGTGGTAGCGTGCTCGCCTAACACGTGGGAGGCACTGGGTTCGATCCTCAGCACCACATAAAAATAAAATAAAGATATTGTGTCCACCTACAACTAAAAAATAAATATTTAAAAAAAATATTGAGGGAGCAGAGAAAGGTATATTTAAAAGGAAATCCTTGGCGATAAATACAATTGCTTTTATTGGACAAGATTTCGCCCCCACCGAGGACTTCTGAGGCTCACTTGGTACACTGTATAAACTAAATAAATAGTTATTGATTTGATAATAGTTGTTTATGAAAAATATCTCTAAGATCTTAGTTTGAATCTTATTGCTATTTAACTGAAAAACTTGCAAAAATAGATTACTGAAATTAAGAAAACAGGGTAGTTTAGCAAGGAAAGACACTTGTAAACATAATCATAAATTGTGTGGTAATTTTCTGATCCCCTTAGTAGCTTAACCAATATTTCTAGAACTGAATGAGGCATAGGAAAACTGGCTTGGGCAGAGTGTTCCTTACTGACCAGGGGGTTCACATGCACAGCATACCACAGGGAGCCAGGACTATTTCTGACAGGATGGACAGCCTTGTGGAGTCTGGATGTGTGGTAAAGGGAAGCTTCTGTTTAATTAGCTACTGGAGGGAACAAAAAGCACAGCATATTCTTTCTGGCAGCCTTAAACCACAGGCTATGTAGGCAAGTGAAACAGATGTGACCAAAAACAAACAAAACAAACAAACAAAAAACTGTCAACAGAGCAGCTATTTTTAGAGCTCAACATTAGGGCTGGGACAGAGAAAACAATGAATAGCTCACATAGCCTTTGTTGTGTCCATTAAGCACCACATAGAATACAGCAGTAGACTTCTGGCACCAGGAAAGAATAGGAAGGCCAAGGCTGAGTCCCTTTACTTGGAAATAAACTGAGGCCAGAGAGGTCAGTGAGGCTAAAATTTGCAGGAATCCCCTTGCGCCAGGGCTGTGGTTGCACGTACCCAAGTGGATTATGACAGGGATACCACAATGACATTAGGGCCAATTCCATTCAACACAGTGATCAACCAGGTGTTCAATACTGTTCTGTGTTTGGAACTAAGTCAGTACTGGTAATAAGAAAAAAGCAAGGGCTGGGATTGTAGCTCAGCGGTAGAGCGCTTGCCTCGCATGTGTGAGGCCCTGGGTTCGATCCTCAGCACCACATATAAAGCAATAAAATAAAGACATTATGTCCATCTACAACTAAAAAAATATTAAAAAAAAAAAAAGAAAAAAGAAAAACCACTATAGTCCCTTCCTCCACCGAGGGAGGGGGGAAAAAAAGTACAGCTGTGGCCCTTTGGTTACTGAATTGCAATTCCAGAAATATCTCCATTCTCTGTAGACAGGAAGGGGAGGACAATTATTACCCTTTTAAATAGCTGTGGTAGCCCTAAAGCTTGAGACCTGACCTTTCAGTTCTCCTTAAAGAAACATGTAGGAACAAGTAGATGCTCTGCATTCAGCATTTCAAAACAGGATATAAATACTCAACTAAAAAATACACTTAGAATTCCCCAGTGAAAACTGAAAAGCAAGGTAGACACAAAAACTTTCAAAACCATGGTCTTATACCATGTAGAAATCTTCAGCTACTAGGAAAGTAAATATTTCTTATACTTAACACTTCAGAGAAACATTTTTTTGCACGGGAATATTGACAGAGGAAAGAAAAGGTACCTTCACAAGATCAGTTCAAATGGTTCTCTGACCCTATATACCTTCTAGAACTTCACTTTCAAAAAAGGATTTTCTCTTCTTTCAAATGTAGGCTGCCAGGAAATAAATGCACATACAAGCAAATACCTAGAAATGGTCCTGGTAGCCTCAGTGCAAAGGAGTAGAAGGAAAATAACCCTGTTTGCACAGATCTCTGCTTGGCTTAAAACCTAATGAACAATTTTGTAGCTCATTTCTCTTGTAAAGCAAAAGCTGTTCTGACCACTGCTCCCAGCCAACCAGGCCCTGTCCTAATCTGTCAGTAGGCTTCTGCTGTACCTACTGCTGTCTGTGCTCAACGTGTGAAGTAGTGTGCAGCTGCAGAAGCCACATGTCACCATCTGCAGAAAGGAGGGGCTGACTCAAAAGAGCCTGGAAACTCTCACTCCCCTTCTGCTCTGCCTTACCAAGCCCTCTCACAGAAAGCCATTGTGTAGGCTGAAGAGGAAAATAAAGGAAGGGCGGACTTTTTCCATGCCTCCCTGCAGACTACAAGGTGATGTAAAAGCTCAGTGGCTACCCCCCAACAGCTCTGGTGAAGTACAGGCCTCAGGGGGCCCCACCAACACTGGCTTCTCACTCTAGATTTGTACTGGGTAGCATTGTCTAATAATGAGCTGAGCTCAATTGCTTACCATGTATTTTGCAGCATAACTAATCCCTTATATTTGTGCTTTTCACCCACATGTCTTTTTTGTTTGCTTTTAAGGGCAAGAAAAACCTTACCTTTGAAGCAACCTACACCTCTCAGCCACTGGGCTCAGTGGTAGACAAAGCTCTGACCAAGTAGTGAAGCAGCATGTTTGTCTTTCCTAGTGTTAGCACTTCCTGCCTGAGTTACCTAGGGGCTAGAGGTTTAGCAGTGAGAACAGTGATGCCATCAGGCAGCTTATCCTCACCTCAGTACTCAGTCCAATACATGTTTGCAATAAATCTTAATATCCATGCTTACTGGTCCTTTAGCTTTGTCAGATAGGCATCTGCTCAGAGTCTTGTAAAGCAGAATGTTTCCATCCTTTTTAAGGTTAACAAAAGGTAGTTGAGGTAGATATCACTGTTCTTCTGACCCCATGATCGTTTCTTGACTAAGATGGATTCTGCCACCCTTCATGAATCAATTCAGTCAAGCCATTGGGCATGGAGCACAGTAAGGCAATTGCTTTTTCCTCCTAAACCTATTTATCACCACTCATCTGCCACATCTCAGATCACCTTCACCTCTTTCTCAGAAAGTCGATAAGAAAAATGATTGATTTACACAGGCTTAGGCAGAGTTCTTAGAATGTATTTTTGTTCACCTGAAAAATAAAACTTTTAAAAAATATACAGGACTTTTTGAGTACAGGTACATCTTGAATGGCTGAATTATAAATAACGTCTCTGGTCATGTTCACAGCTAGGGCTGGAGCAAATGTTCCAATTCCAGTGAAGGCTTTAAAGAGTCAGGAGGCCAGCTGGACCCATGAGTGGTCTCACTGGACTCTCTGATCCATCCCAAAGTGAATTTAAACAGTCCAGAAAGCAGGATCAGTAAGAGGACAGGGGACTGGACCCAAGATGTTCTTCTGAGAGTCCAAAAGATTCTTGGAATAAGAGATCAATTTACAAATTATTAAAATATAGGACTAAAAATTCACACAGTAAATATAAATTACAGGCTATTATTGAAGTTATAAAGTGGCATTTTTTGTTTCTTACCCCAGACTCTCACCAAAAATTTAAAAAGGCCTCATAGGCTTCCTAATGACTGAAGTCCTAGTTGGCTGCTAAGAAACCTCCTCAAAGCCCAGGCTGTTCCCAGCAGGGTGTTACCAGCCTGCCAGTAGGCTGCAACAGCTCAGTTGCTATTTTCTTGCCCACAACAGGACATGGCTTAAAGAAAGGCTGTTGTCCTGTAAACTTGGATCAGAGCTTACTAGAGTGTAGGCCAGAAAAATGGAAAGATAAACTGTTTCGGGACTCAAGTGGATAAGTTTTCTTTTCTAAAGTGCCTCATTTCCCAAAAAGGAAACACTAAGGGGTTTGATATCTTGTCACTACCCACACTCAATTGCCTAAAAGCAAGTGGCAGAAGGAAATGGAATCCAAATTGAGGAAGTATAATTCTTGCTGCCCCGGAGCTATATGTATGTCATTTCTCTGGATGTTTGTCACCTCCTCTATAAAATTATAGGCTGCATTTAAATGGGGCTTATCAGGAAAGGCAAACCACAGCTGATCTCTTAGATGGCCATCAAAACACAATCCTTAAGCACAGTAAGTAAGCACAATCCTGAGTTTGAAGCCCACCTTTTGATTCTGCAGTCTAACTCAAAACCAGGGAACATGATCAAAGCTCTGGTTTCACAAGATTTTGTCCCAACTGTGGAGCAGCTGTGTTGCTATAGGCTCAGGAAAGAGGGAAGGCAAAGGTGAACAAGACAAGATCTTCAGGAGGAGGAAAAAAATAATTAAATAAAACTCCTGCCATTCTGCTTACAACTTGTTCTTTTAAGAAGGGGAGAGGAAGGCCAGGATTAAAGCACAATGGCACTGCTCTTTCCCTTCCATTGTCCCTGGCTCATATCCAGATACTCAGAGCTGCAACAGGAAGCCACTTTGGTGGGGGCACTAGGATGGGAAGAGGAGGGGATCAGTACATTCTTCACCCTCCCTAAACTGCTTCCACTTCTAAGGTTTTCCACTGTCATATCAACAGTCGGAGAATGATTATACTCTTGTGTAAGAACGCCATAAACCTATCTTTCTGAAATAGGAGGGGAACAGAAGAAAGAGTGGGTGATGAAAAAAGCTGTTTGTGCCTTTCTGGCTAGGTGCACTTTAGGGGCCAGCAAATAGCTCTTGCCGGACCCCATCAGTCAGTAGCTACCCAGGGTGTGGGAGGATACATAGAATTCTATGTGATTATAGTTTCTAGTGCATATGTCAACAACTATATACAGGGATCTATAAATTAAATGCATGTCTGGCCACTTCAACTAGATTGACGTACCTGAGCTCCACTACTTTTGGTGCCCTCTTCCTTTCGAGAGCTTCAGCTTATCAAAAAAGAGCCCCTACAGCTCCCTCCTTCCCCTGAGTCTAGGGGTGCGGGGAAGCCCGAGTAACCCTGCATTTAGGATACACCAGAGCCAGCAGCGCGTAAGGGTTCGGTGCTAGGATCTCCCCACCCTCCCCCCATCCCCTTTATGGCTCAGGGCCCTGGCGCAGCACGGGGTCCTGGGAAGATCAAACCCCGAGTCCTCGGCGAATCGTCGAATCGTGGTCCATTGGCTGAGGGCCACTCGTTCCCGGGACGAGCTGGCGATCATCTGGATGCAGAGGGGCGTTCGTTCCCGTGGAGGTCACTCCCGAGGGCTCCCCGCCGGGACCTGCTGCAAAGTCCAGCCTCTGGGCTTGAGGAGGATGGTTCCCCGGCCGCCCCCGGCGCGGAGAGGTTCAATGACTCCCGGCCGCCGCTGCAGATTCCTCTTCGTCCTCGTCCGGCCCCCGCGGCCGCTCAAGCGGCCGGGCCAAGGGGCTGTCTGCAGTGGGGTCCGCGGGAGCCAGCCGCGCTGCCTGCAGCGGGGGCGCGTCGCGCGGCGCCTCGCGGCGGGACGATCTGGTGTTGTTGGGCCCCGCGGCCGCCACCCCCGAAGTCCCGGACGGGCCGGTGGCGTTGGAGCCGCCGGGAGGCTGGCCGGCGGCTCCCCCCGAGGTCCCGGCGCCCACCGGCTGCCAGATGAGGCTGTAGTAGACGGCGAGCACGATGGCGGCCAGCGACACGGAGAGCACGTAGGCGAACACGGTGGCGAGCCGGACCCACTTCTTGTTGGTCTTGGCCGCCATCTTCGCCTTCTTGTCCCCGGTGTAGGTGGCCGGCTTGCCCCGCTCGGCCGGGGCCGCGTCGCGCTCCTTCATGGGGGGGCCCCGGCCTTTGCCCCGGTGCTCCACGGCCCCGGCTGGAGGGGGCCTGGCGGCCTGCGAGGACTGGGCAAGGGGCGGCCCGGCGCCCTCGGTTCCCGGCGGCTCCGCGCTCCGCCGCCGCTCCTCACGCCGCCCGCCCGCAGCCCGCCACCGCGTCGCTGCAGCCGCCGCCGGGGCCTGGGCCAGTTACCGCCGCCAGCGCCGCCGCCGCCGCCGGCCCGTCAGCTGCTTCCCCGCCGCCGCCACAGCCACAGCCGCCACAACCGCCCGGCTCCGCGTCCCCATCCGCTGCTGCCGCGCGCTCCGCCGCCGCCGCCTGCCCGGCCGCCGGCCGCCCGGTCTCCAGTGGCCGCGCGGACAGCGCTCCCGGCTCCAGCCCGGCTCCCCCGCCTCGCGCGCCGGCAACAGGGGGCGGGCGAGAGCGCTGCCGGGGGCTGCCTCTTAAAAGGGCGACGCTGGGGTCCGGAAACGCCGCGCGGGGAGGCGGGCTGCGGCCGGGCGCAGTGAGCCCCGCCGGGACGCCCAGTTAAGAGAGAGTTGAGGAAGGCTGATTCTTAAAGCAGCGACGTCGCGGCGGCCGGGTGCGGGCTGCTGCGCGGAGCGCCCGAGATCGTAGCGCCTCTTTAAAAGGGGAACGACGCTGTTCGGGGCGGAGTGCGGCACTGGGAGAGGGGCGGGGAGGGGCGGTCGGAGCGCGGAACTGTCAACTCTAGCACCTCCCCGCTCCGCCCCAGGCTCCGAAGTGACAGGTGGAACAGCGGCCGGGTTTCAGGCCCCCCGGCCTCGGTTTATTCCTGCGACGCGCGGGTCACACCACGTTCGTGCTCTCAGCTCGCTCACGGCTCCACGTACCTCCCGGACTGCTCTTCCAGGCCCCTTCACAACCAAAGAGCATGGTTCCCTAGGATAGTAGGCAGCCAAGGAACCTGGAGCATTCACTGAGGCCACTGCTAGTCGCGCTCCTCCTCCTGGGGTCAGATTGGGCTTGGGCTTCTGCTGGTATCTTCCCAATTCCCTGTCCTCTTAGATCCCTGAAGTCAAGTTGCCCAGACTTCCCCAGGCCTCCAGGACTGAGTTTGTATTCCAGATTTGGCTGTCACCTTAGTCCTGAAGTTCACAACAGGTCCCAGGTCCGGCTTTTTGGTCTTTAGACTTCCAGACTTGATTTGGATCCAAGGGGCTTCACTGTACTGGTGGAGTGTGGCTTCCTGGTTTTCCCCTCCGTAACCCTCTTTTGGCCTCAGAGCCTGGGTGGTGGTTGTTCTTCTCTTTGTCCCCTTCCAATGTGAGATTTGTCCTCCTTGGCTCCAGGCCAGGGACCAGGCAGTGGGCTTTGTGAGTGCTCTTTGGACCCCTTAAGTGCTGACAGTCCTTCTCCAAGCTGGGATTCTCACTAGCCATTTTCCTTGTGCTTCCCTCTATCCTTACACCCGCCTGTCTCTTTTCCTTTCCCCTTCCTATTCCCTTGCTATGAGACATTCTAAAATTTCTGGTTCCCCTTTCTTTGAATCCTGTTCCTGTGTTCCCAGAACTCGCTGTGTGGACTGCCTCCTGCATATTTGAATATATGAAGGAGACAGTGCCTGTGTGAGTGTGTATGTGAAAAAGGACTGTGGTCCTGATGGGGGTCTGTGGAGAACCCTCCCTGTAGCGCCTGCAAGTGTGAGTCTGACCTGGCTTCTGACCTTGTGGGGCAGGGTCTCCTCTTTCCTTCCCACTTCCCATCCTTCTCCAGGAACCTTTGACTTCCAAACCCCTGAGTTTCTCTTTACTACTACTGCCCTGCCACCTCCTCCCATAGAAGTCAAACAGCTACCAGAGTTGAGTGTACTGGTGGTCTGAGCCTCTATCTGGGCCCCTTGGTGAAATCTGAGGAGGATGGTTCTACCACTAGCAATGCCCAGCTGGGTGCTATTTCAAGGAAAAACTTTTCTTTTTACTTTCTGAGAAATTTCAAGGACAATGGGAGTTAGAAGTGTTTATTGTCTTCTGTGGGCTGATGGGGAGGAAATAATTTCCCAATCTGCTGCCAGGTCAGCCTAAGCTGGTCTTGAAGGCAGCCTGTTGACTTAAAAATTCCTAACTTAAAATCCATTAATTGTCTCTGGAAGTTGTCCTCTCCTCTCTCCTCTGATCTCTGGCTTTCCTGGCAGAACTGATCATACAACTACTCTAAGGTGAATTATTTTTAAAGATTCCAGAATGGTCAATACAAAGTTTCCTTTGGTCCTCTTTCTGGGACACATTCCATATTGCTTCACCATATTTTTGATACAAATTAAACTTCATTTTTCTTGCTTGGTTCCCAGCAGAGCAGGAAACACATCATATCACTCTACTATACTGAAGAATAAAATACTTGAAGCTCTTATTCAATTCCTCTTACCCTATTCTTCTCCAAACTAAACAGTGCCAGATTCTTTAACCTGTCATCAATAAGCCCTATTTACTATCTAGATTTACATAGTGTCTTTTACCCCTGGAACTCAGAATGCTTTCAGATATAATTGAGCCTGATCTCCCTGGTGCCTGAGCCATTAAGAAACCATTAGTGTATTCCTTTTGCAGGCAACTAAATGGCCCCCTAGTGGCCTGAAAGTGAATATGCTTCTCTAAGTGCTTTTCCCCCACCAAGGGTAGTCACAAATCAGAGAATCAAGGCAACCCGGGGACAGAATGGGCCCAAAAGGCCATTTTTGTGACTACCCACATGGACCCTAGAGCCTTTTCCACAATATCCCCATAGAGCGCTCTCCAGTGTTGGCTAAATGACCATCTCTGGTGGTGTACCTTGTCTGCTCCCTGAGGTAGCTGTTTCAGGCCTTGGAAAGTTCTGACCAATTATAACAGCAGCAAGAACAATGCCTTTAGTATGTGCTAGGCACTATACCAAGACCTGAATTCCTTGTTTCACGGTCTCATAGCAACTTATCAGGTAGTTCCTATTCGTCTTCATTTGGTAGAAGAAACTGCTCCAAAAAGGCTCAGGAACTTATCCAAGGTCACAGAGAATTTAAGTCTTTCTACTTCCATTAGGTTTTTGATCTCTACTTTATTCTGTCTCATAAGCACAGTTGAACTTTGTCTCCGTAGTGGATGCTGTGGGGTACCACCTAGGTTTCCCTCAGCAGGGAGACACTCATTCCCCCAGCTGCTAGCAGTGTCAGCTACTGACGGCTCATAGTTGAGACTGTCCCTGCAACTTTCCCTTAAGCACCAAAGGATTTGTCTCTCTCCTGATTTCTAAGACTAATAAGTAAAGCCAAGTTGTAACAAAACCCTACTGGAAATATGCAAGATCTTGCTGGGAAGGAAAAAGGGTATTCCCTGAAGCAGCTAACATGGAATAGCAGGAGCCAGGAGAGGATGTAGAGTGGGAGATGAACATTAAGTTGAGTTAGGGAGAATTTTCTTCTACTGCTATGGGAGCACACACCTGTGAAGCAGGATTTAATACCCTGATGAGGATCCTTGGAGACAGGAGAAAGGCAATGGCCTGTCAAAGTGCAAAGGAAATGCCAGAACCGTGAAGGTGGCAGAAAGTGGAAGAAGAGCTTGGAAAGCTCAGAGAGTGGTCATGCTATGGTGGGTATTCTATGTACAGAGCCTTCCAGAACTGGCTCCCTGATAGCAATGGGAATGGTAGGACCATGAAATAATAGAAGCTGGATGTTGACATAGCTATTGTAATGAGCAGCAAGTTGGAGTGGCATTGGGGGATCTTGAATGGTAGAGCTATGGAGATGACTAATAGCTTAGCATCTCTGGAGCAAGCTCAATGGGCAGCCAGTAATGGTACTGCTAAACCTATACTGGGGTTTCTCAAACATTTTGCTTTTAGGGTCACTTTACACACTTAAAAATTGAGGTCTCGCCGGGTGTGGTGGCTCACGCTTGTAATCCCAGTACTTAGGGAGGCTGAGACAGGAGAATCGCGAGTTCAAAGCCAGCCTCAGCAACGGCGAGGCGCTAAGCAACTCGGTGAGACCCTGTTTCTACATAAAACACAAAATAGGGCTGGAGATGTGGCTCAGTGGTCGAGTGCCCCTGAGTTCAATCTCCAGTACCCCCCCAAAAAATTGAGGTCTCCAGAACCATTTATGATGGTACACCTCTGTGGCCCCAGAGCACTTCGGAGATTGAGATTGAAGTATCACTTCAGCCCAAGAGTTTGAGACTACCCTGGGCAAGCCAGTGAGATCCCATCTAAAAAAACAAACAAACATGGGCTGGGGTTGTAGCACAGTGGTAGAGCACTTGCCTAGCATATGTGAGGCACTGGGTTTGATCCTCAGCACCACATTAAAAAAAAAATAAAATAAAATAAAAAAATAAAGGTCCATAAACAACTGAAAAAATTAAACAAACAAAAATTGAGGTCTACAACGAGTTTTGTTTAGGGGATTATATCTATAAATACTTGCCACATTAGAAATAAGACTGAAAAATTTTTAAAATATTAATTCATTTAAAAATGATAAGCCCATTACATGTTAACAGATAACATATTTTTATAAAAATGTAAATGTTATAAAATAAAAAAATAACAAAAAGTATGGCTTGGTGTCATATTTTTGAAAATCTCTTGAATTTGGCTTCATGGAAGAAAGATTCCCATATCTGCTTCTACATTCAATCTGCTTGCAATATATTCTTTTTTTTTTTTTTTTTTTTGGTACTGGGGATTGAATTCAGGGGTACTCAACCACTGAACCACATCCCCAACCCCATTTTGCATTTTATGTATAGACAGGGTCTCACTGAGTTGCTTAGTACCTTGCGGTTGCTGAGGATGGCTTTGAACTCACGATTCTCCTATCTCAGCCTCTCAAAGTGCTGGGATTACAAGCTTGTGCCACCGCACCCAGCTCAGTATATTCTTTTGGTTAAAATGTATGAATAAATTCTGGCTTCACACAGATTTGTAGCTGGAAAAGAGGTATATTTTAATAGACTTTTCAGATAGTTATGGCTATTTTTCTTTGATAGTGCATCACAATTCAACAAGTGGTATTTTCTTTTTTTTTTAATTTTTTTAGTTGTTGATGGACCTTTATTCATTCATTTATTTATATGTGGTGCTGAGGATCGAACCCAGTGCCTCACACATGCGAGGCAAGCGCTCTACCACTGAGTCACAATCCCAGCCTATGTAGTATTTTCTTAAACAAAAGTTGTAATATAGATTTTTTTTTAAATGCCAATTTTTTAAAATTTTTTTTGTTGTAGATGAACACAATATCTTTATTTATTTTATGTGGTGCTGAGGATCGAACCCAGTGCCTCATGTATGCGAGGCAAGCATTCAACCACTGAGCCATAGCCTCAGCCCCTGTAATATAGATTTTGAAACAACATTATTACTACATCAATGACTTTTTTTTTTTTTGTACTGGAGATTGAACCCAGGGGCGCTTAACCTCTGAGCAACATCCTCAGACCTTTTTTATTTTTTATAAAGTTCTTGCTAAGTTGCTTGGAACCTCACTAAGTTGCTGAAGCTGGCTTTGAACTTGTGATCTTCCTGCCTCAGCCGCCCAAGCTGCTAGGATTATAGGCATGCACCACTGTGCCTGGCTACATTAATGAAAATTTTAGGTTGAATTACATTAAAGTCATTTATCTACTTCGCCTTTTGAATGGCACTTTTATCTATGCATGATTTCACAACATTCTGCTTTGGTCATTTGGAAATATTGGTTCACTGAATTATTCAGATCTTTCAAATATGGATACATTGTATTCTACAACATAAAAGTCACATTTGGTAATATTAGAAAAAGTTGAAGTATTAGGAATCTGTCAAGCTCATAATAGTACAATCAGGTTTTCTTAAATTCTGATTTTCACTTGAAGACTCAAATTTTACCATTAGTAAATGGTAAAATTTTAGTAATTAGTAAATGGTAAAATTTCCTCAAAGTAACAGGGACACTTGGTTCAAATTTGAGAAAATATCTGCCAAATAGGGAAGTCTGCATAACCATAGTTTATTTTATGTCAATTATTCTTTCAAGAATGGTGTTCCAGGGAAAAAGTGGCTAGTTCAGTTCAAAATCCAATCACACAAGCCATTCCCCCAAGAGAGCAATTATACTTCTGTGTGCAATAGAGTTCTTCACATTTAATCAAGCAGAATATTAAAAAGAGATGTATTTAAGGGTCATGGTTTAATAGAATTTAACAATTTTTATTGCTTGGTTCAGAGTACTCTTAAATGAAACTGATGTTTTCCTCTCCTCCTCTTCCTTCTTGGAACTATTAGTTCGGTTTAGTCCCACAGCCCTGGTTTGTCAAGATGTTAGGAGTTTTATTCACCATTGCCTTTGCACCAATACAGTTAAAACGGCAAATAACACCTTAGTAATGTTATGAAAATAACTTTGACCTTGTGAAACTCCCTAAATGGTCTCAGGGACCCCTAGGGGTCGGCAGATCACACACTAAGAACTGCAGAGCTGTACAATTAAAACAAACCAAGGATGAAAGACAAGAGCTTGATGGCAGTTGCTTGGGTAAAAAAAAAAAAAAATCACAATACCTTGTCACTGCCAGATGTCCCAACTGCCAAGAACTAATGGCCAGCCTGCCACTGAGTAGAAAGTTGACTACATTGCACCTGTGCTACTCATCTTTACTTGAACTGGTATATACTGTGGCTATGGACTTTTCTTTCCTGCTCAAAGACCAGTCTATGGGGGCTTAAAGAGTGTGTGACTCACTGACATGGTATCTCACATAACACTGCATAAGACCAAGAGTCTTACTTTAGAGCAGAGTGAGTGTATGTATGATCAGGGTCTCCAGGGCCTATTGTGTACTTGACCACCCAGAAGCCACTGGCTAAATGGAGCTGGCAGAGTGATAGAACAGCCAGCCTTTCAGAGGTGATGTGATAATAGGCTCCAGGATGAAGTATGCATCTTAATTATTATATGGTGCCATGCCCCAACATGTAGAATACTGAGGTTCAGGCAACCAGAAGTGGAAATAGGAATGACCCCACTTACTATCACTGTCTGTGTTTCTATAGTTCCAAGCCCTCTGGGTTCAGAGAGTCTGATTCCTAGAGGGGGAACACTTCCACCAGGGAGCAGAACAAGAACCTCATAATCTGTGTGTGTGGAGGGAGTACCAGGGATGATTTAATTCAGGGGCATTCTACCACTGAGCTACACCCCCAGTTCATTTTTATTTTTATTTTGAGACAAGATCTTGCTAAATTGCCCAGACTAGCCTCAAACTTGCATTCCTCTTGTCTTAACTTCCGGAATCACTAGGATTTTAGACATGCACCACCACACCCAGTAAGAACCTCATGGGGAGAATGAGAATGGGAAAGACAGTAGAATGAATTGGACATAACTTTCCTGTGTTCGTATATGAATATACAACCAGTGTAACTTCACATCATGTACAATCACACAATGGGAAGTTATACTCCATATATGTATGTTATGTCAAAATATATTCTACTGTCACATATAACTAAAAAGAACAAATTAAAAAAAAAAAGAACCTCATAATTTTGAGGTGTGGCTGCTTTCTATACCTCAGACTTCTGGTGCTAAGAGACCAGCAGGCAAGAAAAGGAATCACTTCCTGACAGAGGTAACTGATCCTGGTTCATTGGAAGAGACAGGGCTGCTATTACACAATAGTGTCAGGAAAGACTATGTATGGCACCCAGGGCATCCACTGGGGTCTCTCTCCTTGTACTCTTGTGCAATTTTGATGGAAAGTGGACACATTCAGCAGAATAGTTTGAAAAGGCATAGGAATTAGGAGATTAGTGCCCTCCCTAGGTGAGTCCCTTAGATCAGGAGAGGGACTAGTTGAAGGTAAATAAAATCTAGAATGGGTAACAGAGGAAGGGGATGAAGTGACATGAAGGCTGGCTGAAACAGTGTGCACTATGGTTTGTTCCACATAATTTTTAAGTTTTCCAGAGAAAGACCACCAGCATTCTTGAAGAGCTATTCCCAAGTAGAGTGAACTCACTCTATGAAGTGATAGGTCCAAGCTGTGCAAAGGGGCACATAGATAGATCCATGATCCTGCCTTTAGAACTAAGGAACTTACCCCCAATTTTCCAGGACTCTCTTGCTGGGCATTCCCTTCAGCTGCCAAAGGGAGCTCCCTTGCCTGACTTTGTGAACTTTGCTAGGGGTAGTTTGCCTAATCAATGTGGCATTTCCTTAGTTGGGGCTACTTCTGAAGGGTCATCCCAACCCCATAGCTCCCTGTGGAGGCATTGTGTATGTGACTGCATGTTTAATCAATTTCTTCCTCTGCTCAACCTTGACTTCACCTCAGATGTGTTTTCTCTGAAAGCACTCCCCCAGAAACTTCCTGCAAGTAAATCTCTGTCTCAGGATGTTCCTTGAGAAACCTGACCCAAAGTCACCCAAGATTCATTCTAATCTTTGGGACCCAGAGAAAAAGTGTCATCCCTCTGAAGGTGACCTCCTGGCCACCTGTGTCTCTTTCTATGCTATGGTTCCCTCCTCTGGTCTAGCATAATGTGATGTACATCCCGCATCCTGGCTGTTGTCCATCAGATGTCCTCCAATTTATGTGCTTACTGAAGTAAGGCAACCTAAACAGAACTCCCCAAGGATTTCAGGTATGGTCTGCAGGCCGAGAATGAAAATGGGACTGAGTCTTCCTTGGTTCTAGAGGGCTGGCTGCACCTGGGATCTGGGATGAAGTTCTATAGAAATCCAGATTCCTTATCTTCTTTCCCTACTCCCACCCTCATTCCAAATCCCAACTTGGAGGGTTTGGGTGCAGCAAGGCATATGCAGTGATCATGATGTGATACTAAGATGAAGAATCACTAGCTTGGTATTCACTTCAATCCAGCAACCTGGAAGTCTGTCTGCTTTTATTGGCAGCTTTATCATTTGACTCAGATGGAGCTGGTTGCTAGCGAAAACCCTCAGTTTTATTCACACATGCTTTTGCTAAGCTGCCACTTCCCCACCCTGTCCTTGTACAATCGGTGCCTTGGAGCCAAGCCCGGATCTCTCAGTGAAGCCCTTTCATTTTACCTAGTGAGGTTTGGGCTGTGGCTACTTTTGGTCTTGAGCCTATCTCCCAACATTTTCATGTCCTCATTGGCTTCTTTTTATACACAAAGTCAAGGGGCTTGTCCTTTGAGGCTTTGCCAGGGGCCAGATAAAAAGGTGAACCAAGATAGGAGGAAGGACAGAAGCAACTGATCAATACTGAGGATATTTCCTATGTGCTATGAACTGTACTCACCTGAAGAAGGACACTATCTAATGTATTTCCAACATGAATTGAAAAATGGTCCATTTCACAGGTGGATAAACAGAGGCAGAGAAGATAAGTGACTGTGTCCAAGAATACCATGCTGTGTTAGGTGCCATGCCTTTCCTGCCTCTATAGCTTTCATCTCCATGTTGGTCATCTTTCAGAAGAAAGGAAGGAAATAAAGAAGACAAGCTTGGCTCTGCAGGCTGGAGAGAAAAATATTAAGAACTAGAAGAAATCTTGAAATTGATGAAAAGTTTATTAGATCAGAGAGCACAAGCAATTTGCAAAAGATTACACAGTAAACCTTAGCTCCAGCTGGGACTACGATCTGGGTATCTTGAGGATGGATTCAGTGTTCACTCAGCTATACCTCCAGGTATTTTAGATCCAAATGGCACTTCAAGGAAAATATACACAGGACTGATTCTTCTCCACTTTGAAGTTCCATATGGTTCCAGGGGTGCTCCTAGAGGGGTTGGGATGGGAAGACAAGCAATATCTTCCTCCTGAGCCTGTACAAAGAACCCTTGGTTGTTCCTTCTCTCCTGCCTGACGGATCAGGCCCTCAGTCCCTGCCTGCACTCTCAGCTCTCAGCATTGCAGAAGGCTCTGGGATCCCCAGCTCCATGATGAACAGCTCCATCTTCTCATTAGCCATAGAGGCTGAGATGGTGTGAAACTGGTAGGAAGCTGGTACCAGCTCATGACTCACTGGTCCCTATGCTCATGACCTCATTCTGTTTGGGGACAGTTGGCCTCAAGTGTACAGCTGGGAGCATCCCTAACAGCCTGCCATAGGAAGGTGAGTCTAATCCCTGATCCGTACAAACTTCTGGTAGGAGAAAAACAAAATCAAAGACCAAGTCAGTGAAGATACTTGGAGAAAGCATGATAAAGTTGCCCCGTGGCTGGGGATGTAGCTCAGTGGTAGACCACTTGCCTAACATTCACAAGGCCCTAAGTTTGATCCCCAGCACCACAAAAATTAATAAATAAAAACAATTGCCTCTTTGTGTCTGTGGGGTATTAGCTCCAGACCCCCCTGTGGATACCAAAAGTTACAGATGCTCAAGTTCCTTATATATTTACATATAACCCGGCATATCCTCCCGTGTGCTTTAAATCATCTCTAGATCACTGATGATACCTAATACAACATAAATGCCATGTAAACAGTCATTATACTATATTGTTTAGGGAATAATGACAAGGGAAACAAGTCTGTACATGTTTAATTCAGATGCAGTTTTTTTCCACAATATTTTTATCTGTGGTTGGTTGAATCCACAGATGCAAAATCCACAGACTTGGAGAACTGACTATATCGAAAAAGAAGTAATAAGAAACCACACCTCTCCTGCCAGTGTCTGCTAACAAATATAGAAGTAAACAAACTGGGTGCAGTGGTACACACCTGAAATCCCAGAGATTCAGGAAGCCGAGACAGGAGGATGGTAAGTTCAAAGCCAGCCTCAGCTACTTAGCAAGGCCCTAAGAAACTTAGCAAGACCCTGTCTCAAAATAAAAAAATAAAAAAGGGCTGAGGTTGTGGTTCAGTGATTAAGTGCCCCTGAGTTCAATCCCTGGTACCCCCTAAAATATATATAAGTAAAAAATATTCAAAATAACAATAATAATGGGCAGGCACTGTGTTAAATACTTTGTATTTCTTATGTTATTTATTTATTTAATTTTATTTTTTTGGTACTGGAGATTGAATATTCTGGGATTCTTGACCACTGAGCCACATCCCCAGCCCTATTTTGTGTTTTATGTAGAGACAGGGTCTCACTGAGTTGCTTAGCGCCTCGCCAGTTGCTGAGGCTGTCTTTGAACTCGCGATTCTCCAGTCTCAGCCTCCCTAAGTGCTGGGATTACAGGCTTGCGCCACTGCTCCCAGCTCTTATGTTATTTAATCCTTTCAATTCCCCCATGAGGCATTACTAACCCCATTTTGCAGATGAGAAAGACAGGGTGTAGAAAGGTTCAACATCATAAGAAAAACCAGGGGCTGGGATTATGGCGCAGTGGTAGTGTGCTCGCCTAGCACGCATAAGGCACTGGGTTCGATCCTCAGCACCACATAAAAATAAAAAAATAAAGATATTCTGTCACCTACAACTAAAAAAAAAATAAACATTTAAAAAAAAAAAAAGAAAAAAAAAAGAAAAACCAGCTAGTAACTGGCTGGGTCCATAAAGTTTAGTGTAGCTCCCTATGCCAGGCTGGGAAACAGACCCCAGAGGATACAGCAACTAAACCATCTGTATCCCAAAAGAGAAGCTAGCCATGAGTTCAGCACACACAGCAGACTCCGTAGTCCTGAATCCCACTGTCCTCGGGCCAATTGTGGTATCACAGAGGAAAACAACCTAATGGGAATCTAATGTTTGGTTGGTAACTGAGGGACCTGGAGATCTGAGTTCAACTTCCATCACTAAATTTCTCTGGCAAATAGGTTGGGGAACCAATGCCCAGAGTCCCCACACAGCACTGACAAGTGAGAAGGAGAACTTGGGACCTGTTCCTGGGAGGCAGCAGTTGAATATAAGTTCTTACCGCCTTCTGTGGCCCAAGGCTCCCCCATGCCAAACTCTGCAGCATGTGTGTCTCCACGAAGCACAAATGACACAGATCTTCCAGCAACTTCTCAGAAGATCAACTTCCCTGAGAGTTGTCTTTCCTGAGCCCGCCCCCTTTTCCCCAGGAGTCACCCCCCTCCACTCCAGTGCGCCCAGCAGGGGGCATCCTTGCCCTTCCACTGCCCACCCTCCGGGCCAGATTGGTCTGTTGCCTAGTGAACCCTTCACCCTGCTTAGCCCAGGAAACTAAGGCCAGTTTCCCAAACTGGATATTTGTGTGACTACCCTGATTTTCTCCATATCCACTCTGCTATTATTTACATATTTTTCTTTGTCAACTCACATAAATCTTTTTTTGTTTTTTGTTCCTTTTTGAGATAGTCTCACTATGTTGCCCAGGCTAGTCTAAAATCCTGAATTTAAGTGATCTTACTGCCTCAACATCCTGAGTAGCTGGGACTACAGGTGTGCATCAAATTGGGTAACTTAGATGTATTTTTTTAAGATATAGTTTTGTTTATTAGTTTATTTTTTTATGTGGTGCTAAGGCTCAAACCCAGTGCCTCACACGTGCTAGGCAAGCGCCCTTAAGTGTATTTTTAAGAGATAAAAGCCCTCTTTGATAAAGATCTTCTGAGCCACCTCTGCTTGCTGCCTGGACTTCCCACACTCATAGGTCTGGCTTTGCAGGTTAGGATGTGGGCAGGAGAGGACAGGCCCCCCACTGAAGTTACAATTGGAGTCTTAAGAATGGTCCAGGCAGCACCATGACTGGGTAAAGATGTATAAGGCTTTTTCTGTGAAGTCAGGGCCTGAAATGGAAAGAACCAGAGAGAAGAATCCTGAATGTTTGAAATGAGGAGAGTAGCTTTCTCTCACTCCTCCAGCCTGAGGGAGCGGGAGGGACTGTCTTTCTAGAAGAGAAAGAAGAGCAGGCTGATGGCTTCAGGGCAAAGTGGGAGGGACTTTGTGCTGGGACCAGATCTGCTGCAGGTGACAGGTGCAGGGGCTTTGGGAAAAGGCAGGGATTTCCCTTGCAAAATTCATTCAAACAGAGAAGGAACCTGATCCCAAGGAGAGAATCAGAACATGTGGGGGACCTACGAGGCCCCCCAAGACTGGAGGGAGAGAGCCAGGAGAGACTTTGAAGGGTTAGAGCATTGTCACTTGCAGGAGTTTCTGAGCTGTTTTCCAGGAGACTCAGTTGGACCTTGCTCCTGGCTCCATCCCTCCAGTCTCAGAATTGCTTTTCTGCGCATTATTCCCATGCTAGGAATCCCTTCAGTACTAAAAGATTTTCTACTTCTTAATCCTCACTCAAGTGTCCTCCCTCTGCCCACAACCCCTACCACCCCCTCTGTGCTGGTCCTGACCTGCAGAGGCAGTTCCTGGGCAGGGTTAGGGTCTCATAGTTGTTAGGGGTAGCACAAAGGTCCCTGATGGGACCTAGGGCAGAAAGCCAGGCCCTGAGAGGAAGGAAGTCATGGGTAGAGCTCCTTGCCTACCCATAGGGCGATAAGAGGAGTAGGTTAGGCAAGAGGAAGTGGGCTGGGGCTGAGCTGGGCTGGGACTGAACTCCCTGGGACAGGGGCAGTGAGAGAGTCATGCACTCTAAATAGGACCCAGAGCAAAGCCTCTTTAGTCTCAAGGAGCCATCCTGCCACAGGGGTTCTCACCCAGGCGCCTTGCCATGCAGCAGAGGAAGGACAGCTGGGAGAAGTGCTCAATGGAAGCTGGTAGCAAAGGACTGCTCCAAGCTGGTGGGATGGCAGCTGGTGGCTGATTAGTGATGGCTCCAGGCCTCACAAGGCCCACAGAGGAGTCATGTGTGAGGGGCACGATTGCCTCACCTGGCCCTCATTTTCATGGAGAGGAAGCATTGAGAAAGAGGAGCTGGATGTTCTGCTAATTTTGCTTAATGTTCTGCTAACTTTGCTTATTCAAAACACTGAATCCCAGCTGGACCCTGTCTCCATCCCCACCGCACCTCCGGGGTGCTCCCACCCTCTAAGGACAGAGGCTGGAGCTTCCCCTAGGACCTCCTTGCATATCTACTTCAGTCCAAGACTGACCACCACTATCCCCTCCAGGTTCCCACATGGCTCTTTCCCTAGTCCTTTGGTCAAATCTGACCAAGGACAACTTGTGGAACTGAGGGGCCCTGGCTCCAGGCCACCAGACCGCACGACCTGCCTCTGGGTTCTGAGCAGCACAGAGAAGGAAGCCCTAAGCAGGAAGTGTGAGGCACAGGGCGAGGGCGGGGGCTTCCAGGAGGGGAGCCCAGCCGCCCTGGGCAGCAGCAGTGACTACAGTCCCCTGCGGCAGGCAGGGTGGGAGGAGGCTGATTTACAAAGCAGATGGGCCTCTGACTGGAGCTCTGAGCCCTGCACCCAGCCACTGCCACCCCGTGGGCTATAAGAGCACCTAGACATCCAGACCAGCTGTGGGCGGGGGCCATGTAAGCCTAGCCTGGCTCCCCCTCCTGTTGGCCCGCCTTTTCTTCTCCTGTCTGCCTGTGTCTGCCCAGCCTTTCCAAAGAGGGACACTTGGCACCATGTCTCTGCTGAACCCTGTCCTGCTGCCCCCCAAGGTGAAGGCCTATTTGAGCCAAGGGGAGCGCTTCATCAAATGGGACGATGTGAGTAGGGAGGGGCCTCCATTTGCTGGGGCACAGGGTGGCGGGGGCCTGGTTGCTAGGGGGCTCTGCCTGGGGTCAAGGGTTGGTTTATGTCTGCCAGGACCCAGGCGCCTTTGTGGTTTGCCCAGGCAGCTGACACAATTGCCTGTATAAACAAGCCTGAAGATGAGGGTGCATGGCCCTGGCAGCTGGACCACGGCTCTGTGTCTAGGAGTGAGAAGGAGGTGGACTGCCTGGGGCTCATGGAGGTGGTTTCTTTAGCTCTAAATGTCTTTCCTAAGGCCTGACCCTATTCCCTTGCTCCAAGAAGAACAGGGTTTGTTGCTCCTGGCTTCAGCATCAATAGGAGGAAAGGGTGCCCCAGAGCTTAGACAGGTCCAGAAAAAGAGGCGAGCCAGCACCACCCTCAGCATAGACACCCTGCTTTTGCTCCAGCGGAGGGCTCAGAGCCCCAGACCTGTCTTATTAACCTCTTTCTATGGCATGTACTGGCCCTATCTCAGGGGAACCCTGCTCTCCCCTGAGCTGCTGTGGGTTCACCACAAAAAGCCCCTGGACTCAAGTGAGAACTGGAGTCTCCTTCTCCTAGGGGCCTGGGAAGAAATCGATTGACTTTTGCTTCCTCTCTTGGGCTCAGCCCTGCTCCATGACGCCAGCAGCCTGTCTGCAGGGGAAGGGGAAGGTGCTGTTGAGCTGTACCCCTGCTTCCACTGTATCTGCTCCTTTTAAAACTGGGGCCTGCTTGCCAGCCTCTGGTCTTCCTGGACCCTAAAAACATTGCCATTGGTCAGGGATTCTCTTGGGCCAGAGAGGACAACAATATGGGGACTTTCCTTCTGGGAAGGAAAGCTGGCTACTGGGCTGGCCAGCCTAAAAGAGTACTGATGGTCCCAGGAAAAGAAATGATGGTTCATCACGGGAGGAGAGGGCCTTAGGTCTAGCTTGTCTAGCTTATGGGTGAGATGAGAAGGTCTGGGCCTAGGCCCTTCATGGCTGAGTTAGGCTGAGGAATCTGATCATGGCTATGGGAAGGGGCCATATGATGAGGCACTTTCAATTTCCCTAGGAGTGTTGTGGTTGATGTGACATGGTGGCAGCATGGAGATGGCATATCCTAGCAGTCTGTGGAGTGAGGGAAGCGGCTCAGAATGAAAAGCAACGTGGCTTCTCTCAGTTCCTCTGGGCACTGTGTATAACCTGAATGAGCAGAGGGTCACCATGGATGGGGACATGCTATGTGACCTTCTCTCCAGCCTGTACCTGGTTGACCCCTTCCCCTCTCAAATGTGGGGCACTGCATATTTGCTGGATCCAGACTTGCACGAGCAAAAAGCTCCAAGCCTAGTCACAGTGTACATGCCCCTGTGAGACATGACCCTGCTCACAGACTGCTTTCAGCATAGTTAGCAGATAGTAAGGGTATGTTGTGCCATGTTGAATAAGCACAATGCATGGGATAATCAAATCCTGGCTCTAGTCTCTCCTTTCGAGTCTCTCACAGTCCCTCTAGAAGTGTTGGAGAGACCAGCTCTCTTCCTTGCTGTGGAAACAAGCTTAGCTAGCCACGTTACTTTCACCCTTAGACAGTAAGTAGCCCAATAGTCGTTACAGAACTCAATCCTATTTCAGAAACTACTTCGAATAAAAACTCAGACCTTGTTTTAGTATTGTATCAGGCCCTCCAGGAATGGTTTGGGGCATGGGTGGTGTGGCTGCAGAGCCTCTAGATAGGACAAGTGGTGAGAATCCCTCTTCTTCCTCCTCTTCCTCCAGGACCAGGTAGGAAAGGGGTAACAAAGTTCTTTCTTGAATGGTACTGGCTATTGGCATAAACTGGCTCAGGCATTCTGAGCCTGGCACAGACTTAAAGCCACCCCCCCACCCCACATTGCACCCTTTTAATGATTCTTGCAGGACCTTCCATCTGAAGGTCTTGCTTGGGTTCCCTGACATCTGTTTCAGGCAATTACTTCTTTTGCTCCTTGTTACCACTTTCAGCTTCTTGGAGCTTTGGGCCCATTTCCCCTTTATCTCCCATGGACCCACTCTGGACCCCGGCAGCACACTCTGGGGGTACAGGCTCATCCGGCACACCAGCATCTCTCTGATCTGTCTTGCACAGAGTCAGCGCATGTCACCTACTTGGTTTTCTGGGCAGGAGGCCAGTCCAGTCCATTATACCCCATAGCTGCAAGAGTCACAACAACTCTCCAAAGAGAGCTGAAACTCCTCCCCAGGTTTGAGGC
>CM053401.1:77296250-77338222 GCA_028644305.1 Xerus rutilus | reverse complement strand
CAGTCACACTGGATTCAAGCGTGGGGTGGGGAAATTGTGGGGAAACAGCTTGCATCGCTTTCCTGTGGCTGATCAACTCATCCACTCTCCTTTTCTCTTGCTTCCTCAACCCCCACCTTAGCTATGTCGTCCTTATTTATCTGCTTTCCTTGTGTCCCAGCTGGAGCTACTAATCCATCTGGGCTTGGAGCTACAGAGGCAGAGCTGAGCTTGGGGAGATCTAGTCAGGTTCTCCTGTTCATAACTTTGGCTCTAAACTAAGACCAATATTAGCTTTCCAGTATGATCCTGAAAGACGTGTGTGTGTGTGTGTGTGTGTGTGTGTGTGTGTGTGTTTTCTTGGAGGAGAAAGAGGACAAAATACAAAGGCACAGAATCCCTGATTACTACTAATTTACTTTCTGCTTCTACTTCTATAGATTTGCCTATTCTGGACATTTCATGTAAATGCAATAATACAATATATGGTCTTTGACATTGGGCTGCGTGCACTTGGCATAATGTTTTCCAGGTTCATCCATGTTGTAGCATGTGTCAGTACTTCATTTCTTTTTTATTATGGCATTGTATTCCATTGGATGGATCTAACACATTTTAGTTTTCTCTCCATGAGTTGATGGCCATTTGGTTTTTTTCCACTTTGGGGCTATTATGAGTAATGCTGCTATGAACACTTGTGTACATGATTTTGTGTGGATTTGCTTTCAATTCTCTTGTCTATATATGTATGGGTGAAATTGTTGGGTCATATGGTAACTCTATATTTAGCATTTTGAGGAACTGCCAGACTGTTATCTAAAGTAACTGCACCATTTTACAATCCCACCAGCATTGTACGAGGGTTCCATTTTTCCCACATCCCACCAACGCTGTGACTGTCTTTTATTTCAGCCATCCTAGTGGGAGTGAAGTGTATCTCATTGTGGTTTTCATTTGCATTTCTCCAATGACTAATGATGTTGAGCATCTTTTCATGTGCTTATTGGTCATTTTTATATCTTCTTTGCAGAAAGATCTATTCAAATCCAGTGTCCATCTTTCAATCATATTGTCTTTGTTGTTATTATCTCTTATCAGATATCTGCTTTGCAGGTTTTTAAAATCCCAGTCTATGGATTTTCTTTTCACTTTCTTCATGGTGTTCTTTGGAGCATGAAAGTTTTAAATTTTGATGAAGTCCAATTTCTTGTTTTTCTTTCTTTTTTTCTTTTGGTCCTTTATGCTTTTGGAGTTTCCAACTATTGTTGAATTATCTATTTTTTCCTTCAGTTTTGTCAGTGTTTGCTTCTTGTATCTCAGGGCTCTGATGTTAGGCACATATATGTTTATATTCAAACTACTTCTTTTTAAAATTTTTATTTTTTATTTTTAGTTGTAGATGGACACAACATCTTTAGGTATTTTTTTATGTGGTGCTGAGAATTGAACCCAGTACCTCACACATGCGAGGCAAGCACTCTAACACTGAGCCACAACCCCAGCCTCAAACTGCTTCTTTTTGAAAAATTGCTTTCACTTTGTTTTTAAAAGAAAAAAATGTAGCCCCCTGCTCTGGAAAACAGCACTACTCACTTCTCACCTCTCCTCCTCCTTGCTCTGGTCATTCTTAGTTCCAATTCTGTTCTAGCGAAGAGACTAGCCACTGTCCAAAATCAGTGTCAAAGTAAAATAGCTAAGCATACTGTTTGATCAGCAATCAGGGCTTTTCTCAAACGTGCTGAGGGTATCAGTCCTCTGTCTGTCTGCTGTGAGCACCTTTTCTGATCAAGTCCCCTTGCTCAGAGCTGGGCTAGGTTGTAGGTCTCAGCTCTGAGTAGGTAGGGACAGAGGTGACAAATTGTCTTTCCCCGGGCTGGGGTTATGGCGCAGTGGTAGCGTGCTCGCCTAGCATGCGGGAGGCACTGGGTTCGATCCTCAGCACCACATAAAAATAAAATAAAGATATTGTGTCCACCTACAACTAAAAAATAAATATTTAAAAAAAAAAAAAATTGTCTTTTCCCTCAGAATGATGCTATCAATCCTGAGGACTTCCCAGAATCAGTGTACAAGAGTTTTCTCATGAGCCTTTGTCCTCGGCCAGAAATAGATGAGATCTTCACTTCCTAGTGAGTTTCTCAGGCTTGGGGAGGGGTGGTAGCTGGCAATCCCCTCCTCCCAATTGCCCTTTTGGGAATCAGGAAACTTCACTGGACAAGAGGGTTATCCAAGCCTCCAGGCCCAAGGGATATGGACCTGTGCTCTTCTCTTGGTCTGCAGCCATGCTAAGGCCAAACCCTACATGACCAAGGAGCACCTGACCAAATTCATCAACCAGAAACAGCGTGACTCCCGGCTCAACTCCTTGCTGTTCCCACCAGCAAGGCCTGAGCAGGTGCAGGGCCTCATCGACAAATATGAGCCCAGTGGCATCAACGTGCAGAGGGGTGAGGACTAAGGGCCCGCCTCCCCTGGCAGCTGGGCTGAGCCCTGGCAGCTGTCCTATGCTGGCAGCCAGGAGGCAGCCCTGATAGCTATCCTCTGTCCCTAGGCCAGCTGTCACCTGAGGGCATGGTCTGGTTTCTCTGCGGGCCAGAGAATAGTGTGCTGGCCCAGGAAAAGCTGCTGCTCCACCACGACATGACGCAGCCACTCAATCATTACTTCATCAACTCCTCACACAACACCTACCTGACAGGTGGGCCCTGGCAACCTGTTGCTGACCTCTCCTTTCACAAGGGCTGCTCCTATTACCTAGCTCATCTGCAGATTCATGCACATGCCACTGACCCTGCCAATAAGACAGACTGTGATGGGAGGGGTTGCCTGCCCTTGAGTGATGCCCCTGCCCCCTCCCGCTCCTGGCTCAGCTGGCCAGTTCTCAGGCCTTTCCTCGGCTGAGATGTACCGCCAGGTGCTGCTGTCTGGCTGCCGCTGTGTGGAGCTGGACTGCTGGAAGGGGAAGCCTCCGGATGAGGAGCCCATTATTACTCATGGCTTCACCATGACCACAGACATCTTGTTCAAGGTGAGACTCTGGGTGGAGGTGGTGGCAGTGGCAGCAGTGGCAGTTGGGAAAAGCCTTCCTGAGGCTATGAGACAGAAGCTAGACAGGAGGAATTTTGGAAAGCTTCAGACCAGTGTGGGGACTACAGGGACAGAGGAGATGGGGGTGGTCAAGAGAGGCCATCATTCTCATGTATTGAGACTGGGAAGGGGGGAAAGGTACCATGGGGAGGGGCAGCCAGAACACTGATCTCTCTGCTGAGTCCCCTTCTTCTCCAGGAAGCTATTGAAGCAATTGCAGAAAGTGCCTTTAAGACCTCTCCCTATCCCGTCATCCTGTCATTTGAAAACCACGTGGACTCGTGCGTATCCAGGCCCATTCAGCTTTATACTCTACCTGGTTCTCAATCTCTGCTTGCAACTGCCTCCCCAGCTGTCCCCAGCCTCTAGCCATCAGTCTGCCTCTCTCCCAGGTCTCAAACAGTCTCCTGGGAACCTCAGATTCTCCAGCCCATGTCCCTGCCTCTCTCACCTCCTGGGCCCCTGAACTGGGTCGTCTAGGGCAGAAAAGGATGAACAAGAGGGTTGGGGCTAAGCTGTTGAACTCCCATTCCCACTTCTGCTTCCTGCAGACCCCGCCAACAGGCTAAGATGGCTGAGTACTGCAGGACAATGTTTGGGGATATGCTGCTCACAGAGCCCTTGGAAAAATTCCCAGTGAGTGAATTCTGCTGTCAGGCATCTGGGCCTTGGGACAAACGGATGCCAGGTTAGGGAAGGGATATCTCCAAAGACATTGGGGTTCATTTGGATGGATTGTGAGGCTGGAATCCTGTCATTTGTCAAGTGTCAGGCACTGTGCTAGACTCTGGGGTATATTATTGTTTTTGTCCTCTAGTGAAGGGATGGACAAGTGACCAGTGGTTGCTATGGGAGTGCCTGGGGAGTCCCTGCTCTGGTCTTAGGGGATCAGAGAAGGCTTCCTAGAGGAAGTGCTGGCTAAGCTGAGACCTGAAGTATACAACGGGTTTAACTCAGTCAGAGTGGGGAAAGGGTGTTCTAGATAGATGGAGCAGGTGAGAGAGAACAGCATTGCTGGGAACAGGGATAAGTTTGGCCAGGTCGGAGTTTAATGCAAAAGGGCAGGGGTGAGAGGTGAAGCAGGGAGCGCAGTGGATGGCAGAGGGAGCACAGCTTGGCATTAGGGAGTTCAGTGTACACCCTTTAGATGAGGAGATGCTGCCCACCCCTCCCCTCTCCACAGCTGAAACCAGGCATCCCTTTGCCCAGTCCTGAGGACCTCCGGGGTAAGATCCTCATCAAAAACAAGAAAAACCAGTTTTCTGGTCCAGCAGCCCCCAGCAAGGAGCCTAGTGGGGAGGCTGAGGGCAGTGGCCTGCCCAGGGCCCCAGTGGGTGAGGACACAGGTAAGTTAGGTGAAAGGAGTGGGGTGGGGTCCGGGCATCTGGAGTAGGAGAGGGTCAGGGCCTGGAGGAGCCCTGCCAGTGGGTGCTAACAGAGCTGTGTGTGGCAGTGTGGACTGGTGAGGAAGGGTCTGAGCTGGAGGAAGAGGAGGTGGAAGTGGAAGAGGAGGAGGAGTCGGGAAGCCTAGATGAGGAAGAGATGAAGAAGATGCAGTCTGATGAGGTGCGTGGGGATGGTCCCAAGGCCCCTCTGGCATCTTCTGCTGCAGAGCCCTCTGGGTGGGGCAAGCTGCAGTCTGGGCTCTGAACTATGCTCTTCTCCACACTCCCCTCTACTCCCTAGGGCACTGCAGGCCTGGAGGTGACGGCTTATGAAGAGATGTCCAGCCTAGTTAATTACATCCAGCCCACCAAGTTCATCTCCTTCGAGTTCTCTGCCCGTACGTTAGTGTGGGGCTGGGGGTGGGTGAAGGATAGGCTGGGTTCAGAAGACGATCCTTAGACCAGAGCAGCTTGAAGAGTGGGGTTGGAAGAAGGGGGATCTCCCCCTTCCTTGGACTTAGGGCCCTGTCTATAAATACCCAGCCAAGGAGGCAGGCAAAGGGCTTATTTAAGTGACAGTGGCTCCTAGTCTCCCAGCACTGTAGAGAGGAGCTTGGCAACAAACAGAATGTTCTGGAGTGTGTTGGTGGCAGGCAGGTTGTTATATGACAGGTCACCCAGTCAGGCCTGCCTAGGGCTCCTGCAGCCTTCTATGGGTTCTGTGACTCCAGGGTTGAACTGTAGCTCGGGCTGGCCCAAGTCCAGAAGCCCTGGCCCTGGGGGATGAGATCCTGGGAGCAGGCAGAAAGTAGGGAAAGCTGCCAGTGCACACGGCCCCATGTACCCTTCCCACTTTGCATACACTTCCACTGTTCACCATGATCTTCTTGGGGACACATGCCCACGATGTGCCTCTCACCCTCTGTGCATGCTCCTAACACGAGCATCTTTTCTGAATACTTCCGTGCACAGTTTGGCCTCTTCAACATTGAGTCCTCATCCCTGATCGCACAGCCTGCACCCCCATCCAAGCACACCCATGGCATACACCATGGCGAAACCTCTCTTTCCACGTGTTCAGCCATGCCTACATGCCTCACTCTCCGTGCACACCATGGCACGTGCTCATATTCTGTGTGTGCACAGACGTGCCTGGGGACACAACATGCTCAAGCATGCTCCTGACACACTAGGCTCAGACCAAATACATTCCCCACGGCCTCTTGCATCCACAGCATGCAGCCTGCTCTCTCCAGGATGGTGACACCTGTCCCATCCCTATGCTTGTCCACTGTGAAGACCTTTTACTTCAACACACAGTTCCCTAGGCATTTCTTCCAGAGGTCAGCCCCTAAACCCTCAGGTTTCCATGGAAATACTGGGTTGGAGGCATCTCTATGTTGAAGGGGACAGACAAACAGACTCCTCTCTCCCTTTCTCCTCTGCATAGAGAAGAACCGAAGTTATGTCATCTCCTCCTTCACGGAGCTCAAGGCTTATGACCTGCTCTCCAAGGCCTCGGTGCAGTTTGTGGAGTATCCTTGAGTCTTCAACAAGTTGGGGTGGGGCACTGGGGGAAGATTTGGAAACAGGGCTCCCTGGGTAGGCTGTTGGGTCCTCCTGGTGCAGGCAGCCTTGGCTGGGCTCCTATACTCAGAGGCAGTTACAACAAGCGCCAGATGAGTCGCATTTACCCAAAGGGCACCCGCATGGACTCTTCCAACTACATGCCCCAGATGTTCTGGAATGCTGGATGCCAGATGGTTGCCCTCAACTTCCAGACAATGGGTGAGGGCACTCCCAGCCCCTGAGAACTCTCTCCCAGGCCTTGCATATTTAACCTTCACCCCTCCATGGGGGTCTTTGGAACAGACTCTGTGTCCTACTGTTTGTTTTGGCTCTGGAAGCATGCCAGAGCGCTTGGAGGTGTGAATACATTGGATGATGCCTATACAGTTGCTCATGTGTGAACAAGTATGTGAAGAAACCAAGGGGCTGGCATGGGCTCTGGCCACTCTACCTGGGTGTGTCTGTGAGAACATCTGCTTCACCTGCCCTGACTTCCACTGTGAGCTTGCAGCCTGGTAGCATCATTGCTCCTTGCTGACCCAAGGTTGTGGACCTTTCCTGAGAGATCAGACAACCAAAGGAACTAGGCTGGAACATAATTTCCCCACTCTTTTTTTTTTTAATGTTTATTTTTTAGTTGTAGGTGACAGAATATCTTTATTTTATTTTTATGTGGTGCTGAGGATCGAACCCAGTGCCTTATGCGTACTAGGCGAGCACGCTACCACTGCGCCATAATCCCAGCCCCACAATTTCCCCATTCTTAAGACAAGAAGAGTTGGGAAGTGCAGGAGACAGAGCACAGACCAGGGCCAGGCCTTCCTCACTGTGTCTCTTCACTCCCCCCACCAGACCTGCCCATGCAGCAGAACATGGCACTGTTCGAGTTCAACGGGCAGAGTGGCTACCTCCTCAAGCATGAGTTCATGCGCCGACAGGACAAGCAATTCAATCCCTTCTCGGTGGACCGAATTGATGTGGTGGTAGCTACCACCCTTTCTATTACGGCAAGTCCTGAGTGGACAAGTGGCTGGGAGGGCTGGGGTGTCCAGAAGAAAGGCCCAGGAGCCCACTCCTCTACCCCCAGACCCCTCCCCTGATATCTTGAAGACTTCAACTCAGCCAGTTCTTGCAGTAGCAAGTTGCCTTGGAAACTGCCTCCTCCTCAGCACTGGAGGCTGCCTCTTGGTCCCCATGGAAACCAAGGGGAAAGGCTGCTTGGGTGGGGGAGGGGAGAAAGAGTGGGCAGAGCAGGCCAGAGCCCAGGGGGAGGTGGGACGGCACAACTCTTCCCTGAATGCTGGGAGCACCTTGGTCCTCAGAGCTTAGCTGTAACCTTTGAGCCACATAGCCTCTACTCGGTGGCCAGGGCTGAATGGGGCTCTTCACAAGAAGGAATTCTTCAGGGTAGGGAGCCAGAGGCCTGGGTGCTTAGGGAAAAGTCTAGATGGGGTATCTGATGCTGACCTCTCCTGGGTCCCCATTTCCAGGTCATCTCTGGGCAGTTCCTGTCAGAACGCAGTGTGCGCACCTATGTGGAAGTGGAGCTATTTGGTCTTCCAGGGGACCCCAAGAGGCGCTATCGCACCAAGCTGTCACCCAGTCCCAACTCCATTAATCCTGTGTGGAAGGAGGAGCCCTTTGTCTTTGAGAAGGTGAGGGTAGGGCAGGGCAAGGACTGGGGTCTGCTCCTAGTCCTCGGCCTCTGTTTACATACAAGAGGAAATAAACGGGCCTCCTTAATCTTCCTCCTCCTCCCCCTGTCCCTCACCTGTACCCTCCTGAGTTTCAAGAGTCCCGAGCTCAGGTTTACAGAAGTTTGCATGGTTGGCAGTTGTGTGTGTGTGCGTGCGGGGGGTGTTTATGTGCACATGTCACATGTTAGGATTAGCTGCAAAAATGTAAACTCTCAGTTTGGGGTTCAGGGACCCATGGGATCCTGGGAGTCTTTTGCTCCTGTTGAACACCAGTTGGCAAAGTTGCTAAGGATTTTCTGCCCCAGGCTTCCACAGTCCTGGGCTGCATCTCCAGTCTCCAGTCCTTCACTCTATGAGGCCAGTCATGGTATGAACTGTAAGGATATCTATGTACGTGACCAGAGGTGTGCTCTCTGTCATCACCCAATCTGGTACCACTTGCCATGTTCTCACACTGACACTAAAACTTCTGGAGCCAGGGAGTGGGGCAGCTTGACTCCCTGTCCCTTCCTAGCCTGACCTGTTCCAAACCCTCCCCAGATCTTAATGCCTGAGCTGGCCTCCCTCAGGGTGGCTGTGATGGAGGAAGGCAACAAATTTCTCGGCCACCGCATCATCCCCATCAATGCCCTGAATTCTGGTAAGGAAAGTGTTCTTTTTTCACTTTTCCCAGGGATCTGAGAGAAAGGCCAATATCAGGGGCCAATCCACAGGGAGGAAGCCCTGAGAGCCCACCTACCCTCCTCATGTTATCAGCTCTAAGGAGTAGGAATGGTATCTTCCCAGGAACCTGACAGGTGGAAACTCTGCCACCTAACAGAATGTTCATGATTTTCCAGAGCTACTGGCATAGTTTCCTGAGCATCTGACACTTATGGAGACTTAAAATGTGCTAAGGGCTTATAACACATTCTCACTCAATCCTCATAATGACCACATGAGGCAGACATTATTATCCCCATTTCGTAGATGAAGAAAGTCTCAGAGACCTAAGTAACCTGCCCAAGGTCACACAGTCAGGGAGGTGCAGCATCAGACTCAGACTTGTCTCTCTGATCCTAAAGCCAGAAGTCTTAAGTGCTGGACTGTTTGTGCGCAGTGCTGGCAGGAATAGACTCTGGCTCACTGTCCACTGCATTGTATCCAACAGGATATCACCATCTGTGCCTGCACAGTGAGAGCAACATGCCCCTCACCATGCCTGCGCTGTTTGTCTTCCTGGAGATGAAGGACTATGTACCTGACACGTGGGCAGGTATGAAGCCCATGGCATGCCAGGAGGCCCAGACTATCCATTCCCTTTTCCTCACAGTAAGCCTACCTCCACAGTGGGGCAGTACAGGGGTTTCTGGGATAGGTGAGGACAGGGGAGGCTTCCAGGTCCATCTTCACACATACCATGTTGGTAATGCCCTATGCTCCCAGATCTCACCGTGGCCCTTGCCAACCCCATCAAGTTCTTCAATGCCCATGATAAGAAGTCTGTGAAGCTCAAGGAGGCCATGGGAGGTTTGCCTGAGGTCTGTCTCCCCTGGACCCCTGCCAGGGACCTCCAGGATCTTTGCCCTCTCTTTGGGAGGTTGGAGTAAGGGTAAAGTACCTGCTCAAGGAAAGAGGGTGGTTGAAGCCACCTTTCTAACTCACTTTTCCTATGCAGAAGCCCTTCTCCACCGTGGGCCCAGTTGTTCACCAAGTCAATGGAGCATCTGCCCCAGCCAGCAACGGGTCAGCAGGTAGGCACTCTGGGATCTGCTTACCTATTGGAGGAGCCTCCAACTCTCGGACTGCACCCATAGGCCCCAAAAGATGAAGGCCTGGGGAGGAAAGGGTTGAAGTCTCAAGGCTGGGAAAGTGCACTGCAGGGATGCCCATACTGAGACCCTCAGGGAACAGGGAGGAGCCCAACTGAGCCAAGGGATGCCCAGGGCATAAATGCCAGTCCATCCTGTGCTCTTGCAGCAGCCTCCGCCAGGACCAGGGAGGAAGCCCCCAAAGAAGCTGTGGGTAAGACCTGCTGAGCTCCTGTGTTCTTGGGTCTGAACCTGGGAAGGACTTGGGGTTTCTGGGGGCTTAGCAGGACCGGGAGGACGGTCTGGGTGGCAGCACGCCTCATGGGACCTCTGCAGAGCCGCGGACCACTAGCCCTGAGGAGCTGCGCGAGCTGAAGGGCGTCGTGAAGCTGCAGCGGCGGCACGAGAAAGAGCTTCGGGAGCTGGAGCGGCGGGGCGCGCGGCGCTGGGAGGAGCTGCTGCAGCGCGGCGCCGCACAGCTGGCCGAGCTCGGGCCGCCCAGCACCTGCAGCAAGCTCCGCCCGGGCAAGGGCTCCCGCAAGAGGAGGTAAGCACCGCGGCGGCACCGCTCTCTTCATGAGCCACCACGTTGGACTCAGGGCCTTTTCCCACATCGCCTCCGCAGGACCCTGCCCTGCGAGGAGACTGGTGGGGCCACGTGCGGCGAGGGCACTCAGGACGCAGACGCTCTTGTGCGGGAGCTGAAGGACAGGCTGGAGCAGGAACTACAGCAGCAGGGCGAGGAGCAGTACCGGTGCATTCTGAAACGCAAGGAGCAGCATGTGGCTGAGGTGCCAGGCAGGGGACAGAGCAGTCCAACCAACCCCACCCGCTCCCAACCAAAGGCTTCTCACTAAGCCCATCCCCCCCCACCCCCCGCAGCAAATGGCTAAGATGATGGAGCTGGCCAGAGAGAAACACGCTGCAGAGCTGAAGACCCTCAAGGAGACCTCAGAGATGTATGGCTGCCTCCTTTGCACACCTCTCCCTGCTGCCCAGCAAGGGCTGGGCTGCAAAACATCTCCCTCATGCCTCTCTTCCTGCAGTGACACCAAAGAGATGAAGAAAAAGCTGGAGGCCAAGAGGCTAGAGCGAATCCAGGCCATGACCAAAGTGGCCTCAGACAAGATGGCCCAGGAGAGGTGAGCCTTGGAGGGGAGGCCCGGCCCTGAGCAGAGCTCACTCCAGGTAGGGGAAAAAACCTCCCTACAAGTGGATCCTAACTCACTTCCCAGAGATATTCCTCTTCCTTGGCTCCTGAAGAAGATCCCACCTCTTTCACCTTCAATCAGAAAGTGTCCTTAGGCAAAACACAGATGCCAACACTACATGAGCAGAGAGGAGCACTGGAGGGAAAATCAAGCATGCAGAGGGGGAGGTGAAACCTTGGAACATCAGCCTGTCCATTCTAGCAGCTCTGCTCCCTACCCATGCTCCCTGTGGATGCCCTGAAGGACACTATGTTTTATTAAGAAAGTTATCTTGCCAGAGGGCCCCAGAGCTCCAGTGCCCCGCTCCATCTTCCTTGGGTTCTCAAGCTAACTCCTCTGCTTGTTCCTGGCCCTCTGTATTTCTCATTGCCTATACCCTGAGAGTTCATCCCACCCTTTTTTCCACAGGGGCCTCTTGCCCTTTCTAACATTCCCATTTTACTAATAGGCTGAAGAGAGAGATTAACAACTCCCACATCCAGGAAGTGGTGCAGACCATCAAGCAGGTGTGTAAGGGTTGTGACCTTCCCAAACACTCTCTTGATAGGTAAGATGGCATAACCCCAGGCTTTTCCTTTGCCCTTAAGACACATGCCACCCAGAACTGTCCATGCAACCAGGGATGTGAGGGGCATTCCATCTGGCTTGTGTGTGGAGGCTGGGATACCAGCCTAAAAGGATCTGTCTCCAGCCAGCTTCCCTAGGTGGAGACTGCATGGGCTAGCTGGCCAGGGGAGGAAGGGATTGGAGGAGTGTGAGGGGGACCTCCTGAGGTACCAAGGAGAGGAAAGAGGAAGGAAAGCCCTGCTAAGACTGGACCTAAAATTTCCCTGGGAATTGCTGACCACAGAGACAGCAACCATATACCACATTCTGACCTTATACCTGGCATCCCGCCAGGTGCTTTGCAAGAGCTGTCTCATGTAATCCTTCACAATCCTGTGAGCCAGGTGCTATGATCTCATTCTATAAATTGATAAAAGTGTCCAAAGGTTAAGCAACTTGTCTCAAGTCTTACAGCTAGTTAGCTGGGATTAGAGCTGGATTCCAACCCAGGTTGCCTGCCTGTGCCACCCTGATTCCTTGCCTCTCGTTACCAATCAGATGACCGATGCCCTGGAGCGGCACCAGGAGAAGCTGGAGGAAAAGCAGGCAGCCTGCTTGGAACAGATCCAGGGCATGGAAAAGCGGGTAACAGGACCACTGGCTTGGTCCCAGCAGAGGTGGATAAGCTCCAGGGTGGGAAGGGGCCCTGTTCTTGGAGGAAACTCTGGAAGAGTCAGGGAAAGGAGGCTGTGGTTCCTCATCAATGGGTCACAGACTTGTTCTCAAGGGGTCCCATAGTGCTTTCAAATGAGGCAGCTCTGCAGATCTGTTTGCTTGATCCCTCCCGTGAGAGACTCCTGATAGGTTCCACTATCCTTTTCCCCCAACTCCCAACCTAGTCATCTTGGAGCTCTGAACAGACCAGGCATCTCCTTGTTCCACTGTCCAGAGGAGGGAGGGTGGACAGGGGCCCCTCCTGAGCCAGGCAGTGATCCTTGCTGTCCCCACAGTTCCAGCAGGAGGCATTGGCAGAATATGAGGCCAGGATGAAGGGCCTGGAGGCTGAGGTGAAGGAGTCGGTGAGGGCCTGCCTCAGGGCCTGCATCCCTTCTGAGGCTGAGGACAAGCCTGAGGGAGCCTGTGAGGCCTCCAAGGAGCCACGTGGCCAGGACCCCCTCACAACCATAGCAGACACCCAGGAGAGCCGCCTCTGATGCCCCCATTCCTTTGGGGCAATAAGCAAGGATGTTCAGACCTTTCAGTGGGACGTGGGTCCATCCACCAGGAAGAAAGAGCTCCAACACCTTAAACTGTAGGAAGCCAGGGTTCCCTTGCATGCTGTAGCCCTCTCCTCAATAGCCAGGCTAGAGGAGAGGCAGGAATCAGGTCCCATCAGGGCAGGGACCTCGCTGAGGCCTAGAAGTCTTCTCCGAGATGATTTCCTACTGCCCATCCTTTCCCTCACTTCTTGATGAGTGTTATATATTTGTTGAGGGCAAAAGACTCTGGACCAGGAGGCGGGAAATGGAGCTCTGGCTGCACTCTGCCTTTCCTAGTGTGCCACTAGTGCTACCCCACTTGGAATTGTTTCCTCTTTTGGAGATTTGGACTGCCCACCTGGAACCTCTACTCTGACACCCGTGGTTCAAGCAGGACCTAACCCCAACCCCTTCTGCCACAATGTGGGACTGGGCTTCCAGGCCACATCTCAGGCCTTCCCTGAGTAGGGAGTGTGGTCAGCTCCATGATAGAGAGCCTGATACTACCTTAAAATTCCCTGGGGACAACTGTTCCCAGAAAGTCCCTGCCCTTATCTCCTGCTTTGGGGAACAGGAGGCTGACATGGAAAACCTACCTCAGCAGACTGGCCCTCAGCTGCTGAGATACGTGGGGCTGGGGCTGGTGGTGAGGGTGGAGGTTGGCCTCCTGGGCACTCTCCCACCCTGAACCTGGATCACTCCTTTTCCTAGGCCTGGGGTGGGTACTTCCTACCATGCATTTCACTAAGGCTGCCTGACAAGGTCAGCGTCATTTTCCCTCCTGAATTTGTGAAGTTTATTTATTTTTCTCCTTCCTATTTCTACTAAAGAACCTTGACCCAGTATATCCTGACTAAGCCTGGCCTCTCTGTTCTACAGCTAGGAAATAGGGGACAGGGGAGCTGAGTACTCCTGAAATGAAGCTGGCTGGGGAAAAAAAAATTTCTTGGGAACTGAACCCAAGGTGAGGTCCCTTCCAAAGCCCAGTGAACGGTCCTGCCTTTGGGATTAAGGGGGAGTAACTTCCCCTTCGGCTGGCCTGATGCCACAACCACTGGAAAGTGATGTCACTCCTCTTCACCCCCACACAGATATGGCCCTTCCTGTCTCCACACTCAGAACTGGAACATAAGGGCCTCATGCAAAAGTGCCTAAAGTTTTAGACCACCTGGACCTCTTTGGGGAGGCCTAGAGTGGCCAGATGCACAGGTCCCTGTGGCAGCTGTATTCGACCCAAAAAAATTGCTGCAGAGGGGCTGTGGGCAGCCACTCTACCTACAACACAGCCCCAAATCCCAAATGGGACAGGCCTTGGCTTGGGAGAAGCAGGGTGAGGGTGATGCTGGGAAGAGGTTGTTTTCTTACCAGTTACAGCAGTGCCATTATCTGTGAGCACCTGTGTCTCCGGAAAGTAAACAGGGGCACCCTCCCCCTTCCCCTCTCTCTAAGGGCCTGGCCTCTGGGATCCCACCTATCCTGGCTGCAGGATAAGGATGGAGGCCTGCTCATTCACAGAAAGCCTGGCACTGACCAGCCTGCCTCTGATCCTGCAGACACATTGAGTACAATTGGGGTGGACACCTACACCCCCAGGCAAAGCCAAGACTTCAATCCTCCAGGCAGGCAGTCAGCCATCCCCTCTCTCCTCTCCTCTTATCCCTTGGGGTAGAACCTCTGGATGAGGATCAGGGCCTAGAGGAACTCACTGAGCTAGGCACATGGGCATAAGCCAGAGCCAGAGCCAAGAGAGCCATAGTCTCAGCATTTACAGGTGCCTGCTCAGGAGAGGCTGGTGCCCCCGTGCCTCCAGGCCAGGCGAGGCTGTCTGTGCTCCTACTGGAGCTGGGCAGCCCAAGAATGGGGAAGGGGATGTAGTCTTTCCTCCTGGAGGGGTCCCGTGAATCTCATGAGGCCAGACCTGGGTATCTACCTCCCTGATTTCTATACTCTGAAAAAAGGGCAGGGAGGTGGGCATCTCTAGACCCTAGAGATGAATTAACCTTTAGTATCAGGGGACATGCAAAGGAAGAATTGATGTCCTCCCTCTGGCACTGGAGCAGGTGAAGGGCACCTGGGTTCCATCCCTGCTGTACATCTGTGAGGCCAGTCAGGTTCCCTTTCCATTTGTCATGTCTGTCTCATTTTCTGCACAAAGAAAAGGGTCCCTACCTATTGCCCAATCCCATTGCTGACTCAGTGCCAGATCCCCTGCTGACTCACCCGCCCCCCTGTACCTCTGGCAGTTCTCTGGATCTCCCAGACACGTGCCACCAGGCCCAACCCTGCCAAGCTAGTGCAACATGACAGGGTGAGGGGGCTGGTGACACTTGAGGAGGAAAAAAGGGGGCCTGGGAGGTAGGGCAGTTGCAGACAGAGTGACAGACTTGCAGACTGAGGCTCCTCTGGGAGGAAGCCTTTTGCCAGCCTGTGGCCTGACAGCCGAGAGGTTGGGCAAGTGGGAGGGGAGGGGGTGTGTGGAGTGCCTGCCTGCCCCCTGCCTGCCTCAGCTCCTTCTTCTGTCAGGCTTCAGCTCCCTAAGCGACAGCTTCTAATTCTGGCTGTTGGTGCCTCTGTGCTCTGCAGCAAAGTCTCAGCTTTTTTCAGCTTTGCTATTTCTTTTCTGTTCAGAACATACTGAGCCCATAGGGAAGGAAGTCAGAGCAAAGGCTCCAGGGCCTGAGACCTGGCACCACAACCCATCCCACTGGAGGCCTGGCTGCGTCAGCCATGCCATCCGGGGCCAATGGAACTGGCTGTACCTTCCAAAGAGAACCAGCACAGGCAAGGGTAAGACCCTAAAGGGGCCTTGCTGCTGATCCTCCTTTTCCCTGGAACTGACTCCATCCGCCACAGGGAACAGAGGCATAGAAGCTGAGTTGGCTCAAAAAGGCTCAGGAAGGAAGGGGCCTAGCTCTTTAGGACCCAGTGCACCTCCTTGGTGCAGGATTTCTCCTGCTTCTCTTCTCCACCTGGAGGGTGCACAGCCTGGCCTATCACATATAGATTCCAGAGGTACTGCTTCTCCTGACCCTAAAAGCAGACAGAAAGGAAAAAAGGTATTTCCCTTATGCTGTTGAAAAGGAAAACTGAGCCCTAAAGTGGGGGAAGGAGCCTTTCCTCTGCTGAGTAAAGATGGAAAGCATCTCTGCCCCCTTATTGGGGCTGGAGAGTCTTGCCTCAGGTGTGGGATGGGGGGGAGTAGTGGGCTTTAAGGGTTTTCCTCTGAATAACCACGCAGTGCTTTTTCTTATTCTTGTTCCCTGCTCTTGTGTAGAGCAGGTAGGGCTGGTATTAGCATCCTCTTGCAAAAGAAAATGTACAGGCCTAGGGTCACCCCACTCAGTGCATTTCTCTAGGCTGGAACTTAACTTTGATCTCAAATACTGTGCCCTTTCTATAACATCATGAAAGAAAATTGGCAGACCCTTGGCCAAGGGCTTTTTAAAAAATACAAAAAGAGAAAGGGTACTTCCAGAGTGTGCAGGTATACATTACATACGCCCCACATGGCAGAGGAGAGTGGAAAAACCTCTGCTACAGGGCACGGCTGAAGTCCAAAGTGAGCATCTGTGGAACCCGGGACTGCAGAGAGGCTCGTGGGCCCACTATCTTCCCAGTAGCACCCACTCTCCTCACCTGTCCCAGTGAACCTCCTGCACAGCATCTTACTATTGCTGTGCTTAGGCAGCCTTCATTCTCCCCTGAATTTCCTGTCTCTTATGGGACAGGACATCTTAAAGCAGCTCTCAACACTGCCCCCTACAGGGTGTTTTCCTGTTTCAGTGCCTGTGCTTCTGCAGTCCCCTATCAGAATCATCTCCCTCATTTCTTTGCAGCCAAGGACCAATTCTGCCTCCTTATCTTCAGAAGACCCCAGAACCCTCCGTTCCCCACTACTCCATCTCTCCCTCCACAGACAGTCTTGGTTTTGTATTTGGCAGATGTTTTCAACCCTCGGGTAATAACAGGCACTTGTTATATCCTAGCATTGTCTTCCACTTTAAGAGGGGGAAAATCTCTTTCTTCCAGAACCCAGCTTTTGCCTCTGTATTCCTCACTGCCAGGAACACAATGCCCTGCTCATGAAGCCTCAGTAAATCCGGTAGTTGACGCCTGGTTCAGTCTTACTTTGGAAATATCCATTCCAACCTTACTCATCCTCTCCACACCTCCCAGGGCTCTGAGACACTCTAACCTTCCTCAACCTATGCCTGTAGTGTTCCCCGCTTTCCCGCTCCACGGGGCTGGGCAGTAGTGGGCAGTGAGAGGAGATGGGGTGGTTTTCCCGCGAATCTAATGCAAGATGAATCTCGCGATCTCCTCCTCTCCTTAGAGGTCAGTTAGGGTCAGGGCCAGAGCCCCATGCTTGTGTTTCTCGCTCTCTGCGAGTGGCGGCAGGTCCTGGAGGAGCTGGGAGGTAATGCAGGGGAGTCCTAACGCGCCTGTAACACTGTCTGGTCCTAGGGCGTCCGCCCTGGGTCTCTGCGGCCGCGGAATCTACGCTTTGCCTGCTCCGCAGCCGCCACCGGGAGCAGGCACGTGGGAGCGATGTCAGAGTGGGAGACGTCTGAAATTGGAGAGTGCGCCCCCCTCCCTGCTCCAAGTGAACCTGTGCGGGAAACAATTGTGTGTGACGGCGTGATCCGCCGCACTCCGGGTGGCAGTTCCCAGCCACACTGAGCTCCTTCATCCCCCGTCCGCAGCACAAGTGCCTCTTTCCCCAAATTCTCCTCATCTGCCTTTCGTCGCCACCCCCAGCTTGTGGATGGTCCAGTTCTGCCCTGTTGTGGTACCATTTCCCTTCACCCAGGAAGAGCTGCCTACCCGCTGGAGGCAGCTCTCAGTTTCCCCCGACGAGCCGAGCCCGCGGTCCCGACAGTTCCTAAGGAGCCTAGGGCACCGACACGAGTGGAGGCGGAGGGCGGGGAGAGAAGACTGCGACTTTGGGATTGGCCCGGCCGGGTGCATGTGGCCCCCTGCGAACAGTCCCCGCCCCCGCCCCGTAACCACCGCCGCATTCCCAGGGGAGCGCGGAGGAGGAGCCGCTCCCCAACTTTACGGCCCACAAAGAGGTGGGGGTCAGGGGCAGTCTCCCCCGCCCGGTTTGTCTCTGCCCTTACCGCGCAGCACGCTTTTAGGGCAGCCATTGCCATGGAGACCCCCGAGGGTATAAAGCCAGGTATCCATGCGGCTGGCAGCTCCCGCGCCATTGAGCCCCCCAAGTAAGAAGCAAGCGCCCCGGCGTGGCCCGGCCCCCGCAAGAGGGGAGGAGGCGGAGGAACGGCGCCAGCAGCTTGAGGAGCGGCGCGCCCCGCCTGGGTTGGAGGCAGGCACGCACCGCGGGCGCCACCGTCTCAGCTGGGGAGCGGGGGCTGCCCCGCGTGCGGGTGAGTGGCACAGCTCCAAGCCACAAGGGACCGAGAGGCGTCGGACATCGGAAAAACGGCAGGAGACTCAGGAGGGTGCCGAGCTTGGGCTCTAGTCTAGTGGCGGGCCAAGAGAGGACCCCAAATAGCGAGCAACCCACACCTCCAGGGGGGAAATCTGGGGAGGAAGCAGCGAGGCGCCAGGCGTTCGGCTCAAGAGCTGCCGGAGCCGCTGATCTACCGGGATAGGAATCTCTGGACCTAGCCGCAGCAGCCCACGCGCGGAGGACTCGGTACCGGAGCGCGGGCTGGGGCTGTAGCCCCGCAGGGTGCGGGAACAGGGGGCGCCCCGGTGCAGACTTGCCGGGCCGTCCCGGCGCGGCGGTCGAAACCATGCTTAAGCCCAAGGATTTATGCCCCCGAGCGGGTACGCGCACCTTCCTGGAGGCCATGCAGGCGGGCAAAGTGCACTTGGCCCGTTTCGTGTTGGACGCACTGGATCGCAGCATCATCGACTGCCGCGCAGAACAGGGTCGCACGCCGCTTATGGTGGCGGTGGGGCTGCCAGATCCCGCGATGCGCGCGCGCTTCGTGCGACTACTGCTTGAACAGGGTGCGGCCGTGAACCTGCGGGATGAGCGCGGGCGCACGGCGCTCAGCCTGGCATGCGAGCGAGGCCACCTGGACGCCGTACAGCTGCTTGTGCAGTTCAGCGGCGACCCCGAGGCAGCCGACTCCGCGGGCAACAGCCCTGTGATGTGGGCGGCGGCGTGCGGCCACGGGGCTGTGCTGGAGTTCCTGGTGCGCTCCTTCCGTCGCCTCGGCCTTCGCCTAGACCGCACCAATCGTGCGGGCCTCACGGCCCTGCAGCTAGCCGCAGCCCGTGGCCATGGGACCTGTGTGCAGGCCCTCACGGGGCCTTGGGGCCGAGCCGCAGCCGCTGCAGCGGCCCGGGGCTCCAACTCCGACAGTCCTCCTGGCTGCCCGGCTCCAGAACCCAGCCCAGAGCGTCGACGACCCAGTCCCCGCCGCCTACCCCGGCCTCTCCTGGCGCGCTTTGCGAGAGCGGCGGGCGGCCACGGCCACGGCCATAGCCACGGCCATGGCCATGGTGGTGAGGCTGGCTCAGCGGGCAAGGGCTCGGGCCGGCACCGGGCACAGGGCAGCGAACGGCCGGAGCTGGGCCGGAGCATGAGCTTGGCCTTGGGTGCCATGACAGAGGAAGAAGCAGCACGTCTACGGGCGGGAGCCCTGATGGCCCTACCAAACTCACCTCAGTCTTCGGGGGCTGGGCGGTGGCGTTCACACGAGGTGCTGGAGGGAGCGCCCCCAACCTTAGTGCAAGCCCCCATTGGCCTTAGTCCCCACCCGGAAGGTGGCCCCGGCTCTGGCCGCTTGGGTTTGCGCCGACGTTCCACAGCCCCAGACATCCCCAGCCTGGTCGGGGAAGCTTCAGGGCCTGATAGTGGCCTGGAGTTAGAGGCTAATGCTCTGCCCCTCTCGGTGCCTGGGCCGAAGCCTTGGCAAGGGGGCACCGAGGCTGTGGTGCTGCAGGCTCAGCGGTAAAGGTGAAGGACTAAGCCCTGCTCCTCTAACCTCTTGTTTCTGCTCCACTGGGATTTCTCCCTTTTTTCCAGGTCCCTCACTTTTTCTGGCAGCCTGTTCCTGGTGTCCCTCCTCATCTGAAAACCTGTCCCCACTGTCAAAGCAAGACCTCCACCAGAAGAAAGGGGCCTGCCTGTCTTTTGTGCTCTTTGATATTCCCTGTCTAGATCTCTCACCTTTCCTACTACCTGCCTTTTCTATTATTAGAAGGTGAGATATGGAAGACTGGTTCTATAGCTTCAGCCTTCCATCCAGGAAGGTGGGCCCTCACTCTCAGCCCAAAGGCTCAGACTGCCTAGGTCCCCTTCCCCTTGCTGAGTTTCTCAACACCCTGGCAACCAGGCAAATGTCAAAGTTGGTTTTGGAGAACAAAGGCCTAGCCCCCTTTGCCTACTGATGTTGAGGATAATGTGCAAACTACTGAAGTCTCCTTTCCTCCTAAGTTGGAGAAGGGGAGAACCTAGGGGCCCCAGAGTCTTTATGGACACAGATTAGAAAGAAATCTGGCTCTTTAAGTTTTTCTGGGATAGAAACTCCGACTTTATTACAAAGCATTTTTGGGAGTGGAGAGGCAACAGCACCTCTGGTATTGGTCACCACTTGTCCCCTAAGCCAGCTTCTAGGTAACAAATTCCCTCTGCCTCTGTTCCAGGCAGACCGGGGATTCAACTTTGTTCATGTTGTGGGGTAACTGTGTGTCTCCTCCGCCCCCATCGCCCCAAACTCCTACACAGCTCAACTCTGGCTTCTCAGCTCCAGATCATTTAAATTTCACCTTTGAGGTTCAAGCCCTCACTCTCCTTGGCCCATCCTTATATCCCTTCACTCCCAGAGGCTCGAAATGGAAAGGACTTAGAACTTCCCCGCCCCCACCACTTTCCAGCTCCCGCGATCCGCACGTGGGTGCTCCGGCAGGGTAGAACGGTTGCGAAGGCTTTGCTTAATTGCATTTTTTCCAGCTCTCAAAGAACTCTTGTTTTGAGTCTTTGTATATGAAGCAGAAAGCAGCAGGTCTGATCCGAGGCTTAAGAACCTGACAATATCTCTTTAAATAGAAGCTCCGCGAGGGGGATAATTGACTGAAGTGTTTGCGACGTTAAACGACTGCGCGCGGGAGTCGGGAGCCCACACGAACCGCAGGTCCGGGTTTAAATTACACCAAACTCGGGGGAGAGCTGGAAGGAGCCTGTTAAACGTCTCCTGCTTCTTGCTGGGCTGTTAATGGAGGGCAGGGCGGATGATGGATGCTAGAGGTGAAGACCAAAGACCCCTGCCTCTGCCCCACCGCGTGGGATGTAGGCCGGGCGCAGCTTTCAGCTTTTATTACTGGGCAGATTAGTGAGTCAGAGGCCACCGCGGAGACATGGTTAAAGGCCCTTTCCTGGTCTGGTCCTTTGTCCCCTCCCTCTCTGCCTCCGTCCTCCTACTCTTTGTACCCGCCTAGCGAGGGGTGGGAAGAGGGGGTGTGGAAAATCGCTGGGTCCCAGCAAACTGCGGAAGCGCCAGCAAAGGTGTCAGTGCGCCCAGCCTGCGGGGTGGCGGCAGGTGGAGCTCTTTTTGAGAACCCCGATGGCTGAGCGTGAGACCTGTCTGCGGTGGGGTCCTTTACAGATGTCTTTGAGGAACGGAAGGTTTCTCACCAGTAACTCCAAAGGAACTGGCCAGAGCGGTAATGACGCTGAAAAACTGGGTCTGGGATTGAGGGGTGGGCAGAGGGTCAGGAGCGGGCCTTGTGCAGGTGTCACGACACCTCTCCAGTCCTTAAGCCTACCCCACCCCCGCAGGCATCTACGAGGCTGCGCGAGCCGATACACTGGACGTGATCCCTGGTGCCCCCTGGTGGCAGCTGTGCCTCGCTGCGTCCTGGCTCGGGGCTCAGACTTCTGATTTTATTTGGGATCACCGCTGTGTACTTCTCCCTCTGTGGGCATTCACCCATGGAATCCTCTTCCTCTTGTAGAATATTAAATCCGGATACTTGAAGTCACTTCACAGCAGTGAAATGAGGGACAATGGGGGAGAAAACTCACACTGTAGCATGCACCAGACCCTTCACTAAGACCCCAAGTTTATCCTCCAAGTTAAGGTTTCCAGTCTTAAGAGCTCCTGTTCTCTTCCAAAAAACTGGAGCTACCAACCTTTCCCTTATGGTTTCTGAACTTTGGGACCTGCCAATAATGCACTGTTTTCTTATGACATGCCTCTTCTCAGTTCCCTAATCTGGGTGGTGAATGAACAAAACCAGTGTGTCCAAAAAGCCTGAGAGTCATGGGTGGGGTGGGGGATAATTGGACACCCAAGTGCAAACTGCTTCTTCCTGATCTTTGCTTGCTCAACTTATTCCCTTTTCAACTGTGTTAAGTAATGAAGTTTTCAGTGGTGTAAGAATACAAGTATTTTGACTTAAAAACAGCAAGAGGGCTGGGTCACACATTGTATCAGAGGTACTGTCATCTTTTCAGTGCTGCTGAAATGTGACTTTCTGGGTGAATGTCACCTAGGCCCTCTTTATTGGGTAAACAACCATGAGGGTTTCACTCTGCACAGTGGCCAAGAGCTTTGTGGTGAAAGTGATGTTTCTAAAAAGCCGCAGCAGATCCTCCCTGTCTGAACTGAGTTGTGTCGCCTGCTTTGCTGTCCTTGCAGACTCCTTACCAGGCCCGGCTCTGTGCAGCACTGCCTGCCTCACCACACGCAGCCCCCTCAACTTCCTCTCATTGTCAGCCCGGAACCTTTGAGGCTGGGATCCTCTTTAGCTCACCCCACTGTAGAAGAGACTTGCTAAGTATTTTGCTTTTCCTATTTTTGTTGCTTTCATCTTTATGAAGAGTCACCCAGGCCACTAGAACTCAGTACTGGTCGGTGTGGGAGACTAAAGGACGTTTGCACACATTGTTGGAGTGATACTGTGTGGCAAAAGGACTAGTGGAACTCAAAAGGATAGTTAATAAACCCAGTGTTATTCCATCGTGAGAACTGGCCTCTCTTTGCCTTACCACCCACTCCTGGCTCCTTTTGGAGGGATGGAAGGGTACACTCGCTTCCTGTGGAAGCTCCTGCCTTTGTTAGCCCCCACCCCTGCCCATTTTACTGTGGCGGGTTTCTGAAGGTAGGTCACAGGGGCTGCTTCCAACTGAGCTGGTGATGCTGGGGCCGAAGTCTGGGTGTGAATGCTGTGGCGAGTGGGAGACAGTCTGTATGGCCCTCTGCTCCTGGCTAAGGAGTTTCAGTGAACCCTGGGTTGGGTATAATCTCTAGAAGGAAGGGCTGGAAACAGTGTCAGAGCCAGAAGTTGAAAGGTAATTTTACCAACCTCCCACTCAGGACTGGACCCGTTTTCTTGGTCTCCAGCCACTTCTCTGCACTGTCTCCTTTGGTTCTGAGAAGTGAATCGGGACTGCTTTCTCACTGGCCAGTTTCAGGCCACTTCCTATCAACAGCTTGAGGTCCAGGGCAGGGGAAGGGAGAAGCTAATGCAGAAAGGATCCTCAGCTCTTGTGTCACACCCCGTGTGGCCCAGAAAGCACAGCACAGCGTCCTGGCTTTCCTGGGCTCTTCTCCTGGGAAGGAACCCTATTTCTTGTGTGTTTCAATTCCAACAGGCTTTCACTTCCTGTTTCCCTACTCCACCTTTATTTCCAGAGCCCACAGATCAACAGGGTGTCCTGTGGACTCAAATGACTGCTGGGGACCCCACCAGATACCCACTGTGGGGCATCCAGCTCCACGACAGCCTGGCTCCAGTACTAGACAGGAGGAAGCCCAGAAGTTTAAACACTCAGTTTAATTTAAAACAGGCACAAGTGCAAACAATTCACAAAAATTTCTAGGGAAGATGCTTTTGTTTTTTTAAAACTCTGACCCTTAAAAAAAAAGTCCTTACAATTTCTTTGCCCTAAAGCTGGTCACTAGGGGACAGAGTGATCTAAAAATATGATCTGGAAAGGGTCCAGATACCTGGGGTTCTTCCCTGGCCTTCCCTGTTTCACAACAGCCTAGAAGGTGGAGTGGGAAGGAGGATAAGGGGCAAGCGTCTGCAGAGGTGGCTGGGGCAGCAGGTTCACACAAACGGAGTGCCCCCTCTGATGTGATGGACCCCCCCAGGAGGTGGTATACCTTCTGTCCCAGCCCAGGGTCTGAAGAGGATGGGTCCCTGATGACCTGGCTATTTAGATGAAGCTGACAGGAAAATTAAGTTTTTCCCCTTAACTATTCCTGTCTCTGGCTCTCAGACTCCACAGTATGGAAGAAATTCAGGAATCATGTGAGTCCCCAGCATTGGTGGACTCAATTCACTGGCTGAAAGAGGTAGGGAGCCAGACTGAGAAAGGGGGTCCCTTCAGAGTTGAGCCTAGTGGGAGAAGAGGTTCGAGTAGCCCTCCTGAAGCTGGCTGTGGGTGACTGAAGGGTCCCAGGCCATTGGGTCCTTCCTCCCCTTACACGTACACACACTCACACACACATGATGTTCTCTCCATCCTGTAGTGAGGCCACTTTTACCACCAACCCCATTCTTTCTCTTTCACTCAGAAAATGCCCCCTTGCCCCTCCCATGTTCTAGAAGCAGGCCTTTCACAGTTCTGAGAGGCTGCGTGGGGAGAGGCAGTGCAGGCGGGCAGGGAGGAGGTGCAGGCAGGACTGTGCCTTCAGGAAGGTAGACCAAGGGAGGAAGTAGTGTTCAGGTAATGAAAACCTTCCCTGTGGTCCTCTGAGACCCCAAGGCTTGAAGGTGGAGCTGAGAACAGCAAGTATCCATGTGAAGATGGGCAGTCGCCCTCTTGGGTGGCTTGAGATGCTAGTATACAACTACCTTTAAAAAGTCTGCAGCAGCTTTTTCTGCTGTGCTGACCACAGAGGCTAGGAGTGCTGGTCTCTGTGTTTCTTAGAAATATCCCTGTGCAAATAACAAAGGGTAATCCTGCAGAAGGGGTCTCCATCATCCCAAAGGCAACTGGGGATTCTTTGGGGAGGGAGAGAGACCAAGGGGGCAGGTCCGGCCTGGCCCAGTGGGCAAAGGGGCAGTAGGAGAGGGGTGGGACTTCACATTCGATCTTTGGAGAGAATACTGAGAGAATGAGGCAGACAAGCCCTGCTGGAGGGCTGGATGCCCAGTGTCCCCTGCCTGTGGGGCACAGGTGGCAGGTGCGCTCTGAGAGTGGGCTCAGCAGGTGGAGGTCTGCTTGCGGTAGAGCTGGATCAGGGGCACCAGGCACTCAGGCAGCCCTGTCTGTAGCAGGAAAGGGTGGTCCAGGAGCTCTTGGGCTGTGGCTCTCTCTTGGGGATCCCGCACCAGCATCCGCTCCAGGAAGTCTCGCAGCACTGGGGATACCTGTGGAGACAGGGTAGTGAGAGGAAGTCATGGTTTGTAATCACTTTGGAAGTGAACTGACAGTCTGGCTTATCATTGAAAGTCTTGAATTCTCTGGTTGCTTACTTCCTGGTTTCTCCCAGGCTCAAAGCTTGTTTGATTATCAGGTAGGTAAACAAGGATGCATCAGCCCTGGAACTGTGGCCAGTTTACCTGTAATGGGAGCTGCCAAGCAATGGAATTAAGATGCCTGGGACTCTGGGGAGCTGGGTCCACGTATAGCCCATCCCACTGGCTGGCTTCTCAAAGCTCTCAGCATTCAGGCCCTGTGGCTCTGTGGAAGGGGCAGAGAACTGGCATCAACAATCCAGTCCTGGGTCTATCCTTGATCTCAGGCAAGCTGCAATTTTCTCCAGGCCTTAGTTTTCCATCTGCAAAATGGGCTAATGATGAAGTATGCCTCCTCTGCCACATAAGGCTTTTGTGAGGATAAAAAAGAGGTCAGGAGTTAGGAAGTACTTGAAAAATAGAAAAGGGAGATTTCTTTGTTTTAAGCCTCAGAGTCTAAGGCAGGGCTTGGTTCATTTTGAACTGGTATCTGGGGATGTCTTAGGCTGCTACAGAAGGCTAATGCCTCTGGGGAATTAGATATGGAGGTCTCTTCTATATGCTTATTTTGGGGTTACCAGTGCAGGTTCTAGTTCTCTTGGGAGATGTTTCCTGTTGGTCTTCCCAGCCACAAAACTCCTGCAGGTTAGTAACTGAGCTTTAACCCTCTGGGACATTTCTTGCTCTAACCACCAGATGGCAGTGCCATTTAGCAGACCTGTGTTGTACTGCCACCAGGGGGTGACCACAGATAAAAGTCTAGACGTTTGGGGGTGGATTTGGCAGGAAAGGCTTAAATATAATACACATATATACTGGTTTTAAGGGGAAAGCTGTGCCTCTGGTTAGAGTCAGGATGTGCCATTAGGAAGGACAAGCCATCTGCTGTGATAAACAGGAACACTGTATCATGGTATGGGTCCCCTGACAAATGGGGTAGAGGGGTTGGTGCTCAATTAGGCTGCTCTGGTTCCCCCACCCCCTGCCCTGGGATGGAAGAGACTCCTGATGTCCTTGCTTTCTCTGCTTATAGGTGCCTCTGGGTGCTGCAGCTGCAGCTGGGAAACTGGAATGAACATGGGAGTTTGTACATAAATGTGGCTCTGCATCCAGGTGCAGGTTTTGTGTGAGAACAACACTGAACCCTCTGGCTTTGGTGGAGGGAGAGGATGGGCCTGCTGGGAGTACAGGCTCTGGTCCTGTCACTGCAGGAGGAATGGGGTCTGTGGGGTCATACGTTATATAACAACCTACCTTGTGAGAATTTTTCAGCTTGGGTGGGGGGTTGTCCCGGAGCCTCTTCATGGCTTGCACAGGGGAGTCACTGAAGTAGGGGGGTTCCCCATCCACCATCTCAATCACCATGATGCCCAGAGACCAGATATCCACCTGCAGGGGAAGAATATCCCTGACCCTACTGCTGGAGTCTGGCCCTTGGTAGCAGCATGCTGGAGGGGCAAGGAGCAGCTGGTCCCAGCTCTCCTTGGTGTCTTGGTGCCGATATCCTTCCTCCCTTGGTCAGCTGCCCAGTGGTTTGTTACTTCCTGCATTAGTGGCCAGAGACCACAGGAACAGAGCTGTCAGCCAGTCTCTGAGAGAGGCCATCATGCATGGGGAAGCCTGGCCACATCCCTGTGCCATTGAGCTGGTGGAGGGGGAATAGTTTCCAGACCCACTCCCAGCAGTGAAGTCTAGGTTAGAGCAGCCCGTCAAAAAGGGCACCAGGTACTGACCGAGAGGGCACCTAAGAACCAGGGTTATTGTGGTGGGGACTTTGGAGGGGGCTACAAGCAGAAGAGTTGCATGTTTCTAAGCCTCTTTGGGGAGGCCTCACTGGTGGAGGGAATGGTTACCTCGGTGGCATACAGAGACCTTGAGATCACTTCAGGGGCCATCCAGTAGGGGGTTCCCACTAGGGACTTCCTCTTAGGGACATCTTTGCTGATCTGAGCACAGAATCCAAAGTCTGAGAGCTTCACCTGGAGTTAAAAGGGGAGTAGATGGAGGACCAGGAGGAGAAATGCTAGGGAGGAGCAGGAAGTTGTTAGGGAGGGCCTACCCTGCCATCAAGGGTCAGCAGGATGGAATCACTCTTGATGTCCCGGTGGATGACACCTTGCGCATGCAGGTAAGCCAGGGCCTGCAGCACAGCCTCACACACAGTGGCGATCTGCTCCTCATTCAGCCTGGACAAGGTCAGCAGGGCCACCAGCAAAGAGAATGATAACTTTAGCAGGGCAGCTGGGCTGGGCAGTAGGGAGTCCCTGGCACAGGGCCCCACAGCTCCTAGGCAATGTGTCCAGCAGCCCCATCAGGCCCTAGCTGGGCTATTTTTCTCTTTCCCACTCCCTTGAAATCTCTGGGTCTCAGTTACCCCAAACAGTCAGGGAGTCCCTCAGATAATGTGACAGACACCCCAAATCCCCTGCCAAGGCAATGGTGGGGAGAGCCTCCCTCAGGGCCCCAGCCTCCCAGCTGCCCACCTGACTTGGGAGATGATGTCTGTGAGGGCCCCGCCCTGCAGGAACTCCATTAGCACCCACAGCTCCTCGCCCACCAGGTAACTCTTGTACATCTCCACCACGTTGAGGTGCTGGTAGTCTCGCATGATCACCACCTGGGGGTGGAGGGGAACCTGAATGCTGGCATAGTGCCCCTGAGGCATGACTACCCGACCACCCAGGCCCGCAGACGTCTGGCTTAGTTATGTGCTCACTTCCCTCCCAGTTGCCCCCACCCATGTCCCATCCTGTCTTCTCACCTCATTAAAGAGCAGCTCCCTGCGCTGCTGCTTCCTGAGGTCCATCATCTTGACAGCCACCTGGCGGCCAGAGTGCTTCTCCCGGGCCAGGCAAACAATGCCCGTGGAGCCTTCGCCAATCTTCACATAGCTATCCAGCAGTAGCCGGGGGTCACCCTGGTCCACCACCATCCTGAGTGCAGCCTTGAACTGCTCGTGCGTCACAATGCCCGTGTCCTCACTAGCCAGGGCACCCTTGGCCACCGTGGGGTCCTGGGGCAGGTACAGGTTGCTGGTGCTGATCTGGGCATGCCGGGTGCGGGGGGAGCCTGCCGGGGAAGACCGCCCTGGAAGTGGGCCAGTGGCTGGGGCTATGCGGAGGGACTTCTGGGGGCTGCTGGTGTCCGAGGCGGTCAGAGGACTGAAGGTCCCCATGGGCTGTTCTGAAGGCAAGGATTGGGCCTTGGCCACCAGGCTTGGAGGGGAGTCTTTCTGTGGCGGTCGGAAAGCAGAGTTGGGCTGCAAAGATAAGGAAAGAAACAGGTGGGGAGTGTGGCTATGGGAGATTTTGGAGCAAGTTTCCCAGAGGCAAAGGGTGGCCACTGTGTCCTCTGGATTACAGGCAGGATCAGGCAGGGCTTCAGAACAAATTGAGATACTGTGAGCAAAGATTTTCAAATGAGGCTGAAGTCCAGTCACAGTCCTGTTCAGCAAACTACAGCCCCATCCCTGCCACACTCTCAAGTGAGCAAGCCAGACAGCCCTCTTTACATTCACTCTGCTTCTTCTGAAAAGACAGTTCAAGTCCCTAGGGTGTCCTCCAGCTGGGTATTTCTTCCTAGGTAAATGACAGCCAGGCCCCAGGGAGGCTACTGTGAGGCAGAGTCCTGCCTCTGTGCTGTGGAGCTACTCTGATAAGCTGGGTTGAGGCTCCACATGTGGGTGGAAGAGGCCCTGGGCAGGAGCAGTGGGCCAGCTGTGACTGGGCTCCCAGAACCAGGGCAAGGAAGACACAGCTGGGGTCTGACAGTTCTGCTTGTGCCTATAGCAGGGAGTCTGCATGTTGTGCTGTGAGGTTATGATCCCAACAGGACCACAGAGCTCTCTTACTATCTGGGGAATCTCAGGTGTCTGCTCTGGGCTAGGGATCTGGTCCACATCTGGAATCAGGAGAGCAGGTGTGGCTAAACCTAAGCTTTGAATCCAAGGGTGGGATGTCTCAAGGACTACCCAGAACAGCCCCTCTGCTTTCTTCTAAGCACCAAACTTCTAGCTAAGGACCCTTAGAAAGGTCAGGAAGGCAGGGAGTCTATCCTCAAACTCTGATGGGGGGAGAGAGAAGGTGGAGGGTCAGCCTGCCCTCCCCTGCCCCAGAGAACCCTGTTCAGGCCCAGGCTAGAAGCCTGTGAGGCTCCTTGCCTTTCTGGGCCCAAGACCTCCCTGCCACCCCTGTGGGAAAGGGACCCATCCTTCAGTTTTCCTCAAGAAGTTGGCAGTGTGCACCACAACACCTCCCAGGAATTTTGTGTTTTTAAAGGGTACCTGGAGGAGGGAAGACTACAGGGACTGCAGAGGGGCCTACTTGGAACTTCTCTAAAATCCCAGGCAGTTGTCTGAATGGCCAGCGTCCTGGGCCTGACCCCAGAACTGAACTAACTCATAAGGAATCTTCTTGAGCAATCAGCTTGTGCTAAGCTGCTTGCTTGTGTACAATTCTGTCTCTGGCCCTACCACATCTGGCCAGAGCCTTTTCAGGCTCTATTGCCTCCTTCCCAAGCTTCAGGGCTCCACTCCCTAGACTAGTTCCTGGCATTACCAGGGGATCCAGCAGGTTAAGAGCCCCTGTAGGGTAAGGTGCTGCCAGCAGAAGGCTATGCTGTGACAGTTTTGCCACGCTCGTGCCTGCCTGCGCACCAAGGGGGCGCCAGCCTCTGGCAGGCTCAACCTTTGCAGGGCAAGAGCCAGAAAGCCTCCCAGGACTGCTTGGACTTACTCTGTCCCTGGTGAGCATATTCAGAGAGTAAGGAGATTCTCCCTTGCCTTTGCCAGCAGCCAACTCTCACCCTCTTTCCCTCCATTATACAATGAATGAGCAGGACCTCTGGCCTGGGGCATCAGGATCTAAGCTTCAGTCCTAGGCTGCTGTGCCCTGTGACAGGCCTTAGACAAGCCATACTCTCTCAGTATCCTCTAAAAATGAAGGGGCTATGTGCAGTGAACTGGGGAGCTAGATAAACTGCAGATTTCTGTGCATTGGAGCCTGGTTCAGATGGTCCCTAGAGTAGAGACATATTTTAATAAGGTCCTTGGGTTTTGACACAGAGGCCCATGGGCCACACTTTGAGAAGTTCAAGACAAATGGACTCTGATTCCATGGCTTCAGGGAGCTTCCAGGAGTTGTGGGAAGGGGATGTGGGTAGATGTGGGTAGGTGGGGGAAGGTGAGGAAGTCCAGGCAGCATGGCCAATACATAGTATGTGATGCCATGTCCAGGAGGCAGAGGTTACATGAGATGTCAAAAGGATGAGGGGCCACAGGGCTCATGCTGTCACACAATCACCTTGGCAGCCGCTGAGTTTCTGTAAAAAGGTGCAGGGCTACGAAGGCTGGCTGCTGGCCTGTGAGTGTGGACTTAACTCAGAAGACGTGCTCTCTGAGCATCATCTGCATATGGTGAGGTAGAGCTTGAAGGCCACCTAAAGCTCCTCTTGAGGTTTCTCTAATGGCCCTGTCCTGTCTCCATCATGGAATTCCTAAAGAAGACTGTAAAATGGTGTCCTTCACCTCTGGCCCCCAGGACTTGTGCACAGCCTGCCTGCCCTGTGGATGTGTGGGCACAGGTATGGAAGAGACAAGGCCCAGGGAAGAGCCAGGGAGAGGGTGCCCTCCCTCTTCTCACTGTCTAAAGCCCCTGTGGTGAGGCTGCCGCAGGTGCTGGCTGAGTTCAGGGACAGAACCTGCGTCTTGGGGCCAGGGGTGGGGTGGTGCAGTCAGGAGCCCAATACCAGCATGGTGAGGGCTGAGGAGGTAGGGCTGGGTGGGTCTTCACCCTGGAAGTCTGCTTCCATGCATTCCTTCACTGGCCTTGCTTTCTGTCCCCAAAGGAAGGAGCTTTTTCTTAATGTAACAACAAGCAAGGTCCAGATAAAACTTATCAAACCATGCCAAGAAAGGAAAAGGAGGACACAATGATGGAATTAATTGTTGCAGGCTCTGGATTGATGGTTTTTAGTGTGACTGAAACCTTATGGAAAGGAAGCCACTCAAAGAGACATATATAGAGGCAGTGATGCCTCCTTTCCCTCCTCGGCCCATGGGTTTCTCACTGCCAGCTGAGGGGGCTGTACCATAAGTGCCCTAAAGGCAGAAGCTGTATCATAACAGTTTTAAAAAGCAATAAAGCCATGCATGGAGGGATTACCACTTTGCCTTTAATGTGTGATCTCATTAAATTCTCATAACCATGGCACGTCTCTGACTCTTATGCTGTGGTCCTGTTGCTCCCATGTGTCCTTGCTATGAGTACAAGGTACACAGTAGGTGCTTAATCAATGTTTGCCCTTCTGATTCTAAGTGGAACCACTTCTACATCCCCAAAGCTCCTACCCCACTGTCTGTCCTGCCTACTGTGCTCTTTAGCTACGGTGAGTTATTACAGGCTGCTCTGCCAGGGGCTGAGAACAGGAGGCTTGAGGCTGTACTCAGACCTCCCCACAGCCGTGCCTGGCATACTGGGCCTCAGCAGCCTGACAGCACAGGGCACCCAGGCCTGGCTGCTGCTGTGGGAGCCACCATGAGTGTCCACAGCCAGCTCCTGGGTGTGCCAGTGCAGAGGGCTTATGGCCTGGGGTGGATGGGGGAGCTTGATGTTTCCCATCTGCATTGTAGTTTGATTAAAGCAGTATCAACCAGGAACAGGGAGTATGTGTGTCTGATTTTTCTGTTCAGGGACATTTGGGGGCATGTTTGTTTGTCTCAACCAGGAGTTGTACTATCACCCAATAGGTTCCAGCTAGGGATGCTGCTACAAAGCACAGGGTAGCTTCCACAACAAAGGACTATCTGATCCAAATGTCACTAGTTCTTCTAGAGCAGCTCAGAGGTCTGGCTTGAGAGCACTTACCTAGAAAGGTAAGCCCAAGGCACCCAGAAGGAAACACTCCCCTGGATTTGGAACTGTGCTATCCCCAGTCCCAAGATGACCACTACCAGCTTCCACTGAGGAGACACCCAGCACACTCAGCAGCAGTGGCCCATGGTAGCTCTAAGCATGCAGTGACAAACAGGCCTGTGCTGGCTGTGGGGTGTTGGCCACAGCCCAGACAGGTGCAGATTAGTGCCCAGTCCAGTGTCGGCACTCCTTTTCTTCAAATCCCTGAAGCCCATTCAGCAGGGCTCCCATGAGACCAGAGAGGGATCAAGCTGATTCTCACCTCCCTAGTGGTGTGCACTGCCCTGCTCCCACCTTATTTTGGGGAGGGGAGATGTCTCTCCAGGGGCACAGCCTTCCAGAGACCCTTAGTCTCACATGGACACATTAAACCATGCCCTATGCAGAACCCAGACCACTGTCTTTTGTCTCAGCAGGACAAGGACTGGAGTGCATGAAGCCCACAATCTTCCCTGGGTGCCTCACTTGGCAGGAAACTAGAAAGTTTGTAGTTAGTTCCTGCCATCCCCAAACCTCTCACCCCATTCAGATTTTAACACATTCATGCCATGGCCAACAGGGGAAGCAGGGACTTGTTCCCAAATCCCTCTTAGGAGGCCGGGGAGACTCCATCACTCACACGACCATCAGCAACCTTGTCTCTGGCCTGACTGAAAACCCTGTTGCTGCAGCCTGATGCTCAGGACCTGGAAAACATCTGGCTGCCAATGGTTGTAAAGCTTTGTAATCAAGAGTCAGCAGTCCAGAGGGCCTGGGACAGCATGCGCAGTCCTGAGCAAGTCCCTCTGTTTCCTTCTTTGACCCACTGGAGGCAATAGTAGGTCTTTTCATCTGCCAGATGGGAAAAGATGTGATTGTCTCTATGGACGATATGCCATAGGGCGGGTAAGAAGCAAAAACATGCTCCAATGTGCCTGCTAAACAGTCACCTCTGGGACTCCCTCACTCTTCCTTTTCTCACAAGAAAAAGGTGGGTTTAAGGCCAACACAAGTGCTAGGAGTCAGTTTTCCTGCTGTTTGCAGATCTGGGAAAATTCAGTCTCTGGCTTTTCACACAGCATACACACTAGAGAAGAAAAAACTACAGAAATATGAATGAAAACAACTCCTACCCAAAGAAAAGAACAAGGAATGAAGGGAGCAAGGTAGAGAGGCAGGAGCCCCACTGGAGGTGTCACTGTGCACACTTCTGCCGCCTGAGGGAGATGCATCCGGGAAACCCTTCTGCAGGTCCTTTGGGGAGTGCTGGGAAAGAGTCCTGAGAAGAGGGAGGCAGATGGGGCAGGAACACACATCTCTGCTGGAGCCTGGGGGCTTTCTGGGCATTGCAGGCAAAGATGGTCTGCTTTGGGCTTATGGTTCAAGATGCTGCTTTGTCAGTATGGAGATACCTCAGAAATCTTGGAATGTATCCACCATTTGACCCAGCTGTCCCACTCCTCAGTTTATACCCAAAGGACTTAAAATCAGCATACTACAGTGACCAACCTAGGTGCCCTTCAACAAATGAATGGATAAAGAAAATGTGGTACATATACACAATGGAATATTACTCAGCCTTGAAGAAGAATGAAATTATGGCATTTGCCAGTACATGGATAGAACCAGAGACTATCATACTAAGCAAAATAAGCCAATTCCAGAAAACCAAAAGCTGCATGTTTTCTCTGACAAGCAGATGCTCATCCATAATGGGTCAGAGGGATAGAGAAGAATGAAGGAACTTTGGTTTGTGTAGAGGGGAGTGGGGGGAGGGGTGGGGTTGTGGGGATGGGAAGGTCAGTAGAATGAGACAGACATTATTACCCTATATACATGTATGATTACACTACTGGAATGACTCTGCACCATGTATAGACAGAGGAATGAGAAGTTGTGCTCCATTCGTGTATAATATGTCAAAATGCACTCTACTGTAAAATAAATTTAAAAAAAAGATGCTGTCAGGGAAGCGTCTGCTTCCCAGAGTGGTCCTCCCAGACCTTATAGTGCAGGAGTGTCAGCCAGGGTGCCCCCACCCGTTAGAGGACCTGGCTTACAATCTTCCACACATACATGCTAAACCTTTGGAGGACAAGGACTAGTTGGTTCAGGGTACTCAGCTGAGGGTGACCTAGTTTTCTGATCATTTTGATTCCTTACATTCTTCCTAACCCTGACCCTGTGAGTGGGGAAGGCCAGGCAGGTCCCACGTTCCTGACATCCATTCCCTGTGGCCACTTGCCAGTGCAGGCTCCTTATGCTCCTGAGTGGTCCCAGAAGGAAGCCCCACTTGACCTACCTTGTTCTGCGGTGGAAGGCCTGGCTTGCTGCTGCTTGGAGGCGCCGTGGCAGGGGTGGAGAGGAACATGCTTCGAAACAACCTGCGCTTGAGGCTGCTCTCTTGGGCCTTAGGGCTCGGGCTGCCTTCACCGCCTGGCCTGCCTGTGGCTGAGCCCACCAGGCAGGACTGTGGCCGGGCTTCCTCAGAGCCGTGCCTGGCAGCCTTCACACCCCGCCTCCCTGTAGCCATAGGGGGTGAAGTGCCAGGTGGGGAGCTCTGCAGGCAGGCGCCCAGCTGCAGGCAGCGCTGTGAGCCATCCTGGAACTCAGCAGGGCCCAGGGACTGTGCCTTAGTGGCCAACCCATTAGGCAGGACCCGTGGGCTCTGTGGTTCGGGCCATGGCATCTGCCTGTGACCTGCTGGTGTGCCCCCGTTGCAGCTGAGGTAGAGGCTGTGGGGGTCAGTGCGCTCAGACTGGGGGCTCTGGAGGTACATGTCCGGATCAGTGGCCCAGTGCTCATCCCCTAGCAGCCCCAAAGACTGTGCCCGCCGCCTGTTGGTGGGGCTGCGACCACGCAGAGTATTGGAGCTGATGACTGACAACTTCTGGATGTCATTGAGCAGCCCTGAGATGTAGCCGTCTGTGGGCACTGAGCTGCCCCGCACCACTGTCTGTAAGGTGAAGAGAAAAGAGTGTGAACAGCCCCTTCGTGGCAGGGAGGGCTGGCCTGGAGACCAAGGTCACAGCCTCCTCTGGGGCCTTGGAGAAGAACACCTATGTACCTCCCTTGCTGCATGCATCATCTACCCATTCATTGGTTTTTCAGTCATTTACCAGGGGCCCAAACAGGTGAGGCCTGTGCTGACGCAATGTTCAAGGACACAAGGAGAAGATCCTTGTCAGCAGGGCAGATAGGTGAGTAACCATGGGGTTACAATCCAGCATGCCAAGTCGTGTGGCCTGCTGAGCGTGGGGAGCTGAGGAGCACAGGGGGAGGGAGCGCCATTCTCTAATTCTACCTGTGGGCTTCAGAGAGATGTGCAAAGCCACCCAAGAAAGCCAGGACCAGCCTAGGAGCCCTCTCCACACACGCGGGCTTCATGGTGTCCAAACCCTGACAAGACCTGTGACCCAGGTATACAAATAAGTATACCTAGGCTCTTAGGTATACTCATCTGGACCCACACAAGTGAATTGCCCCAGTCTCTGAAAGCCCCAGCCCCTTTGTGTTTACAGGTCCAAATACTACATGGAATATACTTGTACTAAAGACTGTTATCTGAAATTCAAATTTAATTGGCCATCTTGTGCTTTTATTTGTTAAATCTGGCATTCCTACCACCATGCAAAGGACTCCCCAGACTCCGCCTCCCTGGATGCCCAGAGAGAGAAACCGATTAGCAGGAGATTAAGACAGCTGGCTCGGAGATGAGATTGTGGCTCAGTAGTAGAGCGCTTGCCTCGCATGCGTGAGGCACTGGGTTTGATCCTCAGCATCACATAAAAATAAATAAAGATATTATGTCCATCTACAACTAAAAAATATATTAAAAAAAAAAAAAGACAGCTGGCTCTTCCACACTGATAACTAGGTGGCTCCTCCAGGTGCCTCTGGGGTTTTACCAGCTGTTTCTTGCAGAGTGGGAGAGGCTGAAGTTGGCCAGCATCCATGCCCACCCCCTTTACCTTCATGGGCTGGAGCTGCACTTGTGTGATGCGTGAAGGGTCCACCACAGGCTTGGGGCGCCTCAGTGTGTCCAGGATGTTCTGCCATTGTGGGGGGAGGCCCACAAACTTGCCCTCTTTGGGGTCAAAGGAGGTGTGGACGCGGTGTTGGAAGTTCTGTGGGGCTGAGATCTCAGGGCGTTTCTTCTTTTTCTTGCGGAACATGGTGCCTGCAAAGGGAGGGTCAAGTTGAGCTTTGGCCTAGGAAGCATGGAGTGGCTGCTGGAGTGCCAGGTACAGAGCTCTCTCCTGTTCCCCTAGCAGAGCCCATCTGTCCTGGCCTAGGGATTTCCTTCACTCTCATCCCTACCTCCTCAGGGAAATGGCTGGCTCCCAGCGGAACAGTCTCAGAAACCACAAAAGGGCCATAAATAAGCCAACACAGACTAGGAACAAGAGAAAGAAGTGTCTATCTATTGGTCTGTGCGAAGTCTCCTGCTGAGGAGGCAGACTCTGGGGGTGTGTTTTTATAAAATCCATAGCCCATTACAAATATCATTCCACTGTCAAAGAATTAAAAAGGGAGTAAGAGGGAGGAAAGCTAGCAGACTCATTTTAAAAAATATGACCTTGATTCTTTGACCAGATAAGAATACAATAAAAGGAAAATTTGAACCAATCTTGCTTATGAACATAAATGTGAAAACCCCTAAACAAAACTAGCAAATTGAATCCAAGCGTTAAAGTTTTTGTTTCTCACAATCAATCTGGGTTTGTCCCAGGATGGTTCAACAACAGAAAACCTGTTAATGTGATACACAATAAAAAGCCAACCAACTAGCTAGTCATGTTGCCCAGTCTGGGACCATGCATCATAGGACCAGGGAACCCCTAAAGGGCTCCCATACTTACCAGGCATTTTGTCTCAACTCTAGAAAGGCCCTAAGCCAAGATGACAGCCCAGGGTGGGTGGGAGTCACCATCTTAGGGTAAGGCTCTCCTGGGAGAGCAGACAGTCCCACTCCCCTTGGGACTCCTCTCTGGTCCCAGAACCCTTACTGCACAAAACCTCACTTGTTGTCAAGGCTGCCGCCCTCTCCTTGCTGATCTGGCATTTGCCTAAGGTCCTACTGAGCTTACAAAGGATAATGTGACTAGCTCTGAGAGAGGAAACTGGAAACCTGCGTGGGAAAGTGACTTCCAAAGGGCTCTAGCCTCGCCATCAGGAGAGCCCTGGGCAGGGAACCACATATTGATGGAAGACAGGGTCAAGATGCCTACTTGAATGCTTTTGGATCTAAAGTGACTCAAAAGAGCTCAGTGGAATTCTATGTCAGCAGGAAAGGTCACTGCCAGGTTTCAAGAAAAAATGAAACATGTTTCCATTTGTGTGTGTGTGAGAGAGAGAGAGACAGACAGAGAGAGAGAGAGATACAGAGATGGGGCCTCACTGTACTACCCAGGCTGGACTCAAACTCCTGGGCTTAATGATCTTCCTACCTCACCCAGCTTAACATGTTTCTGAATTTAAAATGTTTGGATTATTTATTTATACAAAGATCTTAAGTATGGGATCCTCACATTCTCCTTTGGTTCCCGTTCTGGAAACAGCATTTCCTGGTCATATTCACAGATTCTAGAGGGTCACAGGTCCAGGAGCCTGCTGGTGCCCACTCAGAAAGGTAGGGAACGTGAACGGCCCACCACTTCCCCAGTAGGAGCCACCACAGATGAGTCAGCCATGCGACACCTCTTGGAATGTCAGTCACTTTTCTGGACCTTGAGATTCAGGAATCTCCCTAACATTCTGTAAAGGCAGAGCCACAGATGTGAGACCCCTATAACCCAAGGACTTTGGAATAAAATGTACCTGTTTGAGTTGTAGGAGTCCCTTGTGAGTTTGAAGAGACTAAGAACAAGTTAACTAGACAATTTGAGCCTCAGTATTCTTTGTATATCAAATGAGGTTCATGGAAGACAGCTTACAGGGTTTAGGGAGTATAGAGTAAGTAGAGTCCAGGAGACTGTGTCTCTTGCTATGTTATCTTTCTTTAAATGCCTGTCTCTAAGCTCAAGGCCTCTGGATACAGCCACTTGAGAGTGATACCAAATGCCTTTCTTCTCCAATTTACCTCCCAAGGGGTCATGCTTGATTTCTGGGTTTGGGGATCTGAGGACCTTACCATATCTCCATTGTGCAGACTCTTCATGGTCTGGTGAAATCCGAATGCCTCCCTTCCAGCCTTTGCCTTTTACTACAGAAAGGTCTTCATCAGCAGGTCTATATCCTCACAGCCTCTTGGGCAGACCCTCTACCTCTGGATTAGTTAGCTGAACTTTTCCCCTCCTCCTTCACTCTGTGAAGCCTTCTGGAGGTGCAAAGACACACCTAGCGCTGAAGAAGATCTGGCTGAGGCTTTTACCTCAGAACAACCCTCTCCCCAACTACCTACCCCCAATCAAGTAGTTGCCTCTTGCTGCAGGGACTCATGGAGGGACTGTCTTTAGCAAGTGGTCTGAGTGACAAGAAGATCCCTCTCTCCCCCAGAGTCAGTAGGAAAGACCTGAGGAGAAAGAATAGCCCAGAGTCCTAGGTCCAGGGCTGATAGTGGTGAGGGTGGCAAAAGCAGTCAGCTGAGATCAGGCTTTGTGGGAATGGATGCAGATTTAGAAACCAGCAGTCATTAACTAATGTGAAATCAGCAACCTAAAGAGACGCTGCTAGAACCCATTTGAAAAGTGGTAAGACCAATACCACTTAGACAACATGATTGTGTAAGTAGAACATCCAGAATATTCTACATTGAATTATTGGGATTAAATAAGTGAATTTGGAAGGTCCTCAACTCAAGGTTAACATAAAAAAGTCAAGTGAACTGGTTTCTACATACCCGTAACCAAAAACTAGAAAATGAAATAAAAAGATACCATTTACTGTTTTATATTAAAAATATAAAAAACAGGATTAAATCTAATGAAAGACTTATAAGGTCTTTACATTGAAAAATACAAAGATTAAAGATATTAAAGAATGTTCGTACACTGGAAGATTCAATACTGTGAAGACGTGGCAATTACTCCCAAATTAACCTACAGATTTATTTCAGTCTCAGCAGATTTTTTTTTGGCAGAAATTGACACACTGATTCTAAATGTGCAGAGAAACAGAGAACCAGGAATAGCCAAGGCAATCTTAGAGAACAGAGTTGGAGGATATACTAAATATATATCAAGATTTATTATAAAGCTACCATAATTAATATAGTGTAGAATTGGCATAAGGATTGACAAAAAGACTAATGGAAAAGAAGAGAAAATCCAGAAATAGACCCATTCATATGAGGTCACTTGATTTATGATGAAGGTGACATTGCAATATGGTAGAGAATGGATGGTCTTTTCAATAAATGTAGCTGAAGCAATTAGATGTCCATGTGGAGAAAAATGAGTTCATATCATATCCTCAAATTAACTGCAGATGGATCATAGACCCACATGTGAAAGGTAAAATAATAAAGCTGGTGGCAGGAGGGGACATAGTCTGGCTGTTTCCTCCCCTCAGCCTGGTGTGATTGATTCCACTGGGCCCAAGTTTGGTAGGCTTTCCAAGACTCCTGACCTACTAGGACCCAAACCTGTCCACACCCATGGGTCCCAGAGACAAACTACCATTTTTTGATTTGTCCAAAGCAGCTTTTTTTTTTTTTTTTTTTTGGTACCAGGGATTAAACCCAGGGGCAATCAACTATGAGCCACATCCCCAGCCCTTTTTCTGTTTTATTTTGAGACAGGGTCCTGCTAAGTTGCTTAGGGCCTTCCTAAGTTGCTGAGGCTGGCTTTGAACATGTGATCCTCCTGCAGCCTCCTGAGCTGCTGGGATTACAGATGTGTGCCACCAAGCCCAGCTCAAAGCAGAATTCTTGAAGGCATAAGTTAGGAGTAAGAGATTATTACTAAAGATTCTACCCATACTAATTTCTCAGTGCATAGGAATACAATAAATATTTGTAGAAAAAAATATCAAAATAATTGCTGTCATATCAAAACCTGATGGGGCTACAGGTGATTTCCTCCTTTCCCATCTTTTTACTCTTCTAGATTTTCCCTAAATACAATGGATTACTTTGCTAAAGAAAACAAAAAAATTTTCAATAGAGAAAAATGATTTATGAAGACTGAGTGCCTAAGAGATACTTACCCTCAGTGTTGCCCAGTTATTGCCAGCAAAAACTTGGGATACAAACATCCCCAGTAGCTCAGCACACACCCAGCTGCTCAGAGGTCCTTTCAGTGTTCCTTTTCCAGCCCAGTTTCCAAGCGTGGTGGGGGTCCTGAGTGAGGCAGTTGCTGCATTCACCATGAAGCCATGGCATCAAATCATGCCACATGCCAGCCTGTCAACTGTTACCCTCTCTCCACTCTGCTAGTCTTTCTTAGTCAGACTGTTAGTCTCTCTGCTCTGCATCCACACTCCATCCAGTGGAGGAGCTGTCAAAGAAGATACTACTGAGGAGGAGGAGGGGCTCACCTCACAGTCCCTTCCTTTCTTTCTGCCTAGCCTGAAAAAAATGATGTAGGCCTCAGTCTAATACCTTGCCCTAACCCAGGGGAGGGAGACTGCTTCCAGGATTGGACCTTGGGCTAGGAATGCACTATTGTATTTGAGGAATGCTTTGAACTTTCCTCTTCTGCGGTTTGCAGAAGTATCTTCTGGCTGGCTGACCTATGACTAGGTTAGAGGGATGCTCAGTGCGGAGCAGGAAGGGTCCAGCCCAAACCAGTTTGAGAAGGAAGCTCCCCTGGCACAAGTCCTGCTGTGGCTGCTTCCTTCAGCTGGAGCTGGCAGAGGGGAGCCAGAGAGTTCCTTGCAGAGGCTTTCTGGAGGAAATGCTGCCACACCCAGGGAGCCCAAGGGCAGAGCTGTGGGGAGAGTTCAAGAACCACGGTCCTGGGGACTGTGGTGGTGGGAGGAAGCAACAGACAGAAGGGCAGGAGCTTTTCTTATGTGCTGGGCCCCTTCTGAGGATTAGCATCCCTGAGAGGTGAGAATTATTATCTACGAATCCAGATAAGGCTGAGAGGCCAGATAACTTGCACAAGATCACAGAACCAGGACATGACTGAGCTAGGGCCCTGAATCCAGACCTGATTCCAAAGGCCCTGCCATCGTTATGCCAACCCTGGAGGCAGTTGGGCTGCTCTTCCTGGAGGTCTTTATGAGCTAGGAGGGGCTGACAGCCTAAAGCACTCATTCACTTGGGCAATGGAAAGACAGGCCGCTCCTCCACTAGCCTGCCCAGTTCTTTCCTGGCTCAACTGTGAGGTAGAGCCTAGGGGAATTTGCGGCTGTCTTAACTTGTAGGCTGACCCTTCTTTGTATAGAACCAGGGAATTTTTTCCCCTGCAAGAGATGAGCAAAATGTTCCAAAGAGGTAGTGTCAGGGGCTGTGGAGGTCAGGGCCTGGCATACGTGAAAAGCAGAGCCCCTCTGGAAGGTCTCAGAACGAACCGGGCAACCTGTAGGCTTGGCTGAAGGAGCAGAGCAGGTTCAGTGACTGATGCTACATTCCACAGTGACAAGAGAAAGCCTGGTTTGGCTGTTCTAGCAGCCATGACAGGGGTGAGAAAGCAGCTGCAGTATGTGTGGGTCACCCTCTCAAACTGCTTCTCCTCCTCCCAGAAGATATCCATGTGCTATGGGGTTCACAGACCAAGGGCAGAACTACAGAGACTTAAGTTCACTTTTAAACCTATAGTAGCTTACACATTCAAATGAGCCTTACCATTTGAGACAGACCCCTTGGGAATGTATCTCTCGATTCCAAACATGCTCTGGTATTCCTAGAATTCCCCTTTGGGAACCATCTTTGGGGCCTGTCTTGAATCAATGTCAGCAATTCTCCTAACCCCCCATCTGGGCTTTTCTCAGAAGTGGCAGTGTTTGGACCTGGCTTTGAGTGAGTGAACTGTTTCCACACATTAAATCCCTTTCATGGAAAGGATGCTTAGCTCACTAAAGGGGGTCACAAGAATGCACTACATTGTAAGGTGTGGTGGTGTGTGCTTTTAATTCAAGCAACTCAGGAGGCTGGGGCAGGAGGATCATGAGTTCAAAGCCAGCCTCAGCAACTTAGTGAGGCCCTAAGCAAGTGAGTGAAACCTTGTCTCAAAATAAAAAATAAAAAATGGCTGGAGATGGAGATATAGCTCAGAGGTAAAATG
>CM053401.1:77249118-77296150 GCA_028644305.1 Xerus rutilus | reverse complement strand
AAATAAATAAAATAAAGATATTGTGTCCATCTACAACTGAAAAAATATTAAAAAAAAAAAAAAAAAAAAAAAGAGAGAGCTGGAAAGGTGGCTTCCAGAAAATGAGTCTAGACAGATTTGTAGCTCCACTGAAGGGGTAGGATTTGGTCTCTTGTGCAAGATCTAGGATGTTGGTAAAGTGTCTGTTATGAATGAGGCTGGTGGGATTCCCCACCATTTTCTGGCAACTAAGAAGAGAAGAGGCAGCTGCTGACAGGGCTGGTTCCTGGTTCCCAGAACAGCAGAGGACACCCAGCTCAAGATGCCAGCGAGTGAGAGTGGGGGAGGCTCAGGGCAGTTTATCAGAGCTCACATTCAGGGCCATGAGGCTCAGCATGAGACCTTGGGGCTGTGACCTTGGTCTGTTTTCCTTCTCTAGGCCTCAGCATTTCCATTAATGACAAGAGAATGGACTCATTCTCTGTCAGCTTTTCCAGGCACAGTTAGGGGGAGCAATAGCTTCTCGCTTAAGGAGCAGTTCTGGGTATTTTTAATAATCACCTCTCTGGGAGAGCCCAGTGCAAGACCGAGGCTCTGGAAAAGAGTGTCATTCATATGCGATTGCCTGACCACAAACACATGAGGGAGCATTGTTACTAAATCTATCACACAAGGGAGGAGCTCGTAGGCCATAGAGGCTGAGTGATTTACCCAAATGCAACAGCAAGGAAGGGACAGAGTCTGATCCAGACCCTGAGGTGAACTTGGCCACAGTTAGCCGTCAACATTCAGTACCCTTCCCCTGTGTCATTCTCAGGCCTATCCAAGACACTCTGAGGAAGCACATATCCTAGAATCATAGCCCCAAGACAGAGGGAAGCCCCCTTAGCCCCCTTAGAACTTAGAAAAGTACCCCTGCTACCACAATCATCCAGTCCCAGAGTGGCCTGCACAGGAGTCTGCCCCTTCCAGAGTTGGGCCTTTTCGCCCTGAGATCTACAGCAGGGTTGCTTCACCTCTTTTAACCCACCTTAAGAATTGTCACTCTCGGGCTGAGATTGTGGCTCAGTGGTAGAGCGCTTGCCTTGCATGCATGAGGCACTGGGTTCGATCCTCAGCACCACATAAAAATAAATAAATATATTTGTGTCCATCTACAACTAGAAAAATATTAAAAAAAAAAAAAAAAAAAAAAAAGAATTGTCACTCTCCCTCTTACAAGGAGGGATGGGCCTCACTCAGGCCCCTGGTTGGAAATTTCCTTGAATAGAAGACAGCCTTTCATAGGAATAGTCTCATTACCCTGGGAGATTTTCCTTTTCCTCAACCTTTACCTCCTGGAGTTTGTTTAAATATAAAATTTCATTATTAATTCCTTTACTCAAAAAGTATTTATTATGGCTGGGCACAGTGGTGCACACCTTAATTCCAGCTAGTCAAGAAGCTGAGGCAGGAGGATCACAAGTTCAAGGCCAAATTCAGTAACTTAGTGAGACCCTGTCTCAAAACAAAATAAAAAGGACTGGGACTTTGGGAGGCTGAGACAGGAGAATTGCAAGTTCAAAGCCAGCCTCAGCAATAGCGAGGTGCTAAGCAAATCAGTGAGACCCTGTCTCTAAATAAAACACAAAGTAGGGCTGGGGATGTGGCTCAGTGGTCAAGTATCCCTGAGTTCAATCCCTGGTACCAAAAAAAAAAAAAAAAGACTAGGGATGTAACTCAGTGGTAGAGTGCTTGCTTAGCGTGTGTGAGGCCCTGGGGTTAATCCCCAGTACCACACACACACACACACACACAAAGTACTTATTATGTACCTGCTCTACTCTATGCTCTGGGGGCCATGGTAAACAAGACAAGATCCTCCTCTTGGGCAGGTTAGTTTGCTTCTTCTAAATAGATGTTGCTATAAGCCATCCTGTGCCGCCTTAAAAGATAGCAGTATAAACTCCATAGAGCTCCTCTCACAGGCCCCTTCGCCCCTGCCCAAATTCTGTCCCTTTGTGGCATTCCCACTAGGAGCCTTCCCATATGCTGTTAGAATGTACTCATCAATAGAGAGCTCCTGCCCCTTCCCAAGGCTCCTGCCTTCAGTTCCCTTGGTCCCCTAGCTGCTTTTCCTTTGTGTGGAGCTTAAGGAAAAAGGCTCTGTCTCTCCTCAGCCTCCCCCAGGTCCAGGTCTGCCATCTGCTTCTCTTCATTGACATGAGAGGCAGGAAGAACAGCACCCCAGCACCCTATCTTGGCTTCAAAAAATACATCAAGGAAATTTCATCTGCTTTTCTGCCTGCTTGCCACATGTAGGGTAGGAGATCTTAGATTGGGGCCCTGCCCTCTGCCCCATCACCCACAGGCTTTGTAGACTTTCCCAGGGCCACTGTGCTGAAGTGTTGGAAGTCTCCAGCAGACTGGGCAGTACCCAGAGGTTCTGCTGTCCCACTTAAGTGACCCAGGAAGAATGAAGCCTATGCCAGGGTAGGAGGTGCTATGCATATAATCAGCCAAAATGTCTGGGTTCCCTGCCCTTGCCAGGATTCCCATGCCACAGGCCCCACTGAATCACCAGGGGAGAGATAATGGGGTGTTGTTTAAAATTGTAAAAATACAATGATGAAGCTCATTCGGTGGCTGTGTTAACACTCCAGCTGAATGACAGGCCAAAGAGCCAGGCTGGTCAGCTGAGGAAGGTCAATATTGATTCAGGCTGCCTCTCGGCCCAGCTCCAGCTGCTTGGACAGTGTTATGGTCTAGCAGTGGCTCAGGCCAGCCCAGCCCTCTGACCTATGTTTACTATGCCTTGAATCCCAACCTGTGCCCACCCATCTCTGGGTACACAGCACGGGGCTTTCTGGGCATCAGGTTGTCTCTGAAGGAAGACCTGAAGAATGACGTTCCTTGGAGGATTTCAGGCCAGGGACCTCCTTACCATCTCAGATTTCAACAGTCTTCACATGCAAAGACTCAAGACCTTAATGTCTTGCCAGAAAGAATCTCCACAGTCTTTAACTGCAAGACTCCCTTGTGTTTTGGCAGCTCTTAACTCCATTTCTCTAGTTTGCTTGCCTCCTCACTTTATGCTCATGAAAACACTGTGAGATAGGCTAAACCTGCTTTACTGGGCCCATTTTATTTTATTTTATTATTTTTTTTAAATTTTTTTTAGTTGTTGATTGACCTTTATTTATTCATTTATTTATATGTGGTGCTGAGGATCGAACCCAGTGCCTCGCACATGTGAGGCAAGAACTTTACCACTGAGCCACAATCTCAGCCCGACTGGGCCCATTTTAAAGATGGAAGGTAGCTAGGAAGAGGAAGGAGGTGGCAAGAAAGGGAATATACACACAGAAAGTGCTTGCCACATGCCAGGTGCTGTGCTAGGTGCTTCTTATTAGTACATCTAATGGTTAATGGTAGATATTACAGGTTCCATTGTATAAATGAAGAAACCAAGGCAACTGAAGAGAAAAGCAATTGTCTAAGATGGTCAGTGTGGAACTGGGATACAAAGTCTGACTCCAAGCTCATTTGCCATACCCACAGCCCAGAGAAGACAAATGACCTGTCCTAGATTACACAGCTGTTTACAGCAGAGATGAAACCAGAATCCTCGAGCTGAATGTTCCCTCTGCCCCAGACAGTACCCATGGTAATGGTATAGTCAGGGTCACCCATGAACATGTGAATATATGTGACATGTACTGAGGATGTTGCTGCTTTTGCCACTGAAGCCAGAACCCCTTCCAGAAATGGTCTCTTCCTTGGGTCAGAGACCCTGAATTAGGGTCTCCCACACTATTTGCCTCCCATGAACTCTCTACCTTTACTTTATTCCTATTGCCTTGTTCTAATACCCTCCCAATACCCTCTAATACCCAACAGTGTCTTGCCATATAACCAGACCATTCCCAAAGTCCTTCAAGAAAGAAGGGCTCAGAGTAAACTTTTCCAACTGGAAGCCAGTGAGGTGGCCTCTGTGGCTGAAGGACATTTATCACAGTTACTTCTTATAACCACCCTGTGAGAATGGCAATCCACCCCCATTTTACAGTTGAGGACATTAAAAAGTTTGGAGAGAGAACAATGTGCCAAGGGAGTCACAGGATTCAAACCCAGCTCTTTTTGGTTAAAAATGTTGTGTTCTCAATCACTGTCCTATGTGTAGCAAGAGGAAAATTCACTGTGTTGCAATATATGCTAAACCAGACACAAAAATAAATGCATAGAGTAGAGACCTCATCCTGCCCACCGCCTAGTAAAACAAACCAAAAGAGCCTAACAAACACTAGGGGGAATAAAGTGGGGGAAGATACAGAAAATGCTGCCTAAATCTTAAGAACTCTCATATCTTAGCCCTTGATGTTCCCAGCAGCATCTACACCCCATATGGAAAGCTACTCCCTAGCTATGGGAAAAGCTGGGGCCATTTTAGCATGTCTAGGGATCTGGGGAACCAGCTGGCAGGCTGGGATGTGCAGAGGCAGGGCACCTCTGCCTGGGACTCCTGGAGTCCCCACCTCCTGCCCTACTCAGCAGATGCTGAGTCTGCTACCACCCTTTAGGTTTGGAAGCCTCTTCTGGAAGCCTACATTCAATGCAAATGACCTGGCTGACACAGCCTCACCTCAGACAGGCATCAGACCTGATGACAATCAGAAGTGGCCAGGGACTGGGCCAGGCATTTGAAGCCCTCATGACCTAGCATGGGGCTGAGGTGGAGTGAGTGACTACATGCAGCCACTAAGGACTGAGAACTCACACCTAGTAGGGGCTAAGCCACTGCCTAATAACAGTACCGGGAGGAAGCCAGCTGCCTGCTCACTGTCCCTGCCAGCTTGCCTCTCACGAAGGTATGAAGAAGGCTCTAGGGCTACAAGTTCCTCACTCACCTCCTCCGGGCTGCCTTTCCTGCCTCCTCTTCCTCGGGTCTCCTCACCTTTCAGCAGTCAGCTCTCTTGGGAACCGAAAGAAGACCAAGGACCTTCCCGGGCCAGTCCACCGCAGGGCTAAACAGAAACAAATAAGAAATAACATTGGGACAAATGTAGTAAGTGTCCCCCAGGTTTTGCGAGTGACTGGAGTCTAGGACGTTGGAAACTGCCCCACGCCCGCCTTCCCCTCAGCGATCTCAGGTGCCGGAGGCGGCGACCGGTTCCCAGCGGGGATCCGGGAGAAGGGGCGGGTGGGCTCAGGGCAGCTTCCGGGGTGGCCCCTCTCCCAGCCGCGCTCCGATCGGGTGCGGTCACGGCCTCCCTGCTCAGAGCTCGCGCACACGCGGAATAGGTTGCGCTCCCGGGGCGCCAAGCCCGCTGTGCCTGCGTGCAAGGCCCCTCTGTCCCGCGCGGGCCAGCCTCGAACTTCGGGGACTGGAAGCCGGGGTAAGGGAGCGCTCGTGAGGGAAGGCCTGTCCCCTCATTGCGGCCCCGGCTGGGAAGGGGATCGCCGACCTCTGGCAGCGGCCGAGCACCCACCTGCCTAGCGAGAAGCCCGCGAGCGCTTGGAGAGGCCGCGGGAACCGGGCCCGCCCTCAGCGGGAGGGACCTCGGCGCGGGGAATGGCGAGGAGGGGCCGCGCTTACATGTTTGTGCAGCGCCGGCCTCACCTGGCCGCGAGTTTGATTTCAGGGTGTGGCCTCAGGTAGGACACAGCGAACGCAGAGCCCGGGAAAAATCGCCCAAGGGCGCAGGGGCCGCGGCGATAAGCCCCGGCTACCAGAGGTACGACCCCTACCCAGCGCTTTCACTCCAACCGCTTGGCTCCAGCTCCCGCCAGCCCTTTGCCTTCGAGCCTTGACACAGCCGCTCCCACAGCTGTCTGCCCGCCACGCTTAAAGACCCGACCTGGATTATCCGCTGAGCACCGGCTGGTAATTAACTCATTAATTTGCCTTGCTGATGCACGCTATGGAGCCACAGGCCCACTCTATGGACCTAAGAGGTGCCGTGGGTGTCACCCACACATCCTGGAGAACCCAAGCTGGAATCCTAAAACCTGGCACCTTGGCCTGCCTGCTCCATCCGGAAATTGTGGAAATTGTTCGTGGATAGCCGCCTTGTATAGGCAGGAAAGCAGGATTTAAAGAGATTCCAGTTCCCCATCACACCTTGCTTAGTCCTAATAATGCTCTGGCCTCTGGATTCCAGGACTTTGGAGGACTTTGGGGGACAGAAAGCATCATAGGAGAACAGCATCGCGAAGCGGAGGGTGGGAGGGGTGCACATAAAAAGCTCTCTATGTTTCTGTTCCAGAGCCAGCATCCCCTGGTTGTACCCAGCAGTGCCCTGGTTTAAGATCAGGATGGTATTTCCAGTGACTCATTCCTGACTTCCCATTTGGGGTAGGTTGGGATAGGTTGCTCTGCTTCTTTTGGGACAGAGGATAGATTTTATGTTGGGCCATGGGGTCTGGGGCCATTTGTCTGTGTCTAATCCAACAAGGAAGTGAGAAGACTCTTGTCCTTGACTTGGGCCCCCAGAAAGGGTTGGGTGCTGGCTGAGTGCCGAGGGGATTCTGGCTTGGAAATTCAGTACATCTGGACCCCAAATGGCTTTCCCTTCAAGTGGTGGCTGGGTAACTGCTAGTGTCAGTGTGGGGATTTTTTTTTTTTTTTTTTTTTTTGGTAGTTGGGATTGAACCCTGGGCGCTTCACCACTGAGCTACATCCCCAGTCTCCCTTTTTTTTTTTTTTTAAATATTTTTTCCAAACCTTTATTTTATTTATTTATGTATTTTGTATGTGGTGCTGAGGATCGAACCCAGTGCCTCATGCGTTCAAGGCAGGCGCTCTACCACTGAGCCACACCCCCAGCACCCCCAGTCTCCCTTTTAAAATTATTTTTTTATTTATTTTTATTTTGAGAATTAGTTATTTAGTGCCTCTGTAAGTTGTTGTGGCTGACCTCGAACTTAATATTCTCCTGCCTCAGCCTTCTGAGTTGCTGGGATTACAGGCATGCACCCATGTGCCCAGTGATTTTTTTGTTAACTCTTATTGGGTACCTCATATTTCAATTATAGAGGTCACTATTCCCACATAGTTTGTTCACTGATTCCTTGACTACAACAGTGCTATTTGTAGATAAATCATTACATTGTGGGCTCTATTGCCATGCATAGTTTAAGACTCCACCAATTAGAAGTTGAGCCATGGGAATTCACCAGTCCCCAACCAGTCTGTACCCTGTATCTGTCCGCACTAGAAGCCCTGATGCCCTCATCTTCCCTAGGGAAGGCTTTGTGCCAGGTAGCATTGGCTGGCCCTGTGTGCTACTTGAGGGCACCCCAACACACAGATGAACATTTAGTTTCCATTCTCCTTTCCTTACTCTATCTCCCTCTCCTCTTCTTTGTGTCTTTTCCAGGTGGATTCTTTTTCTTGCCTCTGACTGGACACTGTTGGCCTAACTCTGTTAGAATAAACCATGACCTCAGGTGGCTGCCCAGGAAGCTGACTACTGAGTTAAGGATGGGACCGTGCAAGGAGGAGAGAGCAGGTGGTACAAGTATGGCTTTACCCACAGATTAGATATCCAGGAACATGGGTGCAGTGGCCCAGTACTGGCTACGAGAAGACAGATGTGCTATATAGAGGGAGGAAGTAGAGATTAGTTGCTAAGAGTTCAAAATGAACCACGAACCAAAGCTAGAATGAAATGCATTATGTGATTGAACTTAGAATCAACACCCTAAATTACTTTATAGTGACTCTTGAATGTCCATGTGAATTATTTTCTTTTAATATATATGCCTATGTACCAAAACCACAGTTCCAAGCAGTACCTTTGAACTGTTAAAACTATAGTAAGTATGAATATTCTTAAAAATGAACTGGGGCTGGGATTGTGGCTCAGTGGTAAAGCACTTGCCTCACATGTGTGAAGCACTGGGTTTGATCCTCAGCATCGCATATAAATAAAGGTCCATCAACAACTAAAAAGATTAAAAACAATTAAAAAAAAAAAAAAAGAACTGAGCCGGCACGGTGGTACAAGCCTGTAATCTCAGCACTTAGGGAGGCTGAGACAGGAGAATCGCAAGTTCAAAGCCAGCCTCAGCAATGCAAGGCACTAAGCAACTCAGTGAGACCCTGTCTTTACATAAAACACAAAATAGGGCTGGGGATGTGGCTCAGTGGTTGAGTGCCCCTGAGTTCAATCTCCAGTACTCAAAAAACAAAAAAAAACAAAAAAAACCCCTGGTATTTAATTTATTTGAATCCAGGATTGCATATCCCAGAATAGCTACTAGCTAAGTCTTATCTTCACCTTACATGGAGTAAATCCCAGAACCCCTGGATTCTTCCCACCTTGGGAGAAGCAGCTGGGCTTGGGTATCTAGAGACACAGAGACACAGAGTCATAAATAAGACCGACCATGGAGGTAATGACTCCCTAATCACTAGAAGTGATTAATGGAGAATAATAGATATGCCAGAGAAAAAAATACCACACTAAATATGAGACTAGACTAGAGAACTCTTGGGCCACCATAGTACCACATTTCTGAACTTTCAGTCTCTTCTGCATGTGGTTCAAGTGTACTAGGTTGGCTGTTGCCCTACATATTGGGATGACTGGGACACATAGGGTGGGTCCTGAGTGATTAATCCCTACGTGTGACTCTCCCTCTTTTCTCTTCCCCTCTAATCCATGTGCAGCTCAGCTCTGCCTAGGAGGAGAGAGCAGAAGTGTGGTAAGTGTCAGGAGCAGTCTAGGGGACAGCACCTCCTCTAGAGTCTCCATGTCTCTGGCCCCCTTCCCAGGTTATCATGCTGAGCAAAGGGATGAGGCAGGCACACACCTCTCTGAATAGCCTTGGCTGCTGGCTGAGAGAGTTCTCCAGGTACTGCCATTCTCCACACTGGCCTGGAACCGTGGACACAGGCACCAAGAACAGGCATTTTACCTTGAAAAGGGGCTTTTGGAGCCTTGCTTGCTGCGGGGCATTGGCTGGCCAGCATAGTCTGCAAGGGCCTCAGGGCAGGCACAGGGTGGGGCAGCCACTTCCCAGTGCTCTCAGACTCTGGTTGTCAGAACTGTTGTAACATCTGAGCACCAGCAGCCAGGGTGAAGAGCCCAGGTTAGGGCCAAAGAGAAAAGATACCGATCGACTTGTGGTTTAGAAATACAAACACATTATCCTTTCTCTGCACCTTTCTGCTCATGACTTGAAAAGCTTCCTGGGGATCAGGAACCTGCTAACAAGCTCACTTACATCTTGCAGGGCTCCTTTCTCTGGATGCCTCTACTGTCCTCTGCTAATAGTAACAATAATGCCTGCCAATTACTGAATGCTTCTGATGGGCCTGATGGGCCCAGTCCTGTGCTAAACTGCACATATTATCTCATTCAGTCTTCACAAGGATCCTTGGATATAGGCATTATACTATTATTATTCTAGTTTTACAGATGAGGAAACTGAGGCAAAGAGTGGTTAAGGTCTAGCTTAAGATCTCATAATTACTGCTATATACAGAATGTTTGTGCCCCTCCCAAATTCTTATGTTGAAATCTAATCACCAATGTGAGGGTATCAGGAGGATTAGCTCGTTAAGGCAGAACTCTCATGAATGGGGTTTGTATCCTTACAAAAGCAGCCCCGGAAAGGTACCTGGCTCCTTCAGCCATGTGAGGTTATAGTGAAAAGAGCCATTTGTGAACAAGGAAGTAGACCTTCATCAGATACCAAATCTGCCAGCACCTTGATCATGGACTTTTCAGCTTCCAGAACTGTAAGAAACAAATTTCTGTTGTTTAAGGCACCAGTCTATGGTATTCTGTTACGCAGCCCAAATGGACTAAGCTAGAATTTGAGTGTAAGTATATCTGAACAAAAAGTCTGCTGTGCTTCTCAGAAGTGCCTGGTCCCAAGGACAATCCAAACAGTTGGGGGAGAGGGGCCAACTCCCAGGGAGAGGGAGTCAGGTAAGATACAGAGGGGTATAAGGAATGCCCCTCTCTCATTTCTGAGCAGGACACGAGGATCCACTAATAGTGCCAGGTGTGAGGGGCAGAGGGGTCACTGGATCCTCTGCTAGGAACCATGTGCTGGGTTTCCCTAGTCATGAGCCAGAACCTGCCTGAAGTCCCTGTATCAAACAAACCATCTGTCCTTCACAGATCCAAATGGGCCCAACATCAGATGTACATGCAGGGACTGCTGGAGAGGGGGGCGCTGAAACATCTGCTCACTGCACGGCTAGAGGAACCTGTGAAACCTGGGCTCCAGGAGGAGTGAATGCTGCTCACCTGGAGTCCCCAGCCCTAGGAGAGAGGCACTCTTTGGAGATCCCTTCCCCCTCTTTTCCAAGCTGCCCTACAGTACCTGATCCTGCTCTGGAGTTGGCCTGGACCAGTGTCCTCATGCTGATGAGACCACCCACATCTTTCTGTTGGGGGGCTAAAAGGCAGGTGCCAAGCTCCAAGGGCCTGACAGCATGAGTTGAAGGAGCAACTGCCAGGCCCAAGGGGCTCTTGGGCAGGAAGGAGAAAGGTAGTGTCGAGACTGCAGCCCCTTTGCCTCTAGACTTATAGCATGTCCTTAGCCTCAATTTCTTGACATGGATAACAGGGGTTATCTAGTATCAGGGTCCAAGCTTGCCTGACAGTCCCAAAGAGACCTAGTGTCTTGGAATGAGTTTCTCAGCTGCAGGGACCACTATAGGCTATGGCACCCTTCACAGGTACTTGGGGGTACATGCTAAGCTGCCCCGGGAAAGGTTGGGTAACAAAGAGCCACCTCAGCACTGAGGACAGTCATTTTGGAGAGATGATGAATTCATTTAATATCTTCTCACTACAACTACTTTGCAGCCCCTGCTGTTAATGGCCTCCAAAGTTCTATCCAAATGTCTTTTGCTGGCATTTTAGCTCTCTGGCTGGTATTATTGCTGGCAGAACTAACAGCTGGAAGCCTCCTTAAAAGGAAATTCTTCATTGTCCTCCTCTCCCCTGAGCCTCCAGTAGCCACTCCAGGTATGAGGTTGGGGCAGGCTGTACTATGAAACCCAGGGCTTGATTTTCTTTTCTTTTTTTTTTTTTTCTAAATATTTATTTTTTAGTTATAGGTGGACAGAATATCTTTATTTTTTTATGTGGTGCTGAGGATCGAACCCAGTGCCTCCCGCGTGCTAGGCGAGCACGCTACCACTGCGCCATAACCCCAGCCCCCCCAGGGCTTTATTTTCAAGGAGGGCAGGAGAGTGTTGGGGGAGCCGAAAACCTGTGCCTGTCCAGGTGAGGGCCAAGACCCAAGTTCCAAGGAAGGAGAGAGCCTGAGGAAGAATGATATTGGCTGTCCAAGCCCCATATCCAACCCAGTGGGCAGAACACCTTAGCTCTAAATGCCCACAAGCTGCAGCTGTGGGCTGTGTGGCCTCCAGGGAGCACTGACCACTCTGCATCTGCCCTGGATATGTGTTAGAAGGCATGGCCTGTCTGCCATTTGGTTAGTCTGTGCTAGGCTGCCATCCCTTCTCTGAGTCTTTCCTTCTCCAGCTCTGTTACACACACCTCACAGAGCCCTGGACTGTGACAGAGGTGGCTGGCCTGTTGGGACATTCCTGTGAAAGCTGGCATGGCAGGTCATGGTCACACCACTGTCATACTCTCACCAGTGGCTAGTACAACAGCCCCTATAGAATTGGTGGATGTCTGGGGGCAGCTCCTCCCAGTTGTCCTGCCCTTTTCCTCCATAGGAGCCCTGAATACCTGTGTAACCAAGCCTGGTGTTCCTGCTCCTAGGCCTGCCTCCAACTCTCCCTAGGACGGAGAATTCTGCCTCTTCCCACGTTTCTGGATCCCAGACACATTCTCCTCTGACAAGATCCATTGAAGTAGAATATAAAAGTCTTCTTGTCCAACCTGAACCTGGGGACAGAGTGATAGGTAACTGCCTTCCTCCTTTTGGGAACTGACCTCTGATGGTGGCTATTGCACATTTAAAATTCCTGCCTGGGGTTAAAAGTATATGCCAGTAAGAAGACCACCTGAGGCACAGGGCCTCCTGTGTGCCTCCCCACCCTCTGCCCAGACTCTCATGTCTAGACACTGTTATTACTCCCTTCTTGGGTTTAAGGCACCACCAGCCTATGATTAAAATGCTACCTGGGACACAGAACTTGAGTTGATTCATTTACAAGTTAGTTAGATCTGTTTATCAGAAAGTGACCTGGTACCAGGGGACAAGTCTGTCCTTGGGAAGCCCTTGGTTAACAAGCATGGGCTGGGCTGGGACTCCATATTGAACAGGATGCAGGATGGGAGGGCAGGGTCCATTTGCCTCTGCAAAGGCAGGAAGCATAGAAGAGAGATGGGGCCACTGCTCTCAAGCCATCAAGCCACCCAGCAGATCTTGCCTGCTTCTGCATGGGGGCCCCATTGATGCTGCTGTTGATGGACAGGCAGCCTGGGCAGTAGAAGAGAACCATGCAGGAATTGGAACCCCTGGGCCTGAAACTAGCTCTCCCCCACAGTTAGCAGTGTCATCTCAGGACTCACTTTCCTTCTCTGGCCCTGTTTCCCTTTGTTAAAATGATGGGGTTTGGGGGCTGGGATTGTGGCTCAGTGGTAGAGCGCTTGCCTCGCATGTGGGAGGCACTGGGTTCAATCCTCAGCACCACATATAAATAAATTAATAAATAAAGGTCAATCAGCAACTAAAAAAAATTTTAAAAAAATGATGGGGTTTGGACTAGGCATTCTCAGAGGACTCCCTGTGGCTTGACTGTGCTGCAGTAATCTGAGATGACCAGTTCCCTTATGGTAGCCTTTCCTCCTCTGAGCTCCTCCCTGCTGACCTGGGACTGCTCTGGCCATGCAAGGATACTCTGGTGTAACTGGTTCCCTAGCTCCCTCTTCCCCTGTGCTTCCTCTGCATAATTCCATATGGAGCCTCATTTGAAGCTGAAAGAAAGAAAATGGAGCTGGAGATGCTCCAGGCCAGGAAGCTGAACCAAAGAACCAGTCCTCCTGGTTTTAACTCTACTGCTGCCATAACCTTCAGGAGCCCCTTCATCAGGCAGGCAGACAGGCAGGCAGGCAGGCAGCAGGGGACCTTGAGCAAGGTGACTGGTTTGTTGCTATTTGCCCTGGGGAGAGTGGACTGGATCCTGATGCACTGGGATCAGAGGCCGGAACAAATGCACCGCCTACCTGTGCTTTCCGCACCTGCTTCTCTGAGCACCCAGAGGGACCTCCCCAGGTCCTGGGCAGCCTGAGTATGTATGAAAGACAAACTCTGCTTCCATCTACTTGGCCTGAATACACAGCAGCTGTGGGCAAACCAGAGCACAAGCAGATTATGGCCAAAGCAGAGATGCCTGGGTTTACTGATCAAGGCACCACTTTGGCAGAAGAGGTTGCCACAGAGAACCCACAGATGTGCATAAGTAGTCATCAGTGTTCCTCTGTAAATACGTAGGTCTTTGCACTGCCTGGTGTGTCATAATGAGGTTTTGTAGAAAATGCTGGCCACCATGGGTGTTCCTTTGTAGGGATGAGGCCCATGTGGCCTCTTATATAGTTATAAGGGTACTTTTTATTTTAAACATGTGATTTCCCTCAGGATTTGAAAGCCTGTTATGTTTTGGGTTTCCCTTTTTTTTTTTTTTTTTTAGGTGAATAGAATGTGAGATTGCCTTTTCTGAATTCATAGGACAGATAAACTTTTGGTAAGAAAAGCAAAAAGTCTGAGCTTGAGCCTTACAATTACCAGGCATTTCCAAGTCACTTGCCAGAGTAATCAAGGAGCTCCCGGTTGTCTCCAGTCCAGCCCCTCCACACGTAGCACCTCCACGTTTTGTGCTTTAGATGGAGGTCACTGGAATATGGTTCCTCCAGGAATTGTGGACATCATGTGACGAAAGATTCCAGGCCCAATGAGAAATGAGACCAGGGCTATCCCCAGCCTCTTGATCACTTTACTATGTGCGTGCAGCCCACTCCAATGCCTCTCTACTTTGAACTCCAGACCCCCACGAGGAACAGTTAATAGTCTCAAGTAGCCAGTCACAGTGGCACATGTCTGTAATCCCAGCTACTCGGGAGGCTGAGGCAGGAGGATTGCAAGTTTGAGGCCAGTCTGAGCAACTTAGTGAGACCTCCATCTCAAAAAAAAAAAAGTGGGGAAACTGGGGATGTGACTGGAAGTCACCAGGAAGAGGCAATGCCAGGCCTGACGCTCACCTTGCTGACTCTGCACTGTTTAACCCCGTCATACTGTGTCTTGCCACACTTACGTATGTCCCTGAGCACTCATCTGCTGGGACCTAAAGATTGAAGCTTCTTCCATAAGTGTTTTTCATTCTTATATTTTTTTTCCCTTTGGTCCATCTGTATAAAGTCTATGTTAAGAACCATCTTCTAGTATTGGTTTAGTTTTATAAATTATCTGGACTGGATGAGTCATGGCTGACAATTTCAGCCATGAGTCTGGGGCCCAGAGTGGGTGGAAGGATGAAGCCACCCAGTTGCTGATTGTGGCTCTGTGGATCAGCTTGTTTCTGGTGGGGTTGACCCCATGCTCAGCTTTTCTTTACATTGCTCTATCAAAGGGTTATAAGCTTCCCCATGGCAAAGATTCTGTCCCATTTATCTATCAGTACTTCTCCCCACCCGCTTTCTGGCCACCAGTATTTTGTATTTAGTAAACACACAATCCCTATCACAGGACGGGAAGTCAGCTAGCTAGAAAAAGCACTGCTTGGATCCCACATCTGGACAGGTGTTGTGGTCTGAATGTATCCCCCAAAGTTCATGTGGTGGAAACTTAATCCCCAATGCAACACAGTTGAAGATGTGGGATCTTCAAGAAGTGTTTGGGTCTTGAGGGCTCTGCCCTCGCAAATGAATTAATGTCTTTAGCATAAGAATTTATTACAAAATTGAGTTAGGTCCTCTCTCTTGTTGGGGGTGGGGATTGGGGATTGAACCCAGGGGCACTTAATCACTGAGTGGGGTTTCCACAGGGAAGGCCAGAGCCCTCTGCTCCCTCCTGGACCACCAGCTACCACCCTGCTGGCTTGCTGTTTGCCTGCTGCTCACTAGCCTCTGCCATTGTGCCCACCAGCTAGGCACCACCACTGTGCAGTTCCACATACCTGAAGGCCTTCCAAGTTTAGAGTCACTTTTTTTTTGGTACTGGGGGTTGAACTCAGGGGAATTCAACCACCACATCCCCAATTCTATTTTGTATTTTATTTAAAGACAGGATCTCACTGAGTTGCCTAGCACCTCACTGTTGCGGAGGCTAGCTTTGAACTTGTGATCCTCCTGCCTCAGCCTCCCAATCTGCTGGGATTATAGGTATGCAACACAGTGCCTGGCTAGAGTCACCTTTTGAGAGGAAGCAGGAAATACTCCCACAGCAGGGTCATTTTCTTCATCTTGGAGCCAGGTGTGAGAAATACTTATGGGCTCCTCCTGACCTTGTCCCATGTATTCTCCCAGGACAGGAAACATTGGTAGTTATCCTTAGGAGTGGATAGTGCAGAGTGGGCTTTGCCTTGGCGGGAGACCCCACCAGGGTAGGCCCTGTGCCTGGCCTGTCCCAAAGAGCTCACAGAACTCAAAGAATCAATCTGCTCTTGAGGACTGGATGGACCATGCAGTTCCCACACTTCTAACCTGCCACCACTCTCAGGGGTGTGAAGCTTCCATGCAAATCAGTGTTTCCGGAAAGCCTTGTTCCTTGTGCCAACCCTTTCCTGGTGCTCTTGTCACTAAAGTTCCCAGAGCCTAGTACCAGGACCATTGCAGGGAAGCCTGCCTGGAGAGGGGGGCACCTTGCTTGGCCCACAGGCCTCAGTGCCCCTTAAGTTAGCTCCCAGGCCCAGAGGCCTTGGGACCACTAAGCCCTGAACTAGTCCTCTTCTGGAGCCCATTTCCCATTAGGACCAGCTCAGGGAAGACCCTAAGCAGAAATGTAGGAACCTCTGACCCTAGAATGTAATGCCAGAGAAAGAGCAAATGGGAGACTGTGCTGTATTAGCCATGCAGCTTTGGGGGAACCCATACTTTATAACCTCCAGTTCACTGAGCCTAATGTCCCTGAAGCCCACCTGGCCAGTAAGCTTGCAGAAGAGGTAAGGAGCCTGAGGCCTGTGAGGAGGGAGTGCACTCAGCCAGGTGGCCCCCTGACCCTGTCCCGACGCTGAGTTTCAGAGTTAGACTCTGTGCCAGGTCAAGCTCAGTGAAAGAGCGTGACTCAGAGCCTGGGACCCATCGGACGCTCCATAAATATTTGTGGAATGAATACATGAGGGGTGAGATGAGAGGGGCCTCTTGTAGGGGCATCCTGGTGGCAGTGGCTAGGCCCAGCAGGCACAGGAAATAAATGCAGGCACTGCAGAAACAAGCCTCTCTCCTGGTCAGGGGGCCAGAGGCCAGCTTGGTTTAAGCTGTTTCAAAATCCACTTGGAGAAGGATGGCAGGTTGGACAGAGCATGGGAATCCTTAGCCCAAGGACTCACAGGAACATGGAATTAGCCTCCCTGTCCCAGGTGGGGGTGGCCTCAATGCCTCAGTCCTCAGTCCCCAGTCCTGGAAGCCAGAGCCTATAGCAGCAGCAGGAACCTTACCTTGGCTGCTCCTTCAGGTAGCTGGGTCTCACTCCCTCCCACTGCAGGCTGGCACTTGTCTGGAGCCCAGGAAGCGGCGCTCCCTTCAGGCAGAAGAGAAAAAAAAAAGAAAACCTCAGTGCTTTTCTTGCCCAGTCTATTCTCCTGAAGGCTCCTGGTCGGTGTCATCCTGCCTCTGTGGGCACACAGCCTCCCTCCCTCCGGCAGCTTACTCACTGGTGTGCCCAAGAGGCTGCCAGCTGTGTGGGGGAAGTGGGGCCCACGCCCCTCCGCCTGACACACACTGGGGCATGCCCTGTAGGTGCTAGGGGCTCCAGGGCGGCTCCCAGATGTGCCCTGGCCAGCACCCTTCTCACTGAAAGTCCCTGAGATCAGCAGGGACCACATAGGTGCTGATCAGCCCTACATGGGAGAGTGATAGGATTCTTGGTAGGAAATTGTTCCCTTGGTGCCCAGGGCTGTCAGGAAGAGGAAGCAATTTATGCACTATCCAGGACCCTGGTGGGTTTAGCTCCCATCCGTGGCCAGCCCCACTGGAACACTTCGTACCTTGGGGTCTTACTGGGTCTCTGTCCTGTGGATCCAGAGAGGGCCTGGGCCTACCCAGCTGGCAGTTACTCCTCAGCCTGCTCAGGCCATGTGCTTGGTGTCCCTCTTCCCAGCACCATCCAGGGCTTGGACCCACCCAGCATTAGTTAGGATGAACTGCTGTCAAGTCCCCAGCCTTAGCTCTTTCCTGGACACAGCTTCTGTCTTCAGCAGGGGGATGGCACACACTCTGCCAAATAGCACTCACTCTCTCACACACGTGGGCCCGCACTCAGCACAGAGCCACTTACCTGCACAGGCCTGCCTAAGCCAATCCAGCCTCACTCTCCAAATGCCACTGTTACCCTAGAAGTCACACAGTTACAGAAACATCTCATGAGGCGAGTTCAAAGACAGCCCAAGAGGTCTCCAGTCGGCGTGGACAAGACGCCCTTTCCTCACTTGACACCTCCAGAGGACACACAGGCAGCCTGATTACCATGTCTGCTATTGTACTCTGCCAGCTGCGATCTCTTGGCAGGCACCTCTGGCCCCCACCATGCCTTCTATATCCTTAGGGAGTGGCGGCAGATTCACAGCAAGTCCCATCTTCCTCCAAGCCAAGGTAGGGAGGGGAGAGATAGAAGGGGCGGGACTCAGGTGCAGCTCCAAGTTTTCAGCTCCCAAAATAATCAAATGCAAAAGGAAAGGAAGAAAAGCTCTGGCGGGTGGGTGACTCAGTGGCGGTGGGCCGGCTTAGTCACCTGAATGGCTGCTTGTGGCTCCTGGCACGTCAGGAAGGAAGCAATGCCCTCCCCCACTTGCTGTGGACAGCAGCTGCTGTCAAAAGGAGCTGGCTGTGGAGCCCTGGTGTGTCCAGGCTGCCTGGCAAGCAGCCGGCAGCTCCCGCCTTGCTCAGGGGCCAGCAGCCCGGGTGGCGGCGTGCCCCTCCTCCACCGTGCACCCCAGCTCACTTTGGGATTTCTCCATTAAATCCTCAGGCAGCAACCTGCTCGTTTGGGGCGCGAGCTGCTTCAACGTTGCTTGGCAATTTTGATATCGTCGGAGGTTGCCATGGGGAGGAGGGTGATGTCATTGACACAAAAAACCCACTGAATTTACAAATCAGCTGGGGCTGGAGCTATTTTTAAAAACACGTTTTTTTCTCTGCCTTCCTTTACTGAGGGGAGGGAGAGGATGGGCTGCCAGCTAGGATCAGGGGGAGCCTCTTGTCGTCTACTCTGTCCCCCCCCCCCATTAGTTAGACCTCTCTCACTCACTCTCAGCCCCCCAGGATTCAGAGCTGCTGGACTCAGATCTGGCAGATGCTGGGCACAGCTGGGTTGAGCTTCCTTCTCAGAGACTCCTCCAATTTTGCTGTGAAGAACAGGGAGGTGGGGTCGGGAGGGGAAGGTGATTAGGGGAGGGGAAGACAGGGTAGGGACCAGTGTCCTGAGTTGGCAGGGACCAGAAGCAGCCAGCCACTCTATAAGGCCCCTTCATTTCCAGGACTCTGATCAGGAAAGGGGATTTTTGCTGGAGAGGTGGCTTGAGCTTCTGGCTGTGTGTACCTGTCAGCTCCCTCAAGAGCACCAGGTGAAGTGTGTGCTTCATTATGTCCTCCCTTCACTGGTTCTTTCCTTCTCTACATGTCTGATCGTGGGGGACCCAAGCTCCAGTCCTGACCCCCTGCTCATCTCTCCCCTGCACTTACCCACCACTCCAGTTGAAACACCTCTCCTCCTTCCTTTCAGCCGTCAACCTGGCAAATGCTCACCCCGAGCCTATGTCACTGCTGCCCCACTGCAGGTGCTACCTGGATGTGCCTACTCCCAGGGCCCATTTCTGTTGACAGCCAGATGGAAAGTCAGGGACTCTTCTTTATACAACTTATTTTTGAAAATTATTTCTTAAAATTTTCCTATATTGAAGTGATGTGATATTTGGTCAAGAGCCCAGACTGTGTTTTCACAGTATTGAGTTCATGTCCCAGGTCTACCATTCACCAGCTGAGTGACCTTCAGCAGGCTCTTCAACCAATTGAACCACAATTTCCTCATCCATAAAATGGGGATGATTTCACCTGTCTTACAAGATTGTAGTAATTAAATGAGAAAAGCTCCTGGCACAGGAACTGCTCACCCTGAGAGCTCAATAAACTCTTCTCTGCTGGCCTGTGTCATTTATTGCTCATTCGTATCTACCCACCAACTGGTGGCAGGTCAATTTCCAAAACCATAACCCCATTTTCCTCCTGTACAAAGGTCTCAAGCTGCAATAAGACATTTTAGGTAAACTGCACAATGTTAGATATCATGGCATTAAATGTAAAAACTTCAATTATTGGCTACATGAAATATTTTCCCTTTAATTAGGCTATTGATTCCTTTTAGAGGACTCTCTTCTTTTTGTATTTCAACAAAACTGTGTGAGTAAACTTAATTATAAATAATCCACTTCTGCTCTATCTCACTAACGATCCAAGAAATGCAAACTAAGACAGAAGGAACTTACCATCTCCCCATCACATGGAGACAAAAATTCAGTAAGTGGGACAGTGAATTGGTACAATTACTGGGAGGGCATTTGACAATTTTCATGAAAATTTAAAATGTGCATCCACTTGATCCAGTCAATGCGCTTCTAGGAATCCATATTAAGGAAGAATTGTACATGGGCCCAAACATATCTGTGAGAAAATATTCATTGTAGTATTATTTATAACTGTAAAAAACTGGATGCCACCAAAATGTGCATCAGTAATCATGATAATTGAGAGAAAATACCAAGTTGCTGAACAATGTGATGGAATAACCATGTATTTTTTAAAAGTAACAGTGGCACATGCCTATAATCCCAGCACTTTGGGAGGCTGAGACAGGAGAATCATGAGTTGTGCTAAGCAACTCAGTGAGACCTTGTCTCTAAATAAAACACAAATTAGGGCTGGGGACATGGCTCAGTGGTTGAGTACCCTTGAGTTCAATCCCTGGTACCAAAAGATAAATAAAAAATTAAAATTAAAAATTAAAAAAAGTAAAATGTATTTAATGACCTGGCACAGTGGCGCATGCCTGTAATCCCTGCCTCAGGAGGGAGGATTGCGAGTTTAAAGCCAGCCTCAGCAAAAGTAAGGCAACTCAGTGAGACCCTGTCTCTAAATAAAATAAAAAGTAGGGCTGGGGATGTGACTCAGTGGTTGAGCACCCCTGAGTTCAATTCTCAGTATGAAATATATATATATATATATGTGTGTGTATATATATATGTGTGTGTGTGTATCTATATCTGTAAGTTTAACAACAAACCATTCATGGTGGTTGCTCCTGGGATTGGGAAAAATGAAAGGAATCTTTCATATTTGACTAAAAATATAAAACATATAAAAATATGTTTGCATTGTTCAAATTTTTCAGCAAATGTTTTTCTATTTATAAAATACAAGACTAAAAATAAGTAAGAATTAAAAATACAAAATTAAAGACTAATATAGAAACCAAGGATCTGTGAAGAGTACTTAAAACTTGTGTATTTGAACATTTTCCCCCACAAATTCCATTTTAAGGCAATGCAGGGATATGAATAATACTTTTTCTTTTCTCTTGTCTTCCAAATTGCAGAAATGGTATGTTTTAGAGGGAAGGAAAATGCAAAGGTGTGAAGGAACTACTGTGGCTGGCACACAGTTTATTACATTAAATTTGAAACAATAATTTACTCAGATAATAATTACAATTATTCTCTTTAAGAAATATAACATTTTAAAGTTTCTGCCAGTTTTTAGGAAATAGATGGAAATTCTCAAAGAAACTATCAACAATGTCACAAATCAAGAAAAAAATCATGCCTTTTTCAGATTTCTGCTACAGTATCTAGCACAAAGAGATAATAGTCAATGCATAAAAGGAACTGAGAACAAAATGAACCACCTCCCCTGGCTCTGTATCTCTCAGCTTCTCTAACTGCCAGCCGCCCAGGACAGAAGCCTGGGGATCCCGGGATCTCTAAGCATCCGGACTGACTACAGTCTCTACAGACACTGAAAAGACGGTGCTCACACCACCATCTACCTGCTGCATCCCTCTTGCACATTACAGCATCTTTACCTCTTCTAATAAATTTCAATTCCTGAGTAAGATAATCAGTAATTGTTGATTCTTTGATTCCTCTTGTCTTCTCGGATTTCTGAAAACTAATGGTCTATGCAAACAGACTTGTTTCTCTACCATATTGCATGGTTTTGTAATGTGGTAAGAGTATCTGCAAATTTGAATCTGTTTTTGTAATAGGTTGTATTAAAGAGGGGAATCTGCCAGCCATAAGAAGCCTGGTTGCAGGTGCAAGTTCTCAGGTAACCGTGGTCCTGGATTAGTAGTGTGCCCTGTGCCCTCTATTCGAGTAAAGTCACTCCCAGGAGCCTCTGAGCTCTTCAGGGCAGGAAAGGCAGCATGGTGCTTTGGCATAAAGCAGGGGCTCATGTAAACTTTGTTGAATGAATGAATGAACATTGGAAGAGGTTCTATGCTGTAGCCATTCTTAATTAGAACCCATGAATCACAGAGCTGAAAGGGACTCTAGGATCATCAGCCACACCCCTCCCCCTACAGATGCCATATGCAGTCTCAAGAGATTCAGTGACTCAGCAAAGCCTCAGAGAAAATTAGAGGCAGTCAGGACTGGAACTCAACTTTCCCTTCTCACAGACCCCAGTTGATCCTTTTACTGCCAATGTGGGCCCATTCTGGCAGCAAGCCCTGAGTGTGATGTATCTGTAATTCAGTCAGAGGCAGTGGCAGTGCTATCACCACAGACATTTAAGCCTTTGAATTTTGGCTCCCAGGGATCTGCAGCAGTGTGAATCATCCACAACAGCATTCTCACAATTTCTCAATGTTCTTTTGCTTTTCTTTCTTCTGGTTTTGTGAATGGATATACACTTGTAGAATCAAAAGGTATTTGTCTTAACTGAACCATTTTGGTGAATCAGGCTTACTGTCCCATTGCATGGTTTTAAAAAATCTTTTGAGGATATGTTTGGAAAGGCCATGTTAACAACAAAATCCTAAAATTTGCGTAAACCAAATGCTTCCCAAGTTTTCTCAAAGAATAAAAATGTTTAGAAAGAAGTGGAGGGCCCAGTGTGCCAGAAAAAAAATCCCTTTACTGACAAAATTTTCTAGGTCTTTAGCTATTCCTCTACACTTCCCAACCCTTTATGCAGGCCTTTCTGAGGCTGCGCTGGGCCTGTCTCCACCTGCCCAACACTCCTCAGAGCCTCTCACCACAGGGCCAGGAAGGGTGGTGCCTGCCTCATCAACCACTACCCCAAGCCAGGGCAGGCTCCTGAAAGGAGAGGCTTAGATTAAAGAGCAGGTGTTGCCATTGGTGGCCTATGTGTCCTGAGCTCCAAAACTGGCCTTACCAGGAGGGGTAGGCCAGAGGCAAGTACAAGAGATGCCTCCAGGGTACCTGCTCTCCTCCAAAAGGAGAGGACCAGGTCAGCTCTTGGGGTTCTCAGAGGAAAGGAGGCTCAAGGGCCTTGTCAGTGGGGACACTCTAGATATTTTGCATGCCCTCTCTCTCTGGCTTCCCTTCTTCCCTGTGGGGGCAGGATGGGGAAGCCCAGCAAGGCATGGACACCTGGCTGGCAGGTGAAGTGTGTGACTGGTGGTGGTCTTTCCATTGTGTTCCACAGAGGAGGAGTGCCTGTAGGCTGCAGATTCAGGAATACCTGCAGAAACTTTTCTCCCAAGAAAGGTAACACAGTGGAGGAAGAGTCCAGGAGGCCTGACTATTGCTGCTGAGCAGCAAAAACTTGCTTCTTGGCCACTGCCCCTCTGGCCTTGATCAGAAGGCCGTGTTGGCCCTCTGCCTGAAAACAGTGTGTAAGATGAGGCCTTCCAATAGCCTGGTCTGGGCTGCAGACCTTCATGGTTAACAATAAGTAGGGGAAGGGAGGAGGCAAGGGACTACGAGGGACCTAAGAGAAGACAAGGACAATTCCCTGAGAAGCTGGTTAACATCCTCATGCCTCTACCCCCACAATGCCTTTGGGGAAAGCAAGAGAGGGCATGGTCATGAGGAGACATACCCAGCGAAGATGGCAGCAGGTGGGCACCATATTGTAAGTTCTTTCCTTCTTGCCCAATCTCTGGTCACAGTTGAAAGCACATGGTGCACAACTGACAGAGGTGGGAGGCAGGAGACAGGAAGCAGACCTCCGATCAGCAAGCTCTTCTTTATTCAGTAGCAGAGTCAATTAGTCAAACACCCAATGTGGTTCATTTTCAGGGGGAAAAAATGGCTGCTGGCCACCACCAGGGTCTGGATTTTATAGGCAGCCTTAGCAGACCCAGGCCATGGGAGTAGTTACTTACTTTTGGCGGGCCCTTCTGGCAGGCAGGGGGCAGGACTAGGTCATGGTAGGAGTTTTGGTGGCAGGATTATTTGGGGTGGGGCGGGACATTAGGTAACCATATCCTTCAACAATGCTATGAGGGAGACAAGGGAGAAAGCACGGGTCAGAATATCACCAGGAAGCCGGGCGTGGTGGCGCATGCCTGTAATCCTAGCACTTTGGGAGGCTGAGACAGTAGAATCACGAGTTCAAAGCCAGCCTCAGCAATGAGGAGGCGCTAAGCAATAGTGAGACCCTGTCTCGACATAAAACACAAAATAGGGCTGGGAATGTGGCTCAATGGTCAAGTACCCTGAGTTCATTCCCCAGTGGCTCCCCACAAAAAAATCACCAGGATTAAGAGTGACCCTAACAAAGGACTCTCCTGTGACTTTCTAGAGTTTTCCTTCTGGAGAAACAGTATTTTTCAAGCAGGTAAACAGGTAACGGAATTTTTTTTCAGGACTAGGTATGTGGAATTGTGAAAATACTTGGTTTTAAATGAGATAGAGATGGCAATGGGTGTTTGACCAATTGACTCTGCTGCTGAATAAAGAAGAGCCTGCTGATCGGAGGTCTGCTTCCTTTTGTGAAGTATCTAATGTATGTTGGGCACAGTTTGGCTGGCCTTTTTCCACCTGTTCTTTCATTGAATCCTCAAAGCACCATGAGGTGGGTATTATTATCCCAAAATGTACAGAGGAGTTGTTTGAGGAAATATATAAAAAACTTGTCCCCAGTCAGAACATGGCAAAGCCAGGATTTGGGTTTGAAGCCCTGGATTTCACTGTGATATTTAATGGCAAAGAGGAGCTTTGACTTTCCTGGTTGACACTGCACAAATGGCTCAAAGAGAGCCACTTGGCCAGAGTCTGGCCACAATCTACTGTGACAGTGGCTGTAAGTTCCACTGGAAGGGAAGTGCCTGCTTCTGGCTGGAGATGTCATCTCTGGGACAGGAAGGTCAGGGCCTTAAGCCTCAGGTGCGAGTCAGCTCTCATTCCCTAGCAGGTCAGTGGATAGCAGCAGACCCTGCAGAGGCCTATTCTATGGATGTCTTTCCTGGGAACAGCCCCTACAGTTTCCTGGAACTTCACTAGGAACAGGGTGAAAAGAAAAGTGTTTTGGGGGCTGGGGTTATGGCGCAGTGGTAGCGTGCTCGCCTAGCATGCGGGAGGCACTGGGTTCGATCCTCAGCACCACATAAAAATAAAATAAAGATATTCTGTCCACCTATAACTAAAAAATAAATATAAAAAAAAAAAGTGTTTTGTTAGTGAAATGGGCCCCTCTAGATTCTGGCTAGGTAACTTTAGAAAGGAGGCTGGTCCAAGAGGTCTGGAGTCAACTCAGGCTTTAACAGCAATGTGAGGAGCTGCTCAGAAGCCAGTCAGGGAAGAGTTGCAAACTGGAGCCCCAAGTTTGACTTGAAAATGTACTGTTTCCAGCAGGGGATGTGTTGAGCCCTGTCTACAAGAGCAGCCTTCTTGACCGTCTCAATTTCTGCAGTGAGCAAGGGCTACTGATAAACCTGCAGCACAGGTGATGCAAAGCAGCTACCGGACACATGCAGAGGGCCCCCCCTTGTCTTTATAATGGCTATGGCTAAAGGAGACTTTTATTTCACATATATTGTAGATAATGCACTTTACCAAGCCCTTACTCTGCATTAACTCATTTAATTCTCACAAAAGTCCAGCTAATAAATCCATTCAACAAATACCTATTGAGTACCTGCTAGGTGCTAGGGATAACTCAGTGAACAAGTTCCTGCTCCCAAGAAATTTGCAACCTTGGTAGGAACTATTATTGCTCCATTTTAGAGATGAGGAAACTTAAGACCTCATGATCAGGTCACTAAGTGACAGAGCAGGGGTTTGAAGTTAGGCAATCTGTTTCAGAGTCCAGGAGGCTATTTGCTACCAAATCATTCTTTTTTTTCCCAGCACTACCCATGTGGCAGACACTGTTCGTTGCCTTTCTAAAATCTATCTCATCTTCCTTCTCACTTGATGAATGAAACCCAGTTTCTACTTGTGAACTCAGGAAAAAGCCCCTCCCCAGCCCAGACCAGAGGGAGGATCTTGATTAGTGTAAATCAATCTTGGTAACTCCCTTCCTTTTGCCAGGGACTGGTTTAGGCCCCAGACATGTGACAATCTGGCCAAGAGACAAGAGAGGAAATTGGCTGGGAGTTTTTTGTTTGTTTGTTTTGGTAGCTTCAAGTTGCTCTGAAACTGGGGTAGTCAATTGAGTCCCCTATGGGGACCAGTCTAAGGACAAAAGCCAACATGCTGAGAATGGCAAAGCAAAAGTGGAAACAACTTGAGTCCTAAGTGAACCAGTGGGCTCCAGGGTTCATGATAGCTTCCAGGACACACTGCCCCACTCCGGCTCTCACTTCTTCTGAGTGTTCTCCACTCCTTTGGCTTTTGCTCATGGCTTTCCTTGAGGTGTCTACTTTTTTTTTTTTTTTGGTACTGGAGATTGAACTCAGGGGCACTCAACCAGTGAGCCACATCCCCAGCCCTGTTTTATATTTTATTTGGAGATAGGGCCTCACTGAGTTGCTTAGCGCCTCGCCGTTGCTGAGGCTGGCTTTGAAGAGATGTCTACTTTTGACTGGCTTATTTTTCTCATTTATTCTCTTAGCTTTTAAGCTGTTGTATCTTATTTCTCTAACTAAATTGTAAACTCCCTGAAGGGAGAAAGCATGCTTTACATTTCTTTATACCCAGTCATCATTGTGAAGCCCATAGTAGAGCTTAATAAATATTTATTGGCTAATCTTTTTTGTCACATTCCAAGATATATTTGCTGCCCTGGAGGGGATAAACATGTTTCAGCAAAGAGTAAAACAGGAGTCAACGGGTTGCAGCTGGAGACCTAAGTGAATAAGAATGTCAGGCATCTCACTTAACCCTGGCTTCCATTCAACCACGGGGCAGACCAGCTCCAACTGCTGCCTATGTGCCTCTCTCTGGTCTGGGTGCTAGGTGGCAGAGGCGAGTACACTGCTAGATCTGAGAGGGACTTTCATGTCTACTTTAACTTTCACAACAACCCTTTGAAGTAAGAGATGTCAGCACAAGTTTACAGAGGGACGGCAAAGGCAGATCTGCTCAGATAGGCAGCTGCTAACCAGCAGAATTGGTGTTTGGGCCCAGGTTTGCCAGTTCCTGAATTGAGCTCCTAGGGTTCCCTATATTTCCCCTGTCCTTGTTCCAACTAATCAAGTGATTATCTTTCACTCAGTGGCTTGGGAGAGGAATGTAGCAGAGCATAAAATAGAAACAGTTCTAAAAGCCTAAGCTCAAGCAGGAAGAGAGTCTTAGGGAAAGACTAAATGTCTTGGCTTCAAATAAGGTCAGTAGGCTGTTCCCCAAACCAGAAAGCCATGTCTTCTGGTCCAGGAGAGGAAGAGAAAAAAGGTGAGAGGAGTGAGACGCATCTCTAGGTGACTTGACTAGTGGGCAGCAAGACCCTGCCCGGTAGGTCAGAACAAATGGAATTGGAGAGAAAGGTTCCTGCATTTTGCCCATGGCATAGAAGTAGCATGGCTAGGGGCTGGGGTTGTGGCACAGTGGTAGCGTGCTCGCCTAGCATGCATGAGGCACTGAGTTCGATCCTCAGCACCACATTTAAAAATAAATAAATAAAATAAAGATATTATTAAAAAAAAAAAAAAGAAGTAGCATGGCTATGAGCTAGAGACCCTTCAGACTGAAATGCGGACTAAAAACCTGACCGGATGACCTTCTTGATACTTGGATGTATAGCTGATCCTGAGACTGTTTCAAGGATAACTATTGTCTTAATGTTACTCTCAAAAGAAATAATTTCCCCTGGGCTGGGGTTATGGCGCAGTGGTAGTGTGCTTGCTTAGCACACGTGAGGCACTGGGTTCGATCCTCAGCACCACATAAAAAAATAAAAAAATAAAGATATTGTGTCCATTTACAACTAAAAAAAAATATTAAAAAAAAAAAAAAGAATCTATGGTTGTCAGGTGCTGTGGCTCACACCTATAATTCCAGTGGCTTGGGAGGCTGAGGCAGGAGGATCACGAGTTCAAAGCCAGCCTCAGCAACTTAATGAGGGCCTAAGCAACTCAGTGTGACCCTATCTCCAAATAAAATATAAACAAGGACTGAAGATGTGGTTCAGTGGTTGAGTGTCCCTGGGTTCAATCCTTGGTACCAAAAAACAAAAACTATGATGGCACAGGACAACAGAGTTCTGCCAGTAACAGGGAAACTGATAATCACCAAAACAAAGCTGGGGAAGAGCAACATGCTCAGCGTCCCAGAAGAGGAGGTTGTAAGGTATCACTTGCAGGTACTTTCCCTGTAAGTGCACTGTGCCAGGGAGACAAAGGAATTGGCGTATAAGGTCTGGTAGGGATGTGGGAGAGTCATCTCACATCATGTGCTCCTTGACTGGCTGAAAGACAATGACTATCTGCACTGCCATAGACCACATGTGCCCTCCTTTTATCTTCTGCATCTACACAGAAGCTTGCAGTTGTTGGACCCATCTGCTTGATTATGTGCTTTTACCTTTTTTGGGAATCTTGACCACACTTGGATCGAAAATGTACTTCACAGCTACTCTTCAGGAGAAGGCAGTTTGAGTGATGTTCTTTTTGGGTGCAGTGATCTGCCACAGCTTTTGTCAAAATCAGACTTTCCAAACAAGTCTATTAAGAGATTGCTCTACTGATTACATGGAGCTTTGTCTCCTGGCTCTATTACATTGTCTACTGCTTCCCACAGTGTAGACTGACCCAACTCTCCAACATCTCTGTCCTAGGCATTTCTGCATCCCTCTGGCATTGATTTGGCTTTCTTAAGCAACAGCAGACAAGAGAAGGAGTATTGCTGAGACTGGGCTTGGGAGGTGGTGTGCCCACTACTCAGTTTAATAGACACTGGGCAAAAAACTCTCCATTTCCATTTCCCTGGCTGGAGAGGGTGGGGATGGTCAACCTTAGCTATCCTCATCCTCAGCAATCACCTTCCTTGTCAAGACAACTACTGGCCACTCACAGAGACAGCCCTTTGGCACTCAGTTGAGATTTTATCCCCTCCTCCAACTATTTTTGGAAGATATGAACTGGGACTCTACAGAAATTGTTTTTTCCTGGAAGAAAACGTACCTTCCTTACCTTCACCCTCACTTTGTAACCTGACACGTAACAGGCCATCCATTTTTGTAGCACACTTTTCAAAAACAATTATAGTCTGGTCCCATCTTTCTAGGGCCTGAACCTGCTTACACAGCAGGAAGAATAAAGCCACCAACCTTTTAATAGCCTAGCTAATCATGAAAGTGTGTCCAGGCTTCAGATAATTTGAGTTTTGATTTTTTTCTTGGTAGAGTAATGTAAAACTAAAATGGAGAAGGCTGGAGATGTAGCTCAATGGTAGAGCACTTGCCTAGTATGTATGAGGCCCTGGGTTCAACCCCCAGCATTCCAACAACAAACACAAAGTGGAAAAAGATATTTGATGCTCAATACTAAGCTTTAAATAGCTTAGTATTAAGCTGGGCTTAATACTTAACTAGGCTGGGGCTATAGCTCAGTGGTAGAGTGCTTACCTAGCATGGGTGAGGCACTGGGTTCAATTCTTAGCATCTGCTATCCTTGCTAGGTATCTTGATACAAAGACTATAATGATAATAAAGTACAGAAGACACTGGGCATTCTAAACAACCACCACCACCACCAACCAGTAAGCCTCCAATCAATTAACTAGGCTCCTAATCTACTTGAGAAGTTTCCAGGGAACTTCAGACCATTAAAAATTAGAATTAAATCAATAATGACACCTACAACTATCTGTGCTAAAAGCTTTAGTTTTCAGTACTCTATAAAGTGGGCACTTGGGTTACTCTCATTTTACAGAGGATGACTAAGAAAGGTTATTCAATAATGCACAGCTAGGATTCAAATCCAAGCATTCTGGCTTCAAAGGCAGCATTTCTAACTACTGTGCTAGTGTTTGGTTTGACACCACATGCAGGGAGCCACTTTAACACTGAAGAGGTTCTAAGTAAAATCGACCTCCTATAAATGCTACATGCAAATCCTAACCAGAGTATAAAGACAGAGAACTTGCCCTCAAAGAGTTCATGTAAGTTGGAAAGGTGATGTATATACATGTGCAAGGTCAAGGCAACTACTCACATAATATAGCAAAAGAATGATACAGGCAAGAGTTATGGGGAGGCCTATGTGTACCTTCTACAACATGGAACCTCAGCCACTTCCCATGTGGTAGGGCACAGGACTTGCCCGAGTCCTGAGTGATAGCCTTCTCATCTGGTGATGGGTACCCTTGATATATGGAAGATCCCTTCTAACAATGATAGTTGTGTTTCTTCTGCCTAAATCATATTTCTGCCAACCCAACACCCTCTGCTCTCTGGGACTCTTTGATTCACTGGACCACACATTCATACTCACTTGCCCTTAGCTATCATGTCCTTGAATGAGCTCACCACAGTGAAGCACCATGTCATCTTTTCAGCTTTAGTTTATAATTTTTTTCAATTTTGTTTAAAATGCAAAAGCAAACAAATAAACATATATATCTTTTTGTCCACAAATTTTAATTGGTATTTGTTTTTATGAAATGCCATCTTCACTTTACTAATTTCAGACTGAAGCAATTATATAAAATACATCACATGACCAGGCCAGTAAAATAAAAATACTTTGAAATTGCTGCATATATTGATTCACCTGTTTCAATTAAATGTTAGCCTGAATCAAACATATATAAGAAATAAAGTACACATTATGGTGGAATATGCCTGTGAAAATAACATTTAATTTTGAAAGGTATAAATAAGACAATGAAGTATATGGCAATGTAAAGTCAGCACATCAATTACAACATATTAAAGAAACAGAGTGGTATGCTAAAAATGAAACATTATAATTCCAACCACATCTAAAGCCTAGGACAGATTTCTCCCCCTGACCAAATGTCTAATATAACAAGTTTCTAAACTTTTTTTTTTTTTTTTTTTTTGGTACCGGGGATTGAACTCAGGGGCACTCGACCACTAAGTCACATCCCCAGCCCTATTCTGTGTTTTATTCAGGACAGGGTCTCACCGAGTTGCTTAGCGCCTTGCTTTTGCCGAGGTTGGCTTTGAACTTGCAATTCTCTTGTCTTAGCCTCCCAAAGTGCTGGGATTACAGGCTTGTACCACCACACCCGGCTAACCAGTTTCTAAACTTGTGGCTGCTTTTTTATAATATTTCTTGTTACTCCTTATTTCTGAGAACTATGTGCTAATTCCAAGAATACTGTATATAAAATCAATAGCTAGGAATAGTGTGGCACATTTCTGTAATCCCAGCTACTCAGGAGATTGAGGCAAGAGGAACATGAATTCAAGGCCAGCCTGGGCAACTTCGTGAGACACTGTCTCAAAAAAACAGCAACAAAAAAGGGCTGGGACTGGGGCTGTAGCTCAGTGGCAGAGCGCTTTACTAGCATGTATGAGGCACTGGGTTCGATCCTTAGCACCACATAAAGATAAAGACATTCTGTCCAACTACAAAAAAAGGTGGGGGTGCTGGGGATGCAGTTCAGGGTAGAATAACTCTTGGTTCAATCCTTAGTACAAAACAAAACAAGCAAAACAACAACAGCAACAAAAACCAGTGGCTCACAGCAAGCCCATAGAACAATCTGTATGTACCTTTGTGCTAACTACAGTGCTACTTTCCCAAGGTGTCATTTGGATTTTCCCTTGAGGAACCAAGGGGTATTAGTGGATTGTTAATGTCCTTTGTCTCTCTCTTTTTTTTTTTACTTTAGGGTAAATAGTTTTATTCATTGAGGCACTGTTGTAGTAGGCCATTGGGGTTAAAATAGGAAATAAAGTAAATCCCTGCCCTTAAGGAACTTAAATTCTGATAGTGGGATAAGAAAAAAGTGTATACACACATACCAGTGACAGGTGCTACAGAAATAAAGATAGGTAAAAAGGGACAGAAAGTAATAGTCAATGTGTGGGATGCTATCTATACAAACTGGTCAGGGAAGGCATCTCTGATAACAGTGATTTGAGAAAGCATCTACATGAAGGGATGTAAGGGAGTCATCCACATGAAGATCAGGGGAAAACAATTCCAGGCAGAAGAGATGGCAAGCAAAGAGGCCATAAAGAGGAAAAGGAGCAGGCATGTTTAAGGAACACTAAGGAGGCAGAAAGACTATAGTAGAGTGAGCAAGGAAAAGGGGTCTGGGAAGACGTCAAAGAACTAGTAGAAGTTACAGCAGATAGTATTTTGTAGGCCATAATAAAATCTTTGGATTTGGGGTCACTTAAGATGAGAAATCATTGAAGGGTTCTGATTTGGCTTGAATAGGTTATGGGAGAAGTACACTCATAACAACTTGAGATAATGCAGATAAAAAATGATATAAATATTTGCCGTAAGTATGACAGGATCTCCACATTCAGATTCAACTCTGGCTTGAAATTTTATTTTTAAAAAAATTCCATGTGTAGGGGCTGGGGTTGTAGCTCAGTGGGAGAACACTTGCCCAGCACATGTGAGGCACTGGGTTTGATCCTCAGCACCACATAAAGGTCTTGTGCTCATCTACAACTAAAAAAAAATTTTAAATTGTATGTGTAGTAAACGTGTATAGACTTTTTTCTTGCTATTACTCTCTAAAAATGTTTACAACTACTTACATGGCATTTCTATTGTAATAGGTATTACATGTAATTTTGAGATGATTTAAAGTACATAGGAGAATGTACATAGATATATGAAAAAATACTACATAATTTTATATAAGGGTTTGAGTATCTGTGGATTTTGGTATCCATGGGGTGAGGGTGGGGGTCCTGGAACAAATCCTCTGAGGATACTGAGAAATGACTAAATGTAACTAGACTGAGTTTATAGTGTTTTTTATTTTTTGGAGGACAACAGGTAGTCGTGTTGAATTGAATTGTTTTGTTTTTGGTACTGGGAAATGAACCCTGGGGTGCTTCACCACTGAGCCATATCTTCAGTCCTTTTTATTATTTATTTTGAGACAAGATCTCACTAAGATGCTTAAGCAAAGAAAGGACTCGGGACACAGGTGGCCACTTTAGACATGGAGAGAGGCCTCAGAAGAAACTGGCCAGGCTGGACCTTGATCTTGGGACTTCTATCTTCCTGGACTATGAGACAACACATTTCTGTGGTTTAAGCTGTCAGTTTGTGGTGTTTTGTTTGCCCTAACAAACTAATAGATACACAGGCAAAATATTAACAGTAGTGACCATAGATAGTGGGATTATGAATGAATAGAACTTTGTTGGCTGTTTTTTTCTTCTAATTTTTCTCCACTCATGTTTAATACAAATATGTACAAACTAAACACAATTTTAAAAAACACTGGATTAGAATTGGCCTTCCCGGTTTGTCTATGCTCTTCCTTAGTTCACCTTCTCAGGCTGTTGGGTGCCTGAGATGAGCCTAAGTGTGGTCCCTGAGTTGGGCTAAGAAGACACCCCAGAACCAGGAAGAATAAACCCTAGGTCAGGGTGAAGTGAAGTTGAGGATAAACAAAAATCCACATAAGATAAAATGCCACCTTTATCCTATCCAAGGACCCCATTAAGGTGAAAGGTCAGCTAGGCACAGTGGTATAGATCTGTAATCCCATGGATTCAGGAGGCTGAGGCAGGAGAATCATTGAGGCCAGCTTCAGCAATTGAGCAAGCCCTTCTCTCAAAATACAAAGGGCTGGAGATTAGCTCAGTGGCAAAGTGCCCCTGAATTGTTCAATCCTGAGAGAGAGGTGGGCGGGGCAAGGGGTGGTGGTGGTGGTAAATATGAATCTACATTTACTGCCCAGTCTCAGAGTGATAATTGTGTGTCAACTCAGTGGATTGAGAAATGAAGTGAGCAGAGAGAAAGAGGGGTTTGATTACAGAAAAGATACACATGTATCATTTTACATAATCAGTATGAGAAGTAAATGTGAGAATGTTTAAAGAGCTGTCTTTTGGTTAAGAGCAAATATTTCTAAGTTGATTATCTTTCAGATCCAAGTCATTTCACTGCTTCAATTATACACAGTATGCTTAAATATTTTTAGTTGAGATATACTTAGGATATCCTTCTTTTTAGCAATTTTAGAGCAGTAACAGTGACTAGAATGAAAAAATCAGGCACCAGCATGTAAGAACATTAGATAATCTTGATATTTCAATATGAAATAGACAATTAGACAGTTTTCATTCCTCCTTTCTCCAATTTTCTTCTATATTCCCAAGGTCAAGGTATAATTTATGCTTCTACTTGGGTGTCCACTGCTTCACTGAGATCTAGTCTCACCCAAATTACTCCATACTTTAAAGTTATCTTTTTATTCTGACCTCCTGCTTCCTTAAATCTTCTAAAAAAAAACCCAAAAAACTCCTTTTATTCTTTCACTGATCCTTTCTTGCTCTAATTCATTGTACGTGTAAGAAAAGAATGGCAACTATTCCATTTATGAAAGGTTGCTAAGACCTGTTCAAAGTCTGTTCTTTCCCTTTCTAACAACCACATTCCTAAATCAAGAAAGCCAGTAGCAGCAGCCCAGGTTATATAAATATACTAAGGGTTGACAGATAAAAGTAAAAACATTAAAATACAAGCCATATACACGAAATACAATTTTGCCACTTGAAATTTAAGACAATTCAGTGTTTTACCTACTTTTTGATCTAGACCACTTACTTGAAAGTCAGAAATACCTAAAGAAATGGTTGGCTATTCTGCCCTATTATAATCCTATCATAACTGTTACAGATATGGGATATATAAATTTCCAGTCAAATAGCTCTTATCTATAAAATTAAACCATTTATTTAGTTTGCAAAAAGTAGATGAAATGTTAGCACAAATTCAACAAATACTATTTTATTATTTATAAAACACATGGACCATAAGAGCACATGTTACAAATTGCAAAAGGGAAAAGTACAAGACAAAGTAGAGGCAAAAGGGTTAAATGACAACAAAGTATCCATTCATGGGATCCATTTAGAATAATACAGTTCCTTGTTACAGTTAGATAAGGCTGAGAGTAGGTTCACTACTGTGTTAAAAATGCCAGTTACTTAGAAGTATACCTCTACTCAAAAGTAGAGAAGTATTGGTAGTGCCTCTAAATGTGTCCTCAGTTAAATTACAGCATATACAGATCCAGGGTTCCACAATACAACCATTGATTTTAGGCAGAAATCTATGAGAGACCTGACTGCCTATCTTGCTGGAAGAGCAAAGACCCAGAACTAATTAACTTCCCTACCTTCCATAAGGCTTTGTTCAGGTGACTTTGGAATGTGGTATCAAAAACCCCATTCATTTCTGCTGCAAGTTCCCTCAGAATAGACACTGTGGACTCATCACTGGCATTCAGAATCCGCACAAAGAACTTATTCCACAGTTCACCATCCTTTAGCCTAAAATATATAAAACCATTTCCATCAAGATTAGGCATATGAAAATTAGAATTCTTTTTTGTGTTCAACTCAGAGGTACATTTATGCACCAAAATGATTTCAGGTAATAAATAGAAAGCTAGGGTTAGGAAATCATTCAAAGAGCTCTTTGAAAGCCGGGGGAAAAACTACAAGAGTATACCATAAGTGGGAAAAGCTATAATTCAATGCACATGAAAGGAAAGCCAATTCTCACTCATATCTATAAATTTCCTCTGTATATTAAGATATACTTTTCTCTACAAATAGAAAAAAATTTGGTTCCCTTAACTTTCCTTGAGTATAAGCCATTAAAAAGACTATAGCTCTCCACCCAGTGGTTTATCATCCTCACAATTCTGAGAATACTAAATTTGGCTGAAGCAATCTGCTTATATCTATGATGTTTGTACCTCTGCTTACTATTATTTTTATCAGAAAACTTCTATCATTGTATAGGGCAGGGCCATACCCCACCTATTGTGTCAGTCAGATCTGTCTGGGCCACAGCCATCTGACTAGATATGCCCGACTATTCTCTATGCTGACACTATGTTCCAAGTCTATTTCTAAAATACACATAAGAGGGATGGGGATGTAGCTCAGTGGTAGAGTGCTTGCCTAGCATGTGCAACGAGGCCCTGGGTTCAATCCCTAGCACCACGCACACACAAAGTACACATAAGAGACAAATACGACTGGTAAAGTTCTTAATTAAATAAAGAGAAAAATTAATTCGATAGAGGGGAAAGTGGAGAAGGGGTATTAAATCTTCAACACTGATTTTTTTTTTTGAACCAAAGAATACACCAGTAAGTCACAAATTCGTAAATTTATGCTGAAAAGTTATTAGCTAAGAAACAAAAGTGGATCATAAGATATTTCATAAGTTTTATGAGTAGGTTTGAAAAACTAAGGTTCTGCGACTTAGAAGCCCCTTTTTATGGGTGTATATATGATGTTTATTTTTGAGCCAGGCATGGTAGTGCACATCTGTAATCCCAGCAGCTCAAGAGACTGAGGCAGGAGGATTGAGAGTTCAAAGCCAGCCTCAGCAATTTACTGAGGCCCTAAGCAACTCAGTGAGACTCTGTCTCTAAATAGAATATTAAAAAGGACTGGGGGATGTGGCTCAGTGGTTAAGCACCCCTAGATTCAATCTCTAGTACCAAAAAAAGGAGATATTTATTTTTATTGATGAATGATAGTTATACATAATTATTGGGATTTTTGCTACATATTTGTACGTGCACATAACATGATTTGGTCAAGTTCATTCCCCAGTACCTCTCCTTTCCCTCTCCTCCTTCCTCCTCCTTCTGGTCTTGTTCTCTTTTCATGAGATCTTTTCCCTTTTTCTTTCTAGCATCCACATGAAAGAAAATATATGACCCTTGACTTTGAGTTTGGCTTATTTTGCTCAAAAGTTCTATCTATTTTACAGCAAATGATGTAACTGCATTCTTTATGGCTGAGTAAAACTCAACCATGTGTGTATGTGTGTGCACGCGTGCGCATGTGTGTGCATATCTCATATGTTTTCTTTATCCTTTACTGGCTGATAGATACCTAAGCTGGTTCCACAATTTGGTTATTGTGAATTATACTGCTATAAACAGACATGCATATATTGCTATGATATGCTGACTTTAATTCTTTTGGGTAATTACTGAGTGATATAGTTGGGGCCATGTGGTGGTTCCATTCCTAGTCTTTTAAGAAACTTCCACACTACTTTCCATTATGGTTGTACTAATTTACAACCACATCAAACATGTAAAAGTGTTCCTTTTTCCTCATATCCTCACCAACATTTAGCTTTTTTTTTTTTGGTGTGTGGACCAAAACCAGGGCCTCGTGCATGCTAGAAAAACATGCAATACATCCCCAGTTCTATTATTTGTATTCTTGATGACTGTCATTCTAATTGGAGTGAGATGAAATCTCAGTGTAGTTTTGATTTGTATTTCTCTGGCTGCTAAAGATATTAAAGATATTTTTCATATACCTATTGGCCATTTGTATTTTTTCTTTTGAGAAATGTCTGTTTAGCTCATTCCAAGTAGCCATTACTAAAAGATCATTTATTTCTTCACCAGGAGATTCAATTCTCTAGTTTAGTTCTACCCCCTCATTAAATAAATAATGGAATAAAATTAGTATATAATTTAGAAACCTTCAAGAGATGCTTATTAACTTTTGATAGAACAGCTATTAAAAAGAGGTTTATGACTAACACCAATTGGTTATAAAATTATTCTCCAAAAAGCTTCTATACTAGTCATCAATATTGATAAGCCCAGGTTCAGAATGTACTGAAGTCTGAATAGTTTGAGTCTTATTTGTTTATATATGTATGTACATACACACACCCACACACATATATATTGTAGTTGTCAATAGACATTTATTTATTTATATGCAATGCTGAGAATCGAACTCAGTGCCTCACGCATGCTAGGCAAGTGCTCTACCACTGTCACAAAACCCCAGCCTCAGTCTTATTTTTAATTAGCAATCCTTTATCCTGCACCAGTGCTCTAATAAAAATGGGCTAAGATTACTAGAATCATGGCATTTGGTTTAAGAAAACTAAGGTTACCAAAGCAGAGACAGAGCACCCAAGAGAGAGAAAATAATTTCACAGGCAAAGACCCTGAAATCACCAATACTTACTCAGAAGTATTTTGGCTAAGTTTCCAGAGGGACCCATCCCAGAAGACCTGTAGGTGCTCCTTGAACAATAGTAAATGTGCTAAATCTGCTATACCAAACAGGTCTACCTGAAATCACAAAAAGTGCCATCAGCTAAAAAACTTCTCTGCCTCATCATGGCAGTATATTTAGGTAAGAAGTTGAAAGGTATCACAGAGCTTAACTAAGTTTATTTTGTGACATACATTTTAGTAGACTGTTCCTCACCCTATAAGAAAGAGAGAAGCTCCTCAAAGAAGTGATCAACTCCATGGACTATCCTTAAGAATCAAAGATGAGAAACTATATGGACTATCAAATCAAATGTGCAGACCTAATAAATTTACATGGACTCCAGTTGTGATCTAAATGTGGTCCACATGACTACTTCAAGCTACTTCAATCAGCAAATGCCTTGTTTCTAGAGCTCAATCAGAAGAGACTTTTGCATATAATGCCAACATACAAAACACTTCACATTTGTCCTAATGTTCTTTTTATATAGATTGCATTTGATCCACATAATAATTCTAATGTTTAAAGAGAAGAAAATGTTATATTTATTTTATAGAGATCATAGAAAATGATTTATAAAAGATCACATGTATTGTAAGTAGTAGACATTGCTCTAATACTTAGGTTACTAACTCATGTGTTTGCATGTGTATATGTACATTCTTCAGTGCTATGACAGGAAAATGATACATTTTACTTGACTTGGTGATATAGTATTTGAAAACTAGGTCATCTATTCTAGGAGAGTCCATAGTAGTAAATACTAGCTTTCACAGCTTATCTACATAAAGAAGAGATTAAGAAACCCTCTCCATATTTCCTCAGGCTTGTTTTCCACTTACCTGGTAGGGAGAACAGCACTTAGCCAGGATCTTTTGTCCTTCCAGAATCTGTATAGTCCGAAAGCCGCTGAGGGGAAAAACGTCTAGCTGCTCCCTAAGGTCAACACTGTAGGAAAAGTCCACTATCTTCAAAGCTTGACTGTTCTTATTATAATCATAGGGATCGTGGATTCTAAGCCCAGATTTAAGAGAAAGAGATAATAAAAATAGGCCATGAAAGAAGCTGCACAGTTGATCTTTAAAGAAGGAAAAAAAAAAAAAAATACTGCAGGTATATATTATCCATTCCAACAGCTCCCTCCAGTGGTCAATAGTGAAAATGCACACAAAGGAACAAGGGCAGTGTCCACTCTTGTGGACTAACTAGTGGTGAATGTTAAGATCAGTTTGATGACACTAAGTGTACCTAAATCACAGTGCATGGCCATTATAGAATAGTTGTCACGCTTTCATATTATATAGTAAATACTGGAAGTAGAGAGCAGGTTTCTGCCTTATATTGTACAAATCAAAACATACAATAGCAGCTGGGCGTGGTGGTACATCCCTGCAATCCCAGCTATTGAGGAGACAAAGGCAGAAGGAAAGCAAGAAGTTCAAGGCCAGCTTGAGAAACAGTAAAATCTTGTCTCAAAAACAAACAAAAAACCAAACAGGGGCAGCCAGGCGTGGTGGCGCACACCTGTAATCCCAGCACTTTGGGAGGCTGAGACAGGAGAATCGCCGAGTTCAAAGCCAGCGAGGTGCTAAGCAACTTGGTAAGAACCTGTCTCTACATAAAACACAAAATAGGGCTGGGGATGTGGCTCAGTGGTTGAGTACCCCTGGGTTCAATCTCCAGTACACCTCCTCCCACAAAAACAAAAACAAAAACAGGGACCAAGGAAGGCTGGAGATGTAGCTCAGTGGTACAGTACCCTTGAGTTCAATCTTTAGTACCACAAAAAAACCAAAAAACCAAAAAAACATACAATAGTAATGACTTATATACTAATAGGGATTATGATGGAAGAAATTAAGCTGTGTTTTTTATTTACAGACAGGGTCTGAGTTGCTCAGTGCCTCACTGCTGCTGAGGCTGGCTTTGAACTCATGATTCTCTAGTCTCATCCTCCCAAAGTGCTGGGATTACAGGTGTGCGCCACTGCGCCCAGTGAAATTAAGCTTTTATAGGTCTCATTGCCTTTCTTGTTTACCACTCTAGATGGGCTTTCCTAATAGATTCTTCCTTCCAGAGTTTAATAAAAACAAAATAATTTAAGGCTGTTTTTGGTAAAGTGTTAACTATAACATTCATGTTTCTATTAAATAAACAGCATATTCTACCTTACTTCTTTGCAATTACAGCACTTATTTCCTAAGAAAATACTTTATAACATGAATTCACTACCAATTAATTATATTTCATGTAATAAAGCTATTCTGAGGAGACACAGAAACTATTTGAGAGAAAAAGAATGGATTATTTTCATGTGTTCCTTCTGTTTTCCTCAAACTCCTGATTGATATAGGTAAAGGCCTTATATTCCTAAATACTAGCTTTAACTAAACTAATCTACAACAGAGAAGGATCTTTTTTTTTTTTTAATACTTTAAGTCATTGATGAACACAATACCTTTATTTATTTATTTCTATGTGGTGCTGAGGATTGAACCCAGTGTCTGTACTTGCTAGGCAAGTGCTCCACCGCTGAGCCAGAGCCCCAGCCCCAGAGAAGGATTTTACTTTAAAATGTACAATTCTTCTAGTTTTCCTTGGCCCTACATCCAACTTATTTATGATCATCATATAATCATTTAAAAACATTTTTATAAAACTTTGGAGAGGTAAGAAAAAAAATTTCTTAGATGAACAAAAAGAAGCATGATAGAGCTGGGCACAGTGGTGCAAGCCTGTAATCCCAGCACTTTGGGAGGCTGAGACAGGACAATCGCAAGTTCAAAGCCAGCCTCAGCAACGGCGAGGTGCTAAGCAACTCAGTGAGATCCTATCTCTACATAAAACACAAAATAGGGCTGGGGATGTGGCTCAGTGGTCGAGTGCCCCTGAGTTCGATCTCCGGTACCAAAAAAAAAAAGAAGCACGATAGTTCACAAACCCTTTAATCAGCTACTCCATCACTACCATAGGCAAAACTTTCTGGTTTCTTTGGATATAATTTTTATTACCCCTCTCCCCCAAATATATAGACATTGAACTAAGTGATTTTAATAGGCTCTTTATTTTATGAATCTACATGAAATTTCTTGCCAAATTTGTTAAGTAATGACAATATAGAGGGTAATATCCCTTTGACACAGTATGTGCTTTCTTGGAGTCCCTGGTGGCTGAGAAGGGCTATCTGAATACATGGACCACAAATACCCAGTTATAAAAGGCTTAGAAAATACCTTTGATTCCAATTTCCATAGTTTGGAGAACTCTATCACAGTCCTCTGAACTTTTAGTGTTGTGAAGCAGGGTCAAAATAAAACTGAATCAGGGATTCTCATATTTGGAAACAATTTTTGTGATCAAAATGGCTGGGGGAATGCTACTTGCACTTAATTGGGTGGATGGGGGATTTTTGGGGAATAGGGATATAAAACATCCTGCAATGCTTAGAACAGACCTACAAAAAGAATTGTCTCATCTAAAATACCTATGGTGCTCTTGGTAAGAAATGCTGCTATATTATGTCTGGGCAAACCATTAAGACTGCTATCTTGCTGGGTGCAGTGGCTCATGCCTGTAATGCCAGCAGCTCAGGAGGCTGAGGCAGGAGGACCATAAGTTCAAAGCCTGCCGGGGTTCTGCGCCGGGGGTCAGCTTTTCCGACCAGCTGGAAAGGGGAATCCCCGGGCGCCCCCAACAAGGTCGAGCCGAGAAAGGTAAAGTTGTCCGGTGTGAAACCACCACCAGCCGGAGGGATCTGTCTCAGGCAGGAACTCCCTTTATTGTAATGAGGTTACATTCTTAGATAGGGGCAGGGATCCAATAGCGTTTCCTTTCGAGCCACTAATGGGAAAGCGAGCTGTCCAAGCGGAAGCAGTATGGAAGCGTTTAGGTTGGGGATCATGCATTGTCCACGAGCACGGAAATAAAGATCAGCCAATAGGCGGAGGTGATGTGGCTCTCTCGGGGTGGGATGCTTTTGTCCCGGCCGATTGCTCGGCGTCATTTTATGGTATGCCTCCACAAAAGCCGGCCTCAGGAACTTAGTGAGGTCATAGGTAATTTAGCAAAACCCGTCTCAAAATTTTAAAAAAACATGATAAAATTTTAGAAAGACATGATAGCCTGATATACAAATTGATCTGAAAACGTACCTTTCTCATGAAAGTAAAGACTGAAATCAAAGGAAGTAGTTAATGAATGTTCGTCTAATGTTTGCTTTGCTATACTCTAAAATTAATATAAAATGAAAAGTGCTTAAAGCCTGACAATTCACTTATTCTTTTCCTGTTATGTGAATATACAGTAAAAATGAAAAAAATAAAAAGTTGAGTTAATGTTAAAAACACACACACACACACACACACACACACACACACACACATATGTAAAGGGGATGTTGTTCAGTGGTTGAGCACCCCTAGGTTCAATCCCCAATACAAAAAAAAAAAAAAGGCTGCTATCTTTTTTTTTTTTTAATATTATTTTTTAGTTGTAGATGGACACAATATCTTTACTTATTTTTATGTGGTGCTGAGGATCGAACCCAGTGCCTCATGCATGCGAGGCAAGCGCTCTACCACTAAGCCACAACCTCAGCCCCAAAAGGCTGCTATTTTAACCAGGCATGGTGCATGCCTGCAATCCCAGCTACTCAGGAGGCTGAGGCAGGAAGATTTTAAGTTTGAGGCTGGCCTGGGCAACGCAGCAAGATCCTGTTTCAAAAATAAAAATTGAAAAGGGTTGGGGGCATTGCTCAGTGGTAGAGCACTTGCCTAGGGTTCAATCCCTATTACTGTAAGGAGGTTAAAGACTACTATCTCAGAAAAAAAGGTGGGATTCTCTAGTTCTTTTGGTTTTCATTGCAGAAATACATTGAAGGTTCTTTTTATTTTTAGACCAACTATGTTTAAGAGTCGAATAATTCAGCCTCTTCTTACAGGTTAATAGTCAGAAGAAAGGTAAAATAAAGATTTCATGGCTAGGTGTAGTGGCATATGCCTGCAATCTCAGTGATTACAGAGGCTGACGTAGGATTCAAGTTCAAGGCTAGCCTTGGCAACTTAGACACTGTCTCAAAATAGGTGATACAGTGCCCCTGGGTTCAATCCCCATTACTGAAGCCATTGGGTGGGGAGGATTCTAGCTCTTAGTGTATAGTAATGACCTCAGAAAGTTAACTGCTTACCCAAGACACAGGGTTGGGGAAGACAAAGCATCTTTAAATCATGCCACTCTACTCAAATATCATAAGACCAATAATCACTAAAAGGGTGTGCTGGTTCTCTAATCGTTTACATAAAACAAGTCTTAGACATCTTTTCCTTGTTTGTGACTCAATATTTTCTATATTTTTTAGTTCTAATTATTTTGGCTTCATTTCTTTTTTCTTGCCCTTTGATCACTTCCTAAATCTTATGGCTAAACTGGGTTTAATTTGAAGACTAAGTTCTTTTAGTTGGTTTGTATTTGCGCTCTGGTTCTACTAAATTCTTTTGGCTATTATCTCAGTTTGGCCTGACTTAAGCTTTGGTCTTTGAAACTGAGCAGTGCCTCTACTGCTGCTATATCTGCAATGTCCCCACTCAAAAAGATTACTAGACAATTTAAGTCACATTCCTCAAAATATTTATACTTTATATCTCTTTATGAGATAAATGAACACAGTTAATTCTTTCATCTGAATTAATATATTTCTTCAATGTGTTTTTTCTTTTTCTGGTACCGGGGGATTGAACTCAGGGGTACTCGACCAGTGAGCCACATCCCCAGCCCTGTTTTGTGTTTTATGTAGAGACAGGGTCTCACTGAGTTGCTTAGTGCCTCACAGTTGCTGAAGTTGGCTTTGAACTCGGGATTCTCCTGTCTCAGCCTCCTAAAGTGCTGGGATTATAGGCGTGTGCCACTACTCCTGGCTTCAATGCGTTTTTTCTTTTCTTTTTTTAGTACATGGACACAATATCTTTATTTATTTATTTTTATGTGGTGCTGAGGATTGAACCCAGTGCCGCCCATGTGCTAGGCAAACGCTCTTCCACTAAGCTATAATCCCAGCACTCAATTTATTTTTTCTTTATGTTCCTTTAAGCTATTCCTAATGATTATTGGCTTTTAGGTAGCAAATATTTTCTTAATGAAATGTGTTCATTGATACGGCGTTCATCAAAAAGCAAAAAAGGGCAATTACCCATGTTTTAAGAGAAAGCTGACAATTTGAATAAAAAGGACCAACCTGTTTCTTAGAATCAGACTCCTTGGACTCAAGTCTCCATGGACTATTTCTGCTTTGTGTAGCTTTTCCACTATTGTCAAAAGGTTATAAATAATTAACACTGTTATTTCATGAGTAACAAATTCACTGTGCTGGAGAAGATCCTGGAAGTAGAAGAAGAGAAAACTTGCAATTTCTCCAGTTGGGGCAGTTATAGTTATACTTAATACATTGATAACTGCTGCTTTGTACTCTTTCTTTTTGTTCTCTACTAGAATGCTGACTGGGCCTATGTTGCATTTTTAACAACACTAAGATCTCCTATAATATTGTAAGGATTTAATGAGATAAAGGAAAAAAAGAACCAACGATGAGCCTTGACCATAATAGGTGCTCTGTAAATGTTTTAAAATAATTTCATTACAGCCATTTTAGAGGATTCATATTACTATCAAACTCCTCAGCAAAAATTTCTTAAGAACATGTGAGGGCTCAGGTCTGGCTGAGTGGCAGAGCACTTGCCTAACATGTGCAAGGCTCTGAGTTCCTAGTAAGGGGGTGGAGGGAGCCAAAGAATAAAATTATATGTTGTGTTTGGGTTATTTAAAAATAATCCTAGGAGTGGGGCACAGTGATGCATGCCCAGTGACTTGGGAAGCTTAGGGAAGAGAATCACAAGTTCAAGGCCAACCTCAGCAATTTAGCCAGGCCCTAAGCAACTCAGTGATACACTGTCTCAAAATAAAAAATAAAAAGAGGTGGGGATATAGCTTAGTGATAAAGTGTCCCAGGGTTCAAGAGTATTCCCCCCACCTAAAAAAAAAAAATCCTGGGGAGATGAGGGTGCTATATATAAAACAAGAGTGTCCATGAGCTGATGATTATTCTAGTTAGATGATTGGCTCATGGGAGTTTATTGTAGAATTCTATCTTCTTTTTTGGTCAAAATAAAAAGCCAAAAAAAAAACTTGTGGGGCAGGGGCTGTAGCTCAGTGGTAGAGCACTTGTGAGGCACTGAGTTTGATCTGTAGCACCACATAAAAATAAGTAAAGATATTGTGTCCATCTACAACTATAAAAATATTTTTTAAAAAAACCCGTGAAAAGAAAATGATCAATGCTTTAAATTTTTAATTACTGCTAGAACACTGGCAGGAATTTTGTACTACAATTCTTTGCTAAGCAGAGCTTAACTACTTGAGGACTGTGACTTTTTTAGTATTAATGCAAACCTGCAGGGTAGAGCAGTTTATATATTGGTACCAAACAATATAGCCATCTTCATATTGATAACAGCTGCAAAACTGATCACACTCCTCATTTAAACGTTCCTTTAACTTCAGGTTGATATAAAAGTCCCATGGGACGGGTTGAGAAGATACCTGTAAGATATTTTAAAAATAAGAGCAGTCAGCCGGGCGCAGTGGCGCACACCTGTAATCCCAGCAACTTGGGAGGCTGAGTCAGGAGGAACACAAGTTCAAAGCCAGCCTCAGCAACTGTGAAGCACTAAGCAACTCAGTGAGACCCTGTCTCTAAATAAAATACAAAATAGGGCTGGGGATGGGGCTCAGTGGTCAAGTGCCCCTGAGTTCATCCCTGATACTAAAAAAAAGAGAGCAATTAAAATCTGTGGCTATGAGCTGGGCGCGGTGGCACAAGCCTGTAATCCCAGCACTTAGGGAGGCTGAGACAGTAATCCCAGCACTTAGGGAGGCTGAGACAGGAGAATCGCGAGTTCAAAGCCAGTCTCAGCAACGGTGAGGCGTTAAGCAACTCAGTGAGACTCTGTCTCTAAAGAAAACACAAAATAGGGCTGGGGATGTGGCTCAGTGGTCAAGTGCCCCTGAGTTCAATCTGCAGTACCAAAAACAAAAACAAAAAAATCTGTGGCTATGGCTAGCAGACCAAAAACACATTCCTTCTAGTCTTTCTGATAATCCAACACAAATAATAGTAAAGGAAATTTTTTTCCCTCTTAGAGGAACATCTTAAAAGGCATAAATCTACAATAAGGGACACAATAGCAACAAGATTCTGGAAGCTAGAAAGAGTATAAGAGGTTAAAAATTCAGTTAGATGACTCAAGGAAAACTGATAATAGCAGTGAAGAAAACTAAAGAGCAACCACATTTATACTACAAGACCAGTTCCCTATAATATATAACTGGTAGCAACAACAACCTACAAAAGTAAGGCAAAGAGTAGAGCTAAAATAGTACTCTTAGCCTTACTTCCGTAAATAGTTGCTGCTACCAGTTATATACCATAGGGAGCTGGTTGAACTCCATTTAAGAGGAAGTTTGACCTGGGATTCCCCATCTTATTCCTGTAGTCTAGCCTAGTAACTGCTTCCCCACAACACCCAATCCCTTACCAGACTAGAAGTTTATTTGGTAGAAAATATCAAACAATGGAGCTTTGGACTAGAAGACACTAGGTACCAGTAAAGATGGGAATAGGAAACCAAGAAAAAGTTTACTTATGAAATGTTAAGATGTAATTCCCTAAGCTGGGCGTGGTGGTACAACCCTGTAATCCCAGCACTTAGGGAAGCTGAGACAGGAGAATCGCAAGTTCAAAGCCAGCCTCAGCAATGGCGAGGTGCTAAGCAACTCAGTGAGACCCTGTCTCTACATAAAACATAAAATAGGGGTGGGGATGTGGCTCAGTGGTCAAGTGCCCCTGAGTTCAATCTCCAGTACCAAAAAAAAAGATGTAATTCCCTGTTCTTCCATTCTCTGGACTAATTTCCTTATTCAGCTTTCAGAAAGTCAGTACCCAGGATTATATTCGCTAAACAGGAAATTAGAAGTCTTCTTAGGGGGATATGATTGGCTCAATAAAAGAGATCTAAAAATTGAAGGTTTTCCAATAAAATGACCAATCTGCATCATCCTGCAGTGAGGTACATAACTATTAAGGTCCTCCTACATTCACAGAGCTTTCCATTAGTTTTCAGTGTTCCACACTTAAATCTGAATAATGAGCCAAAGGCTCAGAGAAAGCCTCTAATATGAAAGATAGATGTTACACTTAAACATTGCTGGTGGGATTGCAAATTGGTGCAACCAATCTGAAAAGCAGTATGGAGACTGCTTAAAAAACCTGGAATGGAACCACCATTTGACCCAGCTAT
>CM053401.1:77238335-77249018 GCA_028644305.1 Xerus rutilus | reverse complement strand
AATATCTAAAAAAAAAAAAAAGAAAAAAAAAAGAAACTGTGGTACATATACACAATGGAATATTATTCAGCAATAAAAGAGAATAAAATTATGGCATTTGCAGGCAAATGGATGGAATTGGAAAGCATTATGCTAAGTGAAGTAAGCCAATCCCAAAAAAACAAATGCGGAATGTTCTCTCTGATTAGTGGATGCTGATGAATAAGGGAGGTGGGAATGGGAAACATAAGAGAAATAGAGGAACACTGGACGCGGCATGGGGGATATGGGGGGCAGGAAAGGGGAATGGGTATAGTAAAGATGGTTGATTGAGATCGTCATCACTACCCTTGGTGCATGTATGAAAACACAATTGGTGTAACTTTATCTGGTTTGCAACCAGAGAAATGGAAAAACTGAGCTCTATATATGTGCTATGACTTGAAATGCAATAAAATAAAATTAAAAAAAATTTTTTCAAAAAAAAAAAGAAAGACAGATGTAAAAAGACAAAAACAGGAGGAAACGATGCAGGGAGAAAAAACATTTAAAGTGCCATTAATGCTACAAAGAAAATCCTGGGGAATAAAAAAAAGGACTTTTGTGAATTAAACATAAGCCAGTCTGGTAGCATACATCTGTAATCCTAGCAACTTGAGAGGCTGAGGTAGAAGGATCTCAAGTTCAAGGCCAGCCTTAGTAACTTAGCAAGACTCTCAGCGACTCTGTGAGACTGTGTCTCAAAATTAAAAAAGACTAGGATGTAGCTCAATGGTGAAGTGCAACTGGGTCCAATCTCTGTAGGATGCCTCCCACCCCAAAAAAGTGAAAAGACTGAAAACAAAGTTGACAAAATACAGCTAGAACTCTGTATCTGCAGGTTCTGCATTGGAAGACTGACTAGCATGGATGGACATTATTTGGGAGAAAAAACTGCACCTACACTGAACATTTACAAACTTTTTTTTCTTGTTATAATTCTCTACACACAGTAGAACAACTATTCACATAGCATTTACATTATGTTGGGTATTATAAGTAATCTAGAGACAACTTAAAATATATCGGATTATATGCACAGGCTATATGCCACTACTATACCATTTTATATAAAGGACTTGAGAATCCTCAGATTTTGGTATCTGTGGGGGGTCATAGAACCAGTTTCCCATAGATACTAAGGGACAAATGCACTATAGAAAGTAAAGCAATTCCAGGCATAATGGGGCATGCCTGTGATCTCAGCAACTCAGGATGGTGAGGCAGAAGGACTGTAAGTTCCAAGCCAGCCTCAGCAACTTGGTGAGGCCCTAAGTTATTTAGCAAAACCCTGTCTTGGGCTGGGGCTGTAGCTCAGTGGTAGAGCACTTGCCTTGCAAGTGTGAGGCACTGGGTTTGATCCTCAGCACCACATAAAAATACATAAATAAAGCTATTGTGTCCACCTACAACTAAAAAAAAATATTTAAAAAAAAAGCACCCTGTCTCAAAAAAATAAATAAAAAAAAAAGTAAAGCAAAAAAACCAAAGAGTTAGAAAATAGGAGGATATTTTTAGAGGTTCTGTACAGGAGAATCCATATCCTTCTAAAAGAAATTACTGAAAATTCTTTTGTTTCTCTCTATTGAGAGAACAGAGAGAATGAGGGGAAGAAATAGTTTTTTTCATGGAAGAAAATTTCTCAGAACTGAAGGAACTTCCAGATTGAAATGGCCAGTGAGTGTCTAGCAGCATCAGTGACAAGAGACTTGTACCAAAGTATGTAATTTTGACATTTCAGAATACTAGAGACAAACATAAGATCCTATCAGGATCCAGAGAGAGGGAAAATTAGTTTCACACAAAACTTCAAGAGCAAAAGACTTCTAAAGCTAGGCTAGATCCCAAAAGAGAATGGAGCTCTTCTTCAAAATTTTGAGGAGAAAATATTTAAACAAAGAAAGATACTAATTAAGGAATTTCCTAACATAAGGTTTCAAAAACTCTAACCCATCCCTTTTTCAGGAAGCTACTAAAGGATATGCTCCTCCAAAATACAAGGAATTAAACTAAGAACAAAAAACAGGATCCAAGAAACTGGGTATCCAACATAAGAAAAAGGTAATGTGACTATCTAGGATGGTGGTGAATGAAAATTAAGGTCACTGTATGTGTACCCAGATTGTCTAGATTGGAAAAGGTCAAAAAATTTCAAGATAGATTTCCTCAAAGAGATAAAATTGAAAGAATACTTAACATGTTCAAACACATTGAGAGATTTACACAATAGTCTCCCATTTCTGGTATCTGATCCTCGCCCATAATGGTGACTGAATTCTTAATAACTCACTGACTTTCCAGTAAGAAACACAAGATTATTAGAAAGATTTGAGTGCACTATGGGGACAGAGTTACTGCTTTAACCTACATTACCTGCAAAGTAACTTAAATTACAAAGAATCAGTCCTACCTTTATTAGGGTTTGCTCTGCAGAGTTTCTTGGTGCCACCCAGAATAACTTATAATCTTCACATATTAGGTATTCTTGTTTAATACAGTAATCCTCATTACCTGTTGAGAAGGATTAATTCCATTAAAAAATTACTATTATGTGTCAACATCTATAATGCCATTCCTTTTAATCTAGGAACATTTGTAGTACTCACGCATTAAGGTCAGCTACAGATAATCACTTATTTGTATACTGTCATATGCAAAAAGATATGCAGTAAGTGATACTTACCTAATTCAATTTCCTTCTCTATTTCCAATTTAGGCATTGGTCTATCTTCTACAGAAAACTCTGCAGAAGTACTTAACTCTGGTAGGGATTTTAGTAGTTGTTTGCGATACTGAGAACACCAGGGTGACTGAACAGGGTTTTCTGTGGCAAGAAAAAGTTGAAAAAAACATCACCTAAAATACCTAATACTTAAAATGGATTTTAGAGGAGGGGGAAAACATTACAAAATCAAAACTGCCAATTTGACTATATTCATTTGCCTCAGGTCTTTATGGAACTGTGGTCAGTATTAGTTTCTAGAAATATCACAACTGATAGCAACCTCTCTAGAGAGGAAAAAAATAATTTCAGTTTGCTGAGATAAGTAAGTGTTTATTAGACATGGATCTGCTATTTGCTCATAAAATTAGATGATACTACCTGTAGTCTCATTAGTAAGCTCCAGTTTCTCAGGAATTTGAAGACTTTTGATAGAGGAGGCGCTTGTAACTGAGGCAGAAGATCCAGAGAAGCCAGAAGAGTGGGTGACTTCACGACTATCTTCAATAATTGGACTGAAAGAATCACAAGTGATTTGGTTATTATCAATTCTTAGGGATAATATATACCAACTTATTTTTGTTGATTCTGTTACACCTATTTCTAATCAACTTCAAAATGACTTACAATGGTATAATTTTGTTAGTCTCATTTTTAAAGTCCATTATTCTCCCCAAATTTTAAAAAAAAGATGCATAATCAGAATCTGGGTAACTGCCTCTCTCCTAGTTGATAAGCAAAGGCCAGGATTACATTTCTGGATTTATTCTTTACCAAATATACAGTTAAGAATCTACTCTATATCTATTCTATACTACTGAGAAATATTGACCAACACTGACACTAACTTTATTCCTCTTCATCCCTTCTCTGGACTCTTTAGTCTTCAATAAGAGAAGGTCAAGAAAAGAAAAAGGAAGCTCAACTCACACAATGTGAACACATGCTTGCAAATATGATTAAAATTTGTCAGAGGAAAAGTCTGAAAATGCAGTTTTAAAAGCACAGATCGGCAAATTTAAGAATATTCTTAAAGCTGAAATTAGTTTTCTTAAATTAGCTGACTCTTAAAGACTGATGGATAATAAGGCTTAGTCCCTGGGTCTCTGCACTATTCTCTCATACCTACTCCCTAATTCATTTTTACCTATCAAAAAATACTTTTTCTTGCTGGGCATGGTGGCACATGCCTATAATCCCAGTACCTCGGGTGGCTGAGGCAGGAGATTGCAAGTTTAAAGTCAGCCTCATCTCAAAATACACTCTACAGTCATGTATATCTAAAAACAAAACAAAACAAAACAAAAAGCATGCATCCAGTAAGTCAGAGGGTTTTTGCAATGTGGGTCACACCATCAGCCTATACTGAAAGAGCTAACCTCCAGGCAAAACAAAATTTCTCACTCCTAAAAGCTATTGGACACATACAAAAGGACAAATTTGACTCCTATGTAAAAGTACATGTGAAAGAATGATATTTACAATTTAAACAATATTTCTGGTTAAGAGGTACATACCTGTATCTATTCTATTTCCATATAGATTCAAAAAAATTTTTAATTAACTGATTGCCATTAGCTGACAATCTAATGTTCAAAGCAAAACATGAAAAATTTGAAGTCCCAGACACCCATAGAATCAATACAGTTAATTCTGACATGAATTATTATCATGTATGCCACTTCTTAAAGGAGTGGTGTGATGTACAAGAACAAACAGGGCTTTTGTAGTTAGACAGGTCAATGTAGAAAAAAAAAGTCAGCCTCAGCAGCTTAGCAAGGCTCTAAGCAACTTAGTGAGACTTTTGTCTCAAAATAAAAAATAAAAAGAGGGCTGGGGATGTGACTCAATGGTTTAGTGCCCCTGGGTTCAATCCTAGGTACCAAAGCACAAAAACAAAACTAAAAAAACAAAAAAAACAACCCAACAACAAAAAAACCTGTTTAATACATCTCCAGTTGACTGTTTGAAATCAACATTAGTCATTCTACCATTATTTTAAATTCAATATTAAGGAAAAATTAAATGTCTCTTCTTTTTCAATCGTATACATAAATTGTTGCGTTTCCTCAAAGGTATAATAATCCTCCTAGATATCTTAGTCTCATAATATTAAAATTTACTTCCTCTAACGCTTGTATCTAAACTAATCACTAAATTGACAATTTATCTAGAAAAGCCTTACTATCATATAAACAATTTGGCAACTAAGTATGTGGCGGATAGTAAGAACATGATAATTGATCACTATAACTGACAAGCACTCATAGAATAAGAAAGCAAAAATTCTGGTTTGTAAAACCTATAATCGCCAATCACCTCAGCTTCTTGATGCTGAGGGTTTGATTGTAGATGGTACCGCATACAGTCTGCTGCTCCTCAGAAGTCTTTGCATCTAGATCCTCTTCCTGCAATAGTCTCTCAGGATCAGAAGGGAGATCCTTCAAAGACATTATCTCATGAAAAGGAGTGGATGAAAAACGAGCTGCTCTAGCAAAGTCACAAGTGTCTTCTGGGTTAGGACAAATAGTTACATTCCTGAAACCTGTGATAATGGCATCCTCACTCAAGGGCTCAATTCCAGTAAGTTCATCCTGAAATAAAAACCATATAGTTTAGCTGAAATATTCCAATAAACATAAGAATGGCCAATGATTACTGACAGAAGATATATAAGTAGCATAGCAGGATCTCTGGATAAAGACAATAAAAGCACATGATAGCTTTTGGGGAAAAAAATTTTGAATCAAGAACACAAAAAACTACACTTAATCAAAAAATATACTGTGAGCAGTCTCCATACAAGAAAAAATATTAGCTATTTTCCTCCCAAAGAAATTCACCTAATTAAAGCAGTAATAATTTTCAGCTGGGCGCAGCGGCACACACCTATAATTCTAGCACTTACGGAGGCTGAGACAGGAGAATCACAAGTTCAAAGCCAGCCTCAGCAATGGTGAGGTGCTAAGCAACTCAGAGAGACCCTGTCTCTACATAAAACACAAAATAGGGCTGGGGATATGGCTCAGTGGTTGAGTACCCCTGAGTTCAATTCTTAGTGCAAAAAAAAAAAAAAAAAAGGTAGTAGTATTATTTTTCTTCTATCATTCACTTAGAAAATATTCTGTTGTTCTCCTAATTTTTAAGAAAGCAAATACTGTTTTACTCTATGCCACATACTTTTTATTTCTCAAAAGTAATTCACAATTTTGATAGATAATATGGAAAACTAAGTATCATAATGAATCACCTAACTACTCTATTTAATATTTTTATTACATAATTAAAACATGACTTTGTCTTTTAAAACATGTGGTTTTAAACAACAACTGGTTTTAAAAGGATATTCAGGGCTGGGATTGTAGCTCAATGGTAAAGCGCTTGCCTCGCATGCGTGAGTCCCTGGGTTCGATCCTCAGCACCACATAAAAATAAATAAATAAAGATATTGTGTCCATCTACAACTAAGAAAATATTTAAAAAAAAAAAAGGATATTCAATGAAAAAGTATCCCTCCTACATGCAACAATCTGTCCAACTCCTATTTCTAATCCCTATAGGCAACCACTATTACCATACATATCTGGTAGTGTACATACAGAAGCATATTCTTTGCATTTACAAAGAGCTATAAAGAAATTACAGTATCTATGCTATTATGCATTGTTCTGTCTCATACTATTTGCTTATTTTTTTATGCTATTAAAAATTCTTTAAAAACATGATGATCACATTGTACTGTAGAAATTAACTGAGGCCTTCAGGTTATTCCCTATTTTCAATCAGCATGAAACTATTTTCAAATATTCCTATACATAAATCTTTATAAACATCTTAATATTCCTAGGATTGATTCCTAAGAGAATTATATTTACCTACAGTACACAGAAAGTACCTATTTTGTTTAGCCCTGGTGGATACTAGATATTCATTTTCTACATCATTACCAATTTGACATATTCTTTGAATTTCTGACTTGAAGTTAAGTAAGTAGAGGTAGAAGATACATCCTGAATAAACAATAAATGTAGCTTAAGAAATTAGAGGTAAAGCAGATGTTTATAGTCTAAGTATACATTTTATGCAAATACTACTTATGATCCTATTAGTTTAGACATTTTAAACATAACTGTTTTAAAGGATAAAACTTCTGGTAGGTACCTATTAACAAAATTCAAGTACAAGACAAAAAAAGCAAGATGAAGACTGATTGACTCCTTTAATAATTCAGTCTATCCTGAACAACTGATCCTAGAACCACTGAATCTAAATCCAACTCCAGCATCACATTCTCCAGTGATATTCTCCAGGATACAGTATATAATTAATTACTCTTTTGCATAACCGTCTTTTTCATAGCAGTCAAGGAACTAACTGTATCAGATCTGGGAAAGTATTTAAAACAGGGAAATTCCAATTCCAGGTAGCTGAAATGGGGCCTGAATATCTTTTGTCATAAAAATCTCCCTAGGCTTTTCTGTATTGCTGGAAATATTCTATATCTTGGGTATAAAATGGCACATATAGTCACATATGTAAAAATTCATCTAGCTGGACCATTAATATTTATGTACTTTATTGGGCATAAAATAAACCTCTATAAATATAGAAGTAAATAAATCATGCTTAAAAAATTTCTGCAAATATTTCATTCCCTTGGATGCAGAGAACATACTGCTTTAAATCACTAAAGCTACCAATAACATGTCCCCGTAAAAGTCTTCAGATTAAACATATTCAATTCTCTTCAAGCTTATAACAAGATGCTGGTTTGAAAAGGATCGGTTTTCTTCCTTAAAATATTAGTGAAATGCCAATGATAACAGTTATTTACTTTGACTTACAGGGTCTTTTTTTTTTTAGTTACCTGGACACAATACCTTTTTTATTGATTTATTTTTAATGTGGTATTGAGAATTGAAGGCAGTGCCTCACATATGCCAAGCAAGTGCTCTACCCTGAGGCACAATCCCAACCCCTTACAGAGTCTTTTTACCCCAAGTATTATCATGTCATAAGCTCATAGTGATTAAAATAGAACATTACAAAAGTAAAATGGCTGACCTATATAACTTTTCCACTGCCATAAAAGGCATTTTGTTTTACTTTATTTTTGGTACCGAGGATTAAACCCAGAGGTGCTTTATCACTGAGCTACATCCCAATTCCTTTTTTTTTTTTTTTAATTTTTTTTTAGTTGTAGATGGACACAATGTCTTTATTTTATTGCTTTGTATGTGGTGCTGAGGATCGAACCCAGGGCCTCACGCATGCGAGGCAAGCGCTCTACCACTGAGCTACAATCCCAGCCCCCCAACTCCTTTTTGAGACAAGGTCTTGCTAAGTTGCTGGGGTTGCCCTTGAACTTGAGATACTCCTTCCTTAGCTTCCCAAGTTGGGGAGATTACAGGCAGGTGCCATAGTACCTAGCTCATTTTATGTAAAAAAGAACAAACATGCTTTGCTATGTTGGTCAAAAAAATTACAAGTGTAAAAAGGCTCTCAAACCAATTATTTTTCCTCACTTTAAAAATGTGAGATATAATTCACATCTGGAAAATCCACCCTTTTAGGGGCTGGAGTTGTGGTTCAGTGGCACAGCGCTTGCCTAGCATGTATAAAGCACTGGGTACAATTCCCAGTACCACATAAAAATAAACAAACAAAATAAAGGTATTAAAAAAAATGACACCATGTTTAAAAAAAAAATTCACTCTTTTATAGTATATATTTCAAAGGTTTTTAGAATATTGACAGATTGTATAACCACCATCACCACCTAACTTCAGAACATTTTCATTCTTCAAAAAGAAACCCCATATCTATTAACAGTCACTATCACCCTCTCTAATTCCCTAAAAATCTCCAATATACTTTTACTTATTCTGAATATTTCATGTAAATGCAATCATAGAATACATGGGGTTTTTTGTGTGTGTGTGTATTGACTTCCTTTAGCATGTTTTTTTAAAAATATCTTTACTTTCTTCTATTTATTTATTTTATGTAATGCTAGGATCGAACCCAGTGCCTCAATGTGGGAGGTAAGCACTCTACTGCTGAGGTATACCCCCAGCCCCAGTAGATGTTTTTTGATTGGTTTGGTTTGGTTTGGTAACAGGGATTGAACCCAAGGGTGCTTAACCACTGAGACACATCCCCAGTCCTTTTAATTTTTTATTTAGAAACAGGGTCTCACTAGATTGCTTAGAACCTTGATAAGTTAGTTGCTGAGGCTGGCTTCAAACCTGTGATCTTCCTGCCTCAGCCTCCTGAGCCTCTGGGATTACAGGCGTCTGCTAACCATGTTTTCAAGGTTCATCCTTGTTGTGACGTCTATCAGCATACCATTACCTTTTATTAGCAAATAGTATTTCACTGTGTATGGTATTTTATTTATCCATTCATCAATTGATGGACATTTGCGTTGTTCCCACTATCATGAATAATGTTTCTATGAACATTTATGTATGTTTTTTATGTCAACATGTATTTTTTATTCTCATGGGTATATATTTAGGAGGGGAGTTGCTAGATCTTATGGTAACTCTGTTTAACATTTTGAGGAACTGCCAGAGTTTTCCAAAGTAACTGCTATTTTATATTCCCACTAACAACATATGAAGGTTCTGATTTCTGTACATCCTTGCTCCAGAACACTTGTTATTATGTGTCTTTTTTGTTATTATAGCCATGTTAGTGAGTGTTTAATAGTTCCTCACTGTGGTTTTAATTTGTATTTCCCTGGTTACTAATGATTCTGAGCATCTTTTCATGTTCTTAGATCAAGTACATTTTAATTTTAACCTAAACTTTTGAAAGATTTGAATGAAATGATCCATTGGTCAATTTATATTAACTTAGAGATACTTCTTACACAAACATCTGGAGAGACATCCTCATTTAAGGTGATGCTTTCTGTACTTTTGAGTACTGCAAGGGGTCTTCGTTGGGCTAAGCCCCGTGGGGGATCTTCAGGAGAACTAGAAAAAGACATACTCCATTTAGCAATTTTTTGTTTTGTTTATACAGACAACAGTAACCATTAATTCATTCTCGTTATAATAACAGAAAGCTTAAATTAAAAATGACAACAAAAAGCAACAAACCTTTCATTCTTTTTTTCTGAAAGAAGAAACTCATCAAAAATGGAGAAAGGTATACTGGAACCTATAGAAAAAGAGACTAGATATATACTCTTAGGACTAAATGCTTTACTCTTTAAGACAACTAGATGAATTAATATTTTGTGTTGTTAAACTTCAAATACATAAAAGTAAAGATCATTTAAAAATTTATTATCAAAATACAGATGTTCTTGATTCAACTATTTCCCTAACCAATGTTACTACTCCTCAAACACGCCCCAACAGGATGATTTTGAAACAAATCCAAGACATAACATCATTTCATATGTAAATCATTTCAGTATGGTTTTTCTTAAAAAAAAAAAAAAAAAAGGCTCTTTTCAAAAGCCCAATCTCAAGATGTTCTAAATATTTAATAATTTTTGAAAATCCAATAGCTAGTTAGAAGTTCTACATTTTACCCATTATCTTTAAAATTTTCTTAAAGTGTGTTTGAATTGAGAATGCAGAGTAAGAGTCATATACTGTGACTAAAGCCTCTTAATTCTCTTTTATTGTATAGGGTTCTTCAGATACTTTTTTGTTGAAGAAATTGGCTTGTTTGCCACATAATGCTAGATTCTGCAAATTGTATCTCCCTCTGTTGTCAAGCATGTTCCTCCATGCTTTGTATTTCCTATAAATTGGTGGTTAGAATTAGAGGTTCAATTAGACTTGGTTTATTTTTTATTTTTTTGTAAAACTACTCACAGGGCTGGGGATATAAGTCAGTTGGTAGAGTGCTTGCCTTGCATGTACAAGGCCCTGGGTTCAATCTCCAGCACCACACACACACACACACACACACACACACAC
>CM053401.1:77220388-77237835 GCA_028644305.1 Xerus rutilus | reverse complement strand
GTTAGGAAGAAGGGGAAAAAATATGTTCAGAAGGAAAAAGCAGGATAAGTACAACTACCACAATTTCTAATTACTATTAATAACAAAAGTAGTATATCTCACTAAAATAACAGTGATGATCCTCATTATAACAATGTAAATATAAACTTACCTGATGTTTATACCCTAATAAAAATATTACCAAGAGTTTTAAGCCCTAACATACTCAAGGTAATATAAACAAAAGGTATATGTGCCTCTGCCCACCCTTAATAATTTCCAATTCAAAGTATCTGGAAACCAAACTCACATAACTGGCTGTTGTGCAGTCTCTTCCACATATGGAGTAAAACTGGGAAGCATAGGAGGTACAGCTGTCACAGAAGCCATATTGCCGTAAGACTGGAGATAAAGAAAAAAACTCAAAATTACCATACTTTTTACATTCTGCCATAAAATATGCAGATTCTGCATAAATATTCAAGAAAAATTTAAGAGATGCTAAAAATACTCCTCTATCCTAAACCTGAAGTCTATGTTATGTTAGCAAATACATTTGACCTATGAGTCCTTACCCTGTATTCCGAGGGCTTATCTGTGTTCCAAGGACCTGCATGTAGCTCATTCTCTTTAGACCTGGGGACAGGTGGTGCCATCCATGGCTGGACCATGGGCTTACACAACTCTGCTCTACAAGCCTGATCAGCATTTTCATCAAAAACAGTAATTCTACAATTATTTCCCATCTGCTGAGGAACTGGAGTTTGGAGTCCTCTGTTCTGGCTTGGGGCTAGAAGAAAAATAGAAAAATTTCACATGGAATCTTTAATTATCAGCTTAGCTACAAGATAAGATACACCTTTCCCAAATAAAGGAAAATACTTCCACTATTATAGAATCAAAAGGAGATTATTTTTTTTAAGTAATTATTTTATCCAGGTGCAGTAGCATAAGTCTGTGATCCCAGCAACTTTGGAGGCTAAGTCAGGAGGATTATAAATTCAAGGCTAGCCTGGGCAACTTAGTTAGACCCTATCTCAAAATAAAGTTTTAAAAAAGGGTTAGGGTTACTGTATCTCAGTAATAAAGTACCCCTGAGTTCAATCCCTGGTACAGCAAACAAATAGTACCTGATATTGGACCCAGGGGTGCTTAGAAACTGAGCCATATTCCCAGCCCTTTTTATGTTTTATTTTGAGACAGGGTCTCAATATGTTGCTTGAGGCCTTGCTAAATTGGTGAGGCTGGCTTTGAACTTGCAATCCTCCTGCCTCAGCCTCCCAGGTAGCTGGTGTTATAGGTGTGTGCCACTATGTCTGGCTAAAAATCAATTATTTTAAAAAGCTTAATAAATTAAATTAGCAACTTTTTTCTTTTGGTATCAGGGATTGAATTCAAGGGCACTCGACCACTGAGCCACATCCCCAGCCCTATTTTGTGTTTTAGGTAGAGACAGGGTCTCACAGAGTTGCTTAGTGCCTTGCCATTGCTGAGGCTGGCTTTGGACTCATGATTCTCCTGTCTCAGCCTCCCAACGTGCTGGGATTACACATGTGTGCCACCATGCCTGGCTTAAATTAGTAACATTTTTAATCCATTTTGTTTTTGTTATTTATTCTCTCCCTCCTTTCCCTTCCTTCCTACAAGTTCCAATCTTTTATAGTTAAAAAAAAAAAAGAAGAAAATTCTACATTTTCCTTTAGTCATCATTATAACACTGTCTAGTTTTATCAAAAACTATTCCCAGTACCACCCCCCACAAAAAAATATTCCAATTCTCCATCTTTCAGCTCTCCATTCTCTCTCAGTGAAAATCAGCCAAAATGTACCACAGAACACAAATGCAGCTCATTTATTTGAGGTTGCTATTGTGAGACTGGTTATTACTTTAAACTTCACCATGAATTTTTTTCCCCTATTTTTGTTTTTATTGGTGCATTATAATTTCACCATGATCTTGAAATATATTTTGGCACTATACACCCTCTATATCCTAATTCTAGGATCTCTGACCAACATTCTGATTATTGATAAATTGATACTAGGAATGGGATTAAGAACCAAAAAATAGACTGGCCTATATGTTTAACTGTTTTAAATTTAGCTTATAAAAGCTTATACTCAGTACTTTCTGGTCAATTTTGCTGTGACTTTTTAAATTGCTCTAAAAAAGTCATTGTTGATTAAAAAGGAAGAAAAAAAACTTGCTGATCATCTTTGAGTATATAAAAAGTGTTCAATTTCTGGCCTAAAAGGGCAAAAAGATAGGATTCTTAATCATATTAATATCATTTGCTGAGGTTTTGGTGCATTAAGCTTTGCATTAACAACATTTGCTATATTATTAGTTAACTTCTTTTGACTAACAACTCTTACTCAAGAAAATGATGCTTCCTAAATATCAGGACTTTATTAATTGATACACAAAAATGCTTCTATTTATTTAATTGAGCACTATAATATTAGCTCTCCTTTGACTTCCTTCTATTTGCTACCTAGTACTCAGAAAACTAGGACAGTGTGCACATGTACAATTATGCATTTTTTTCTTACCTAATTTGCCTACCACAAGAGACTAAAGGTTTTCCAAAATAACATTTAACAAACTTACCCTTGAGAGCACCTCCTACACGGCTGATTGGAGCTCTTGCTGTCTTTTTCCCTTTGCTCTTTAGTTCAGCTAGTGTGCTTCGTTGTGGTACAGAAGCTCCAAAAACTTCTTCCTCCTCTTCTTTCTCAAGTGCCAAAAGAGTGTGTCTTGATACTCGAGCTTGGAATTGCCTAAAATAAGAGAAATTATCTTTTAGCAGATGTAACCACTATCCACTAGACTCAAAATTTCCTATTTGCTAAAGTAAACAAAGGAAAAGAACAGAATGTGGCTAAGAAATATAGAAATACTCCCAAGAATTTATTCTCTCAGGAATAAAAAGGACTGCCTTAGCCAGGCACGGTAGCACAAGCCTGTAATCCCAGCACTTTGGGAGGCTGAGACAGGAGAATCACGAGTTCAAAGCCAGCCTCAGCAACATCGAGGTGCTAAGCAACTCAGTGAGACCCTGTTTCTACATAAAACACAAAATAGGGCTGAGGATGTGGCTCAGTGGTCAAGTGCCCCTGAATTCAATCTCTGGTATCAAAAAAAAAAGAAAGGACTGCCTTGAGATCAAAGGTTTTGGCTAGAATGATTTAGGTCCCCTTTTAAAAGACCACATTTGAGGGGCTGGGATTGTAGCTCAGTGGTAGAGCGCTTGCCTTGCATGTGTGAGGCACTGGGTTCGATCCTCAGCACCACATAAAAATAAATAAAGATATTGTGTCCATCTACAACTAAAAAAGTATTAAAAAAAAAAAAAAAAAAGTCCACATTTGAAATCCCAGTGACTTCAGAGGCTGAGGCAAGAGGATCATGAGTTCAAAGACAGCCTCAGCAACTTAGCAAGGCCCTAAGCAACTCAGCCAGACCCCGTCTCTAAATAAAATACAAAAAATGGCTGGAAATGTAGCCCAGTAGGTAAGTGTCCCTGGGTTCAATCCCTGGTACCCCAAAAAAAAGTCCATGTTTGAGCCAGGTGTGGTGGCGAACTCTTGTTAATTCTAGCTGCTCAAGAGGCTAAGGCAGGAGGATTAAAAGTTTCAGGCCAGCCCAGGCAACTTAGCACGATCCTATCTTAACATAAAAAGAGCTGGGAATACAGTTCAGTGGTAAAGCACTTGCCTAGCATGTGCAAGGACCTGGGTTCAATCCCCAGAACCATAAAGATTAATTTAAAAAATAAAAAATAAAATTCTGAGCGTGACCAATTAAAAATACTCTGAAAATCATCATCATAGGTTGATCTGAGGGTCAAATTAGGGTGACTAAGACCATAAAATTCATAGATTAATGTTTCCCATCAAATTTTTATTATAACAATTTTAAAATTTTACTTTAGTAAAGCTGGCAGAAATTAAACATCCTGTGCTGAAAACTAAATGAAACTAAATGAAAACTAAACATCCTGTGCTGCTGCCATTTAATTATTATCAGAAAGATAAACAAATAAATATAAAGAATAGCTTACAAGTGCTGGCTGGGATAAAATAAGATCACTATAGCCTCTCTCTTTCACATTAATTAGAATGAAAACTCTAGACAACACAGAAAAAGAGCAAATAACTAAGGACTCTGAAAAGTAAATAAAAGCAAGTACATTGTGCAGAGGAGTTAAAAACTTAAACAACAACTTAAGCAGGGTTTTTTCCTGTTTTTGTTTTGTTTCCTTTTGTTTTCTCACGTGGTTTAGAACTGCTCAATGATGGTGTAGGAATCTAAAACTCCTAGGAGAAAAACATCATCTTTCTGGGTAGAAGAGTGAGAAAAAGGGACTCTGAGGACCAAAAAGCTAGGAAAAAATACTGAAGAGGAGTAAGTAAAAGAAGGAGATTTTGTAACTCAGTACATGAATTGGCACAAGCCCTGGGCTCACAGCCCAACTATGTATGCACAGAAAAGACTCTGAGAATTGAACTATAATATAAACCACTGCCCAAGTCCCATACCAATCCCTGAGCAGGACATAGGATTGAACCAAAACACCCTAACAAAGGTCCTGAAAACTGAACTGACATTTCAACCACCATTAACATAAAGTGAGAAAGAACTTTTGAAATCTGAAGTTTGATTTCCTACTAAGACAGAAATGTAAAAATCCTCCAGAGTATATCAACAGGACTCAGTCATACAACACAGTATCAGAATAAATGTCCAGGATACAATCCATAATTATTTGACACACGAAGAACCAGGAAATTGTGGCCAGTTCTCAAAGGAAAGGACAAACAACAAATGCCAATGTAAAGATGACCCACATGCTGGTGTTTTCAGAAATTTTAAAGCAGCTATTTTAACTATGCTCCATGAGATAAAGGCTTAACATTTGAAATGAATGAAAACACAAAATTCTCAAAACAGAAACTATGAAAGAACAGGACATGGTAGCACATGACAGTAATTCCAGCTACTCAAGAGGCTGAGGCAGAAGATCACAAGTTTGAGGCAAGCTTTGGCAATTCAGTGAGATCCTGTGTCAGGCTGGGGATGTAATTCAGTTGTAGAGTACCCTGGTTTCAATCCCCAGTATAGCAAAAAGAAAAGAAAGGTAATAAAAAGGCTGGTACTTGGAAGAGGCAAGAGGACTGCAAGTTGAAGGGCATCTCAGATAATTAATGAAACCATGTCTCAAAGCTTTTAAAAATATAAAAAGAGCTGGTGTTGTAGCTCAGTGGTAGAGTAATTGCCTGGCATGGGCAAGGCTTGTGTTTGATAAAAGAAAAAAATGGGGGATGGTTGGGGATGGGATGTAGTTCAGTGGTAGAGCTACTGCGTAGCATGCATGAGGCCCTGGTTTCAATCCCAGTACTTGTGGGGTGGTTTGTGTGTAAAATCAAAATTTTTGTAACAGAAGTTCAAGGAAAAGAGATATAGGTATAGAAAAGTATTTTTTAAAATAATGGCTGAGCCAGGCACAGTGATGCATGCCTATAATCCCAGTGGCTTAGGAGGCTGAGGCAAGAAAATCACAAGTTCAAAGCCAGCCTCAGTAACTTAGCAAGACCCCAAGCAACTTGGCAGCTGTCTCAAAATGAAACAAAAAAAAAGGGCTAGGAATGGCTCAAAAGAAGGTAGAAAAAATCTATAGAGGAAACAAATGACAGAATAAGAAAATGGTAGACCTAAATCCAATACTATTCATAATTCTATTAAATGGTCTAAACATACCAAAACAGAGACATCTTTCAAGATGGGGGGGGGGGGCTCAACTATTTGCCCTATATAAGAAACCCACTCAGAACAAAGACGCAGATGAGTTAAAAATAAAAGGAAAGCCACATAAAATCCTGTGGCACAAATGTTCATAAAAGCATTATTTTGTAATAGCCAAAAAATAGAAACAACCTAAATGCCCATTGACTAATGAATGGATACACAAAATGTAGTACATCCATAAAATGAAATATCACTCAGAAATCAAAAGGAATGAAGTATTAATACATGCCACAACTATGTTCATTTATGATGATCCTTGAAAATATGCTAAGTAAATGAAACCAGTCACTAAATACCATGTATTATAGCATTCCATTTATGTGAAATGTCTAGGACAGCCAAATGCATAGATAAAGAATAAATTAGGGTTGAGGTTGTAGCTCAGTGGTAGAGCGCTTGCCTAGCATGTGTGAGGCACTGGGTTTGATCTTCAGCACCATATAAAAAAATAAATTAATAAACAAAGATGTTGTGTGTCCAACTACAACTAAAAATTTTTTTTTTAAAAAAGAGTAAATTAGTGGTTATTTGGAACTGAGGAGACTAGGAATGGGGAATGACTACTCAGGACTGAGTATTAAAAATATTCTAGGGGCTGGAGATATAGCTCTGTTGGTAGAGTGCTTGCTTCCCAAGGCCCTGGGTTCAATCCCCAGCACCACCATAAATAAATAAATAAATAAATAAATAAATAAATAAATAAATAAATAAATAAATAAACAAATAAATAAATAAATAAATAGGAATTCTAGGGCTGGGGGTTATAGCTCAGTGGTAGAGTGATGCCTAGCACAAAGAAGGCCCTCAGTTTGATCCCCTGTTCTCCCTGCCACACACACATTCACAGAAAAGTTCTAAAATCTGATCATGGTGATGGCTGCACAACTTTAAAGAAGCTTTTAAAAAAACTATCAAAAGAAAAAATATATATCATGCAAACAAAAAGAAAGCTTGAATGGCTTTGTTTTTTGTTTTGGTTTTGAAGATTTGAGTCCTTGGACTTCTACATGCTAAGCACAGTACCACTGAGTACACACCCAACTTTGGAATGGCTGTAATAAATCTCAGACCAAGTAGACTTCAGAATAAAGGAGTACGATCACGGATACAGGGGGACATTAGATAATGAAAAAAGGGTCAAATCTAAATGTGTGTGTAGTTAACAACATAACTTCAAATTATATTAAGCAGAGTTGGTGGGACTAAAAGAAGAAATAGGCAAAAATCACAATTATAGAGACTTTAAAACTCCTCTGAGGCCAGGCATGGTGGAGCATGCTGATAATCCAAGCGGCTTGAAAGGCTCAGGCAGGAGGATCACAAGTTCCAGGCCAACCTCAGTAATTTAGTGAGGTTCTAAGCAATTTAGCAAGTCGCTATCTCAAAATAAAAAGTAAAAAGGGCTGGGGATATGGCTCAGTGGTGGAGCGCTCCTGGGTTCAATCCCCAGTACCAAAAACAAAACAAAACCAAACCCCTCTCAGGATGGGGTTATAGCTCCATGGTAGAGTACTTGCTTGCCTTGCAGGTATGAGGCACTGGGTTGGATCCTCAGCACAACATAAAAATAAAATAAAGGTATTATGTTCATGTACAACTAAACAAAAATATTTTTAAAAAATCTCCTGTCTTGGGGCTGGGGTTGTGGCTCAATGATAGAATGCTTGCCCCACATGTGTGAGGCACTGAGTTCAATTCTCAGCACCACATAAAAATAAATGAATAAAATAAAGGTCCATCAACAACTAAAAAAAATTAAAAAAAAAAAAAAAAACGCTCCTCTCAGTAATTGTTAGAATAAATAGAGAAAAAAATCAGCAAAGACAGAAAAGATTAGAACAGATTACCAATCAACTTGACCTAAACGACATTTACAAAACATATTTTTCAAATGTATATGGAACATTCACCAAGATAGATCCTATTCTAGATAATGAAATAAACCATAACAAATTTAGAAGAATTAAAAAATTTTCCTAAATAACACTTCTAAATAAACCATGAGTCAAAAACAAGACTCAAGAGAAATTCGAAAATCTTCTGAACTGAGTGAAAATGAAAATACAACATATTAAAACTCATGACATGCAACTTAGCTGAAGAAAATTAACAGCATTAAAGGCTTTTATGAGAAAAGGATTAGAATCAATGATCTAAGCTTTTATCTGAAAATAGAAAAATAAGAAATATTTGTACCAAAGAAGAAGAAAGAAGGAAAAAAAAAGAACAAAATCAATAAGAGAAAAACAGCAATCCCAGAAGTTGGTTTTCTGACACAATCAATAAAAACTGATAAACTTCTAGCCAGAGTGAGAAAAAAAGAGAAGATACAAATTACCACTATCAGGAATGAAAGAGAGAACATTACATAACCTGGCAGACATTTAAGGATAATAAAGTAATATTATAAACAACTTTGTGCCCACAAAACTCAAGAACCTGGATGAAATATACCAATTCTTTGAGAGATTTTTAAAAACAATCTTCTAAAGTTCACTAAAAGAAACCAGACCTAAATAAATAGAGAAAAATACATGTTCATGTGCAATTCTAATAAAAATTCCAGAAAGTTGAATCTGAAACTTATATAGAGCCAGACATGGTGGCACACACCTGTAATCTCAGCAGCTTGGGAGGATTGAGGCAGGAGGACAACAACTCAGCAACTTAGAGAGGCCCTAAGCAATTTAGGGAGACCCTGTCTCTAAATAAAACATAAAAAGGGCTGAGGATGTGGCTCAGTGGTTTAGTGCCCCTGGGTTCAATCCCCAGGACAAAAAAAAAGAAAGAAAATTATATACACTTTTTATTTTTTAAGACTTAAAAGAATAAACAGGTCAGACTGCAGTTGGGAGAAAATATTTACAAATCACATACATACCTGACAAAAGGTTTGCATTTAGAATATACAAAGAATCCTTACAACACAAAAGTATTATGATACATCAAAGAGAGACTCAAAAGTCTATATACTATATGACTCCATTTATATGACATTTTGGTAACAGCAAAACTATAGGGCTAGAAAATAGATAAGTGTTCAGGTTAAGATTGGGTATTAACAACTACAAAGGGATAACATGAGGGAATTCTCTTAGGGGGTATGGAACTACTCTATATCTTAATTGTGGTGACAGTTATATGTATATTCATTTGTGGAAATTCATAGAACCATATACCAAAGAATGAATTTTACTATAAAAAATTAAAAATATGTCTAAAAAAAGAATAGTAGCTAAGTAAATTTAATTTGCCAATACATCAGGGACCATTTTATTCAGAAGCAAAAAGACCATTTATTTCTTAATTTAAAAAAGAGTTAAGACAAGCTGCAGAGAAGCAGTTTACCTATGTTGGGACTGCAGTCTTTCTAGTGGTTCAGCCTTCCGTTGAATCCCTTCCTGAAATATTGCATCTGCTTTCTTAAAGTTTTCTCTAGCTTCATATTCTTCAGCCCACGAAATGTAGAACTGAGCAAGCGAAATGCCAATCCCTTGGTTGTGCAAATAACTATACATATCCAAAGGCTCATTGCATAAATGCCCCTGTAACAAATTAGAAGTGTTAACAATTTCTTTCCATTTATGAAATGCCTGTTTTGTGCCAATCTGAAAATACTATGTGAATTCCTGCATTGAAGAAATACATTTACTACATATAAATGTGGTAAGGATCATATTTGAAGGACCCAAAAGAGACAAAAGAAAGAAATTAATTTGTAAGAAAAAGGGATGGGGAGGAAAGGCTTTAAGAAGGGGTGACATTTAAGCTGGGCATGGTGACTCAGGAGGCTAAGGCAAGAGGATCACAAGTTCAAAGTCAGTCCCAGCAACTTACTAAGATCCTGTCTCAAAATAAAAAATAAAAAGGGCCAGGCATGGTGGCACACACCTGTAATCCCAGCGGCTTGCGAGGCTGAGGTAGGAGGATTGCGAGTTCAAAGCTAGCCTCAGCAAAAGTGAAATGCTAAGCAACTCAGTGAGACCTTGTCTTTAAATAAAACACAAAATAGGGCTGGGGAATTGGCTCAGTGTCCGAGTGCCCCTGAGTTCAATCCCCAGTACAAAAAATAAAAATGAAAAATGAAAAGGCCATGGGATGTGGTTTAGTGGTAAAACATCTCTGGGTTCAATCTCCAGTATAAGAAAAAGACTAAAAGCTTATAAGCAAAGGAATGATTAAGTCAAATCTGCATTTAAGAAGGTACATTGTGCCAGGCAAGGTGGCTCACACTTGTCATCCAGTTACTTGGGATAACAAGAGGATAGCAAGTGCCAGAACAGTCTGGGCAACTTAGACTCTCAAAATAACAAAGCATGGGGCAGCTCAGTGGTAGAGCACTTGCCTCGTGAGGTCCTGGATTCAAGTTCAGTATCACCAAAAGGAAGAAAAAAGAATAATAAAATAAAAATGGCTTTTTAGGAACAAATTTTGTCTTAGCCAGATTATAGAAATTACTTTTAAAATAACTGACAAGATACATTTTTCTGCAAAGAAAAAGAAAAGAGTAGTGTGAGAGATGCATTTGTGACTTCTCTTGACCATCCCACAAAGAAAGAAAAAGCAAAATACTTTAGTATATGCCTGTGGTGCATGTACAAAGTTCAGTTGTTGCTGATCATTTGAATTTGATGCTTGTCTACACCAGTGTCTTTCACATTACCTACGAAGAGACCAGTATTAGAGTGTGCATGTGTATGCGCACGTGCGCACATGTGTTTAAAAGGTTTTCATATGGACTGATATTTTTGTAAAATACAATAAAAATAGAAGTTACTAAAAAATAATGATGCACTTAGATGTCCTATCAATGTCAAAATATCACCAAAGTTTCCAATTTACTTTCAATATCTATACTCAACTTGAAAAGTGCAAATCATTCCTTTAGCAGCACTGATCTAGACCATGCTTTATTTTGCTGTGCTAGGGATCAAACCCAGAGTCTCATACATCCTAGGGAGGCACTCTACCACTAACCTACATTTCCAGGACTAGACTATGAATTTTACTTCATAATGATGTTATTGTTTTTCATTACTAGCATCAGGTTAACGTAAGTGAAGAGTGATATTATTTTAATGAGTTGTCATTTTTAACAGCCCAAGTAAATACAGTCACAGAATCCTAGAATTAAAAGCCCTTTTAGTCAGGTATAATAGCACACACCTGTAAACCCAGTGATTTGGGAGGCTTAGGCAGGAGGATCGAAAGTTGGAGGCCAGCCTCAGCAATTTAGCAAGGACCTAAGCAACTTAGGGAGACCTTATCTCAAAATAAAAAAATGGGTTGAGGTTATGGTTTAGTGGTAAAGCACCTCTGGGTTCAATCCCCAGTATAAAAAAAAAAAAGTTCCTTTAGCCAAGCATGGTGGTGTATACTTATAATCTCAGTTACTCAGGAGACTGAAATAGGAGAATCAAAAGTTTGAGGATAACTGAGTAACTTAGTGAGACCATCTCAATTTTTTTCTGAAAAAGAGGCCAGTCTAGGAAACTTAGTGAGAACTTGTCTCAAAATGAAAAATAAAAGGGCTGGGGATATGGATTAGTGGTAAAATATGCTTGCAATACTGCCAAAAATAAATAATTCCTGTAACTAATATTCCTAAGTTAATTTCTCCTACCTGTCACTAGAGTTATCAAAATACCTGCCAATGTCCTACAGAAATCAAGATATATTATGCCTTCAGAATTCACTTAATTTCCTATACTTACAATTTTGGAAATTTAAATAATACTCCTCAAGAGAGATATTTTAAGCTGGGCGCCATGGTGCATATTTGTAATGCTACTCAGCAGGCTAAAGCATGAGGAATTCAAGTTCAAGGCCAGCCTAGACAACTTAGCAAGATCTTGTCTCAAACAAAAAATAAAAAAGGGCTCAGAATATAGCTCAGAGGTATGACACTTGCTTAGCCTGTAAGAGACCCTAGGTTCAATCCCCAGTACCAAAAATAAATAAATAAATAAAAGAGATTTTAGTCAGAAATTCTATCAATTTCAAATATCATTCTTTTATTACAGTATTTGTGAACATTCTAAATATTTATTGCTTCCTTTTTCCTAATTTATTTTAGGATAAAAGCAAAGAAATCAATGTCTAAGAAAACTTAGTCATTATCTTATGAAAAATATGTTTTCATGAAACAAACTCTCAAGAGTATTCTAGAAATAAACTATACATCAAGTGAGATGATACAATGTGGTAAGGCAGACATTTTTGGCTATAGCAATATACTACGTGAAAGTCCAAAAACCAACACAACACTAAAATATCACTTTTTTAATAGTGATAATTCTCATAAAGAGGACAAAGGAATACCAGAATCACCAAGCTTTTCTTCAAGCAACTGTACTGACAAGTGTTTCCTACATATCCTTCTCCAGTATGGCTGCATGCCTAAATTTTGTTTAGAATAAATAAGGAAATAACCTATACCCATTGAGAGATCTACATACTTTATGATCAATCTTAAAAGGGTATGATCAGGGCTGGGGCTGTAGCTCAGTGGTAGAGTGCTTGCCTAGCATGCGTGAGGCACTGGGTTTGATCCTCAGCACCACATATAAATAATACATGAACAAAATAAAGATCTATCAACAACTAAAAAAAATATTAAAAAAAAAAAACGGGTATGATCAGGGCTGTGGTTGTGGCTCAATGGTAGAGCGCTTGCCTAGCACATGTAAGGCGCTAGGTTCCATCCTCAGCACCACATAAAAAACAATTAAATAAAATAAAGTTATTGTATCCACCTACAGCTAAAAAAAAAAGGGGGAGTATGTGTGTGTGACCAGGGGTATAAGACCTCATGGTGCTATATTTAAGTCCATCTTTAAGTGGAACCAATTTAACAAACACCAGGTATTTGTTAAATGTTTACTATCTCCTAAATGGCTCATGTTTTACCACTGTTTTTGTATACTACATACCTCTAGAGAAAATCTCTTGGTTTAATATTTTAAACTCAGTGCCACTTGAGAAAGACTTACCAATTTAAGCCAGAGATTGAGAAATCGAGGATCACTATAATAACGTTTTTCTCCCTGTAGCGCTTCTACAGCTCTTTCTAATAATGTTGACATGTTACTCTCCTTCCCTCCTTGAGGATAGTTTTGTTCTGTCCAGTTAATATACCTGAATAGGAAGGAAAAGGAAAAGAACATATTTTAAGTTGAATGTATACTTTTGTTCTGGCCCCAAGACTAACTCTTAAAATTCTTTAAGCAAAAATATCTAAAATGTTGAAAGTATGTTTCTTGAGAGATCCTTAAAGGCACATCCTAAGACTACATCTCTCAAACTTTCCCCAAGTATCCCTAATATGTGCTTGTGGGAAATACTGGGGATAGGGACAGAAAGGTGTAACTCAAAGTTGCATACTCTAATCTGTACATTTCTTCAATCTTAAATACTTCAGGGGGCCTAGGGGTGTAGCTCAGTGGTAGAGCACTTGCCTAACGTGTGAAGTCCTGGGTTCTATCCAGCACCAATAAACAAACAAAAACCCCAGGAAGACATACTATGACTATTCTGTATCTCTGTGCCCCCTGAGATACCACTTTCTACTTTGACTGCTCTCGCCTTCCACTCTTTATACCCTAATTTGAGAAACCTAGCCATAAGAACTTCATCTGTTAATGTTTCTGTTGCCCTTTTAAATAAAAGCACTCACCTATCCCAAACATCCAGAGGGTCATTTCCAGTATAAAATCGAATTTCAGATTCAAATGCCCTGAAATTTAAGCAAAACATGTTAACATGTGTAATATACATAAAAGACAATGAATAAGTATCACTTCCATGATCTAGATAACCGTACTAGATAGAGTATGAGGGTTTGTTAAACAGAAAGAAAAAGAATAAATTAAGATGGTAACTAATAACAAGAGACAAATTATATAGAAATTTGGGAAATGAGTCAGGCATGGCGGCATATGCCTTGAATGCTAATGACTAAGAGAGGTGGAAGCAGGAGAATCTCAAGTTCAAGGCCAGCGGGGCAACTTCAGGAGACACTGTCTCAAAATAAAATATAAAAAGGGTTAATGTAGTTCAATGGCAAAGCAACCTTAGGTTAATGTAGTTCAATGGCAAAGCAATCCATAGTACTGTAGAGAGGGAAAAAAAAGAAAAGAACAAATTTCAAGACATTTAGAAAGACTTTTTTTGTTTTTTTTGGTACCAGGGATTGAACTCAGGGGTATTCAACCACTGAGTCACATCCTCAGCCCTATTTTGCATTTTATGTAGAGACAGGGTCTCTAGGGTAAAACAGGGTCTCTACATAAAACTGAGTTGTTAGCGCCTCCCCGTTGCTGAGGCTGGCTTTGAACTCGTGATTCCCCTGTCTCAGCCTCCCAAAGTGCTGAGATTACAAGCATGAGCCCTGCACCCGGCTTAGAAAGACAGTTCTATACAGCAATTAAAATCTCTAGAACATGACACTCTCTAGACTCAAATCCAGCTCCACCAATTGCTAGATGAGGGACACTAGACAGCTACTTAAACTCTGATTTCAGTTTCTTCATCTGTAAAATGGGGATAATGATATTACTTATTTTATTCCATTTATTAGTTTTAATTATAAAGTGTTTAGACATACTAAGTACTTAATAGATTTTTTATGTAATGATAGTATTGAACAATCTACGCACATAAATAAATATAATAAAAATCTTGAAGTTAATAAAAAATTCCACCTGTCTGGCTGGGGTTGTGGCTCAGTGGTAGAGTGCTTGCCTTGCATGCATGAGGCACTGGGTTCTATCCTCAGCACCACATAAAAATAAAGATATTGTGTCCATCTACTACTAAAAAAATATTTAAAAAAAAATTCCACCTGTAACAGTGATCAGAGAATACCATACACAGTTTGGCGAGTACTTCAAAAAAAGTATAAAATAGGACTATAAAGATTTGGGAGAAGCCGGGCGCGGTGACGCAAGCCTGTAATCCCAGCACTTTGGGAGGCTGAGACAGGAGAATCGTGAGGTCAAAGCCAACCTCAGCAATGGCGATTCGTTAAGCAACTCAGTGAGACCCTGTCTCTACATAAAACACAAAATGGGGCTGAGATGTGGCTCAGTGATCGAGTGCCCCTGAGTTCTATCTCTGGTACCAAAAAAAAAAAAAAAAAAAGATCTGGAAGAAGCAGATAGCTAAGACTAAGTTAAGATTAACCAGTTAGGTTCCTTTCTGCACTCTCGCTCATGGTGGAGGCAGAAGACATTCTTTGAAATGCAGAATGACGTTGGCAAGTTCTTAAACCTGTATATAACGTGGAAACACTCCACCAGCAACCTCATCATTGGTGTCAAGAACTATGAGTTCATCCAGAAGAACTGAGTAAATGTTGCTAAGGTCTCAATCGGGTTTAATGGTCAGTTTAAAACCTATGCTATCGGGGCTGGGATTACGGTGCAGTGGTAGCATGCTCACCTAGCACGCATGGGGCACTGGGTTCGATCCTCAGCACTACATAAAAATAAAATAAAGATATTCTGCCCACCTACAACTAAAAAATAAATATTAAAAAAAAAACAACAAAAAAACCTATGCTATCTAGCCGGGCACGGTGGCGCAAGCCTGTAATCCTAGCACTTAGGGAGGCTGAGACAGGAGAATCGCGAGTTCAAAGCCAGCCTCAGCAAGGGCAAGGTGCTAAGCAACTCAGTGAGACCCTGTCTCTACCTAAAACACAAAATGTGGCTCAGTGGTCGAGTGCCCCTAAATTCAATCCCCGGTACCAAAAAAAAAATTAAAAAAAATAAATAAAACCTATGCTATCTGTGGGGCCATTAGCAGGATTGGTAAGTCAAATGACTCCTTTTCCCAATTAGCCAAGGTGACAGTGTTGTTTCAAAGAATTTTTGGAGAGATTTGAAATATTTGTTATAAGAGTGAGACACAGCCCCCAGCCCCACCCCCCGCAAACACTGACCAGTTAGAATTAAGGGGAAATATTAAGTAATAAATCACAATTAGATAAATGATTACTTAATGAAAGTCATATAAGCGGTTATGTTTGATACAAAAATAAAAGCCGGGCGCGGTGGCGGAAACCTGTAATCCCAGCACGTTGGGAGGCTGAGACAGGAGAATCATGAGTCCAAAGCCAGCAACGGCAAGGCGCTAAGCAACTCAGTGAGACCCTGTCTCTACATAAAACACAAAATAGGGCTGGGGATGTGGCTCAGTGGTAGAGTGCCCCTGAGTTCAATCCCGGGTACCAAAAAAAAAAAAAAAGTTCCTGACAGAGGAATTTATACTCTAATAAGACAACACTAATAAATGAACAATACAAAACAACATAGTAATATATTACAATTGTGAAGAAGATAGTAAAAGCTTTGGGAAATCAAAAGAGGTGTCATTGAAACAGGCTCAGAAAGTGAAACTGAAGCAATCATAAGACCTAAAAGAAAAAGGGAGTTTTCCAATAGGGCTTGCCTAGCATGCACAATACCCTGGGTTCAATTTCTAGCACATACACAAAATGTAAGAGGAGTGGAGGTAGAATTTCCCAACAGAGAGGGAAACTAATATTTAATTAAATTGTAAAGGTTGGAGAGCTTATCCAGAAGAAACTTAGTGGACCTAAACTATAACATAAAGTCAGTGTTGTGAATAAATCAAACTATCTGGAAAGGTAACAAGGATATGTTTCAATGTAAGTTGAAAGACTTTGGAATTCCATCTGCTCAAGCCACTATTAAGTTAATTGATGCTATCTTGAACATGGTTAAGATCTCAAAAAGATTAATCAAGCAACATTATAAGAATAGGAGGCATTCCAAAAAAAATAAAATACTTGGGAATCAATCTAACAAGAGTGGTGAAAGACCTCTACAACGAAAATTACAAGACACTAAAGAAAGAAATTGAAGAACATCTTAGAAGATGGAAAGACCTCCCATGTTCCTGGATAGGCAGAATCAATATTATTAAAATGGTCATACTACCCAAAGCGTTATACAGATGCAATCCCAATTAAAATTCCAGAGTCCTTTCTTATAGAAATAGAAAAGGCAATCATGAAATTCATTTGGAAAAATAAGAGACCCAGAATAGCCAAAGCTATCCTGAGCAAGAAGAGTGAAGCAAGAGGCATCACAATACCAGACCTTAAACTTTACTACAAAGCAATAGTAACAAAAACGGCATGTACTGGCACCAAAATAGACATGTAGACCAATGGTACAGAGAGTAATGCACATAAACACACCTATCTCATACTAGACAAAGGTGCCAAAAACATTCATTGGAGAAAAGACAGCCTCTTCAACAAATGGTGCTGGGAAAACTGGAAACCCATTTGCAGCAAAATGAAACTTAACCCCTATCTCTCACCATGCACAAAACTCGACTCAAAGTAGGTCAAAGACTTAGGAATTTGACCAGAGACCCTGCGTCTAACTGAGGAGAAAGTAGGCCCAAATCTCCATCACGTGGGATTAGGCCCCGAATTCCTTAACAAGACACCTATAGCACAAGAAATAAAAGCAAGAATCAATAAATGGGATGGACTTAAACTAAAAAGCTTCTTCTCAGCAAAAGAAACTATCAATGAGGTGAAGAGAGAACCTACATTCTGGGAGCAAATTTTTGCCACACGCACATCAGATAGAGCACTCATCTCCAGGATATATAAAGAACT